>OV702299.1:13692418-14317418 GCA_916181665.1 Avena sativa
TTAGCATGTCATGCTAGGTGTTGTTTTGACCTTATGATTAGTGATTACTGCTGTAGCATGAATTGTTTCAAACAATTGGGATTTCTTAGTGTGCCTTGAAGGAATCATGCGTTGTTTTAGCATACAAAAGCATAGTATTGTGGTATTCTCCTTTGATGCTTTGTTTGTGTTGACTTGGAAACATTCTCACACCATGTTATGACTATGAACAAGTCACCATAGCCTCTATGATCATTTAGTCCTTGACTTGTAGTACTGATACGTTGGAAACGTATCTATAATTTTTGATGCTCCATGCTTGTTTAGTATCTACTTTGCTTTACTTGTGCACACTTTGAGGTGCTTTTTACATGTTTTCTGGTACTAACCTACTAACAAGTTGCAACAGTCCCAGATACCTATTTTCTTCCGTTTTTGGTTTTAGAAAAGTTAGGAAAGAAATATTCTCGAAATTGGACGGGACAAAGGACAAAGTCAACAACTTTCTGTGGGGAACAAGAAGTCCAGAGGAGAGCCGGGGAGGCGAGCCAGAGGGGCCAACCCCCCAGGTGCAGCCATAGGTGGGCCCACGCCTGGCTAGGGTTTGGTGCCCCAGGCCAGCCCCTCGGTCTCCCCCTTCTCCTATAAGAAGCCCCCGATGCAGAAACCCTGGGTACCCGATCAGAAATCCATGAAACCGTCTGTAGCAGCCGCTACCATCGTCCCTAGATCGGGGGGGGGGGGGGGATCTGAAGTTCTTCCCGGCACCCTGCCAGAGGGGAGATCATCCCGGAGGCCTTCTCTCCGGTATGATGCGTGAGTAGTTCCACCTTGGACTATGGGTCCATGTAGTAGCTAGATGGTTGTATCTCCTCCTTTGTGCTTTCATGTATAGATCTTGTGAGCTCCGTTCATGATCAAGATCTAATCTATTTGTAATCATGCATGTCGTGTTGGCGGGGAACCGATGGATATTGAGATTATTATGTTGGTTTGATTAATGGTTTTGTCTTTATGATTCTATCATGTCTGTGTTGTTTGTGATCTTGCATGCTCTCTGTTGCTAGTGGTTATCTTGGACAAGTAGTTGCTAGTGACTCCAAGAGGGGGTATTAATGCTCGATAGTGGGTTCATGCCTCTAGTTTCCAAGGGAAGTGACAATAATCTCTTCGGTTGTAGATGTGCTGTTGCTACTAGGGAGAAAACAACGGTCTCTTGTTCATTGAACATGTGGACTATTTACCTTGCACACTTTTCTTAAAGCAGGTGTCTGTTGCTTGCAACTTAATGCTGGAGGGGGTTCGGATGATAACCTGAAGGTGGACTTCTAGTCATAGATTTAGTTGGATGGAGGTATATGTATGTTATTGTATTGCCCAATCAACCTCATAGGATCTTTCTCACTAGTAATTGCATTGTTATGCCTTGCTCAGTTCCTATCAATTGCACCGCTGTAATTTGTTTACCCTTCATGCCATGTTGTTTACTTAAGGAGAGCACCTCTAGTGAACTATGGACCCTGGTCCAATCTTTACCATTGATACACCACTGTTACTGTTTACTTGCTGCAAACCACCATTACCTTCCATACCATACGTTTAATCCTTTGTTATAGCAAACTGATGAGTTGACAACCTCACTGATTCATTGGGACAAAGTCTTGAGTTTGTGTTGTGCATGTTTCCGCGTTGCTTGCAACACCTGTGGGATGTTTCCTTCGTCCTACTAGTTCGATAACCTTGGTTTCTTACTGAGGGAAAACTTGTTGTTGTGCTGCTTCACACCTTGCTCTTGGGGTTCCCAACGAAGCGCTCCTACATCAACTCAGCGCTGCATCAAGCTTTTCTGGCGCCGTTGCCGGGAAGGCTAAGGACGTATTCACTAGGGGAGTCCTTCACTTCCTTTCTCTTTACTTTGTTTTTAGTTTTCTTTGTTTCCTTTGCTTGGTTTTGTTTGCCTATTTCCAAAAAAAACCCAAAAAATTAGTCTAGTTTGGTTTGCTTGCTTTATTCAAAAACACAAAGAAATTAGTTCCTGCTCTAGTTGCTGGTGTGTTGTTGCCTTGCTTGGTCATGCTTTCTGTCAATCGATGGTTTCTTTGAAACTAGTGCTTATTATCAAGGTGGATTCACGGAAGAACAAAAGTATTATTATAAGGAACGCCGTTTGTCACAAAAAGGGAAACACTTATGGGAACAAATTGATAAGTTGAATACTATTGCTAGAGACGTGTGCTCTACTTATAATGTTACTTATTGCTTTGATAAATCTTGTTTCTGTAGGAGGTATAAACACCTACCTTTCAATGTGAGTATAATGATAATTTTACCATATCTTCTTATGTTAAAGGAAATCATGACTTTTATGATGTGGAATAGATTGAAGAATTCATTGCCTTCAAGGGTGCATTTGAACTTGCTAGTTTGTTTGAAAATACTGATGATGCACCTTATGAATATGAGGTTTATGAGATACTTAAATTTTGCTTTGACAATTACAAGGAAGTAAATGGCTATATTCTTGAATATTTTAATAGATGCTTTCCACAAATAGAAGAGATTAATGCCTTGCAGGAGCCTATGGAAGAAGAAATTGCTGAAACTGAAAGCTCATTAGATGAAAAAGAGGAGAGTGATGGTCAAGAGGAGGAAGAATGGATCTACCCATGTCTACCTTCTAATGAGAGTAACTATTTACCTCTTATATTATTTGACTGTCCCCCATGCTTGTTGGGCCACGCGGAGATAAAACAAAAAAATTCCTCTAACGTGGTGATCCCAAGATCTAGCTGAGGTAGAAGGCCACGAGGTTTACCACTAGACGCGCAGTTGCGGATTACTAATGAAGCGCGTCAGTTGATGCAGTGGAGTCCTCACGATCCGATCGTCCTGGTGCTGATCGCACAGCACCTCTGCTGGTATCCACACGTACAAGGAGGAGCGTCGGCGGCGAACTGCTAGGTTCGTTACGGCGGCTGGACTGCTGTGGAGCTAGGGTTTCCAACACATGGAATGACCTAACCGAACAACGATTAACCTTTTTGGGTTACGGTGCTCCACTATATATAGGGAGTGAACGTGGGCTATGCTCGCGCGGCCCATTCACTAAAGCCCATATAACACTAGTCACCATGAGTCCAACTCACTAACTCAGTCCTAATCCGGTTTAGGTCCAACCCAACCAGATTACAGGTTCAGATCCAATCCGAACTTGCTCCCGCACTTAAGTGTGTGGCCCCGCAGGCTCATGGCTACTTGGACACGATTGGAGTCCGACTCTCAATCGATCAGTCGGTAGCGCCTCCTAGCAGAACGTGCCGACTCCTAAGTACCAAAGAGTCATGATGACTTGCCTTTCCAATGCGACTTATGTCCGAGTCCCTTTTGCCTCACGATATACCTTGTCAGACTATAGGCGAATAATTGTCATCCCTTAAATAGTCCGACTCTCTTCTCGATCCGAGATAAGTGATTCACCTGACTAACTCTTAGTCAATCGCCTCGGTTAACACTTAACCGAGTCGTGCATGGCCATGATTTCCGAATCATATCTCACAAGAGGGCCCAGAGAATATCTCTCCGAGTGGAGGGGCAAAATCCCATCTTGGTTATTCACATCATGCAGCTTGATTCTCAGTCGACCCGAACCCTGCCTTTATAACTGCCCAGTTACGGATCATCTTTTGACAGAACCTAAGTCGGTGATCCTCAACTCGGACTATGCAATAACCTCAGGTCAGAGGATTACATTGACTGAGATATACAAATGACAACTTGTTCGTTGTACCTCAATATGGGTCAATCCGACTCGCTAAACTCTTTAGCCGAATCTGTGTAAGTTGGAATAGCATCTCCATGCTCATGACAAGTGGAACCGAGTCATCAAGCCAACTTTCACATGGGTCTAAGTTGTGTGTCCAGCACAACTTTGATGACCAAGGATATTTAGTACAAACAACACGAATGCATAGTTCCACAACCGAATCACATATTCAATGATACACATCAGATGTTTATACAAGGACTACTTAATGTCTTTATGAATACAATGGGAAATCTCATCATACATGATTACCTCTAGGGCATATTCCCAACAGTCTCCCACTTGCACTAGAGTCAATCTTCAGACATCACATGTCTAAGCATCTAATGCCCATGGCTCTCATGTGCGCCTGATGCTTCGGCTGGGGTAACGGCTTTGTCAACGGATCCGCAATATTTGCATCAGTGTGTACCTTGCATAACTTGATATCGCCCTGATCCACGAACTGGCGAATCAGGTGGTACCGCATGAGTATGTGCTTGTTCTTCTGGTCTTGTCTACGTTCCTTGGATTATGCAATAGCACCATTGTTGTCACAATACACGTCCAACGGATTGGACGAGCCCTGAACCACACCAAGATCCATGAGGAAATTCCTCATCCAAACAGCTTCCTTTGCTGCCTCCGAGGCGGCAATATACTCAGCCTCTGTTGTAGACGCAGACATAGTCTCTTGCTTGGAACTCTTCCAGCTCACAGCACCTCCGTTTATAATAAACACGTATCCGGATTGGGAACGAGAATCATCAGAGTCGGCAAGATAACTCGCATCCGTGTAACCCTTTACACCGAGTTCATCTTCACCACCATAAACCAAGAACATATCCTTAGTCCTTCTCAAGTACTTTAGGATATTTTTAGCTGCTGTCCAGTGGATCTCTCCAGGATCAGCCTGTTATCTGCTCACAACACTTAGAGCATATGAAACATCCGGCCTAGTACAAATCATGGCATACATGATGGATCCGACTACAGAAGCATATGGAATCACACTCATCTGACTTCGCTCATCAGTTGTCGAAGGACACTGAGTCTTGCTAAGTTTTACACCATGGGACATCGGTAAGAACCCCTTCTTAGACGATTCCATGTTGAACTTATTCAACACTTTGTCCAAATAAGTACTCTGACTCAATCCAATGAGCCTCCTTGATCTATATCTATAGATCCGGATTCAGAGGATGTATGTTGCCTCACCCAAGTCTTTCATTGAGAAACTCCTTTCCAATGATTCCTTGGTTTCTTGCAACATCTGGACATCATTTCCAATCAGTAATATGTCATCCACATATAAGATTAGAAAATTTAATTTGTTCCCACTAAACTTCTTGTACAAACAAGAATCATGATCACTCTTGATGAAGCCAAATGATTTGACTACCTCATCAAAGCGAATATTCCAACTCCGAGATGCTTGCTTCAACCCATAAATGGATTTCTGAAGTTTGCATACCCTGTCAGCATTAGCCAGATCGACAAAACCCTCTGGCTGTATCATATACATGTCCTCGGTTAAATTTCTATTAAGGAAAGCCATTTTGACATCCATCTGCCATATCTCATAGTCGAAATAGGCCGCTATAGCTAACATGATCCGAACTAATTTAAGCATCGCTACGGGCGAGAAAGTCTCATCGTAACCAACTCCTTGAACTTGTGGAACCCCTTCGCAACAAGGCGTGCTTTATAGACGGAAACATTTCCATCCATATCAGTTTTCTTCTTAAAGACCCATTTGCACTCGACGGGTCTTGCACCATCAGGCAGATCAACCAAGTTCCAAACTTGATTTTCATCCATGGACTTTATCTCGGATCTCATGGCTCCAAGCCATGACTCGGAATCAGATCCCACCATCGCTTCCGAATAATTTGCCAGCTCATCACTGTCTAGCAGTAACACATCATGAACACTTCGTAATCTTGCCGATCTTCGTAGTACAGGTGCTCCTGCCGGCTCAGATGCCACGACCGGCTCAACCTCCAAGGTTTTTGCCGACTTGCTACTAGCCGGTTCTTCTCGAATTTCTTCGAGTTGCACCGTGCTCCCACTTACTCCCCGACTGAGAAACTCTTTCTCAAGGAAGACACCGTTTCGAGCGACAAACACTTTGCCCTCTTCTTGGTTGTAGAAGTAGTAACCCAAGGTTTCTCTCGGATACCCCATGAAAATACACTTATCCGACTTGGCTGTAAGCTTGTCCGACTGAAGTCGCTTGACAAATGCTTCACAACCCCAAATCTTAAGAAAAGACAAACTCGGCTTTTTGCCTATCCACATCTCATGCAGTGTCTTCTCTACCGATTTTGATGGTACTCTGTTTAGTGTGAACGCCGCTGTTTCTAGACAATAACCCCAAAATGATAAAGGCAGATATGTCTGACTCATCATTGACCGTACCATGTCCAACAAGGTCCGATTCCGCCTTTCCGAAACACCATTCCGTTGTGGCGTTCCTGGCGGAGTAAGTTGAGGAACTATTCCACAACTTTTCAGATGGTCATCAAACTCATGGCTCATGTACTCGCCTCCTTGGTCTGACTGAAGAAACTTTATTTTCTTGCCGAGTTGATTCTGTGCTTCATTCTGGAATTCTTTAAACTTTTCAAAGGCTTCCGACTTATGTTTCATCAAGTAGATATATCCATACCTACTCAAATCATCAGTGAAGGTAATGAAGTACTCATAACCACCCCTGGCTGTCGTGCTCATTGGTCCACATACATCACTATGTACTAGTCCCAACAAGTCGGACGCCCTTTCGCAACTCTTTGCAAAAGGTGTCTTGGTCATTTTGCCGAGTAGGCAAGATTCGCATGTCTCGAATGACTCCAAGTCGAACGAAGTTAGGAGTCCATCATCATGGAGCTTCTTCATGCGTTTCCAACTTATATGACCAAGCCGACAGTGCCAAAAGTAAGTCATATTCAGATCATTTGGTTTCAACCTTTTAACATTTATGTTATAAACCGACTCACCATCAAGATTCAAAATAAATAACCGGTCCTGGACGGGTGCAAAGCCGTGAAACATATCATTCAAATACAAAGAACAACCATTATTCTTGATATTCGACTCATAGCCTTGCCTCATCAAACATGAAGCAGAAATAATGTTTCGACTGAGCACTGGAACATAATAACAATTATTCAGTTCCATAATGAATCCAGAAGGTAAATGAAGTTGCATCGTGCCGACTTCCAATGCAGCAACTCTTGCTTTGTTGCCGACTCGAAAATCAACCTCGCCTCTTGCTACTCTCCTAGTTCTTACCAGTCCCTGCAACGAGTTGCAGATGTGAATAACTGATCCGGTATCATATACCCAAGAACTATTAGGTGCATCAGCAAGATATATGTCTATAACATTGCAAACAAGTGTACCTGAGTTGGAAGTCATACCTCCACTCTTGGCTTTGTCGGCCAAGTACTTGCTACAGTTCCTCTTCCAGTGGCCATCCGCCTTGCAATAGAAGCAAGTGGATCCGGCTGAAGGAGATGGCTTAGTCCCTGAGGAAGCGCTTGGGACCGGGTCCCGAGCCTGCTTTCCTCCTGACTTAGCCTTCTTCTTAGTCCAAGAACTCTTCTTGAACTTAGCCTTATTCTGCACCATCAACACTTGACTGGCGCCCTTCTTGAGATCCGTCTCTGCCTGCTTGAGCATCCCATGTAATTCAGTGAGCTTCTTATCCATACCATGCATGTGGTAGTTCGAAATGAACTGTCCATATGCACTAGGAAGAGAGTTCAGAATTATATCCGTAGCGAACTCTTCGCTTATGGGGTAGCCAAGCCTCTCCAGAGACTGCACGTAACCAACTATTTTGATCACATGCGGACTCAGTGGATCACCATCCTTAAGCTTGCAACTCAGCAAAGCCTGAGAGAATTGATACCTCTCAGTCTTCGCCTGAGCCTGGAACATACTTTTGAGGCTTTCGATCATATCGTAGGCCTCAACATGCTCGAACTGCTTTTGCAAGTCCGGTTCCATGCGAGCAAGCATAAGACAGCTAATATCCGTGGACTCATCCTTAGCCCGACGGTAGGCATTGGTGGCAGCGACAGTCGCATTCTCATTCGGCTCAACAGGAAGTGGGTTGTCTAGGACATGGTCCTTCTTTTCTTGTTTGAGAACAATTCTCAAATTTCGATACCAGTTGGTAAAATTAGTGTCGTTCAGTTTATCTTTCTCAAGGATAGTTCTCAACACAAAACCAGATATCTGAGAGTGACTGCTACATGGTGCCATGATCTACAACAGAAAATATGCAAAACACTTAAGACATGTATTCATAAAAGAGCAAGCATATTAAACATTTTAATATTTTATGCTCCCACTAGAACCAACACCCCTTCGATGGTTGCTTAGTGATTTAGGATCCTAAATAAGCAAGTCGGCTAGTGAGCTTTAGCATCACCGCTAGCCGCCAAGTGATCTAGGTAGACAACTCCTTGTCAATCGTATCTCATACGACTCCTGTTGGACGAGTGGCATCACATGCCCCGGCTCCCATCCGACTTTTCCCCGAGTCCCACAACCATTGTGATAGACCCGTCTAGCTTGCCGAGTGTTTCCGCAGTAAGAGTCTGACTCGAACCCACCTAGTCGAAAAGAATTGGCAGCACCTCAATTTTATGAGCCCACTACCAAAAATGTCCGACTTGTGATGGTGCAAACACTGGCGGGAAAACCGACTTGACCTTCTTTGAGGGATTAAATTTTACCGACTATCTAATAGAGGTAAAACTGAGACATAAAAATAACACAAAATAAAGCAATTATAATGTGAAATGGTATGGCTCTCTTCATGGCGATCTATATCTCCACAAAGCCTGTAACCCGGCTCGTGCCAACTCTTGTCACTTGCCGTCTTACTCCATGTCGCCGACATGTACAACGCCTTGCATGCCTTCCGGGTTCTCCAAACAGCTACACTAGCTTAGTAAAGTAAATTACATAGAGAATCCGACACGTAGGTTGTTATAGAATAAAATGACAGCACCTAGGCTCCAGCCGGCTGACAAAAAACCGTGATTCGCAGATCACATATGGATTACACACATACATCACATGCACATGAACCATACCATTCACAACTTCCTGCAAAAACAAGTTATGCATAGATACAATATCTAACGGTGTTGTAAAACTCGCAACGACATCTAAGGCGCTACGACAGGGTGAAACGTAGATCTCATCTACGATCCGAACATGGATTCCGACCATCGTTCCGATTCGATCAAACTCTTTGATCTTCGATCACCGCTTCTGGATTTACGTGTCACAATCTACCCCGATGGCGGAAGCCAACCGGTAGGGGTATGTCGTTCCACGACCTCAGCGGTATGATCACGGAAATCAGATCTATCATTCCCCGAGTATAGTTGATCCAATCAACCTCGTACAAAACCGATCTATCTCATAGATCGACCACCAAAACAGCACATAGATCTCATCTACAGCCAACCGCATATCACATATGCGAGATCTCGAGCCTAAAACCAGAAGCTATCGCTCTGATACCACTGTTGGGCCACGCAGAGATAAAACAAAAAATTTCCTCTAACGTGGTGATCCCAAGATCTAGCTGAGGTAGAAGGCCACGAGGTTTACCACTAGACGCGCAGTTGCGGATTACTGATGAAGCACGTCAATTGATGCAGTGCGGTCCTCATGATCCGATCATCCTGGTGCTGATCGCACAACACCTCTGTTGGTATCCACACGTACAAGGAGGAGCGCCGGCAGCGAACTGCTAGGTTCGTTACGGCGGCTGGACTGCTGTGGAGCTAGGGTTTCCAACACATGGAATTTCCTAACCGAATAATGACCAACCTTTTTGGGTTACGGTGCTCCACTATATATAGGGAGTGAACATGGGCTATGCTCGCGCGACCCATTCACTAAAGCCCATATAACACTAGTCACCATGATTCCAACTCACTAACTCAGTCCTAATCCGGTTTAGGTCCAACCCAACCAGATTACAGGTTTAGATCCAATTCGAACTTGCTCCCGCTCTTAATTGTGTGACCCCGCAGGCTCATGGCTACTTGGACACGATTGGAGTCCGACTCTCAATCAATCAGTCGGTAGCGGCTCCTAGCAGAACGTGCCGACTCCCAAGTACCAAAGAGTCATGACGACTTGCCTTTCCAATGCGACTTATGTCCGAGTCCCTTTTGCCTCACGATATACCTTGTCAGACTATAGGCGAATAATTGTCATCCCTTAAATAATCCGACTCTCTTCTCGATCCGAGATAAGTGATTCACCCGACTAACTCTTAGTCGATCGCCTCGGTTAACACTTAACTGAGTCGTGCATGGCCATGCTTTCCGAATCATATCTCATAAGAGGGTCCAGAGAATATCTCTCCGAGTGGAGGGGCAAAATCCCATCTTGGTTATTCACATCATGCAGCTTGATTCTCAGTCGACCCGAACCCTGCCTTTATAACTGCCCAGTTACGGATCAGCGTTTGACAGAACCTAAGTCGGTGATCCTCAATTCGGACTATGCAATAACCTCAGGTCAAAGGATTACATTGATTGAGATATACAAATGACAACTTGTTCGTTGTACCTCAATATGGGTCAATCCGACTCGCTAAACTCTTTAGCCGAATCTGTGTAAGTTGGAATAGCATCTCCATGCTCATGACAAGTGGAACCGAGTCATCAAGCTAACTTTCACATGGGTCTAAGTTGTGTGTCCAGCACAGCTTCGATGACCAAGGATATTTAGTACAAACAACATGAATGCATAGTTCCACAACTGAATCACATATTCAATGATACACATCAGATGTTTATACAAGGACTACTTAATGTATTTATGAATACAATGGGAAATCTCATCATACATGATTGCCTCTAGGGCATATTCCCAACAATGCTTACCAAAGGGGGATGAATGTTATGTTCCTGTGGATCCTTTTGAAATATCTACTTTGGGTAAAACCTGTGAAGGTTTCAATCCCACTATTTTTAGCTTGATAGAAATTATGTCTTTGTAGATCATGAAAAACATGCTTTATGTGATAGCTATACTGTTGAGTTTATTCATGATGCTACTGAAAATTATTATGAGAGAAGAAAATTTGGTTGTAGAAGTTTTGATGGTATTGAAACACCTCTCTTTGTGCTGAAAGTTTTGAAGTTACTCTTGTCTTATCTTCATATGCATGTCACTTTGTTCTTCATGAACTTATTTGTGTACAAGATTCCTATGCATAGGAAGAGGGTTGGACTTAAATGTGTTTTGAATTTGCTTCTAGATGCTCTTTGACTTCAATTCATATTTCTCATGAGAGCATCTTTTCAAACTTTCTGTGCCTAACTTAAAGGCGTTAAAGAAAAGTACTTGTTGGGAGATAATCCAAGAGTTTCCTTGATTCTTGGAAGTTATTACTTTAGTAATGACCTCTCCTTATCATTTTTGTTTGCTTTTTGTGCCAATAATGACCTCTAATGAGAGGGAAGTAAGATTTGGGGAGTTGCTGTCCCGAAACAGATTTCTGTCCTCCACCAAAAAATTTCGTGAGGAGGCTCTGTAACTCGGATTGAGCTCAAAATTTATAAATAAATCCCCCAGTATGTTAGATAACTTTCGTTAGTTCAGTACTTTGTGATTTGAGCAACATAAGATGTTCAAAAAAAATTGGTTTCTACCTGCTGGTCTGTTTTGACAGATTTTTGCCATTATTTGCATTTGCTTCTTATTGATTCCTTTTTTAGTTCTCTTTAGGTGAATTGAGCTTTTTGAAGGAGTTACTACAATAGCTTGTGTTTTTAGTGAAAAGCCTTTCTGTTCCAAAGCTTTGACAGTTGTCTAATATCTTTTGAATACACTAATGTTGCTAATGAAGATTCTGTGAAGTTTTGTATGAAGGAAAAATTTCAGGTGTAGAGGGAGAATGATGCAATAAGATGAAGAATGGACAAAATCTCAAGCTTGGGGATGCCACCATGGTTTCACCCCAAGAAATATCCAAGAGGTACAAGCGTTAAAGCTTGGGGATGCCCAAGGCATCCCCTTCTTCATCAATAAAAAGCTTAGGTCTATCTAGACACTTCGTTTTTATTGTTTCATGCACAGTTGTGTTGTCCTTGGAGCATCTTAGTTTTTGTTTGCTTTGCTTAGTTTGTTTAGTTTGCTAAAGTAGTTTGGACCCCCATTCTCGCTGTGTTGTTTTGCAAATAAGTTTGCTTGGTGTTGGAAAGGAGTAGTAAGCTCTTGCTTGAAGTGCAGGAGGAGCTTGCATTGACTGTGACTTAGACTTAAGCATGACATTCTAGGTGTTGTTTTAGAATTATGTTTAGTGATTATTGCTGTAGCATGTCTTGTTCCAAACAATTGGGATTGCTTAGTGTGCCTTGAAGAAATTATGTGTTGTTTTAGCATGCAAATGCATAGTATTGTGCTATTCTCCTTTGATGTTTTGCTTGGGTTGACTTGGCACATGCTTACACCATGTTATGACTATGACAAGTCACCATTAGCCTCTATGATCATTTAGTCCTTGACTTGTAGTACCACTCTTTGCTTTGATTAGTATGCTTTGTTGCACTCCATGATTATGGCCATTATTGCTCTCTTAGTTGGTTGCTCCCAGTCTTTTGCTAGCCTCCACTTGTATGAGTAAGTTCTACTAATGCCTCCAACTCCCAAGAAACCAAGTTATTCCAAAGTGTCCACTATAAACTCCTATGCATGGTGTGTTACACCATTCCAATTATATTCTTGTTTTCAACTATCTTCCAATTAAAAACTATTTTGTTATGTGAAAACTTAGTGATTAAAGCCCTCACGAACTTGATGGCACACTTTATTCTTTGCCCCTAATAAACTTGAACCATTGTGACAACTTTGTTGTAGATGCTTGCACTTATAAGTTGGAATTAGCAGAACCATGCTGTCACGGGGAACGTTTTCAACTTTGCACTTGTACCTTGTTGTAATCAGTTGATATCATGTTCTTTTGTCTATGGATGTCACCGGTGTGAAATAAAGAGGGGACTTGTAAGTCCATGGAGTTTGTATTCTATGTTAGAGAAACGCCTAGGCCGCCAGCGTAAGCCATGCCTAATCATGGTGGAAACTTGCAGCATCACCATAATGAGCTATCTATGAAGCATCCTCAATAAAAATCTATGCATATGGTAAATAAAAAGATTGATGAGATGCTCATTGTCTGCTTGCCTTATCATTTTGGTTATGGGAAAGCTCCTGTACCATGTGCAAGGGGTACCCCGTTGGTGGTTCTCAATGATATGCAAATATTTATAGTGACAAGAACTTACCTGGGCCCAAAGTTGAGTATGCATGAGGTGTGGCCCTCGTATTCAAGGGACTTGAGATTGCCAACTTATACTTTGTCAAGCATATACTCCAGCTTTGCTACTTTAACCTTAACCACTTCAAGATGCTTATGATAGGGGCAATGAAGGCTGAAAGCTAACAAGTGCCTTAATTTTTGGAAGCTCTTTTTTAAACTTGAAATCCCTACTTCCTTTACAAAAGGCCTTTCTTCCACCACTATTGAGTCTCCACCTTCTACCTTTAGGCACCATTAAGAGAGCATAGTTGTCATTCTGCTGTAGTGTTCCAAAGCTTATTAATTGATGCATATTGTGTTATTACTTGTTCTTGTGCTACTTGTTTCTAGTCACCCTTGTGAACTTTGCAGGTGTCCTATGCATTTTATTGCTACTCTATGAGGGACAAGCTGATTGGCACTATGCTATGTTTTCTGCATGTAAAACAAACAAACGTTTTTCAATGCATGTTAGTCATGATCTTTGTTTGTAGCTTGTCATGTTGCATGCATAGTTACGATGTCCTATTGTTAGAACTCCATCTTTCATGCACACGTTTAGAGTTCTTTGATCCCAGCTTTCAATGCTTGCAAATGGTTGGATCTTTATTGTGAGGGTGCATGGCACCTCAAAAATTATTCTGTTTATCACTTACCTATTCGAGGACGAGCATGAGTTAAGCTTGGGGATGTTGATACGTTGGAAACGTTATCTATAATTTTTGATGCTCCATGCTTGTTTAGTATCAACTTTGCTTTACTTGTCCACAGTTTGAGGTGCTTTTTACATGTTTTCTGGTACTAACCTACTAACAAGTTGCAACAGTGTCAGATGCCTGTTTTCTGCTGTTTTTGGTTTCAGAAAAGTTAGTAAAGAAATATTCTCAGAATTGGATGGGACAAAGGACAAAGTCAATAACTTTCTGTGGGGAACAAGAAGTCTAGAGGAGAGTCGGGGAGGCGAGCTAGAGGGGCCACCCCCAGGCGCGGCCATAGGTGGGACCGCGCCTGGCTAGGGTTTGGTGCCCCTGGCCGGCCCCTCGGTCTCCCCTCCGCCTATAAGAAGCCCCGGATGCAGAAACCCTGGGTACCCGATCAGAAATCCACGAAACCGTCTGTAGCCGCCGCCACCATCGTCCCTAGATCTGGGGGGATCTGAAGTTCTTCCCTGCACCCTGTCAGAGGGGAGATCATCCCGGAGGCCTTCTCTCCGGTCTGATGCGTGAGTAGTTCCACCTTGTACTATGGGTCCATGTAGTAGCTAGATGGTTGTATTTCCTCCTTTGTGCTTTCATGTATAGATCTTGTGAGATCCGTTCATGATCAATATCTAATCTATTTGTAATCATGCATGTTGTGTTTGTGAGGATCCGATGGATATTGAGATTATTATGTTGGTTTGATTAATGGTTTTGTCTTTATGATTCTATCATGTCTGTGTTGTTTGTGATCTTGCATGCTCTCTGTTGCTAGTGGTTATCTTGGCCAAGTAGTTGCTAGTGACTCCAATAGGGGGTATTTATGCTCGATAGTGGGTTCACGCCCCTAGTTTCCAAGGGAAGTGATAATAATCTCTTCAGTTGTAGATGTGCTATTGCTACTAGGGAGAAAACAACGGTCTCTTGTTCGTGGAACATGTGGACTGTTTACCTTACACACTCTGTTTAAAGCAGTTGTCTGTTGCTTGCAACTTAATACTAGAGGGGGTTCGGATGATAAATTGAAGGTGGACTTCTAGTCATAGATGTAGTTGAATGGCGGTCTATGTATCTTGTTGTATTGCCCAATCAAACTCATAGGATCTTTCTCACTAGTAATTGCATTGTTATGCCTTGCTCAGTTCCTGTCAATTGCCCCGCTATAATTTGTTTACCCTTCATGCCATGTTTTTATTTAAGGAGAGCACCTCTAGTGAACTATGGACCCCGGTCCAATCTTTACCATTGATACATCTTCCACTGTTACTGTTTACTTGCTGCAAACCACCATTACTTTCCACACCATACGTTTAATCATTTGTTACAACAAATCGGTGAGCTTGACAACCTCGCTGATTCGTTGGGACAAAGTCTTGAGTTTGTGTTGTGCACGTCTCCGCGTTGCTTGCAACACCTGTGGGATGTTTCCTTCCTCCTACTGGTTCGATAACCATGGTTTCTTACTGAGGGAAAACGTGATGCTGTGATGCTTCACACCTTTCTCTTGCGGTTCCCAACGAAGCGCTCCTACATCAACTCAGCGCTGCATCAAGTACCACTCTATGCTTTGATTAGTAATGTTTTGTCGCTCTGCATGATTATGGCCATTATTTCTCTCTTAGTTGGTTGCTCCCAGTCTTTTGCTAGCCTACACTTGTATGAGTAAGATCTAATCGTCCATATAACTCCCAAGAAACCAAGTTATTCCAAAGTGTACACTATAAATTCCTATGCATGGTGTGTTACACCATTCCAAGTATATTCTTGTTTTCATCTATCTTCTAATTAGAAAGTATTTTGTTATGTGAAAACTTAGTGATTAAAGCTCTCACAAACTCTATGGCACACTTTATTTTCCTTGCCCCTAATAAACTTGAACCATTGTGTTATCTATGTTATATATTCTTGCACTTATATGTTGGAATTAGCAGAACCGTGCTGTCACGGGGAACGCTTTCAACATTGCACATGTACTTTGTACACAGTTGATATCATGCTCTTTTGTCTATGGATGTCATCATTATGAAATAAAAGGGAAGCTTGTAAGTCCATGGAGTTATGTATGTGTGTTAGAGAAACGCCTGGGCCGCTAGCCTAAGCCATGCCTAATCACGATGGAAAATTGCAGCATCACCATAATAACATCTATGAAGCTTTCTTCTTATAAAAAAAGAGACATATTGAGAAAAGAGGAAAGAGGTAAAAAAGCACCATATTCCCATGGTAAATAAGAATATTGATGAGATGCTCATTGTCTGCTTGCCTTGTCATTTTGGTTATGCGATAGCTCCTATACCATGTGCAAGGGGTACCCCGTTGGCGGTTCTCTATGATACACATGTACTTACTATGACAAGAACTTACAGGTGACTAAAGTTGAGTAGCATGAGGAGCGGCCCTCGTATTCAAGGGACATGAGATTGCCAAATTATACTTTGTCAAGCATATACTCCATAGTTTGTTCACTTTAACCTTAATCACTTCAATATTCTTATGATAGGGGCAATGAGGGATGAAATCTAACAAGTACCATAATTTTTGGAAGCTCTTTTTGAAACTTGAAATCCATGCTTCCCTTTATGAAGGGCCTTTCTTCCATTATTATATTCAGTCTCCACCTTCTACCTTTAGGCACCAGTTAAGAGAGCATAGTTGACATTCTTAGTTCTATGTGCATTGTCCCAAAACTTATTGATTGATGCATATTGTTAATATTGCTTGTTCTTGTGCTATTTATATCTAGCACTTTTATGAACTTTGAAGGTGTCCTATGCATCTATTTGCTACTCTACGAGGGACAAGCTGAATGCCACTATGCTATGTTTTCTGTATGTGAAACAAACAAACGTTTTTCAATGCATGTTATTCATGATCTTTGTTTGTAGCCTTTCATGTTGCATGCATAGTTACTTTGTCTTACTGTTAGAACTCCATCTTTCATGCACATGTCTAGAGTTCTTTGAACCCAACTTTAAATACTTGCAAATGGTTTGATCCTTACTTTGATGGTGTATGTCACCTCAAAAATTATTCTTTTTATCACTTACCTACTCGAGGACGAGCAGGAGTTAAGCTTGGGGATGCTTGATACGTCGGAAACGTATCTATAATTTTTTATGTTCCATGCTTGTTTAGTATCTACTTTCCTTTGCTTTATCTACACTTTGAGGTGTTTTTATATGTTTTCTAGTACTAACCTATTAACAATATGCAACAGTGCTAGTTGCCTGTTTTCTTCTGTTTTTGGTTCCAGAAAGGCAGAAAATCAATATTCTCAGAATTGTACGGGACAAAAGCCAAAGTCAATATTTTACCGTGGGGAACACAAAGCCATAAGAGGAGACGGAGGAGGGCCTCGAGGGGGACACACCCCCTGGCCATGCGGCCAGGCCTAGCCCGCCTGGGGGTGCAGCCGCCTCGGGCACCCTCTCGGCCTCCCTCTTCGCCTATAAGAATCCCCCGATGCCTAAACCCTAAGGACCCGATCAATATTCCACGAAACCGTCTGTAGCCGCCGCCACCATCGTTCCTAGATCGGGGGGATCTGAAGCTCTTCTCGGTGCCCTGCCGGAGGGGAGATCATCCCGGAGGCCTTCTTCTTCATCATGCCAGCCTCTGGTATGAAGCGTGAGTAGTTCCACCTTGGACTACGGGTCCATGTAGTAGCTAGATGGTTGTATCTCCTCCTTTGTGCTTTCATGTCTAGATCTTGTGAGATCCGTTCATGATCAAGATCTCATCTATTTGTAATCATGCATGTTGTGTTTGTAGGGATCCGATGGATATTGAGATTACTATGTTAGATTGATTAATGGTTTTGTCTTATTGATTCTATCATGTCTGTGTTGTTTGTGATCTTTCATGCTCTCCGTTGTTAGTAGCTATCATGGCCAAGTAGTTGTTAGTGACTCCAAGAGGAGGTATTTATTGTAAGATTCCCAACTTTTAATAAGGTAGAGATCCCTGTGTTTACAATGCTAGTCCCTGGATCAATAGCTAGCATCCACAGTTTAAGATGTAATATCAAGAAACAAAGGTCATAATACAACTTTGTAACCAGCAATAAAATAATTTATTACATCTTACATAGCTCATTTGGCTATCTCATTACAATGCAGCAGAAATAACTTTTTAGCATGGAGTCCTTCTTCTTCAAAGTGCCACAGGCAGACATGTTGGTTGTATACTTTGTAATCCTAATCATTAAACTTCACTAATATCAAACAAACCTGCAACATAACAAGTTACAGCCACAAGGGTCAATACATTTGAATTGTATTTGCAAGTGATACTATGGTAGTATAGTGGAGTCTATCATCTATATGCATTTGGCTAAGTGGAGCTTAGGCTTGCATTGCTCAAATAGATTTTCTTATCATTAGAAAACACTAAGTTTTTGTTTGACAAAAATATCACCCAAGGAACCACCAATAGAAATTGGTGAACCTTAAACCCTTGTTCAACCACAAGTTTTTAACTTAGAAATTTGGATGATGAGATTCTTGAAAGCTTCCATGTCTTGATGCTCAAATTGTCCTTTGCCAGGGACCTGGCTAAGTACTTAGATTTTTACACTCTATAGAGGTGGTGCACTTTCCCCACAAGACTTGGTTTCCCAAGACAAGATCTTTCAGAAGCCTTCCCTTAGACCAAAATGGACGCGTTCCAACCTATTAATCCCCTACCACCAACTGTCCATTTGGCTAAGTTCCTGCAACCTATATGATCCAGGCAGAGCCCATAATGCCAAGTGGTTGCACTTGAAGCTTCTCAACATTTGACATCTCAAATCTCTTTGTTCCTGGGTGGCCATCCACAAGTGAGATACACAAGGTTCACCAGTCCCCTGGCCTTGTGTAACCACTCAACACAAACCATTCCTTCCATTCCACCCAGGTGATTCATTTACTTAGTTGTTTTATTAAACAAAACACAAGTCCTCAGACTTAGAATTTTTTCCATAGCATGAATATATATTCCACCCTTGTTTTCTATTAGCTAAGCTAAGCTAAGCATGATAGTAGTAGGAATCTTAACTTAGGAAAATTCTACTAAGGTTTCATCTACTAGGATTTCCCATAGCATGGTTTATACTTAGCAAAAATTCCATGCAAGTCATACTTAGAAATATCACTAATGCATAGTGAAAATAATGGGACAAAAGTATGAAGCATCACTTTCCTTTTTGGTAGAGAGTATAAGTTCACTCCTTGATCTTTGCAATGTTCACACACTTCAAGACACTACAATTCAATCAACCAAACAATATTTCAAACTACCATTCAAGCAATTCAACACATAAAATAATAATAACAAAACAATGCATGCAAGCATGCTAAAGATTGTTTTATTAGGAGAAGTGGTTTCTAATGGTTCATAAACATTTGAAAACACCTAATGGTCATTTTATAAAGTGGCAAAATCATTTGTATAAGATTTTTCTTGATAAACCATTTTTAAACCACGCCATTATTTTATGTGGTGAAGAAATGCTTTTAATAAGGCAACATTCTATAGGTTTAACAAAATATGTTTTCAAACCATAAAAACTTGTGTTTAGGGTCAGAGAGTTTATTTCCAAAACATTTCCCAAAGGTTTTCTTCCAAAATCATTTTTAACAATTAAACCATATTTTTATTTGACTAGAAATGGTTTAAATCAAAGATTCAATCTTTTATTTCACCAAATACATTTTTGAAACCACAATTTGTTTCCTATGGTCAGTAGGTTCAAAACACACCATTTGCCAAAGATTTTATCCCCAAAATCATTTTAGAACAAATTTTATATCCTAAACATGCATACACAAGTTTCTGCAAAACCAAACATTTTAGGAGACGCTTTTTACTAAACAAAGTGCATGGTTGGCTAGGGCTTGTTTTTCTGAATCCATTGATATAAAGTTTGCAAAATTTGGACGTGTAGATTAAAAGTTATAGATTTTACAAAATTGAGCAACTAATAGATCAAATTCTGTTTAAATCAAACAGACTGGGACACGTGGCTGTTTCTCATTCGCCCATACCGTTTCGTCCGGATCAGCTACTCTGGCGCGTTGGATCTAAAGTAGATCGTGCGGCTCAGAAGCAAACATACCCCTTCGTTTAAGTTTCTTTCCTATCCACTAGATCGAGATCGGACGGCTATCATCTGCTTGCCACTAACTGGCGGCGCTGGCGGTGGTGAACGGCGGCGGCGTGCTCTGGCAGTGACCTTGCCGGCGATACAAAAAGCTAGGGAGAGAGGGAAAGGGCTCACCGAGTTCGCTGCGCTTCGCCGATGCTCAACGTGTTCTTGTCTGATGAAGGGGCGCTCGAGATCAACCAGAATTCCTCGCCGTAGTTGTCGTCGGCGTCTGACGCTTGCTGTCGTCGTCAAAGGTGAGCCTACGGGTCCTACGCGAGTGAATGGCGAGCACCTGGATGTTCACAAGACACATGCGAACAAATTGGCATGAGGCTCTGGTCGAGGCGCGCATGGGTTCAAGCGATGAGGCTCACCGGAGTTGCTTGCAGACGGCGGTGCTGTCAGTTGACGTTGTTGCCGGCGCTGTGGGTCAAGCGCGGCCAAGTCAAAGCCACTGGAAGATGCGTCTGGAAGAGGGGAGCAAGCTGGAGTGGTTGAGGGGACAAGGGGCGACAGGGTTCGGTCAGAATCGAAGCCGGAACTTGTCGGGGCAGTGGAGCTTCGTAGAGAAATTAGGACGGCCTAGGGGCGCGCTAAGGTGGGGAACTGAGGGGGAAACATAGAGGAAACTTGGGCTAATAAGAGGGTGTGGTCAGGGGGAGGGTTAACTGCGCCAGTAATGCGAATTAAGCCGTGTCTTAATCGCCTGCAACGGCCGGCGAGGTGAGGGGCGTAGTCAGCGGGGTGGGTGGAAACGATGACTGGGAAGGTGGGGTCTTCTGGCAGCGAGAGAGAAAGAGAGGAAATGGGGTCCACACGTCGGTGACTCTGCGGGTTCTTTCTCCGGTGAAAAACGATTCGTTCGTGTGAGAGGGAGAGGTGGGCTAGCTGGGCCTTGTTGGGCTAGTTGGGCTGGGTCGGCTTGGTTCTCTTTTTTTTATTCTATTTGCTTTTCTTTTTCCTATTTGATTTTTCTGTTTTGATTTTGAATAAGCAATTCAAACATTCATTTGAATTCAAAACTTTGCCAGATTTTGTGTAGGTTTAAATATTGATTAGTAGCACATTCTGAAGTCAATTTTTTGAATAAAAACTTTATTCTTTTTGGAGTCTTTTATTTATTCAAAATAGGTTCTAGTTTTAAATCAAATAGATTTAATGATATTTTCAAACACCATTTAATTTCTTAAACCTTCCAAATCTTTTCAGTAGGTTTTAATTACTTTAAGAGGTGTCAAATAATTCATCTTGAATTATTTGGAATTTTTTTTAATATGATTTATTAATCATTTAAAATTTGGATTTGTCTTTATTCCAATAGGATTTGGTTTATGCCATTTTATTTTATTTTGGAAATTCTTTATCCTTTTATTTTATTTGGATTTGGATTATATTCATTCCATTTGCTTATTGGATTAGGCCAAGATTTATTTGGTCTTTCAAATATTCTTTATTTTAATATTTCTTTCTTCATCTTATAAAATCCTTATCTTTTTATTTAGAGATCCAAACTTGGTGATTCCAATTTCTAAAACCTTGTTTAATATTTGTTTATCCTTTTAAATACCTTTAGGATTATTTGCTCACCATTTGGTGTGGATTTGCAGATAGGTTCTTTATTAGCTTTGGAAATTACTTTTCCTTATCTTATTAAATTCATAAGATTTTATTTATGGTTCCAAATTAAGTGAAACCAATTTCTATGGCTTAATAATATTTTTATTTGTCTTTCTTGATATTTTGTTAATGTTTGTTGATAAGATTTTATATGGATCAAATCCATAGGCTTGGAGATAACTTGGAAGTATTCCATTAGGGTTTAGAGTTTGGATTTATTTCCCAAGGGTTTAAGTTTCAAGATACATTCATTGAGGAATGTATTTCTCTTGATTTGAATTTTGTTGAATTTCAAACTTTAGTTAAAGTTTGTTCAAGATGGGATTTTAAGTTTCCATTTAGAAACAAAAGTTTCTTTTCACCCTGTTTTTCAACAATAATTTATTTTGTTTATTTATTTTTCACATTACAAGATTTGGAAAATCTTGGGATGTGACAGGCTACCACCCTTAAAATAAATCTCGTCCCGAGATTTGGGGAGGCTAGGGTTACAAGTTGGCTCAAAGCATCTAGGGTACTACCACCCTTAAAAATTTCTAGCTAGATTACATATTGGCCTTCTTGGGATCCTGTTGAAATCTCTCTGGACAAACATCTGCATAGTGTCCTTTCTTTCCACACTTGAAACATGTGACAAGACTGAGATCCTTCATAGGCTTGTTTATCTTGTGCTTCATCTTTTCTGGACAGTTGCTTGCATAATGTCCCTAGTTACCACAATTGTAACAGGTGATAAGATTGAGTTCATCACGTATCTTCTGTGGGCAAGTTGCTACATAATGGCCTAGCTCTTTTCAGTTGTTGCACCACACTTGGCTAATCTCCTTATATTTCTGCTTCTCTGGACACTCACTGGCATAGTGTCCCATTTCTTTGCAATGACCACATTGCACATGGCTTTTGTCTTTCTTTTTCTTGGGTTTCTCCAAAGCTAAGAGTGCTTCTAATTCATGTTCTTCATATGTTATCTCATAGGTAGGAATGTCTACTGGTCTCCTTGACCTTTTATTACTCTTTGGATAATACATATGTCTCCTCTTTGGTCCTTTAAATTGAGTCATGTTGTTGGGAGGTACAAGCTGAGATTTTCCTTTGTCTTCATCCTTCTTGGTAGACTTGGCTCTCTCATGGTAGTCTGTAATTAGTTGTTGCACTCCACCTTGTTTCCTTTGTTCAACTATGGAATAGATGGGGCATTGGATAGGGACATGATTGTTTCCTTCACATAGGTAACAAGTAGCTTGAGATGTGGGGCATTGGTCAATTGGATGTTTCTCTTCACAATTGGGGCATTGATCTCCATGCTCCTTGGAAGTATGATCCTTGTCTCCACAAATATTGCAAGCTTGGGTTCCTTCTAGGATATCATCTTTGTCATCCTTGTTGTCACAAACTCCTTTGGAAGAGTTGTCTCCCATGTTGGTCATTTGAGTAGCCAACCCTTGCAACAATTGGGATTGAGTTTCCAAAACTTTTTGCATGGTTGGGTCTATCTCCCTGTTGTTGGCTAAAAACTGAGTTGTCACTTGGTTCAACTGGGTTTGTCTTGCAAGCAGTTGGTCTCTCATGTTGACCTCTTGGTTGTTGTTGTCACCATCCTTGATGTTGGAGTTTCTTGGAGAAGTCATCTGTTTGGGTTGGTTTGGGATTAGAATAGGCAAAAATATTTCTAAGGGAATAATTCTAATCACACACATCACAATTCACACAAGTAATGTGCAAGCAATCACAAACAAACATTCCACTCAAACAACAAGTCTCAAGCATATTTTTAGGCAACCAAAAATATTTTTGTTACACCACTTAAGTTGGTGGGTTTGACTTAAACTAAATATGGTGGTCCATCTATATGGTTCACTTGAAATCTTTCCATCCTTCTTAGTTGATTCTTCTTGAATGAGTTCTTTGTATCCTTGGGAAAATTCTTGGTCACAAAACTTCAAAGGTGATGATGGTTCCTTCTAAGTTGTGTTTCCTTAGTCTTCAAGTCTTGTGTAACTTTTCTTGTCTCACTTGTAGTCCTTAGTGATATCCAAGGTTGAGGTCCTTGGTGAAAATGTTGAAGATGTTGAAGTCATTAGAGTTGAAGATGTTGAAGTCATTAGAGTTGATGAAGTCCTTTGCACATGGTGAAGTCTTTGGCCATGGGGTAGGCTTTGTCCATCAAGTTTGAAATAGAAGAGATGTAGAATCAAAACCAAAATGGTTGAGGAGAGAGTTTACAAGATTGTTTGTAAATAAGTTTTGGAACAAATACAACTCCTATTTTTCTAAGTGGTTTGTCCAATCCTAGGTTTACAAATCCTACAGGCAACACAATGCTCTGATACCATCTGTAAGATTCCCAACATTTAATAAGGTAGAGATCCCTGTGTTTACAATGCTAGTCCCTGGATCAATAGCTAGCATCCACAGTTTAAGATGTAATATCAAGAAACAAAGGTCATAATACAACTTTATAATCAGGAATAAAATAATTTATTACATCTTACATAGCTCATTTGGCTATCTCATTACAATGCAGCAGAAATAACTTTTTAGGATGGAGTCCTTCTTCTTCAAAGTGCCACAGGCAGACATGTTGGTTGTAGACTTGTAATCCTAATCATTAAACTTCACTAATATCAAACAAACCTGCAACATAAGAAGTTACAGCCACATGGGTCAATACATTTGAATTGTATTGGCAAGTGATACTATGGTAGTATAGTGGAGTCTATCATCTATATGCATTTGGCTAAGTGGAGCTTAGGCTTGCATTGCTCAAATAGATTTTCTTATCATTAGAAAACACTAAGTTTTTGTTTGACAAAAATATCACCCAAGGAACCACCAATAGAAATTGGTGAACCTTAAACCCTTGTTCAACCACAAGTTTTTAACTTAGAAATTTGGCTGATGAGATTCTAGATAGCTTCCATGTCTTGATGCTCAAATTGTCCTTTGCCAGGGACCTGGCTAAGTACTTAGATTTTTACACTCTATAGAGGTGGTGCACTTTCCCCACAAGACTTGGTTTCCCAAGACAAGATCTTTCAGAAGCCTTCCCTTAGACCAAAATGGACGCGTTTCAACCTATCAATCCCCTACCACCAACTATCCATTTGGCTAAGTTCCTGCAACCTATATGATCCAGGCAGAGCCCATAATGCCAAGTGGTTGCACTTGAAGCTTCTCAACATTTGACATCTCAAATATCTTTGTTCCTGGGTGGCCATCCACAAGTGAGATACACAAGGTTCACCAGTCCCCTGGCCTTGTGTAACCACTCAACACAAACCATTCCCTCCATTCCACCCAGGTGATTCATTAACTTAGTTGTTTTATTAAACAAAACACAAGTCCTCAGACTTAGAAATTTTTCCATAGCATGAATATATATTCCACCCTTGTTTTCTATTAGCTAATCTAAGCATGATAGTAGTAGGAATCTTAACTTAGTAAAATTCTACTAAGGTTTCATCTACTAGGATTTCCCATAGCATGGTTTATACTTAGCAAAAATTCCATGCAAGTCTTACTTAGAAATATCACTAATGCATAGTGAGAATAATGGGACAAAAGTATGAAGCATCACTTGCCTTTTTGGTAGAGAGTATAAGTTCACTCCTTGATCTTTGCAATGTTCACACACTTCAAGTCACTACAATTCAATCAACCAAACAATATTTCAAACTACCATTCAAGCAATTCAACACATAAAATAATAATAACAAAACAATGCATGCAAGCATGCTAAAGATTGTTTTATTTGGAGAAGTGGTTTCTAATGGTTCATAAACATTTGAAAACACCAAATGGCCATTTTATAAAGTGGCAAAATCATTTGTATAAGATTTTTCTTCATAAACCATTTTTAAACCATGCCATTATTTTATGTGGTGAAGAAATGCTTTTAATAAGGCAACATTCTATAGGTTTAACAAAATATGTTTTCAAACCAAAAAAAACTTGTGTTTAGGGTCAGAGAGTTTATTTCCAAAACATTTCCCAAAGGTTTTCTTCCAAAATCATTTTTAACAATTAAACCATATTTTTATTTGACTAGAAATGGTTTAAATCAAAGATTCAATCTTTTATTTCAGTAAATACATTTTTGAAACCACAATTTGTTTTCTGTGGTCAGTAGGTTCAAAACACACCATTTTCCAAAGATTTTATCCCCAAAATCATTTTAGAACAAATTTTATATCCTAAACATGCATACACAAGTTTCTGCAAAAACAAACATTTGAACAGAAGCTTTTTACTAAACAAAGTGCATGGTTGGCTAGGGCTTGTTTTTCTGAATCCATTGATATAAAGTTTGCAAAATTTGGACGTGTAGATTAAAAGTTATAGATTTTACAAAATTGAGCAACTAATAGATCAAATTCTGTTTAAATCAAACAGATTGGGACACATGGCTGTTTCTCATTCGCCCATACCGTTTTGTCCGGATCAGCTACTCTGGCGCGTTGGATCTAAAGTAGATCGTGCGGCTCAGAAGCAAACATACCCCTTCATTTAAGTTTCTTTCCTATCCACTAGATCGAGATCGGACGGCTATCATCTGCTTGCCACTAACTGGCGACGCTGGCGATGGTGAACGGCGGCGGCGTGCTCTGGCAGTGACCTTGCCGTCGATACAGAAAGCTAGGGAGAGAGGGAAAGGGCTCACCGAGTTCGCTGCGCTTCGCCGATGCTCAACGTGTTCTTGTCTGATGAAGGGGCGCTCGAGATCAACCGGAATTCCTCGCCGTAGTTGTCGTCGACGTCTGATGCTTGCTGTCGTCGTCGAAGGTGAGCCTACGGGTCCTGCGCGAGTGAATGGCGAGCACCTGGATGTTCACAAGACACATGCGAACAAATTGGCATGAGGCTCTGGTCGAGGCGCGCACGGGTTCAAGCGATGAGGCTCACCGGAGTTGCTTGCAGACGGTGGTGCTGTCAGTTGACGTCGTTGCCAGTGCTGTGGGTCAAGCGCGGCCAAGTCAAAGCCACTGGAAGATGCGTCTGGAAGAGGGGAGCAGGCTGGAGTGGTTGAGGGGACAAGGGGCGGCAGGGTTCGGCCGGAATCAACGCATGAACTTGTCGGGGCAGTGGAGCTTTGTAGAGAAATTAGGACGGCCTGGGGGCGCGCTAAGGTGGGGAACTGAGGGGGAAACGTAGAGGAAACTCGGGCTAATAAGAGGGTGTGGTCAGGAGGAGGGTTAACTGCGCCAGTAATGCGAATTAAGCCATGTCTTAATCGCCTTCAACGGCCGGCGAGGTGAGGGGCGTAGTCAGCTATCACATCCCAAGATTTTCCAAATCTTGTAATGTGAAAAATAAATGAATAAAATAAAACTTTGTTGATTTTCAGGGTGAGAAGAAACTTTTTCCAATTGGAAGCTAGAAAAATCTATTTGGATCAAATAAAATCCTAAAGGGGTTTAAAAAGTTAAATAAACAATAAGCTTAAAAATATTTAAAGTTACTATTTTGGATTTGGTTTCAAAAGAAAAGATGAATTTATAAATAAAGATTATTTTATAGAGCCAAATTAAACCTTGGCCAAGTTTTTGAAATAAAATGTTTTGTTTTGATAAAAATAGTAAAGGTTTATTTAAATAAAATAATAAGGTTTTAATATCCAATTTTATTTAAGTAAAGGCTTTTCCCATTTTAAATAAACACTAAAACTTATTTATTTATTTAAAATAAGTTTTCTAAGTATTTTATATTCTCAAATAAAATCTACTGAAGTGTTTTGGTGTTATTTTAGTTTTCAAAATAAAGATCTTAATAAAACAAATCCTATTTGATTTATTAATTAAGGTCCATTTTATTAATTAATGGATCCTAAAATAAAATGTTATTTTATTTTAAACAAGCTTTCCAAGTATCTTTTATTTTCAAATAAAACCTACTGATTTGGTTTTGAAAATATGTGGATTTCAAATGGAGTTTTAAAATAAATAAAAACCCATTTGATTTATTAACTAGTGTCCATTTTATTTAATTATAAATGGACTCTAAAATAAAAATATTATTTTATTATTGGACTTTGGTTTTGTGTGGTTAAAACAGAACTAACACAATACAAAGTTTAGTGATTGTTTGAATTGTTTGAATGTTGAATAGTTGATTGAAAATCAAAATAGAAAATTTATTTGGAAAAAGAAAAAGGTTTCAGATAGAAAAAAAAAGAGAGCAAAACGACCCAGGCCAGCTAAAGCCCATCCCAGCCCAGCAGCCCACCTCCCTCCCCAGCGAACCGTTATTTTTCTCACTCAGGAACTTAACCGCTAAGTCACTGACGACTGGACCCCACACTCGCGCTCTCTCTCTCTCGCAGACAGCCAGGACCCACCCCTCCTGTTCATCGTCCTCACCCGCAGCGACCAGTTCATCCCCGTTTCTGGCTTTGATTTCGCGGCTTGAATTCGTCTTAACGCGGCCACCATTACTCGCAGTGACCATGCCCCTTTAAATGCCAATGACTCTCCTCCATTTCCCCTCTGTCTCCTTCCCCAAGTGCGCCTCCAGGCCGCCCCAATTCCTCCCCGGGCACCCCTGTCTCCGACGACCCTCCTTGCCGATTCCGGCCAGTACTCGCCACCCCTCGCCTCCTTGACCACACTCGCATACTCCCCGAGCCCTGGCGCACATTTTCGCATCGCCAGCTCACCCGCGCGAGCTCTGCAAGCTCGACTGCGTCACCCCGAGCCAGCGCCGCCGTCTGTCTTCAACTGCGGTGACGTCTCCCCGGTAAACCAGACCTCCCCTCTCTTCCCCGTGGACACGATGATGATCGCCATGCTCTTGCGAACCTAACAGTGTCTCCCTTTTGTCCTAGGGTTCCCCTATCCTCGCCCTCGACGATCTCCAGAGCCGCCCGAGGCCCAGCTCATCTCCGGCGAGCAATCAAGCCTGCTCCAGCGCGCCCCTCGACAAGACGGCATCACCTTGAGCTTCCCCAGGCCTCTGCGAACGTTGTGAGTACCTCCCCAGCCACCCTTGCTTCCTTTATCGCCGGCGCCGCCACCGTCTGGCCGCTCCGCCGCCAGCCACCGCCGCAGCGCCGCTCGTTTAGGGTCGAGCTCACAGCAGCCGTCCGATCTCGATCTGGTGGATAGGATAGAAAGTAAGCGAATGGGTACGCACGCTTCTGAGCCGCATGATTCAACTTGATCCAACGCGCCAGAATAGCCGATCCGAGTGAAGCGGTACCGACGAATGAGAATAGGACGCGTGGCACCAGACGATTTAAAATAGAATTTGAAATTAGACTTAGATGCCATTTTGAAACCCTTGTAACTTTTAAACCACACGTCCAAATTTTGCAAACTTTATATCAATGGAATCAGTGGAGCAAGCCCTAGCCAACCATGCCTTATGTTTAGTGAAAAGCCTCTGGAAAAATGATTATTTTTGTAGAAACATTTGTATGCTTGTTAAGGATGTAAAAATTATTCAAAAATGATTTTGGGGATAAAATCTTTGGAAAATGGTGTGATTTGAACCTACTAACATTAGGAAACACTTTGTGGATTCAAAAATGAATTTGGTGAAACAAAATAATGATTCTTTGATTTAAAACCATTTCTAGTCAAATAGAAATGTGGTTTATTTATTAAAAATGGTTTTGGAAGAAAACCTTTGGAAAATGTTTTGTTTTAAATTCTCTGACCCTAAACACCAAGTTTTATGGTTTGAAAACATATTTTGTGAACCCTATAGATTAATGCCTTAGCAAAAATATTTCTACACCACATAAAATGATACTTTATTTTGAAAATGGTTTTTGAAGTGAAACCTTTTGCAAATGACTTTGCCACTTTATAAAATGACCCTTAGGTGTTTTTCCAATGTTTATGACCCATTAGGAACCACTTTTTCAAATAAAACAAAGCTTGGCATGTTTGCATGCATTACCTTGACTTTGTTATTTTATGTGATGTTTTGCTCGATTAGTAGATTGAGTTTGTGCCTTGTTTGATTTAATTGTAGTGACTTGAAGAGTGTGATTGTTGCAAGGACAAGGAGTTAACTAATACCCTCTACCAAAAAGGCAAGTGATTCTTCATACTTTTTGTCCCATTACTTTCACTATTGCATTAGTGATTTCTCTAAGTAAAACTTGCATGGATTTTATTTTGCTAAGTATAAACCTTGCTATAGGAAAACCTAGTAGATGGAACCTTAGTAGAAAATTCCTAAGTTAAGGTTCCTACTACTATCAAGCTTAGCCTAGCTAATAGAAAACATGGGTGGACTATATATTCACACTATGGAAAAATTCCTAAGTCTGAGGACTAGTGTTTTGTTTAATAAAACAACTAAGTTAATGTATCACCTGGGTGGAATGGTAATTGCTTGGTGGATTTTGGTTGAGTGGTTCACAAGGCCCATGTCTATGGTTTACCTTGTGTATCTCACTTGTGGATGGCCACCCAGGAACAAAGAGATTTGAGATGTCAAATGTTGAGAAGCTTCAAGTGCAGCCACTTGGCATTATGGGCTCTGCCTAGATCATATAGGTTGCAAGAACTTAGCCATATGGACAGTGGGTGGTAGTTTTTGATAGGTTGGAACGCGTCCATTTTGGTCTAAGGGAAGGCTTCTGAAAGATCTTGTCTTGGGAAACCAAGTCTTGTGGGGAAAGTGCACCACCTCTGCAGAGTGTAAAATCTAAGTACTTAGCCATGTCCCTGGTAAAGGACAATTTGAGCATCAAGACATGGAAGCAATCAAGAATCTCATCATTCAAATTTCAAAGTTAAAAACTTGTGGTTGAACAAGGGTTAAAGAATCTTCAATCTTTGATTGAGAAAATGTTTTTTTGTCAAGCAAAAACTTAGTATTTTCAAATGTTAAGGAAAAATCTATTTTGAGCAATGCAAGCCTCAACTCCACTTAGCCAAATGCATATAGATGATAGACTCCACTATACTACCATAGTATCACTTGCCAATACAATTCAAATGTATTGACCCTTGTGGCTGTAACTTGTATGTTGCAGGTTTGATTGATATTAGTGAAGATGATTGATTAGGATTACAAAGTCTACAACCAACATGTCCGCCTGTGGCACTTTGAAGATGAAGGACCCCATGCTTATAGATATTCTGCTGCAATGTGATGTAATAGCCAAATGAGCTATGTAAGATGTAATAAAATTATGTAATTCCTGGTTATAAAGTTATATTATGACCTTTGTTTCTTGATATTACATCTAAACTGTGGATGCTAGCTATTGATCCAGGGACTAGCATTGTAAACACAGGGTACACCACCTTATGTTAATAAAGGTTGGGACACTCCCGCTACAAATGGTATCAGAGCATTGTGTTGCCTGTAGGATTTGTAAACCTAGGATTGGACAAAAACCCTTAGAAAATAGGAGTTGTATTTGTTCCAAAACTTATTTACAAACAATCTTGTAAACTCTTTCCTCAACCATTTTGGTTTCAACTCTACATCTCATCTAATTTCAAACTTGATGGAAAAACCTACCCCATGGCCAGAGACTTCACCATGTGCAAGGACTCCATCAACTCTAATGACTTCAACTTCATCAACTATAATGACTTCAACTTCTTCAACTCTAATGACTACAACTTCTTCAACTCTAATGACTTCAACATCTTCAGCATGTTCACCAAGGACCTCAACCTTGGATACCACTAAGGACTACAAGAGAGACAAGGAAATCTTGCTCAAAATATGGAGACTAAGGGAATGAAAAATTAGAAGGAGTTCACTTCACTAGAAGTTTTGTGACCAAGAGTTTTTCCCAAGGAAACCATGATCTCATGCAAGAAGGATCCACCAAGAAGGATGGAAAGATCATAAGTGAACCATATAGATGGACCACCATATTTTAGTTAAGTCAAACACACCAACTTATGTGGTGTAACAAAAATATTTTGTTGCCTAAAAATGTGATTGAACTTTGTTGTTTGAGTGGAATGTTTGTTTGTGATTGCTTGCACATTGCTTGTGTAAATTGTGATGTGTGTGATCAGAATTTTTCCCTTAGAAATATTTTGCCTATTCTAATCCAAATCCAACCCAAATAGATGACTACTCCAAGAGACTCCAACATCAAAGTTGATGACACCAACAACAACCAAGAGGACAACATGAGAGAACTCATAGCAACCCAAAACCAGTTGAGCCAAGAGACAACTCAGCTTTTAGCCAACAACATTGGACTAGACCCAGCCATACAAAGGATTTTGAAACTTCAATCCCAATTGCTGCAAAGATTGGTTACTCAAATGATCAACATGGGAGAACACTTTTCCCAAAGAACTAATGACAACAAGGATGACAAAGATGTTAATCTAGAAGGAACCCAAGCTAGCAATACTTGTGGATACAAGGATCATGCATCCAAGGAACATGAAGATCAATTCCTTAATTGTGAAGAAGAAGGTCCTATCTCTAGTAACTGCCCCAAGAAGAGAGAAAGATCTCCCACCTATGAAGAACATGAACTAGAAGAACTCCTAGCTTTGGAGAGACCCAAAAAGAAGAAGAAGAAATGCCCCAACCCTAACAAGGAGGATATTACTCAAGTGCAATGTTACAATTGCAAAGAGATGGGACACTATGCCAATGAATGCCCAGAAAAGAAGAAGAACCAAAGAAACAAACAAGAGGCAAAGATACCAAAGGAAAAGAAAGATATCAGCCAAGTGATGTGTTTCAAATGCAAGGAACTAGGCCACCATGTAAACAATTGTCCAGAAAAGATGAAGAACAAGTTAAACAAACCGATGAAGGATCTCAACCTTGGCCCATGAGTCAAGTGTGGAAACAAAGGACACTATGCATAAGGTTGCCCAAAGAAGTTTCCCCAGGATCCCAAGCAAGCCAAGATGTAATTTAGTTTGAAATTTTTTAAGGGTAGTAGTACCCTAGTTGTTTTGAGCCTACTTGTAACCCTAGCCTTCCCAAATCTCGGGACGAGATTTATTTTAAGGGTGGTAGCCTGTCACATCCCAAGATTTTCCAAATCTTGTAATGTGAAAAATAAATGAATAAAATAAAACTTTGTTGATTTTCAGGGTGAGAAGAAACTTTTTCCAATTGGAAGCTAGAAAAATCTATTTGGATCAAATAAAATCCTAAAGGGATTTAAAAAGTTAAATAAACAATAAGCTTAAAAATATTTAAAGTTACTATTTTGGATTTGGTTTCAAAAGAAAAGATGAATTTATAAATAAAGATTATTTTATAGAGCCAAATTAAACCTTGGCCAAGTTTTTGAAATAAAATGTTTTGTTTTGATAAAAATAGTAAAGGTTTATTTAAATAAAATAATAAGGTTTTAATATCCAATTTTATTTAAGTAAAGGCTTTTCCCATTTTAAATAAACACTAAAACTTATTTATTTATTTAAAATAAGTTTTCTAAGTATTTTATATTCTCAAATAAAATCTACTGAAGTGTTTTGGTGTTATTTTAGTTTTCAAAATAAAGATCTTAATAAAACAAATCCTATTTGATTTATTAATTAAGGTCCATTTTATTAATTAATGGATCCTAAAATAAAATGTTATTTTATTTTAAACAAGCTTTCCAAGTATCTTTTATTTTCAAATAAAACCTACTGATTTGGTTTTGAAAATATTTGGATTTCAAATGGAGTTTTAAAATAAATAAAAACCCATTTGATTTATTAACTAGTGTCCATTTTATTTAATTATAAATGGAATCTAAAATAAAAATATTATTTTATTATTGGACTTTGGTTTTGTGTGGTTAAAACAGAACTAACACAATACAAAGTTTAGTGATTGTTTGAATTGTTTGAATGTTGAATAGTTGATTGAAAATCAAAACAGAAAATTTATTTGGAAAAATAAAAAGGTTTCAGACAGAAAAAAAAAGAGAGCAAAACGACCCAGCCCAGCTAAAGCCCATCCCAGCCCAGCAACCCACCTCCCTCCCCAGCGAACCATTATTTTTATCACTCAGGAACTTAACCGCTAAGTCGCTGATGACTGGACCCCACACTCGTGCTCTCTCTCTCACAGACAGCCAGGACCCACCCCTCTTGTTCATCGTCCCCACCCGCAGCGACCAGTTCATCCCCGTTTCTGGCTCTGATTTCGCGGCTTGAATTCGTCTTAACGCGGCCACCATTACTCGCAGTGACCATGCCCCTTTAAACGCCAATGACTCTCCTCCATTTCCCCTCTGTCTCCTCCCCCAAGTGCGCCTCCAGGCCACCCCAATTCCTCCCCGGACACCCCTGTCTCCGACGACCCTCCTTGCCGATTACGGCCAGTACTCGCCACCCATCGCCTCCTTGACCACACTCGCATACTCCCCGAGCCCTGGCGCACCTTTTCGCATCGCCAGCTCACCCGTGCGAGCTCTGCAAGCTCGACAGCGTCACCCCGAGCCAGCGCCGCCGTCTGTCTTCAACTGCGGCGACGTCTCCCTGGTAAACCAGACCTCCCCTCTCTTCCCCGTGGACACGATGATGATCGCCATGCTCTTGCGAACCTAACAGTGTCTCCCTTTTGTCCTAGGGTGACCCCTATCCTCGCCCTCGATGATCTCCAGAGCCGCCCGAGGCCCAGCTCATCTCCGGCGAGCAATCAAGCCTGCTCCAGCGCGCCCCTCGACAAGACGGCATCACCTTGAGCTTCCCCAGGCCTCTGCGAACGCTGTGAGTACCTCCCCAGCCACCCTTGCTTCCTGTATCGCCGGCGCCGCCACCGTCTGGCCGCTCCGCCGCCAGCCACCGCCGCAGCGCCGCTCGTTTAGGGTCGAGCTCACAGCAGCCGTCCGATCTCGATCTGGTGGATAGGATAGAAAGTAAGCGAATGGGTACGCACGCTTCTGAGCCGCATGATTCAACTTGATCCAACGCGGCAGAATAGCCGATCCGAGTGAAGCGGTACCGAGGAATGAGAATAGGACGCGTGGCACCAGACGATTTAAAATAGAATTTGAAATTAGACTTAGATGCCATTTTGAAACCCTTGTAACTTTTAAACCACACGTCCAAATTTTGAAAACTTTATATCAATGGAATCAGTGGAGCAAGCCCTAGCCAACCATGCCTTATGTTTAGTGAAAAGCCTCTGGAAAAATGATTATTTTTGTAGAAACATTTGTATGCTTGTTAAGGATGTAAAAATTGTTCAAAAATGATTTTGGGGATCAAATCTTTGGCAAATGGTGCGATTTGAACCTACTAACATTAGGAAATACTTTGTGGATTCAAAAATGAATTTGGTGAAACAAAATAATGATTCTTTGATTTAAAACCATTTCTAGTCAAATAGAAATGTGGTTTATTTATTAAAAATGGTTTTGGAAGAAAACCTTTGGAAAATGTTTTGTTTTAAATTCTCTGACCCTAAACACCAAGTTTTATGGTTTGAAAACATATTTTGTGAACCCTATAGATTAATGCCTTAGCAAAAATATTTCTACACCACATAAAATGATACTTTATTTTGAAAATGGTTTTTGAAGTGAAACCTTTTGCAAATGACTTTGACACTTTATAAAATGACCCTTAGGTGTTTTTCCAATGTTTATGACCCATTAGGAACCACTTTTTCAAATAAAACAAAGCTTGGCATGTTTGCATGCATTACCTTGACTTTGTTATTTTATGTGATGTTTTGCTTGATTGGTAGATTGAGTTTGTGCCTTGTTTGATTGAATTGTAGTGACTTGAAGAGTGTGATTGTTGCAAGGACAAGGAGTGAACTAATACCCTCTACCAAAAAGGCAAGTGATGCTTCATACTTTTTGTCCCATTACTTTCACTATTGCATTAGTGATTTCTCTAAGTAAAACTTGCATGGATTTTATTTTGCTAAGTATAAACCTTTCTATAGGAAAACCTAGTAGATGGAACCTTAGTAGAAAATTCCTAAGTTAAGATTCCTACTACTATCAAGCTTAGCCTAGCTAATAGAAAACATGGGTGGACTATATATTCACACTATGGAAAAATTCCTAAGTCTGAGGACTAGTGTTTTGTTTAATAAAACAACTAAGTTAATGTATCACCTAGGTGGAATGGTAATTGCTTGGTGGATTTTGGTTGAGTGGTTCACAAGGCCCATGTCTATGGTTTACCTTGTGTATCTCACTTGTGGATGGCCACCCAGGAACAAAGAGATTTGAGATGTCAAATGTTGAGAAGCTTCAAGTGCAGCCACTTGGCATTATGGGCTCTGCCTAGATCATATAGGTTGCAAGAACTTAGCCATATGGACAGTGGGTGGTAGTTTTTGATAGGTTGGAACGCGTCCATTTTGGTCTAAGGGAAGGCTTCTGAAAGATCTTGTCTTGGGAAACCAAGTCTTGTGGGGAAAGTGCACCACCTCTGCAGAGTGTAAAATCTAAGTACTTAGCCATGTCCCTGGTAAAGGACAATTTGAGCATCAAGACATGGAAGCAATCAAGAATCTCATCATTCAAATTTCAAAGTTAAAAACTTGTGGTTGAACAAGGGTTAAAGAATCTTCAATCTTTGATTGAGAAAATGTTTTTTTGTCAAGAAAAAACTTAGTATTTTCAAATGTTAAGGAAAAATCTATTTTGAGCAATGCAAGCCTCAACTCCACTTAGCCAAATGCATATAGATGATAGACTCCACTATACTACCATAGTATCACTTGCCAATACAATTCAAATGTATTGACCCTTGTGGCTGTAACTTGTATGTTGCAGGTTTGATTGATATTAGTGAAGATGATTGATTAGGATTACAAAGTCTACAACCAACATGTCTGCCTGTGGCACTTTGAAGATGAAGGACCCCATGCTTATAGATATTCTGCTGCAATGTGATGTAATAGCCAAATGAGCTATGTAAGATGTAATAAAATTATGTTATTCCTGGTTATAAAGTTATATCATGACCTTTGTTTCTTGATATTACATCTAAACTGTGGATGCTAGCTATTGATCCAGGGACTAGCATTGTAAACACAGGGGACACCACCTTATGTTAATAAAGGTTGGGACACTCTCGCTACATTAGCGGGGTGGGTGGAAACGATGACTGGGAAGGTGGGGTCGTCTGGCAGCGAGAGAGAAAGAGGGGAATGGGGTCCACACGTCGGTGACTCTGCGGGTTCTTTCTCTGGTGAAAAACGATTCATTCGTGTGAGAGGGAGAGGTGGGATGGCTGGGCCTTGTTGGGCTAGTTGGGCTGGGTCGGCTTGGTTCTCTTTTTTTTATTCTGTTTGCTTTTATTTTTCCTATTTGATTTTTTTGTTTTGATTTTGAATAAGCAATTCAAACATTCATTTGAATTCAAAACTTTGCCAGATTTTGTGTAGGTTTAAATATTGATTAGTAGCACATTCTGAAGTCAATTTTTTGAATAAAAACTTTATTCTTTTTGGAGTCTTTTATTTATTCAAAATAGGTTCTAGTTTTAAATCAAATAGATTTAATGATATTTTCAAACACCATTTAATTTCTTAAACCTTCCAAATCTTTTCAGTAGGTTTTAATTACTTTAAGAGGTGTCAAATAATTCATCTTGAATTATTTGGAATTTTTTTAATATGATTTATTAATCATTTAAAATTTGGATTTGTCTTTATTCCAATAGGATTTGGTTTATGCCATTTTATTTATTTTGGAAATTCTTTATCCTTTTATTTTATTTGGATTTGGATTATATTCATTCCATTTGCTTATTGGATTAGGCCAAGATTTATTTGGTCTTTCAAATATTCTTTATTTTAATATTTCTTTCTTCATCTTATAAAATCCTTATCTTTTTATTTAGAGATCCAAACTTGGTGATTCCAATTTATAAAACCTTGTTTAATATTTTTTTATCCTTTTAAATACCTTTAGGATTATTTGCTCACCATTTGGTATGGATTTGCAGATAGGTTCTTTATTAGCTTTGGAAATTACTTTTCCTTATCTTATTAAATTCATAAGATTTTATTTGTGGTTCCAAATTAAGTTAAACCAATTTCTATGGCTTAATAATATTTCTATTTGTCTTTCTTGATATTTTGTTAATGTTTGTTGATAAGATTTTATATGGATCAAATCCATAGGCTTGGAGATAACTTGGAAATGATTTTTATTCCATTAGGGTTTAGAGTTTGGATTTATTTCCCAAGGGTTTAAGTTTCAAGATACATTCATTGAGGAATGTATTTCTCTTGATTTGAATTTTGTTGAATTTCAAACTTTAGTTAAAGTTTGTTCAAGATGGGATTTTAAGTTTCCATTTAGAAACAAAAGTTTCTTTTCACCCTGTTTTTCAACAATAATTTATTTTGTTTATTTATTTTTCACATTACAAGATTTGGAAATCTTGGGATGTGACATTTATGCTCGATAGTGGGTTCATTCCTCTATTTAATCTAAGGGAAGTGACAGAAATCTCTAAGGATGTTGATGTGTTGTTGCCACTAGGGAGAAAACAACGGTCCCTTGTTCATGGAACAGGTGAATTGTTTACCTTACACACTTTTCTTAAAGACGTTGTCTGTTGCTTGCAACTTAATACTAGAGGGGGTTCAGATGATAACCCAAAGGTGGACTTCTAGTCTATGTATCTTGTTGTATTTCCCAATCGAATATCATAGGTTCATGATGTCTAGTATTGCATTGTTATGCCTTGCTCAGTCATGTCAATTGCCCTGCTCTAATTTGTTTACCTAGCATGCCATGTTTGTTTATCTAAGGAGAACACCTTTAGTGAACTATGGACCCCGGTCCAATCTTTACCATTGATACATCTTCCACTGTTACTGTTTACTTTCTGCAAACCACTATTACCTTCCACACCATACAGTTAATCCTTTGTTACAGCAACCGATGAGATTGACAACCTCACTGTTTGTTGGGGCAAAGTCTTGAGTTTGTGTTGTGCAGGTATCCAAGTTGCTTGCAACACCTTTGAGACGTTTCCTTCTTCCTACTGGTTCGATAACCTCGGTCTCTTACTGAGGGAAGACTTGCTGTTATGCTCTTCACACCTTGCTCTTGGGGTTTCCCGACGAAGCTCTCTCAGGCGCCATCAGGATTTGAAGTTCATAAAGAGGTTTCAAAAAATTATGGTACTTACTAGCTTTGATCTCTCATTGCCCCTATCATAAGCATCTTGAGCTGATTAAGCTTAAAGTGAACAAAGATGGAGTATATGCTTGACGAAATATAAGTTGGCAATCTCATGTCCCTTGAGTACGAGGTCCGCTCCTCATGCTACTCAACTTTAGTTATCGGTAAGTTCTTGTCATAGTAAGTACATGTGTATCATAGAGAACCGCCAACGGGGTACCCCTTGCCATGATACAGGAGCTATACCATATCAAAATGACAAAGCAAGCAGACAATGAGCATCTCAGCAATCTTCTTATTTACCATGGGAAAATGGTGCCCTTTTCTCTCTTTCCTCTTTTCAATGTCTCTCTTTTTTATAAGAAGAAAGCTTCATAGATTTCTCACTATGGTGATGCTGCAAGTTTTCACCATAATTAGGCATGGCTTAGGCTAGCGGCCCAGGCGTTTCTCTAACACATATACAGAACTCCATGGACTTACAAGTTCCCCTTTTATTTCACACCGACGACATCCATAAACAAAAGAGCATGATATCAACGGGGTAGATATTTACAGGTGTTGAAAGCGTTCCCTATGACAGCACAGTTCTGCGAATCCCAACTTATAAGTGCAAGCATATACAACATCGATGACATAATGCTTCAAGTTTATTAAGGGAAAGAAAAGAAGGTGTGCCATAAAGTTCGTGAGAGATTTACTAACCAGTTGTCACATAACAAAATAATTTTTTAATTTGAAAGATCGATGAAGCTTGAGAATTTACTTGGAATAGCAATAATGCTAATAGGTAGATATGGCAGACTCAAATGGCATAGGTTTTGGTTTAAAGGATTGGATGCACGAGAAGTATTCCCTCTCAGTACAGGTTTTTGGCTAGCAAGGCTGGGTAGCAAGCAAAAGAGTTGAAGGAAACAAGCAAACATACAAGTGATAAATTCAAACATGCAATCTTCCTTGAAGACACAAAAGATCTTAAATAAAGAATACTAAGCTTATGAGCCAATCAAGAAAGAAATAAAACAATATAAAATACCTGTAAGTGCTTTTCTCTTTTCCTTTCAAACCTTAAAAAGTGTTGCTACTGACCAGATCTCTGTTTGCTAAAACCAATTTAGATTTACTTGATGCTCCCAAAGTGATACCAATACTAATCAACAAGATCAATCATATAATAGAGATTGCAAACTAAAATAAAAAGTGCAAAAAGTAAAAGATGAAACTTCTCATTAATATTCCATAAAGGCACTTACACCAAGGGATACATAGATAACCAACTAAAGGAGAGATACTTCCACAATGCAAACCATCCTATATGATAACTTCTCTATCCAAGATAAGAATCTAATAAAAGGTAAAAAGATAAAACATAATGATGTGATACCGCGGCACTCCCCCAAGCTTGGAACACGCCAATGGGATGCCAAACCTGTCGACGAATTACTCCTTCGGTGGTGGTGGTGGTGTTCCCATGATGATATTTTCAATCAGCTTCCTCAAATCATCAATCTCAAAGGTTAGAGTACGAATCAACTCTGAATTATGCTCAATGCAGTTCATGATCATGTCAGAACGAGAATCCCAGTCCTTGTTATTCTTTCCCCACCCTTCCTCCTTAGAGTGTGAAAGAGTAATTGCCCCTATGTGTGGTTTTGGTGAGTAATGACAATCCCTATGGACTAATGTTTTCACTGAGTTTTATATGAAGGAATATTCCATAGGTCATGCTTGTAGTCTATGTGTTGGATTCAAGTACGGATGCCATGAATATAAAGATATACCTTGAGTATTGGCATCAAGATCATCGAGTTGAAGAGAAGAATATGATATGAGCAATATCTTGAGAGTGTGATCTCAATAGAAGAATTCGAGATATGGCTCTAAGATGGTGTCATGATAGCCTCATTAGTCGAGCTATGATTAACTAAGATTTAGAGCATGTAATCAAATTAAGGGTTCTTTATGTACCTCAAGATATTGAGATGGAGCATGAGAATATACATGGTTGACCTATACAAAGAGTGAAGAGTGATTTCAAGTTGGTCAACACATGAAGCATAAAGAATGTACCACATGGATCTTGTGGTATGGTAAGCCTTGTCAATTATGCATCATGAACTAACCTATTATATATGTGCCTTTGCATTTTCTATATGGGATAGGTATCTTTCCATGGGCATGCTTCAAAATTGAAGATCTTATATAGCACGTGAGAGGATGACATCAAGTGGTGATCGTCATCAAGGTTGAGAAGGGCATGTTCAAGATAAGCATCTCGAGAAGATAATTTGCTTGAAGCTTGCCGTCCATATTGGTGATAATGGACATGTGAAGACATGTATTAATGAAGCTATCCGATAATGGTGTATGGGAGAGCAAATTAGGAGCCTTCACGAAGCAACAATGATCAAGTGATGCATTCCGGCTTGGATGGAGATTGAAGTGTTGTCATCAAGATCAAGCGGGATGCGCAAGTCAAAGGTATAGCCTTGCTAGGTTTTCCTTTTACCGGTCTCAAGGTGGTTGTTGGGAGACCGGGTTATAGGATACATAGCCGCACTATTAGGAGGGGCTTTCGGTTGGGTAACATGATCACATCGTCATAGGGAGATCAATCCTCTGCATACTTTGCATCTTCCTATTTTGTTGATTTTTGGTGTTTCTCCATGTGAGGTTCTTGAGCTTGTTTCTATCTCTTCAACAAGCCCAAGTTCATCGAAAACGGAATTTGTATGCATCTTCTATGGCGTTTTCGAGTTTGAAGGTTTTATCGGTTCTTCGTGTAGGGAGGATTCTTACCTTTCTTTATTTGGTTCTATCCTTATTTGATGGACTATGATGTTTCTCTGCACCATCTTGTAGGGCTCGTTGTCCTCGTCAAAACAAGCCTAAGATCATCGAAATCGGAATCCGGACACAAAAGTTATCGCCGTTTTTGTGTGCCCTGTTTTGTTCCGGCGTGACCGCCGGAAATTTCCGGCAAATCGCCGAAAAACGGTCCAGTATACTATTTCGGTTTTTGCCGGAACTTCCGGTTTTGACCGGAAATTTCGGCCGCTGATCCGGCGGCGCCGGTTTCGCTGCCGGAACGTGTCCGTCCAGCATGTTTTGCCTCCAACGGTCATCCCCTTGAAGGGGTATAAAAGGGAGGCTTCTTCCCCAAAGTTCTAAGGCTCTTGAGCACGTTTTTGACCTCCATTGTTGACCCCTTTGAGCTTTCTTCCTCTCCCTTACCTCCTATGATTCTTGCATCTTTTTGAGGGATTTGGAAGAGGAGATCTAGATCCACAATCCCCAACAATCAAATCCTCCTCTAAGTGAGGGGAACCCATTGGATCTAGATCTTGGAGTCATTTGTTGGTTTCCACCATTGTTCTTCCTCTCTAATTCCTCCCTAGAACTTGTTGCTTTGGTGGGATTGAGAGTGAAGTATTTGAGCACCCTTGGTGTTCTTTCTTTGCATGCTTACATAAGTGTTGAGCTCTCCATTACGATTTGTTCGAGTGAGAGACCGTGAGCTTGTTACTCTTGGAGGGTGACTTCCTAGTTGGCTTGGCGGTTGGTGCCGCGGTGTCTCTTCGTGGAAGATTGTGAAGAGACCTGGGCTTATCCTTCATGGAGCTTGTGAAGTGGTTGTGGAGCTTGCCATCTCCGGAGTGGAGGAAAAGCAAGCCATAAGGAAAGGGCCTATTCCTTCGTGGGATAGACTCGGAGAAGAAGGTGAGCCTTTGTGGCGCGTGAGGAATCCTTCGTGGAACCTCACACCTCTCCAACATGACGTATCCCCCTTCCCAAAGGTGGTGAACACGGGAATACATCTTCGTATCCGCGTGCGTTGGTTATCTCTATATCCGAGCTTACTTTCCTTGTGATAGCCATCGAGCTTGAAGTACTTATATCTTGCTTATCACTTGTCATATATTTATCTTGTGCTATCTTGCCTAGTGTATTTAGGTTTTGTTCTTGTAAAATAAACGTTAGTTTAATTCCGCATTCTATCAAGCCAAAACCGTAATAGTTTTGAAATTGCCTATTCACCCCCCTCTAGGCGACATCTCTATCCTTTCAATTGGTATCAGAGCAAGGTCTCTCCTTGTTTAGGCTTCACCGCCTAGAGTGTAAAGATGTCGGCTAGTAGTATAGTGCACAATGACACAATTATCTTTGATGGCACAAATTATACTTTGTGGAGAAATTGCTTGCTTTATAATCTTTGGACTTGTGTCCAAATATTGAGAGATTTCTAGATGTAGGTTTTTCTCCTCCGATGGATCCTCAAAATCTATCTTTAGCGGATGAGAAAAATTTACATCTCGAAGCTCAAGTATCTAATGAGATTATTTTCTCTTTGAGCCCCACAGTTAATTTGTTCTTGACGATTGTAAAGCGCAAGTCGTCTCATGAGAAGTGGACCAAGCTTAAAGAAATATTTGGTGGTTCCATTTCTAATATTGTCGGTGGTTTCTCCGAGGAGATCTCTTTTCCTTCACATCATGAAGAGATCCAAGTTGCTTCCACCTCTGGCCGCGATGAGTTCTCATCCTCATCCACTTCACCAACGTGTGGCAAGACACAAGGTAAATATATGGTGAGTCATGTTGGGAATTGCAATGTTGATATTGTGCTCGCTAATGATGATCCTTCATCTCTATACCATTGCAATGTTTCTTCTTTGGACTTAAGCACTTCTTGCAACAATAATGCTATATCCCATTTTGTTGCTAGTCCTTGTATATCATCTAGAAATTATTTGAGTACTAGTGTAGATGATATGCTTGATTTTCCTTGTTCCCATGAACAAAATGCTTCTATTTCCTCTAGTTGTTTATATAACAATGTAGAGGAAATCAAACATTCTATGGAGCAATACATGATCATGAATGAAGATTCAATAATATCCTCATCTTCATCCTCCCGTGCTCACATGTGCCTTATGGCAAGAGGATCAAAGGTATCTCCTACTTTGGATCCCAATATATCTTATAAAGATAATAGCAATGATAATGATGTTAGTGATGATGGCATTGATGAGGATACTAGTGCTCTCTTGCTTGAGTTGACTTTTTTGTGTACCTCTCTTCGTGGTAATAATAAGGCTGTTAATGGTCTCAAACATGTTATGGACACAATAACTAAACAAATGGGAACCATAGAGGAGTTGGATTTCCAACTTGATGATGGGAGTCGGAGATTTAATCTCCATAAGCAAGAGCTTGCCGAGGAGAAGCACACTAATTGTCTCCTCACACAAAAAATTGAATCTTATGAGCTTGAAAAGAAAAATTCCATTAATGATGCTTGTGCTACTAACTCTACTTCTTGTGAAGCATCTACCCTAAAGGAGAACGTTGAGCTGAGGGCTCAACTTGAGTTGCTAACTAGCAAGTATAGGAAATTGGAAAAAAGTCATGAAAAGCTCTCAGGCTCTCATAATGATCTTCTAATCTCCCATGATGGGCTAATGTTAGCTCGTGAGGCAAGTATTACCAAGGTAACATATTGTGAGCCTCTTTTGGACATTAGCACAACTTCTACTCAAAATGCTATTTTGCCATGTGCTAGTCCTAGTAATCCATCTAGCCATACTATTGATAAACCTTGTGTTGGATTACTTGCTTTGCCTTGTTGCTCTAACAATGAAGCTTCTACTTCCTATAGTACTTGTATTTCTAGTAACCATGTAGAGGAAATCAAAGATCTCAAGGCCCAAGTCACTTCCTTGAGGAATGACTTGGAAAAGAGTCATGAAGGGAAATCCACACTCGATAATATTTTGAGTGTGCAAAAATCCCCTAATGATAAATGGGGACTTGGATTCAAATCCAATAACAAGAACAAGTCCAAGAGAAACAATAAGAAGGGCCAAAACCAAGTCAATAATTCGGCCAAGATTATTTGCTTCAAGTGCAAGGTTGAAGGACATCATGTAAGATCTTGTCCATTGAAGAAAAAGCACTTGAGTGAGAAGCAAAAAGGGAAGCGGCCACAAGTACAAGGTCAAGGCCAAGTTGAAGTTAGGCCACTTTCGAAGAAGAATCAGGATAATGCTCCCCAAGCCAAGAAATCAAGGAAGAAGAGAAAGGGGAGCACTTGTTGCTACATATGTCATGTGAAGGGGCACTTTGCCTCTTCATGTTCAAACGGTACCTTATCTAACCCTATCATTATTGATGATGATTATTCTCTTAGGAAGGATAAGGATGGCAATGTGTTTGCCAAGTTTGTTGGAACTCAAAGTGGTGTCAAGAAAAGAACCATTTGGGTTGCCAAGCCTATTGTGACTAACCTCTTAGGACCCAACTTGGTTGGGGACCAACAAGCTCAAACTTGATCAATAGGTGTTTATGGAGGACATTGGAGACTTGGCTAACTCATGAAGAATTAAGGGATCTTCATATATTATATTTGATCAAGCCAAGTCATTAGGATTATCTTATATCCAATGGCCTCTTCGCAGTAACTTGTACTTAACTCATTTATATTGTAAGTTACTTGCCCCTTTACATGTTTTGGTTTTGTACCAAGTATGTGTTTGTATTTGGTGTTCCTCATGCTTGCTTATTTTGTGTATTCAAGTATGTCTAGGTGTTTGGCACATCATTTACCCGTGCGTCTCGTTTTGAGCCTCTAATGCACCTTGATGATATCTTATTTGGATCTTTTTGAGTGGTTAATGGAACATCCCATTTTTGGGGAGTAATATGCCTTGCGCATCTCTCAAACCTTAAAATGTGTGTATGTGAGTACTACCACTTAGTATTCATATTGCAAGCTTATCTAGTCACTATGTGGTGTGTCATACTCATGAGAAATTCAAATTCTAAATATCCATTAATTCTCTCTAGTTGAGGTTGCTTTGCCTCTTATTAAGAAAAATTGAATATCACATTATGGGGGAGTAATATGCTTCTTTTGCATATCACAATCCTAGGAAATGTGAACATATGAGGTAGTGCCACTTAGAGTTGATATTGTTGATTATCTTGTTTCTAGGTGGCATGTTGACTCAAACAAGGTCCTATTTTTGTTAGAAGCTTTTATTGCTCATATTTTTGGTCCTTGTTTGAGTAAGAAATTCTTGGTGCAGTCTTCCTCAAATACATATCTCTATATCTTGTTTGGGAGACCATTTGCTTCAAGTTATTCTAATTGTTGCATTGCATGATTGTGTGACTAGTTGAAGCTATCAAGAATCTCTATCTTTGCATAGTGCTTAATCTTTTTATTCCTATCATATGCTTTTTATTGTGAAGATTTATCTTTAATACCCGTGCAATATACCACCGGAAATCAATTCCAATACACTCATTGTCTTCGACAATTGAGATACTTGTGTGTGGTAGCATTTATGGATCATCTTCACTTTGGATTTCACCTATTCTTGACTTATTTTCTTTTCCAAAATTTTGGTGTGGCTCCCATTGTCTTCCTTGGCTTTTGAACATCTCTTTGATGATGTTTTTGATTATTATCAAATGTGTTTTAGTGGAAGACAAACCTCTTCTTCTCGGAACCTTGTGCCATTGTGAAAAGTGTTAAGGGTTTGGTTTATTTGTTGAAACCTTGCTCTTTTGGGAGTTTGTTATCTCATTCTTTCTTCTCTAATTTATTTGCTTGAATGAGATAAATCTTTGAGTATTTGTGTTTTTATTTCATCCTTTTGCTCAATAGTTTTTCTTAGTTCATTTGTTGAACTTCGTTGAACAAATCGTGTGTTGATTTGATTCTTTGATATAGTTTGGGAAACAAATGTGTTTGGTCACACCTTGTATTCCTTATTGAATATTTGGGTGATTTGTCCAAATTATATCTTCGTTGGATCTTGAAAGTCTTGCGCATGCATGCTTACTAAATGTAGATCTCATATCATTTTTGCTTTTTTTGATCCAATATATAGGGCATACTCCATCAAATCCTTAAACAGCTAAGATGTGCATGAAATTCAAATTTCATCTCTAAATATGCACATATTTTTATGGAGTGTGTCCTATGTGTTGTGGTTAGTCTAACCACTTTGGACCCAATAAGTTTGGGGACCAAGATGTACTTGAATGTTGTTTTAGGTACATTGGAGATGCAATGGATGCTTGTCTCGTCTATAAGGAAACTGTTGTCACCACATGATAATTGGAGCCAATCTAGGATGATCGAAAAATTCTTATCTACTACATCATACCATTGCTATCTCGGTAGCAAGTATCTTATTCATGCATACTATTCTTTCATCCAATCTCTTGTAGGTTGTATCTTGGCATGAATTAGCTGTTTGTAAATGTTGTGATTCTTGCAAGGATCTTTGAAAGACTTCTTTATCCTTATTGCTTATGTGAGTAATTTGAGATGATGCATATAATGGGGAGTATATAAAATCATGTTCATGATTCACCAATTCCAAATATGCCTTCTAGCAATTTATTGCATATCAATTCCTCAAGGTATTCTCATGTGCAATATTGTTGAAATTGCTTTGAATCCTTCATTTTTCTACTTGTTGCCTTTCTCAAAGTATCCCAACTAGCATTTGTTCCCTTAGTGTTAGTTTTGATGTTTTTGAGGTTTTTCTTTTTTCTTTGGTGAAGTTCATTGATATACCATAAGAGAAAATAGAGACATGTGCTATATATGCACGTAAGCTTGTCTTAATAAGTGTATTTATTTATATCTACTCCTTGTATCTTGTTTGTGTTCTAAATAATATAGAGGGAGTGAGGATTCCATGTTTGTGGATATTGTATTCAAATACAATAATTAAAATTTATGCACGAACCTTGGAGAGCTTCCTTATTTCATTTAGAGCACTATTTGTCCATTTGATTGTAAGATCCCTCCTTTGTAAAGAAAAAGTATCCATGTGATTGCAATGCTAGTCCCTGGATCATTGCTAGCATCCACAGTTTAAGATGAAGTACACAGATACAAAGGTCATTTATTACATCCATTCCAGAGATAAATCATAGTCTTTTACAACTCAGGGCCACATGCCTAATACAAGAGTTTTGGAATAAGTAAATAAACATAAGTCTTCATCTTCATGTGCCACAGGCAAGCATGCTGAGTGTAGACTCATGACACCTAATCATCATCGGAGTATCCTGCAACATCACAAGTTACAGCCACAGTGGGTCAATACTTTGGAATAGTATTGGCAAGTGATACCTTAGTAAATTTTAAGTGGACTATATTACTATATGCGTTTTGGCTAAGTGTAGCTTGGCTTGCTTTGCTCAAAATAGGTTTTTTCCTATTAGTTGAAAACACTAAGTTTTTATTTGTCAAAAACTTTCCCAAGAAACCACCAATAGACATTGGGGTCCTTTACCCTTGTTCACCCACCAGTTTTACTTAGAAGTTGGAGTGATGAGATTCTTGATAGCTTCCATGTCTTGATGCTCAAGTTGTCCATTGCCATGGACTTGGCTAAGTACTTAGATTTTTCCATCTGCAGAGGTTGTGCACTTTCCCCACCAGACTTGGTTTCCCAAGACAGGACCTTTCAGAAGCCTTCCCTTAGCCAAATGGACGCGTTCCAACCTATCATCCCACTACCACCAACTGTCCAAATGACTAAGTTCTAGCAACCTATTTGATCAAGGCAGAGCCCATATTGCCAAGTGGTTGCACTATAAGCTTCTCAACACTTGGCCTCCAAAATCCCTTTGTGCCTGGGTGGCATACCACAAGTGAGATACACAAGGTAAACCATGTCCATGGGCCTTGTGTAACCACTCAACCAAAAACCACCATTCAAGTCCCATTCCACCCAGGAGGTTCATTGACTTAGTTGTTTTATTAAGAAAACCTAAGTCCAAAGACTTAGAAATATTTTCATCATAGCATGTAGATACTTTACCAACCCTTGTTTGCTACTAGCTAGGCTAAGCATGGCATAGTAACTTAACTTAGGAAATTTCCTAGCAATTCTACAATTCTACAACTACTTAGGATTTCCCAACATAGCATTTGGCAAAAGTAACATGCAAGACTTAGCAAAATATTTCTAATGCTTATACAAAATATAGGGATGAAAATATTCATGAAGTACCACTTGCCTTGGTAATGGGGAGAGTAGCACTCTTCACAATCACAGTCACTAGCAAAATCTACACAAAAATTTGTAGCACAAAGTTACACACAATTCATATACAAACAAATATATATATGCATGCATGCAAGAATGCAAAGTGATGATTTTTAAAACTCCACCAACCAAGTGCATGATACAGAAACATAACCAAGTCAAAAACTTGCTAGCTAAACTTATTTAGCACTAAAACAATTTACTAAATAAATTCTATAGTCAAAATGGTCCTAAACAAGTTTCTGCAGAAAAAGTCATTTTAACAGAAACTTTTTGCTAAACACATTGCATAAACAGAAAGAGCTTGTCTCCCTGATTCCAACGATATAAAATTTGCAAAAATCTAACGTGGGAATCAAAAGTTATAGCCATTTGAATTTTGGATCTAAATCTGATTTGAATTCTGTTTTTGAATCAAACCCTAGCCACGCGTCTTAATCCTATTGGTTGATACCGCTTCGCTCAGGATCACCTTCCCGCGCCATTAGATCTATTTAAAACACACGGTCCAGATCTGTCCTTAACGGTTCGCTAAAAGATCTAATTCTACGCGTTGGATCCAGATCCAAGGGCTCTCGATCAAGCGACCATGTCCTGGCGGCGCGCGGCGACGGCGAGCGGCGGAGTGCTCTGACAGCGGCGGTGCTAACGTTCTAGATCGCTCGGGGAGGAAAGGGCGTGCTTACCAGATCCGCAAGGTCGAGGCGAAGCTCAACGTGGTGGTGGCTGGGCAAGGGGTGCACGGGTACGGTTTCTGGGGCTCGTCGGAGTTGCGGCGGCGTCTGTCGCTTGCAGTCGAGGTCGCTGCCGAGGTGTGGCGCGCCCTAGCACAAGGCAGAGGGTTCAGAAGATGCGCAAGTGACTGGCGAATCAACTGGTGACAAAGGGAAGGCGAGGGGCGCACGGAACTTACCGCTATTGCTCGCCGGAGTCGAGCGACGGCGCAGATGGTTGTGGTCGTGAACGGGATCGACGACCTGGGTCACGAGCAGGCAAAAGAAAAGTATCAGGGGGTGTGCAAAATCAAGCTGGACACGACAGTTTGAACCAGAGAGAGGGGGGCGGTCGAGGCTCACCGGAATTAGTCGCCGGAGTCGTCGGTACTGTGAGGTTTCGAGGACAAATGCGCGCAGCCTGGTGGCGGAGTGAGCGAGGAGAGTGGGGGAAGTGACCGCGGTGCAGAGGGGGTTTTGTAGGCGAGAGGGGAGCGGCGATTAATTGTGGAATCAATGGCAATTAAGCGAGAATCAATCGCGGCAGTGAAGGGCGGAGGAAACGGCCGGCGACGGGGTCGGGCGTGATTTGGGGAAGACGAGGGTGACGTGGAGAGGGCCCGCTCGTTAGCGAAACACGCAGAGAGGAGGTGGGGTCTGGTTGTTAGCGACTGCTTGGGTGCGCTTGCGCGTGCGAGAGAGAGAGGGGAAGGTCGGGTGGGCTAGTTGGGCCAGTTCTGTTGCTGGGCTAGAATCCTGGCGCCTGGCCCTTTTCTTTTCTTTTGTCCTTTTCTTTTTCTGTTTTGATTTTCAGGAATGGTTTTGATATGAATTCAAACTCTTTTTGAATTCAAATCTTTCTGGGGTTTTTGCAGTGTGCAAAAGTTTCAAATATAGGCATAAAACCATGTGGTTGCTTTGCAAAAGCTTGGTCACTCTTGGAGAAACAAAATATCAGGAGCTTTGCACAAGATTTGCAAATGTTTGAAAAATGGTTTTTGAACCATTTCCATTTTGTAAAACTTGGTTCAAATAACCACACTCAATCCATTATACAAAGGAAACAAGCATTCTAGGTTTAAAACATTCAAACTCTCAAATGGTGATGGCCATTTGATTTTTAGCTTGCTCACATAAAATGATAGCACTATGTGCTTTGTTTTTCTGAAATGAGTTTTGAAATTGATCTTAGTTCTATATGCATGCATGAATGATATGCAATCTTTGAAATCATGATTTTAGGGATGTTACAAATCTAACCCCCTTAAGGTGAATCTCGCCCTCGAGATTCGGATTGGCTAGCAAATAGGTGAGGGTGGTCTTTCCGAAGATCATCTTCTCTTTCCCATGTTGCTTCCTCTTCGGAATGATGATTCCATTGCACTTTGCAAAACTTGATAGTCTTTGTCCTTGTGACTCTTTCTGCAGTCTCAAGAATCTTGATCTGCTTCTCCTCATATGTGAGGTAACTTTCTAGTTGAACCTCTTCCAAAGGTATAGTATCCTTCAAAGAAGTTTCTTCCATTTCTTGGTGACATTTCTTAAGTTGACTCACATGAAACACATTATGGACAGCTGATAGAGATTCTGGTAGTTCTATTTTATAAGCAACTTCTCCTTTGCGACTCAGAATCTTGAATGGCCCAACGTATCTTGGTGCCAACTTTCCTTTGACTACGAATCTTTTCACTCCACGAAGTGGTGACACTCTAAGATAGGCTCTATCACCAACTTCGTAGGTAACTTCTCTACGCTTAGGATCTGCGTAGCTTTTCTGTCGGGACTGTACTATCTTCAACCTGTCCTTAACCAATTTGACCTTCTCTTCGGCTTCTTTGATAAGATCTGGCCCAAATAAACTTCTTTCTCCCACACCATTCCATAACAATGGGGTGGTACATTTTCTTCCATAGAGAAACTCAAACGGTGCCATTTCAATGCTGGCTTGATAGCTGTTGTTATACGAAAATTCTGCGTAAGGCAGACTTTCATCCCAACTTGCTCCGTAGTCTAGGGCACATGCCCTCAACATTTCTTCCAGAATTTGATTAGTCCTTTCTGTTTGTCCATCGGTTTGAGGATGAAAAGCAGTACTGAATTCCAACCTCGTTCCCAATGACTCATGTAGCTGTCTCCAAAAATGGGAAGTGAATTGGGTTCCCCTATCAGACACAATACTCTTGGGCACACCATGTAGAGATACAATTCTACTCATGTAGATTTTGGCTAACTTGGCACTTGTATAAGTTGTCTTCACGGGTATGAAATGAGCCACTTTAGTTAGGCGATCTACTACTACCCATATGGAATCATATCCCGATCTGGTCCTTGGTAATCCGGTAATAAAATCCATACCAATCTTGTCCCACTTCCAATCCGGAATAGGTAATGGTTGAAGCAAACCTGTTGGTTTCTGATGCTCCGCTTTTACTCTACTACACACATCACACAAGGCAATATGTTCGGCGATGTCTCTCTTGAGATTATTCCACCAAAATCTTTCTTTCATGTCCATGTACATTTTGGTGTTACCCGGGTGAATAGAATACGGAGAGTTGTGTGCTTCCTGCAAAATCAGTTTCCGTAACTCCGGATTTTGCGGAACACAGATACGTTTCCCATGCCATAAAGTACCCTATTCATCTTCATGGAAATTTTTAGCTTTCCCTTGGCCAATCTTTTCCTTAATCTCTTCAATTTCCTTATCAGTATTTTGAGCTTCTTGAATCTTGTCCAACAAAGTGGGTTGGACATCTAAAGTCATGAGATGTCCTTCAGGCACAATCTCCAATCTGAGTTCTCTGAATTGGGTACACAAATCATCTGGCAATTCTCCTTTGGTAAGGCCATTCACAAATACCTTACGACTTAGAGCATCTGCTACAACATTTGCTTTACCGGGGTGGTATTGCAAACTTAAGTCATAATCCTTGATAAGCTCTAACCATCTTCTTTGTCTCATATTGATTTCCTTTTGGGTGAAAATATACTTCAAACTTTTGTGATCCGTGAACACTTCACAACGCTTTCCCAAAAGGTAATGTCTCCATGTTTTGAGTGCATGGACGACAGAGGCTAACTCCAAATCATGAGTAGGGTAGTTTACCTCATGAGTTTTGAGTTGTCTCGAGGCATAAGCTACAACTTTACCGTCTTGCATAAGTACAGCACCCAAACCTTGGTGAGACGCATCACAATATACTTGGAAATCCTTTTCCAAATATGGCAGACATAGAACCGGTGCTGTCACAAGTCTCTTCTTCAATTCCTGAAAGATGACTTCACAACCTTCAGACCAAGCAAACTTCTTGTCTTTCTTTAACAATTCAGTCATTGGTTTAGCAACCTTTGAGAAATTTTCAATGAACCTTCTGTAGTAACCTGCTAAGCCAAGGAAACTACGAACCTCTTTCACGTTCTTTGGAGATTCCCATTCTGTCACAGCTGAAATCTTAGCAGGATCAACTGCCACACCATCCTTTGTCATAACATGACCAAGAAAACCAACTTCCTCTAACCAAAACTCACACTTGCTGAATTTGGCATAAAGTTTATGCTCTCTTAACTTCTCAAGTATTAAACGCAAATGTCCTTCATGCTCTTCCTTGCTCTTGGAGTAGACTAAGATGTCATCGATGAAAATGACAACAAACTTGTCAAGGAATTCCATGAACACCTTGTTCATCATATTCATGAAGTATGCTGGAGCATTGGTCAAGCCGAAAGGCATTACGGTATACTCATACAATCCATACCTTGTGGTGAATGCTGTTTTAGGTATGTCTTGCTCTCTTATCTTGAGTTGAAAATAGCCTGACCGGAGATCAATCTTCGAGAACACACATGCTCCTTCTAGCTGATCAAACAAGTCATTGATTCTAGGCAAAGGATATTTGTTCTTGATAGTTACCTCGTTGAGTGAACGGTAATCTATGCATAACCTTTGGCTTCTATCCTTCTTCTCCACGAACAAAACTGGGGCTCCCCAAGATGAAGAACTTGGTTGAATAAATCCTTTCTGCAACTGTTCTCCTAGTTGCTTCTTGAGTTCTTTCAGTTCATCCACTGACATCTTATAAGGCCTCTTTGCTATTGGTCCAGAACCTGGTACCAAATCTATCAGAAATTCCACATCTCTATCTGGTGGCATTCCTGGCAATTCTTCCGGGAATACATCCGGATACTCACACACAATTGGCACACTGTCCATGCTAACCCCCTTAAGAGAATTAAGCATACTCCTTTTTGCTCCAAAGCTGGTCTTGAATCTGATCCTTTTATTTTCCGGAGTTGTGAGTGAGACAGTATGGCTGGCACAATCTATCACTCCTTTGTACTTAGTCATCCAGTCCATTCCCAGAATGACATCCAAACCTTGGGAGTTTAATATTATCAAGTTAACGGGAAACTTATACTTCCCAAATTCTATGACTAGGTCATGACATCCTGAATTCACTATCATTTCTCCACCAGGAGAACTTACTTTTATAGGACACCCAATAGTTTCTACCAGTAGTTCATTTCTTTCAACAAATGCTCTTGATATGAATGAATGAGATGCACCAGTATCAAAGAGTACAAATGCTGGAATGGAATTGAGTCTGAACTTACCAGCAACAGCGTCAGGTTCCTCATAGACCTCCTCCACATTAATGTGGTTCACCTAACCTTTCTGGAAAGGATTGGGCTTGACAGGTCCTTCAACTTTCTTTTCGGGGCACTCATTTGCATAGTGTCCCATCTTCTTGCATTTGAAGCATTCAACCTGACTGATGTCTCTCTTAGCAGGCTGACTTCCACTTCCACTACCATTCCCACTGTGGTGGCTCTTATGTCCACTCTTGTTGTTCTTGTATTTGTCATTGTCATGACTGCGGTGATGCTTGTTTTCGTGATGGTTGTGGTTGTGGTGCTTGTTAAATTTCCCATGCTTATGGGATCCTGAGCTTCCACTGTCATCATAGTGAGATCATTTGTGAGACGATCCCGAGCTGTGCTTGTCGGAGTGTTTCCTCTTCCTACTCTCGACTTGCTTCATTTTGTTCTCCAATATAGCCGCCTTGTCACAGAGCGACCGATAAGTGGGAACATATGCCACAGCCAGCTGCAGATTCAGCTCATCATTCAAGCCTTCCAGAATTTTTTCCTTTCTCTTGGCATCTGTGTCAACCTCATCCGGTGCATAACGCGCTAGATTGTTGACCTCTTCAATGTATTCAGCCACGCTGCGGTGGCGCTGCTTCAGATTGTGGAACTCTTTCTTTTTCAGGCTCATTATTCCTGACGAGATATGAGCAGTGCGAAAGCCTTCCTCAAAGATAGCCCAAGTCACCTCATCTATAGGAGTGGTGATTTGGAAGTTGTCCCACCAAGTGGCGGCTGGCCCTTCCAGCAGATGTGCTGCGAATCTGATCTTTTCAGCATCCGTGCAGCCCACGGTTACTAAGTCCTTGTTTACAGAATGTAGCCAATCATTGGCCACCATGGGATCAGTCGTCCCCGAGAACTTAGGTGGCCTTAATCGCAGAAATCTGGTGAGCATATCAAAGCCCGGAGGGTTGTTGTTGTTATTGTTGTTGTTATTGGGGTTGTTGTTGTTGTTTTGGTTCTGAATGAATGTTGTCATCATCTGCATGAGCTGTGTTTGAGCATTCATCATTTGCTGCATTTCTGGAGTGATGTTATTGGGGTTGGGGTTTGCGCGACGGGGAGGCATCTGTGGTTTGTTCAAATAGAGATAAGAATGAGATACCCATAGATGTTTTCATGCACATTACATTACATAAGCAACACAAGCATGCAACAGAAGATAAAAGTTCAACAACCAGATAACAAGTTCTCAAAGTAAAACACACAAGTGGCAAGCCATCCACATGTCGGATGGTCCAATAACAAGTTCACAAATAACAAGTACGATAATAAAAGATAAACGAGTAGTCAAGTCTACTCATCAACATCGATCTCCTCCTCGACAAAGGTAAGACCTGCGTTCTCCATCGCGGTCTTGTTCTCCTCAATATTAGTGGTCAAGGACTCAATCTTGGCCTTGAGAGCCCTCTTCTGGGAACAAAGCCTCTCAATCACCATCTGCTGCTGCTCTAGCTCGAAGTCTTTGGACTTCAGTTCTTTAGTCATGTCCCGGATCTTCTTGTTCCTATCCTGGACACGTTTCTCCTGACTCTTGAACTTCCGGTCCTGGGTCTCGAACTTCGCCTCCATTTCCTTGACTATCTCGTCCTGCTGCGCGAAGAGCTTGTCCTTCTCGCGAAGCTGCACCTGGAGCTCGTCATTACTGAGCATGACATTGGTCCTGTCCGTGTCCACGTGCCTAATGAGAGACTCTAAGTCCTGGAGATACAGACGTATCGGCTCTGCTGCGTCCCTCGAGTCGTCCTTGAAGTCGATGGACTCTCCATCCTCATCACGTCTTCCGAAGACGTGGAAGTGGGTGCCTCTAACCTGTCGGGAGTGATGGCCTAGCAGACGTCCTATCAGGTCCTGCATGACTACCTCCATGCCTCTCTCCCTGTCATCGTGCATAAGCTTGAATACGATGGCCTCCGTAGTAGGCTCTATTTGGCGTCTGGGCTGGTTCACCTTAAAGCCCTAGAGGTCCTTCCTCTCGAACTTGGTGAGTGGATGCACCATGATGGTGGGAAGAGGAAGATTGAGCAAGGTGGTAAGCTCAACGATACGAGGACCAAAGCGGGTAACCTGGAACTCCTCAACAGTGCTGATGGTAATAGGCATCTATTTATAAGATAGAAAGTTAGAACAACACAATTTAAAATAAAACAAAGACAAACGACACATACATATCCTTGGAACACAAAAACACACAAGTCATGCATACATGATTCCATTACATCAACCAAGGTCCAAACTTATTTAAGGTATCATTTTGGAAAATAAGGTGATAGGTGGTGGTCCAACTAACGAAGTACGTTTACAATCCTATCTCGCTGGATATGTTGGCTAACACAATGTTCCTAGAGGCAATCAGCCTATCTTGCTCACATGATTCCATCACTAAGTCTATAATATCTCCCCTCAAGGTTTGGTTGGTGGCTTCCAACTCTTGGGTATGTTCCTTTTCTTTCTCTAAGTCTTTTTGGAGGTTGAGCATTTTGCACTTGACTCTGGCACTAAGTTCTTTGATAGTCCTCCAAGCTGCTTCTCTTGCTGACTCAAAGAATGTGGTATGCACCATAGTGTTGGTGTACATGCAGAATCCTCTTTCTTTGTGGTTGTCTTCCTTGTTTTTGTACAAGTGAAGTTGCACCCACCAGTACTCAACTCCTTCATCCATCACTGGAAAGCCTTTGTACACAGCTGCACCATGTATTTCCATTGCCACCATGAGGTCCTTGAGAATTTTGGGAAACTCTGTCTCACACTCCAAGGTCATGGTCATGAGTGGTCCTTTCTTCACGGCTTCGTTGATGGAGTTCATCTACAAATAGTGATGAGAATGAGAAGATTAGAAAAGTTTACGAGAAGAATAGACAAGTGTAGAAGTAGTTGAAAAATTTTCCTTAGTGGTTTCCAATCCTAGGGTCATAATCCTACAGGCAACACAGTGTTCTGATACCATCTGTAAGATCCCTCCTTTGTAAAGGAAAAGGATCCCTGTGATTGCAATGCTAGTCCCTGGATCATTGCTAGCATCCACAGTTTAAGATGAAGTACACAGATACAAAGGTCATTTATTACATCCATTCCAGAGATAAATCATAGTCTTTTACAACTCAGGGCCACATGCCTAATACAAGAGTTTTGGAATAAGTAAATAAACATAAGTCTTCATCTTCATGTGCCACAGGCAAGCATGCTGAGTGTAGACTCATGACACCTAATCATCATCGGAGTATCCTGCAACATCACAAGTTACAGCCACAGTGGGTCAATACTTTGGAATAGTATTGGCAAGTGATACCTTAGTAAATTTTAAGTGGACTATATTACTATATGCGTTTTGGCTAAGTGTAGCTTGGCTTGCTTTGCTCAAAATAGGTTTTTTCCTATTAGTTGAAAACACTAAGTTTTTATTTGTCAAAAACTTTCCCAAGAAACCACCAATAGACATTGGGGTCCTTTACCCTTGTTCACCCACCAGTTTTACTTAGAAGTTGGAGTGATGAGATTCTTGATAGCTTCCATGTCTTGATGCTCAAGTTGTCCATTGCCATGGACTTGGCTAAGTACTTAGATTTTTCCATCTGCAGAGGTTGTGCACTTTCCCCACCAGACTTGGTTTCCCAAGACAGGACCTTTCAGAAGCCTTCCCTTAGCCAAATGGACGCGTTCCAACCTATCATCCCACTACCACCAACTGTCCAAATGACTAAGTTCTAGCAACCTATTTGATCAAGGCAGAGCCCATATTGCCAAGTGGTTGCACTATAAGCTTCTCAACACTTGGCCTCCAAAATCCCTTTGTGCCTGGGTGGCATACCACAAGTGAGATACACAAGGTAAACCATGTCCATGGGCCTTGTGTAACCACTCAACCAAAAACCACCATTCAAGTCCCATTCCACCCAGGAGGTTCATTGACTTAGTTGTTTTATTAAGAAAACCTAAGTCCAAAGACTTAGAAATATTTTCATCATAGCATGTAGATACTTTACCAAACCTTGTTTGCTACTAGCTAGGCTAATCATGGCATAGTAACTTAACTTAGGAAATTTCCTAGCAATTCTACAATTCTACAACTACTTAGGATTTCCCAACATAGCATTTGGAAAAAGTAACATGCAAGACTTAGCAAAATATTTCTAATGCTTATACAAAATATAGGGATGAAAATATTCATGAAGTACCACTTTCCTTGGTAATGGGGAGAGTAGCACTCTTCACAATCACAGTCACTAGCAAAATCTACACAAAAATTTGTAGCACAAAATTACACACAATTCATATACAAACAAAAAAAATATATGCATGCATGCAAGAATGCAAAGTGATGATTTTTAAAACTCCACCAACCAAGTGCATGATACAGAAACATAACCAAGTCAAAAACTTGCTAGCTAAACTTATTTAGCACTAAAACAATTTACTAAATAAATTCTATACTCAAAATGGTCCTAAACAAGTTTCTGCATAAAAAGTCATTTTAACAGAAACTTTTTGCTAAACACATTGCATAAACAGAAAGAGCTTGTCTCCCTGATTCCAACGATATAAAATTTGCAAAAATCTAACATGGGAATCAAAAGTTATAGCCATTTGAATTTTGGATCTAAATCTGATTTGAATTCTGTTTTTGAATCAAACCCTAGCCACGCGTCTTAATCCTATTGGTTGATACCTCTTCGCTCAGGATCACCTTCCCGCGCCGTTAGATCTATTTAAAACACACGGTCCAGATCTGTCCTTAACGGTTCGCTAAAAGATCTAATTCTACGCGTTGGATCCAGATCCAAGGGCTCTCGATCAAGCGACCATGTCCTGGCGGCGCGCGGCGACGGCGAGCGGCGGAGTGCTCTGACAGCGGCGACGCTAACATTCTAGATCGCTCGGGGAGGAAAGGGCGTGCTTACCAGATCCGCAAGGTCGAGGCGAAGCTCAACGTGGTGGTGGCTGGGCAAGGGGTGCACGGGTACGGTTTCTGGGGCTCGTCAGAGTTGCGGCGGCGTCTGTCGCTTGCAGTCGAGGTCGTTGCCGAGGTGTGGCGCTCCCTAGCACAAGGCAGAGGGTTCAGAAGATGCGCAAGTGACTGGCGAATCAACTGGTGACAAAGGGAAGGCGAGGGGCGCACGGAACTTACCGCTATTTCTCGTCGGAGTCGAGCGACGGCGCAGATGGTTGCGGTCGTGAACGGGATCGACGACCTGGGTCACGAGCAGGCAAAAGAAAAGTATCAGGGGGTGCGCAAAATCAAGCTGGACACGACAGTTTGAACCAGAGAGAGGGGGGCAGTCGAGGCTCACCGGAATTAGTCGCCGGAGTCGTCAGTACTGCGAGGTTTCGAGGGCAAATGGGCGCAGCCTGGTGGCGGAGTGAGCGAGGAGAGTGGGGGAAAGTGACCACGGTGCAGAGGGGATTTTGTAGGCGAGAGGGGAGCGGTGATTAAGCGTGGAAACAATGGCAATTAAGCGAGAATCAATTGCGGCAGTGAAGGGCGGAGGAAACGGCCGGCGACGGCGTCGGGCGTGATTTGGGGAAGACGAGGGTGACGTGGAGAGGGCCCGCTCGTCAGCGAAACGCGCAGAGAGGAGGTGGGGTCTGGTTGTCAGCGACTGCTTGGGTGCGCTTGCGCGTGTGAGAGAGAGAGAGGGGAAGGCCGGGTGGGCTAGTTGGGCCAGTTCTGTTGCTGGGCTAGAATCCTGGCGCCTGGCCCTTTTCTTTTCTTTTGTCCTTTTCTTTTTCTGTTTTGATTTTCAGGAATGGTTTTGATATGAATGCAAGCTCTTTTTGAATTCAAATCTTTCTGGGGTTTTTGCAGTGTGCAAAAGTTTCAAATATAGGCATAAAACCATGTGGTTGCTTTGCAAAAGCTTGGTCACTCTTGGAGAAACAAAATATCAGGAGCTTTGCACAAGATTTGCAAATGTTTGAAAAATGGTTTTTGAACCATTTCCATTTTGTAAAACTTGGTTCAAATAACCACACTCAATCCATTCTACAAAGGAAACAAGCATTCTAGGTTTAAAACATTCAAACTCTCAAATGGTGATGGCCATTTGATTTTTAGCTTGCTCACATAAAATGATAGCACTATGTGCTTTGTTTTTCTGAAATGAGTTTTGAAATTGATCTTAATTCTATATGCATGCATGAATGATATGCAATCTTTGAAATCATGATTTTAGGGATGTTACATTGATTTTTTGGATCATTGGATTCTTGCTTCATCCGTTGAAGTTTCTTCACCGTTTTATCCTTGTAGCAATCTTTGATCCTCAATATAGCTTGATTTCCTCCAAATATTCATCATTGGATACGTGCATTTGATTTCACTCAAATTATGAGAAATGCACACCTTGGGGATGAACTCATACTATATTGGCCTTCTAACTCTGTCATCCATTTTGGCACTTGTTGTCAATGGGGGAGAAGTTTAGAGGGTTTAAGGGAAATGGTTTTATACTTAAGATTGGTTTGTTCTTAAGTGTCTGCCTTTCATGCATTTCATCTTTATTATGTTTTGCATGGTTGTATATATAGTGTAAACTCTCCCAAATTTTATTCTTGACAATGTATGCAATGAAGTTTATTCTTGACAATGTATGCAATGAAATTCAAGTTCATCACACATGCATACATTGTGGGGGAGTTTGCTCTATATATGTTGGTTCTACTCACATCTCTTACATTAGTTGTAGTTTGTGTAAGTAGAATCAGTTTTGATATGTGCTAGTAGCTTTGTGTTACTTGACCATATCAAATACAACCTCTTGTACACAACTTATTCTAGGATAAGTTGCGTACTTGTTTCTAATATTCATTATATAAACCCTCTTATTGTGATTGTCATCAATTACCAAAATGGGGTAGATTGAAAGAGTAATTGCCCCTATGTGTGGTTTTGGTGATTAATGGCAATCCCTATGGACTAATGTTTTCACTGAGTTTTATATGAAGGAATATTCCATAGGTCATGCTTGTAGTCTATGTGTTGGATTCAAGTATGGATGCCATGAAGATAAAGATATACCTTGAGTATTGGCATCAAGATCATCGAGTTGAAGAGAAGAATATGATATGAGCAATATCTTGAGAGTGTGATCTCAATAGAAGAATTCGAGATATGGCTCTAAGACGGTGTCATGATAGCCTCATTAGTCGAGCTATGATTAACTAAGATTTAGAGCATGTAATCAAATTAAGGTTTCTTTATGTACCTCAAGATATTGAGATGGAGCATGAGAAGATACATGGTTGACCTATACAAAGAGTGAAGAGTGATTTCAAGTTGGTCAACACATGAAGCATAAAGAATGTACCACATTGATCTTGTGGTATGGTAAGCCTTGTCAATTATGCATCATGAACTAACCCATTATATATGTGCCTTTGCATTTTCTATATGGTATAGGTATCTTTCCATGGGCATGCTTCAAAATTGAAGATCTTATATAGCACATGAGAGGATGACATCAAGTGGTGATCGTCATCAAGGTTGACAAGGGCAAGTTCAAGATAAGAATCTCAAGAATATAATTTGCTTGAAGCTTGCCGTCCATATTGGTGATAATGGACATGTGAATATATGTATTAATGAAGCTATCTGATAATGGTGTATGGGAGAGAAAATTAGGAGCCTTCACGAAGCAACAATGATCAAGTGATGCATTCCGGCTTGGATGGAGATTGAAGTGTTGTCATCAAGATCAAGCGGGATGCGCAAGGCAAAGGTATAGCCTTGCTAGGTTTTCCTTTTACCGGTCTCAAGGTGGTTGTTGGGAGACCGGGTTATAGGATACATAGGCGCACTATTAAGATGGGCTTTCGATTGGGTAACTTGATCACATCGTCATAGGGAGCTCAATCCTTTGCATACTTTGCATCTTCCTATTTTGTTTATTCTTAGTGTTTCTCCATGTGAGGTTCTTTAGCTTGTTTCTATATCTTTAACAAGCCCAAGTTCATCGAAAACGGAATCCGTATGAATCTTCTATGGCGTTTTCGAGTTTGAAGGTTTTATCGGTTCTTCGTGTAGGGAGGATTCTTACCTTTCTTTATTTGGTTCTATACTTATTTGCTGTACTATGATGTTTCTCTGCACCATCTTATAGGGCTTGTTGTCCTCGTCAACACAAGCCCAAGATCATCGAAATCGGAGTCCGGACACAAAAGTTATCGTCGTTTTCGTATGCCCTGTTTTGTTCCGGCGGGACCGGGCCTGTGGCCGGAATTTCCGGCGACCGCCGGAAATTTCCGGCAAATCACCGAAAAACGGTCCAGTATACTGTTTCGGTTTTTGCCGGAACTTTTGGTTTTGATCGGAAATTTCGGCGGCTGATCCGGCGGCGCCGGTTTCGCCGCCGGAACGTGTCCGTCCCGCATGTTTTGCCTCCAACGGTCATCCCCTTGAAGGAGTATAAAAGGGAGGCTTCTTCCCCAAAGTTCTAAGGCTCTTGAGCACGTTTTTGACCTCCATTGTTGACCCCTTTGAGCTTTCTTCCTCTCCCTTCCCTCCTATGATTCTTGCATCTTTTTGAGGTCTTTGGAAGAGGAGATCTAGATCTACAATCCCCACCAATCAAATCCTCCTCTAAGTGAGGGGAACCCATTGGATCTAGATCTTGGAGTCATTTGTTGGTTTCCACCATTGTTCTTCCTCTATAATTCCTCCCTAGAACTTGTTGCTTTGGTGGGATTGAGAGTGAAGGATTTGAGCACCCTTGGTGTTCTTGCTTTGCATTCTTGCATAAGTGTTGAGATCTCCATTACGATTTGTTCGAGTGAGAGACCGTGAGCTTGTTACTCTTGGAGGGTGACCTCCTAGTTGGCTTGGCGGTTGGTGCCGCGGTGTCTCTTAGTGGAAGATTGTGAAGAGACCTGGGCTTCTCCTTCGTGGAGCTTGTGAAGTGGTTGTGGAGCTTGCCATCTCCGGAGTGGAGGAAAAGCAAGCCATAAGGAAAGGGCCTATTCCTCGTGGGATAGACTCGGAGAAGAAGGTGAGCCTTTGTGGCACGTGAGGAATCCTTCGTGGAACCTCACACCTCTCCAACGTGACGTAGGCCCCTTCCCAAAGGCGGTGAACACGGGAATACATCTTCGTATCTGCGTGCCTCGGTTATCTCTATATCCGAGCTTACTTTCCTTGTGATAGCCATCGAGCTTGAAGTACTTATATCTTGCTTATCACTTGTCGTATATTTATCTTGTGCTATCTTGCTTGGCTTAATTTGTTGTTGGTGCACTTAGTTGAGCCTAGTGTATTTAGGTTTTGTGCTTGTAAAATAAACGTTAGTTTAATTCCGCATTCTATCAAGCCAAAATCGTAATATTTTTGAAATTGCCTATTCACCCCCCCTCTAGGCGACATCTCTATCCTTTCAGAGTGTTCCTTCTCTGCATGGTTAGAACGAGGCATATCCCAACTAGAGGGAAACTTCCCTTTGGGCACCTTTTGGAATTGTTGCTCATGTATACGAGTATGGAAATGGTTCTTGGTACGTGGAGGAAGTGACCGCGAAGCGAGGCAATGTCGCAGAGATTTCCCTCATGTAAACATCCGTGATGTCCTCCTGAGCTTGATAGGGTTTGCCGCCACTCCAATTCTTCTAACGGTAGCGCGGGTGTCTGGATGCTCGTCCTCCTTCACGTCCTTTTCATCCCCAACCAAGATCTCATCCTCCTTGGGTTTTTGAAGATCATCTTCCATGGGATTCTTGCCTTGTTGTTGGCAGAGACCATGGTGCTTTTAAACTTGAGAATATTTCCTGATAGAAATAGATCAAAACAAAAACACGATGAGAACACGATATACGAACCTCGGGGGATCTGGGGGGGGTATATATTACGAAGTTTAACTACATAAAGGAAGGTTCTGTGCGAAAATGGGGCGGAGACGGAATCCAGGGGGCTCACACCCCTTGGTGGCGCGACCAGCTGGGGCCCGCGCCACCGGTGGGTGTGGCCCACCCGGGCTCCGTTTCGTCCTCTCTTTTTTCTCGTAACCTTCCATATGGAATAAAAACATCAAAAATATAAAGAGATATGTTTTTCGCGAACCTTTGATTTCCAGCTCTTTTACCTATTTGGACTCGGACTCTGCAGATTCCTTCTCTCCAACACTTTGATAGTTCCTTTCATACAAACCCTCACACAATCTTCATTAGCAACATTAGTGCATGCCAAAAACAAAGAACCCTTGAGATCACATTTCAAGTGAAATCCAACCAAACAAAAGCTACTGCAACAACTCCTTTCAAAATCCCAAAAAGAATTTAAAAGGAAGTTGATTTAAGAGGCAAATGCAAACGGTGGTAGAAATCTGTCAAAACAGACCAGCAGGTAAAGATTTGATTTTTTTTCTAAAATATTATGTTGCTCAAATCAAAAAGTGGAAAACTAACGGAAGTTGGATAACAACTTGGGCCACAAGCACAGAAAATTACAGCTTCATCCGACATACTGAGCTCCTTCACGAATTTTTACGATGCAGCACAAAAATCTGTCCCAGGACAGCAACTTTTCACAACTCCTCTACTTCTCAAAAGAGGTTGATCTTGACACAAAAACCAAACAAAAAGGATAAGGAGCGGTTATTACTGAGGTAATAAATTCCAAGACTCAATAAAACAAAAACCAAAGCAAACTAAAATGGGTTGTCTCCCAAAAGCTCTTTCTTTATAGCCATTAAGATGGGCTTGATAATTCCAAAGATGCTCACATAGGAGATATAGATTTGAAGTGAAAGAGAGCATCAAGAAGCAAATATCCAACACATTTGAGTCTAACCCACTTCCTATGCAAGGGAATTTCATGAGAAAACAAATTATTGAAACAAAAGGACGCTAGCATAGGAAGGCAAAAAAAGTGCAACTTCACGGCTTTCAACATAAAGTGGGGAAACTAAATATTATTGATATGCATAAAACCATGTTTCCCTCTCTCATAATAAATTTCAGTAGCACTCTGAATAAAGTTGACAATATAACTATCACAAGAAACAACTTTATCAGAATGAGCATACTTACAATCATCAAAAAGAGGTCTAAGGTCATAAACTGGATCAATAGAAGCAAGTTGTTCAACCCTAAAATCCTCATTAGGCAAATTATTTTAATAAGGAGGTTTAGCGAATTTGGAAAAGTTAAACTCATAAGATTCTCCATCAAACTTGGTTAAAACTTTCTCCTTCCTATAATCTATAATAGCTCCACAAGTGTTTAAGAAAGGTCTACCAAAAATGATAGGACAAGTTTTACTAGCTTCTGAACCAAGAACTAGAAAATCAGCAGGATATTTAATCTTACCACAAAGAACTTCCACAACTCTTAAAATACCAATAGGGCAGACTATCTCTCTATTAGCAAGGTAAATAACCACATCAATGTCCTCAAGTTCACAAGAACCAATTTCATGCATAATTTCCTTGTAAAGCTCATAAGGAATAGCACTAGAACTAGCACCAATGTCACATAAACCATAATAGCAATGATCACCAATTCTAACGGAAAGCACATGGACACTAGCTTCCTAACTTTACTAGGATGAGAGACAATATTAGAAGCATCTTCATAGAAGATAATGTGTCCATCTTCTACATTTTTAGTGACAATGTCTTCAATAATGGCTACTACTGGTTCAATGTTTATTTGTTCATCAGGTTCCATAGATTTCTTTGTACTTTTTCTAACTACATTAGCCATAATAGAATGTTCCTTTACCTTAGCAGGAAAAGGTATTTTCTCAATATAAGGTTTAGGCAAAATAGAATCAATAGTACAAACTTCAGTGTTTCTAACAGGAACATGATCGACAATATCTTTATAAGGAGCATGGTACTTGGTCCACTTATTTTTAGGAATTTCTATATAAGAGGCAAAGGCCTTAAACAAATTGGCAATACTTTGAGAATCAAGACCATACTCAGTACTAATATCACGAAACTCATCAGTTCCCATAAAAGATTTAATGCATTCAGAATCATAATTTATACCTGACTTTCTTCCTTTGTCATTCTCCCATGCCTTAGTGTTTTCTTGAATACGGTCTAGAAGATCCCATTTAGCTTCTTCTTTCATACATGTGAATGATCTAGCGCAAGAAGCATCTCATAAATATTTATCATGAATAGACAAATCAAAATACTAGACTGGAACATTAGAGGTATTAACTCACAGGAAAGATGGGATGACCTTGCTGACAAAATAAATCAGAGCAATTGTAATATCATATGTTTACAGGAAACTAAGAGAGAAACATTTGACAGTAATTACATCAAAAATTTCTGTCCTAGAAGACTTGGGCAGTTTGCATACCAACCTTCCATTGGTAATTCTGGTGGTTTGGTCACCATTTGGAATGGGAACATGTATAATGGCAGTATGATCAACCAATCTTCATTTCATTTGACTATTAAGATGCACTGCAAACTTACTAATGAGGAGTATTTCATTACCAACATTTATGCCCCATGCACAAGTGATGGAAGGGCTGATTTTATTGATTGGTTCTTAAATGTTGATTCTTCTATCTTCAAATTATGGATAATTATGGAAGATTTCAATATGATCAGAAGCACTAAAGATAGAAACAGAGCAGGAGGCAATGTTTCAAATATCCACTCTTTCAACTCCATCATCCAGGAACATGATCTTGAGGAAATACCACTTAAAGGGAGAGATTTTACTTGGTCAAATATGCAACAACAACCTCTACTTGAAAAGCTTGATTGGATTTTTACATCACATGAATGGACCACTACATTTCCCAACACTATGGTCATTCCACTAACCAGATTGGGATCAGACCACATCCCTATATTTATACAAATCAGTACTGGAATACCAAAATCAAATTTATTCAGATTTGAGGATTACTGGTTGTAATTTGAAGGACTATCTGATATTGTGAAAAACAACTGGGCCAATAAAGGATGTTTCAAGAATGATGCACATGATCTGGCTGCCAGATTCAAAAACTTGAGACATGCTATCAAAAAATGGAGTAAATCCATCTCTAACCTCAACATTGTCATTGATAACTGCAACTTTGTTTTATCCCTTTTGGATGGTCTGGAGGAACAAAGAGCTTTATCTTTACCTGAGATAAACTTCAGGCATATCATAAAATCTCATTTGCCAAACTGTTGGAAGCTAAAAGAATATATTGGAGGAAAAGAGCTAATATTAGATGGGCTAAACTTGGTAATGAGAACACCAAGTTCTTCCACTCCATTGCCACAAGAAACTACATAAATAATTATATTGCTGCACTGCTGGATGAACAAGGCAATGAAATTACTGATCATGATCACAAAGCGGCACTTTTATGGACTGCCTTTAGAGATAGACTTGGAAAAACTTATGAAACTGAGATGAGGTTTAACCTACAGGATCTTATCTCTCCACATGATCTCACACCTCTTGAAGAACCATTTACTCAAATGGAAATTGATGATATTATCAAATTCATGCCAAATGATAAATCACCTGGACCTGATGGATTTAATGGCTACTTCATGGAAAAATATTGGAGTATCATCAAAACCCAATTTTATAATCTTTGCAATAGATTTCACACTAGGGAGCTGGACATTGTCAGCATCAATACTGCATACATTGCACTCATTCCAAAAATCTCAAACCCATGAAGCCTTCTGATTTCAGGCCTATCTCACTGGTTAGCATGGCACTCAAGATTCTGACTAAGCTTATTGCCAATAGAATACAGAACATTATCATTCCAATTATCAGCAAAAACCAATATGGGTTTATTAAATCCAGAACTATTCAAGATTGTCTGGCATGGGCATTTGAATATTTACACATTTGTCACAGATCCAAGAGAGAGATCATCATCCTAAAGCTTGACTTTGAGAAAGCATTTGACATGATAGAATATAATACTATCATCACCATGCTTAAGCACTTTGGATTTGGGGAAAATATAATTGGATGGATCAGCAAGATACTTCATAGTGCTAACACCTCTGTGATACTAAATGGTGTCCCTGGAAAAATATTAAATGCAAGAGAGGTGTGAGACAGGGTGATCCATTATCACCTTTATTGTTTGTTGCTACTGCTGAACTTCTGCAAATTATTGTGAATCATGCATGGCAGACTAATGAGTTAGATCTACCTATTGATAATGCTTATGGACAGAATTACCCAATTCTTTAGTATGCAGATGATACACTACTCATCCTCCCTGCTATTCAGGAGCAACTCTCCTATCTGAAAAATCTGTTGATAGATTTCTCCAAATCAACTGGAGTCAAAATAAATTTCCATAAATCATCTATGGTCCCTATCAATATGACAGCTGACAGATGCAGAACATTTGCTGATAGTTTTGGTTGCAGACTTGAATCTTTGCCATTCACATACCTGGGTCTTCCTATGGGCACAACTAAACCCAGTGTCAGTGATCTTACACCATTGATAAGCAAAATTGACAAAAGGCTGGCTGGTATCTCAAACTTATTATCTCACTGCTCTAGAGTTGTTGTCATCAAATCTGTAATATCTGCTATGCCTAACCATATTATGTGTGCCATGAAAATGCACTAAACACATATTAACCATGTGAACAAGTCTACAAGAACCTTTCTGTGGCATGGGAATGAAATTGAAAAAAAAGGTAAATGTCTGGTTGCATGGGACAAGGTTTGCCTATCCAAAAAAGAAGGGGGACTAGGAATTTTGAACTTGAGGCAACAAAACAAGGCAATGATGATGAAAAACCTTCACAAATTCTACATTTGTCTGGATATTCCCTGGGCTAAACTTATCTGGAAAACATACTATCAAAATGGTTCCCTACCAGATCACAACACACACAAGGGTTCCTTCTGGTGGAGAAATTGCCTCTCATTTCTGGAAGACTTCAAAAATATGACTACTATTGTGCCTGGTCAAGGAAACATCACTATGTTTTGGCAGGACAAATGGCATGACACTGAGTTATGCAATAAATTTCCTGAATTATTTTCATTTGCAAAAAAAACCAAAAATCAGAACTGAGGAAGCTAAGCAATATCAGATCACTGGGGAGTTAATAAGCTTGTTCCAATTGCCACTATCCCTTATTGCTGAGAATCAGATGAATAGTCATTATATTATCCTCCAAAATTCAAATGTTCCTGGTAAAGACAAATAGACATTCCCATGGGGAGGAGACAGATTCTGTACAAAAAAGGTATATGACATTCTTATCAAAGCACCTGATGCACCAAAGCCATTTGAATGGATCTGGAAATCTCCATGTCTTCCCAAACATAATTTCTTCTTTTGGCTACTACTAAATGATAGGTTGAATACCAGAGAACTTCTTGTTAGGAAAAATTTCAACATTGAGGAGGACACTTGTGTCCGAGGAAAGCACTATTGAATTTGTTGAACATCTCTTCTTCAGATATGACTTTAGTCAAATTTTTTGGTGGAAACTTGGAATTGAATGGAATACTGACTACCCAATGATCAATATGATTCAAGAGGCTCATGATAGATCAATGGAACAGTTCTTCAACATTACCATGATAACAGGATGCTGGAGCCTATGGAATCACAGGAATAACATCATCTTTGAGCAACACACTAGGTGCATGTACAATTGTGATAGCTTTTTCAAATTATCAGTGGCTGATATTAGACATAGAACTAAACCCAGTTTACTGGATGGCATGCAAGCATGGCTAGATACTTTGTAATTTTGGTTTTTTCTATGTGAGTCACTTTGTGACTCACGTCCTGTACAGTGTTCTATTTATAAAATGAAAAAATGACACAGTGGGGGACTTCCCCACTGTCTTTGTGTCAAAAAAAAATTATCATGAAGAGAAAGCCTTGCATAAAAGTTATTGACAATAATATTATTAGGGATGTAAGGTTCCCAACCTTTAATAAGGTAGAGATCCCTGTGTTTACAATGCTAGTCCCTGGCTCAATATCTAGCATCCACAGTTAAGATGTAATATCAAGAAACATAGGTCATAATACAACTTTATAGCCAGGAATAAAATAATTTATTACATCTTACATAGATCATTTGTCTATCTCATTACAATGCAGCAGAATATAACAATAGCATGGGGTCCTTCATCTTCAAAGTGCCACAGGCAGACATGTTGGTTGTAGACTTGTAATCCTAATCATTTAACTTCACTAATATCAAACAAACCTAGAACATAACAAGTTACAGCCACAAGGGGCAATACATTTGAATTGTATTGGCAAGTGATACTATGGTAGTATAGTGGAGTCTATCATCTATATGCATTTGGCTAAGTGGAGCTTAGGCTTGCATTGCTCAAATAGATTTTCCTTATCATTTGAAAACACTAAGTTTTTGCTTGACAAAAATATCACCCAAGGAACCACCAATAGAAATTGGTGAACCTTAAACCCTTGTTCAATCCACAAGTTTTTAACTTAGAAATTGGGATGATGAGATTCTTGATAGCTTCCATGTCTTGATGCTCAAATTGTCCTTTGCCAGGGACATGGCTAAGTACTTAGATTTTACACTCTGCAGAGGTGGTGCACTTTCCCCACAAGACTTGGTTTCCCAAGACAAGATCTTTCAGAAGCCTTCCCTTAGACCAAAATGGACGCGTTCCAACCTATCAAACCCCTACCACCAACTGTCCATTTGGCTAAGTTCTTGCAACCTATATGATCCAGGCAGAGCCCATAATGCCAAGTGGTTGCACTTGAAGCTTCTCAACATTTGACATCTCAAATCTCTTTGTTCTTGGGTGGCCATCCACAAGTGAGACACCAAGTTTTCCCCAGCATACTGGACTTGGTGATGCCCAAGTTTTCCCCAGCATACTGGACTTGCATGACCACTCAACACAAACCATTCCTTCCATTCCACCCAGGTGATTCATTCACTTAGTTGTTTTATTAAACAAAAACACAAGTCCTCAGACTTAGAAATTTTTCCATAGCATGAATATATATTCCACCCTTGTTTTCTATTAGCTAATCTAAGCATGACAGTAGTAGGGATCTTAACTTAGGAAATTTCTACTAAGGTTTCATCTACTAGGATTTCCCATAGCATGGTTTATACTTAGCAAAGATTCCATGCAAGTCTTACTTAGAAATATCACTAATGCATAGTGAAAATAATGGGACAAAAGTATGAAGCATCACTTGCCTTGTTGGTAGAGAGTATAAGTTCACTCTTTGATCTTTGAAATGTTCACTCACTTCAAATCACTACAATCCAATCAAGCAAACAATATTTCAATCTACCGTTCAAGCAATTCATCACATAACATCATAGTAACAAAACAATGCATGCAAGCATGCTAAAGATTGTTTTATTTGTAAAAGTGGTTTATAATGGTTCATAAACATTTGAAAACACCTAATGGTCATTTTATAAAGTGGCAAAATCATTTGTATAAGATTTTACTTCATAAACCATTTTTAGAACAAGGTATCATTTTATGTGGTGTAGAAATGCTTTTAATAAGGCAAAATTCTATAGGTTTCACAAAATATGTTTTCAAACCATATAACCTAGTGTTTAGGGTCAGAGAGTTTATTTCCAAAACAATTCTCAAAGGTTTCCTTCCATAACCATTTTTAATAATTAAACTATATTTTTTTATTTGACTAGAAATGGTTTAAATCAAAGATTCATTCTTTTGTTTCACCAAATACATTTTTGAAACCACAATTTGTTTCCTAAGGTCAGTAGGTGAAAAACACACCTTTTGCCAAAGATTTTATCCTCAAAAACATTTTGGAATAAATTTTATATCCTAATCATGCATACACAAGTTTCTTCAAAAACAATCAATTTAACAGAATCTTTTTACTATACAAATGGCATGGTTGGCTAGGGCTTGTTTTTCCGAATCCATTGATATAAAGTTTGTAAAATTTGGACGTGTAGATTTAAAGTTATAGATTTTACAAAATTGAATCACAAATAGATCAAATCCTGTTTTTAAATCTGACTCTGTGACACGCGGCGCATTTCTATTCGCCGGTACCGCTTTGGCCGGATCAGCAACGTGAGGCGTTGGATCTAAACAGATCATGCGGCCTAGGTTGCTACTTACCTCTTCGTCTAGTTTCTATCCTGTCCTTTGGATCTGCATCTAACGGCTATCAACGACTTGCCACTAACTGGCGGCGTTCAGCGGCAGCGCGCGGCGGCGACGCTCTCCTAGCGGCGGAGCTGGCGATGCAGGAAGATAGAAAGGAAGAGAGATGGCTCACAGTGATCGCAGTGACGTTGGGATGCTCAACCTGCTCGCAGTTGACGAAGGGCGCACAAGGTTGCTGATAATCGCTCGTCGGAGTTGCGTCTGACGACGGCCACGCTCTGTCGTCGTCGAGGGCGGCGCTATGGGTCACGAGGGAGCAAACGGAAAGCACGGTTAGATGCACAAGGTCATGGCGATGATGCGTGCGTGAAGGAGAAGGAGAGGGGCGGTCAGGTTCTTACCAGAGGAGTCGCCGGAGAAGAAAGCAGACGGTGGCGCTACTGTTTGTCGTTGTTGTCGACGCTGCAGAGCACGCGCGGGCGAGCTAACACTACAGGGAGATGCGCCAGGGTCTGGGGAGCATGTGAGAGTGGTCTAGGGGGCAAGGGGCGGTGTCTACTGGCCGGAGTCGCTTGCGGAGCTCGCCGGAGACAGTGGCAATGCGAGGCAGAACTGACGCAGCCTAGTGGATCCTGTGAGGTGTGGTCTGGGGGAGAAGGGAGAGGAGACCAGGGCGTTTAAGAGGCATCGTTGCAGTACGGGATTTAATCAGCCATTAACACAAATTGACAGCGCGCATTCACGGTGGAAACAGCCGGCGAGGTGAGGGGAGAAGAAGTCGCGGCGGGTGAGGAAGAAAGCTAGGGAGTGGGACCCGGTTGTCTACGAGTGAGAGAGAGTGAGGGTGGGGTCGTTCTGTCAGCGGTCGAGGGGTGCGGGTTTGAGTGAATAACGGTTCGCTCGGTGAGGGAGAGGTGGGCCGTAGATGGGCTTTAGTGGGCTAGCTGGGTTGGGTCGACCAGATTCATTTTTTTTATCTGTTTTGTTTTTCTTTTTCTATTTCTAATTTTCTATTTTGATTTTGAATAAGCAATTCAAACATTCATTTGAATTCAAACCTCAACCAAAATTTGTGTAGGTTTAAATATTGATTAATAAAACATTCTGAACTCATTTTTAGAATAATTTATTTATTCCTTTTAAGGTCTTTTAATTAATCAAGATAGGCTCTAGTTTTAAATCAAATAAGATTTAATAATATTTTTAAATCTCCATTTAAATTCTTAAACTTTCCAAATCCTTCCAGTAAGTTTTTATTTGTTTATTTGGGTTTAAATAATTCATCTTGAATTATTTGGAATAATTTAGTATGATTTATTACTCAATTAGGATTGGGTATTTGTTTTAATTCAAATGGGATTAAATATAGTTTTAATTCCTAAAGTTTATTTGGAAGATTTATTTTATTTAAGTTGATTAAACAACTTTTGTTTCACTTGGGTAAATTCCAAATATCATTTTCTCATGATTTAAATGATCATTCTTATTAGAGATTTGCCTTTCTCAAAATAGGGATAGAATGGTTTAATGCCATTTTATTTTATTTTGGAAATTCTTTATCCAATATTTTATTTGGATTTCTATTATAATCATTCCACTTGTTTATGGGTTAGGCCAAGATTTGATTTGGTCTTTAAATATTACTTATTTAATAATTCTTTCTTCATCTTATAAAATCCATATCTTTTTATTTATAAGTCCAAACTTGGTGATTCCAATTTGTAAAATCTTAATTGATATTTATTTATCATTTTAAATAACCTTAGGATTAATTTGATCACAAATTGGTATGGATTTTAGATAGGTGTTTTATTGGCTTTGGAAATTCAATTTCCTTATCTTATTATATTCATAAGATTTTATTTATGGTTCCAATTTAAGTGAAACCAATTTATATGGTCTTATAATATTTCTATTTGTCTTTCTTGATCATTTGTAAATGTTTGTTGACAAATTTTTATATGGATCAAATCCATAGGCCTGGAGATAACTTGGAAATGATTTTTATTCCATTAGGGTTTAGGGTTTGGATTTATTTTCCAAGTGTTTAAATTTCCAGATACATTCATTGAGGAATGCATTTCTCTTGATTTGGATTTTTGTTGGATTCAAACTTTTTATCAAAGTTTGTTCAAGATGGGATTTTAAGTTTCCATTTAGAAACAAAAGTTTCTTTTCACCCTGATTTTCAACAAAAATTTATTTTGTTTATTTTATTTTTCACATTACAAGATTTGGAAAAATCTTGGGATGTGACAGGCTACCACACTTAAAATAAATCTCGTCCCGAGATTTGGGGAGGCTAAGGGTTACAAGTTGGCTCAAAACATCTAGGGTACTACCACCCTTAAAAATTTTCCAACTAGATTACATATTGGCCTTCTTGGGATCCTGTTGAAATCTCTCTGGGCAAACATCTGCATAGTGTCCTTTGTTTCCACACTTGAAACATGTGACAAGGCTGAGATCCTTCATAGGCTTGTTTATCTTGTGCTTCATCTTTTCTGGACAGTTGCTTGCATAATGTCCTTGGTTACCACAATTGTAGCATGTGATAAGATTGAGTTCTTCATGTATCTTCTGTGGGCAAGTTGCTACATAATGGCCTATCTCTTTGCAGTTGTTGCACAACACTTGGCTAATCTACTTATACTTCTGCTTCTCTGGGCATTCACTGGCATAGTGCCCCATTTCTTTGCAATGACCACATTGCACATGGCTTTTGTCCTTCTTTTTCTTGGGTTTCTCCAAAGCTAGGAGTGCTTCTAGTTCATGTTCTTCATATGTTATCTCAAAGGTAGGAATGTCTATTGGTCTCCTTGACCTTTTATTATTCCTTGGATAATACATATGTCTCTTCTTTGGTCCTTTAAATTGAGTCATGTTGTTGGGAGGTACAAGCTAAGATTTTCCTTTGTCTTCATCCTTCTTGGTAGACTTGGCTCTCTCATGGTAGTTTGCAATCAGTTGTTGCACTCCACCTTGTTTCCTTTGTTCAACTATGGAATAGATGGGGCATTGGATAGGGACATGATTGTTTCCTTCACATAGATAACAAGTAGCTTGAGATGTGGGGCATTGGTCAATTGGATGTTTCTCTTCACAATTGGGGCATTGATCTCCATGCTCCTTGGAAGTATGATCCTTGTCTCCACAAATATTGCAAGCTTGGGTTCCTTCTAGAATAACATCTTTGTCATCCTTGTTGTCATAAACTCCTTGGGAAGAGTTGTCTCCCATGTTGATCATTTGAGTGGCAATCCCTTGCAACAATTGGGATTGAGTTTTCAAAACTTCTTGCATGGTTGGGTCTAACTCATTGTTGTTGGCTAAAAACTGAGTTGTCACTTGGTTCAACTAGGTTTGTCTTGCAAGCAATTGGTCTCTCATGTTGACCTCTTGGTTGTTGTTGTTGTCACCATCCTTGATGTTGGAGTCTCTTGGGGAAGTCATCTGTTTGGGTTGGATTGAGATTAGAATAGGCAAAATATTTCTAAGGGAATAATTCTAATCACACACATCACATTTCACACAAGCAATGTGCAAGCAATCACAAATAAACATTCCACTCAACAACAAGTTTCAAACACATTTTTAGGCAACAAAAATTATCTTTGTTACACCACATAAGTTGGTGGGTTTGATCTATACTTAATATGGTGGTCCATCTATGTGGTTCACTTGAAATTTTCCTTCCTTCTTGGTTGATTCTTCATGAACAAGATTCTTTGTATCCTTGGATAATTTCTTGAATCTTGGTCACAAATTTCAAAGTGATGATGGTTCACTAGTGCAAAGAGGCCCATTGGTCCCGGTTGGTAAGGGGCTTTAGTCCCGGTTACCCAACCGGGACGGGGCAATCGGGACTAAAGCCCCAACCTTTAGTCCCGGTTGCCCCACCAACCGGGACAAATGGGGGCACACGTGGCGGCATCAGAGCGCGAGGGGGGTGGAGCATTAGTCCCGGTTCATAACACGAACCGGGACTAATAACCTGCTGCCGCGGCAGAGATTTGGCCCATTTCTCTGCCGCGGCAGAGAATTCATTTTGGCACATTTTGTTGCCGTGACAGCATTTTCGCCACTTTTTATGCCGCGGCAGAGAATTCATTTAGGTTGTTTTATTGTTTATTTAGTGTTTTGCACTTATCAACGAAGGAACCTTATATTACACAAGATCATCATGACAATATTACATTCAATACACGGATCGAGTTCATGCACTACATACAAAAGTTGCTATTCGATGCTACCGGCCAATTCCTTCAAAGTTGCTATTTTTACAATCTCTATTGTCTATACACAGCAGAATAGTATTCCCCTTTCGGGTCTAGGACTTCTGCATCCAAGAATCCCGCCAATTCCCCCTGAATTGCTCGTATGCGATCCTTTGGCAGAAGACCGTCCCGTAGACGTTCGATCTGATTTAAAAAAGGAGTCAGCCTATATGAATGAAACTAAACACAATTTGTTTGAAATTAAAAACTATAGAAATTGTTTACGTACGTGGAGTTGCTCTAAATTTCTGCCCTTCTCATCGCACGTCTGCCGGATGAATTCGCAAACATAGTATCCATAGAGATTGTTACCTGGTCCCTACGTCAGGCACTTTACGAGAACAGAGTTCAATCAAAATAATAATCAAGCATGATAATAACTGTATCAAAACTAGAATCAAAGAGATGCGCGGATATAGCTAGTGGTGCTTACATCTAGTGCTTCAAATGTAAGCTCCTCTTTCCAAACACCCCTAGCCTTTTTGGTGAACCTTTCCCAAGCGCTGCCCGGCGAAGAAAACGAATAAAATAACTAATTAAGTACTTGATATCATAAAATTCACGAACGTTGCCGATATAGTGTCGTAATGATTAGAATTACCGCTGGAGAAGTATCTGCATGTCCTTCCACGTCTCAAGGGGTTTATGTTTCGAGTCCATGACTAGTACACGGCCTTTGTCAAGTTGAATGATTAACAGAATATAGTGGTACCTGCGAATGCATAACTAATCAATTATATACTTAACATCGAGTAAGCGAAATAGAAAGTGTATACAAGACAATAACACTCACTAGAAGTTGTAAGGAAATAGTATTTCCCTTTTGGTTTCTTGAAACCTTAACGCGTGTACTATATTATCCTCCGTATCCTGGGGGCTTATTTTGAGATTAGCTTCATGAACCCAATATGGGTCAATGAAGCCAATGTCATAGATTTGTCCTCTGCTGCATTCGAGAATCTTCATTCTACATATTACAGTATGATTATATACATGCAATAAACAAAATAATATAGCTGGAGACTAAATTAATTACAGAATTAGTACTTACAGACAATAGGCACTGATGATCGATTTGTCCAAGGCGTCTTGATTGAATAATTGAAATAGTTCATCAAATTCAATGGATATCATGTCATCCCTTTCTTTCCCATGATGCTTTTTTGTAACCCTCAGCACTATCCAGTTAGCCCCGGCGGACGTGGCATGCATGTACCAGTTATGCAATCTTCGCATTTTTGTTGAAAGATTGTTTACCTCCTCAGGTTTGACGAGAGGTTTGCCGTACTGGTATTTGTATGCTACTTCACTCACGGGGAAGAACTCTAACTGGGATAAGTACCGGGCAATACTCATACCTTGAGCAGCGGCAGCTTCTCCGTATTGTGCAACTACCTCTGGATCATACTGCTCTTCGGCCCCATATTTGCTTGACCCCACATTGGTTTGAGAAATCACCTTGAGAGGGGCGCAAGTCTGTTTTGCTTGTTCTCCGAGATGGGCAACAGATTTCCCGCTTGCATCAGTACTGCTCTTCGAGGCTTTTTGTGCCGCATGTGACTTGAGAATAGAACGGTCATAGTCTGATGACAGCTTTGGCTCGGGTTGATGAAGATTCTTTAGCATTTTAAACACTTTGGCTTTTTCTTCTTTGGTGCTGGGGAACTCTGGCTCTTTCGGCCGCCTCAGCTTAGCGAAAAACGCTGTCGTTTCCGCATCAACGATCGTCGTAGTCTCCTCTTCAGTACAGTCATAAGCTCTCTTGGGAGGAACCTTTGGTACTTTTGGAAGAGGCTCTTGTTTACGTTTCGGCGATCGCTTACGACGCACAGTAGCGGTACGCTTACACTTTTTATCCTGAGGCGCCGGCGATGGCTCCCGCGGCGATGGCTGCACCGGAGATTGTTGAGGCGACGGATCCGGGTGAGGCGACAAAGACGGCTGCCGCGGCGGCGACGACCTCGCTGGAGACGGGTGAGGCGGCGGCGAAGATGGCCTTGGCGTGTGATTTCGAAGCACGATACATTCCTTCGGCCATAGAATGGTGACATTTTTTGCGTCACCTAGCACAGTCACATCCCCTTCACCAGCAGGGTAGTGAAGATCCAAAACCTAAAAGGTGGGCATGATTTCATCCACGCCGACAACAGCGTAGCCCTCTGGAACCGGACAACAGTGGTAAGTTGGTGTGGGTCCAATTGGTAAGGCATAGCCGACCGCCACCTTCATTGATATGTTCACAACTTTGACATGTAGCTCGCAGTGTGTCATCTCTGTGATATCATCCACTGGGTAGCCAACAGGAGCCATCGTCGGTGCATCATCGTCATCGCCATTGTCATCACCCGGGACCTCGGTGGAAGCCACACTGCTTTTTCGATTATTCGATAGGCCGGTAGCATCGAATGCAGTGTGCTGCTAAGATGGGCCGGTAGTACTTTGCTCTTTAAGTTCGTTAATTTCATATTGTTGTTTCTTTAACCGTTCTTCAATTAAACGCATTCGCTCTTTCTGACTATCTGCTTCAACTGTCGCCCTGTCCTTTCTCCTCTGACGGCTTCTATCAGGATATTTCTTGCTCTCTTCGGGAAACCCAGTCCTCCATGGTTGGGAGCCTCTTGTGCCTCGTGTTCGTCCATCATGTTCCTTATTTCCAAGGGCGAGTGTGAGCTCATCATTCTCTCTGTCGGGAATGAAGTCCCCATCTTTAACAGCCTTTACTGCTTTTCTGATCCTCTCAATTGGCAAGGGGTCTTCTTTATGCCGTATGTTATATATACACCTCCCTTCCGAGTCCAACGTGCCCCCATACCCGTAAAACCAATTCCTTGCACGTTCTACCCAATTGTCTGTCTCTGGGGTGATCTTTTTATCACGCAATTCCTGCTCAAGTTTCTCCCACTTAGGAATGCCAACCCTGTAGCCACCTTGCCCCATAGTATGGTGATACTTCTTGTTAGCAGCATTCAGCTTATTCGTTTCAGAAATTTTCTTAGCCTTTTCTGATTTCTTGTATTCCACAAACTCAGCCCAGAATGGTTTTATCTTCTCAAACTGAATATTCTTGAAATCGGGAGTCTTCTTTTTCACGACATAGTCAAGGTGCAATCTTTTCTTCCAGTTGGTGAAACACTGGGCCATCTTCTTCAAAGCCCACTCCCTGACCTTAGCCTCCATGGCTCTCCCATGTTGTAAGGCGTCCTCAACTGGATCCTCCGCATTTGGATCCAGCTCTATCTTCGGTAGTTTGAAATTAACCATGAGCCTCTTCCACAGTAAATCTTTGGCGTGGTTAGGGACAAATAAACATGTTCCCTCTTCATCCGCATTAGCACGCCTATTCCAATTTCTAATGGTGATCGGGATTAAGTCCCGAATGATTACTCCGCATTGTGCCACAAATTTGGTTGCGACAACTTCGGGAGCCGTCGGTTTGCCGTCTTCAGCGACATCTTCGATCATGAACCTCTCATGGTCTTGCAACTTTTTGGTTGGGCCTCGTCCGCTCTTTTCAGTAGATTCCTTCGATCCGGAGGGCTAAAAGAAGAAAGATCGTCGTTACTATTTCTATATAGATAGCAGATGATTAATTAATGAATTGATTTATATTGCATGCACCTCGCCGGAGCGGTCGTCTTCTCGATTACACAAGGCATCACCTTCTCCCTCGGATAACACCTTCAACCTCAAACAAGTTGTCTATTCCGGTAAAAAGAGGATCACCCTCACCGGAGTTGTTCAGAAACGTTGATACGTCTAAATTATCTTCCCCACGGATAACACCTTGGATCAACTCTTCCTTTTCTTCGTCTCTGACGTGTGGGTCCATATTTTCTGCATAGGTGGAAAAACGAATAAGTCAAAGCAGCTAAAGGAGAAAGTTAAGTACGGTGTTGAGAGATATAAACCCTAATTCAGAGAAACCCTAATATATACATACACAATAATAAAAATGAAGAGAAACCCTAAACCTAGCTACAAAAAGGAAACCGTGTAGTAGATAGGCACATCGTCGAACCCACATGCACCTAAGGGGTATTAATGATTCCTTATCTAAGATAGGGCTTTTAAGTTGCTTGACAATGTGAATCGGGTCTGGGGCTACCCACAGTGACTGACTAGTGGGGCCGAAGACCAATAATACCAAACTAATTAATAAACCTAATAATACCTAACTAATAATAAACCTAATAATCCAAACACCGAAAAGAAAGGAAAACAATCAACACATGGCATCGATGCAATGCTCAAGCAAGTATGATGATATGACAAGTTAATTTGAATTGGAATGTAACCCTAAGACATGCTCGACGATTTAATCGGGGTTCCGAGGGGTAAAAACCCTAACTCGGGGAAACTCCGGAACATATGAGAGGGGTGCATTTGTTCTTCTAATTATACTTGTCATTTAAGTTGTTGAACAATGCATGATTATACGTTATATATCTAGGTTTCATTTTTATGAACATTTTGATATATTATTTGTATTTTTCTAACTTATAAATAAAAAGATATTGAATTTACAATATTCAAAACAATTTCTGAAAATAAATAAGTCTGGAATTATTTTTTACACCCACGCAAACTATACCCATAGCAACTGACTGATGGGCCCTGTGCCACATAGGCAGCCATGTGAGCAAAGTGGGACAGAGGGGGCCGTTGGGTGTTTTTCACCAGCGCAGGGGTTACACACTGCCGCTGACGGGTGGGCCTGGTCCACGCGGGCAAGCCACGCTGGCGCCACGCGAGCAAGGTGGGGTCAGGGCTGGTTTGATCGGCCCACGCGGTAGCCACGCGGAGGCCACGTCTGCCTCCATGTCGGACTCGTCGGCGGGAGCGGCAGAGTCATCCCGCGCCAGCAGCCACGAGGAGGGGAGGAGCGGTGCCTGCCGACGGCGCCGCCACGCTAGCACCCGTCGCACCATGTCACGCCGCCGCCAGCCACGGAACCTCCACACCATGCCACCAGCGCGTGGACGCGAGAAATCCCGCCGCCGTCGCACCCACCGCACCACGCCACGAGAGGGGGAGGACAAAGGCAGGGAGAGGGGGCGTACCTTCTGGCGGTGACGACGCACGGTGGTGGTGGCGCTGCTGGCGGCGTCGGGCGGGAGGGGGGCGGGGGGGAAGTAGCTGGGGCACGCACGGACGGAGGCGACGGTGGTGGCGGACGGAATGCGTGGCCTCGGGCAGCCTGCCGGCGTCGGGGACGGCCATCTCGGGCAGCCTGCCGGCGTCGGGGTGGCTCCTATGCGCGCGTCGGTGAGAAGCAGAGAAGTGAGATGGGGAAGAAGAAGAGGAGGCGCGTTGGTTATAAACGAAGGGCCTTTAGTCCCGGTTGGTGGCTCCAACCGGGACTAAAGGGGCATACGTCCCGGTTGGAGCCACCAACCGGGACGTATAGTCCAATTTTCAGCAGCTGAAGGGGCGCGCACGCAGGGGGCTCTTTAGTCCCGGTTGGTGGCTCCAACCGGGACGTATTCCCCTGTTTTCAAATTTTTTCAGTTATTTTCTCTCTGTTCTCGCCTTATTTTTTATTTTGGGGTTTAAATTTGTAATGTTTTTTAAATAATAATTACTTTGGAATTTAGAAAAACTTTAAACATAAAAAGTGTTTGAATTTGAATAACTAATTCAAAACCATTTTCTGTTTTGAAAAATAATTAATGTAACCATTTAAACTATGAACCATTTAAAATTAATAATGAAATAACTTATATTTTTTAAATATTAATTTGGAATTTAGAAAAACTTTAAACATAAAAAGTGTATGGATTTGAATAAATAATCCAAAACCAATTTCTATTTTTAAAAAATAATTAATGTAACCATTTAAAATTAATAATGAAATAACTTATATTTTTTAAATATTAATTTGGAATTTAGAAAAACTTTAAACATAAAAAGTGTATGGATTTGAATAAATAATCCAAAACCATTTTCTATTTTTAAAAAATAATTAATGTAACCATTTAAAATTAAAAATGAATTAACTTATATTTTTTAAATATTAATTTGGAATTTAGAAAACTTTAAACATAAAAAGTGTATGGATTTGAATAAATAATCCAAAACCATTTTCTATTTTTAAAAAATAATTAATGTAACCATTTAAAATTAAAAATGAATTAACTTATATTTTTTAAATATTAATTTGGAATTTAGAAAAACTTTAAACATAAAAAGTGTATGGATTTGAATAAATAATCCAAAACCATTTTCTATTTTTAAAAAATAATTAATGTAACCATTTAAAATTAAAAATGAATTAACTTATATTTTTTAAATATTAATTTGGAATTTATAAAAACTTTAAACATAAAAAGTGTATGGATTTGAATAAATAATCCAAAACCATTTTTCTATTTTTAAAAAATAATTAATGTAACCGTTTAAAATATGAACCATTTACAATTAAAAATGAATTAACTTATAAGTAATTCAAAACCATTTTCTGTTTTTAATGGGCGGAAAAAAGAGGACGGAAAATAATGGGTGGAAATAAAATTTGATTAGGATAGAACTGGAATTAAAGTACATAACACAACTAACACAAAGTTACATAGAAGAACTGAAAATTAAGATACATGGCCAGATTAAGCCACAATCGGCCGAACTTGTTTTGCAATGTTGGAATAATTCAGTCATGCTCCTGCCTACACTTGTAGTACTCGCCACTATAGTCGTCGTACTCGTCGCTGCCGTCGTCGCTATCGTCGTCGGGGTCGCCGTAGTTGAACCTTGAAGGTTGAGTACGAGTGGGCTAGACTTGAGGGTAGCGCAGGCGGGGGCTAGAGTCGGCGGCCGTGTCGTAGGCCATGACGCTCTGGAGAGTCCGGCCGTGCCACCACAGCCGCCGGCCGGCCTCGTTGAAGTTCGGAGGAGCTGGGCCCTCCTCCTCGTGCCTAGCGAGTGCCCTCTCACGCCGATCCACGAAGAAGGTTTCCCAAGTTGGGAAATAGTCGGGATGCCATCTGGGATTCCTCCGCTGCTCCGGAGTGAGCTCGAAGTAGTAGTGGTTCGTGATGGCCATCCGACGCGCCACACCTAGAGGGACAGGAGGAACCGGCACGCCTCCGGCGCTCAGCATCCAGCCGACGGGGACACAGTAGCTCGGCGGGCAGGGGTAGTTCGAGGCGCAAAGCGCCTCCGCCTCCCTGGGAGTTAGTGCTACGGTGGAAGCCATGGGAAAGAGTGATGAGGTTGCAGATATGAGTCTAGAGATGTGCAATGACAATGGAGGCCAACCCTACATATATATATAGTGAAGAACTGGTGGGAAGAACTGGCGGGAAGAACTGGCGGGAAAAAATGGCGGGAAGAAAAATGGCAGGAAAAATGGCGTGTCGACATTATGTCGTGCGGAGTGTACCTTGTCCCGTGCTTCAGGTGTATCTTTTGTCTTCCCATACACGCCTAGGAATCCTAGCAGGTTCACGCAGAGATTCTTCGTCACGTGCATCACGTCGATTGAAGAGCGGACACGCAGGACTTTCCAATATGGCAGCTCCCAAAATATAGATTTCTTCTTCCACATGGGTGCGTGTCCTGTAGCGACGTCGTTCGGAACTGATTGACCGCCGGGACCCTTTCTAAAGATTACTTCTATGTCCTTGACCATACCAAATACATCATCACCAGCAGGGAGTTCATGCTTCTTCCGGTGATCTGCCTCACCTTTGAAATGCTTGCCTTTCTTTCTTACGGGATGATTGGTCGGAAGAAATCGTCGATTCGCCAGGTACACAACCTTCTTGCATTTATGCAAATATGTACCTTCGGTCTTATCTAAATAGTGGGTGCATGCCTTATATCCCTTGTTTGTCTGTCCTGAAAGGTTACTAAGAGCAGGCCAATCATTGATGGTTACGAATAACAACCCTCGTAGATTAAATGGCTCCTGTTAGTTCTCATCCCACGCACGTACACCTGGTTTGCCCCACAACTGTAAGAGTTCTTCAACTAATGGCCTAAGGTACACATCAATTTCGTTGCCCGGTTGCTTCGGGCCTTGGATGAGCACTGGCATCATAATGGACTTACGCTTCATGCACAACCAAGGAGGCAGGTTGTAGATACATAGAGTCACGGGCCAGGTGCTATGACTGCAGCTCTGCTCCCCAAAAGGATTCATGCCATCCGTACTTAGACCAAACCATAAGTTCCTTGCGTCACCTGCAAAGTCTGGGAAGTCTCTCTCGATTTTTCTCCACTATGACCCATCAGCAGGGTGTCTCAACTTCCCGTCTTTCTTACGGTCTTCTTTGTGCCATCGCAACAACCTGGCATGCTCTTTGTTTCTGAACATGCGTTTCAACCTTGGTATTATAGGAGCATACCACATAACCTTAGTAGGAACCCTCTTCCGGAGGGGCTCTCCCTCAACATCACCAGGGTCATCTCGTCTGATCTTATACCGCAACGCGTTGCATACCGAGCATTTATCTAAATTCTCATACTCCTTACCGCGATAGAGGATGCAGTCATTAATGCATGCATGTATCTTTTGCACATCTAATCCCAGAGGACAGAGAGTCTTCTTTGCTTTGTAGGTACTCTTGGGAAGTTCGTTATGTTTTGGAAACTTCGGCTTCATTATTTTCAGCATCTTTTCAAATGAGGAGTCAATTAGACCACACTCTGCCTTCCATCGCAACAATTCCAGTGTGGTACCGAGCTTTGTGCTGCCATCTTCACAATTTGGGTACAACAATTTCTTGTGATCTTCTAACATGCCCTCTAACTTCAACTTCTCATTTTCTGTTTCACAATCTCGCTTTGCATCAGAAATGACCCTACCAAGTTCATCAGCCGGCTCATCTGATGCCCGTTCTTCACCTCTTTCCTCTCCATTGTCTTCCATTGCAGTATCACTGTATTCAGGAAACATATGATGATAGTTGTTATCATCATCTTCTTCTTCACCATCTTCCATCATAACCCATCTTTCCCCGTGCTTGGTCCAGCAATTATAGTTGGGCATGAAACCTTTCATAATCAGGTGGCCGCGAATGATTTTCGAGGAAGATTACTCCTTATTGTTCCGACATTGAACACATGGACAACGTATAGATCCATTCTCTTTGTTTGCCGTAGCCACATCGATAAATTTATCCACGCCTTTGATATACCCGGCTACCCGCCGGTCACCGTACATCCATTCCCGACCGTTCATCTGCATCATATAAGTAAGTTTATCAAAAAAACAGGACATCATAAATAGTGAAATAACCAATTCACACCGACACATGAATTGTATCAATGACCTAGAAAAGATAAGATTGCTAACCTCGATCGAGGGAAATAAAGAGGAGAATGCTCAAGTGCGTCTCGGACACCTTCTATATTTTTGTTCTATGAGAAATTCAACGGGATTATTCACTCAAACATTTCAACAAACACCTTCAATGCATGCATGAGAAAAAACTAGCACACCCCCTCACACCTTCCACCATTCGAAAAAACAGAGTGGAGGCAGAGGGGGCTGGGGCGTTGCATTTATAGAGGGCAGGGGGTCTTTAGTCTCGGTTGGAGCTAGCAACCGGGACTAAAGGTGCGTGCCACGCCACGTGGCTGTGGCCAAACCTTTAGTCCCGGTTGGTGGCTCTAACCGGGACGCATGCCCCCTTACCAACCGGGACGCATGCCCCCTGGCCCCGTTCCTGCTCCAACCGGGACGCGTGCCAGCATTAGTCCCGGTTGGTGGCGCAACCGGGACTAATGCTCTGAGGGGTCACGAACGGATAGCCCTTTCCTCTAATGGTTCCTTCTAAGTTGTGTTTCCTTAGTCTTCAAGTCTTGAATAATATTTCTTGTCACACTTGTAGTCCTTAGTGATATCCAAGGTTGAAGTCCTTGATGATAATGTTGAAGATGTTGAAGTCATTAAAGTTGAAGATGTTGAAGTCATTAGAGTTGATAAAGTCCTTTGCACATGGTGAAGTCTTTGGCCATGGGTAGGCTTTATCCATCAAGTTGTAATAGAAGAGATGTAGAGTCAAAACCAAAATGGTTGAGGTAAGAGTTTACAAGATTGTTTGTAAATAAGTTTTGGAACAAATACAACTCCTATTTTTCTAAGGGGTTTGTCCAATCCTAGGTTTACAAATCCTACAGGCAACACAATGCTCTGATACCATCTGTAAGGTTCCCAACCTTTAATAAGGTAGAGATCCCTGTGTTTACAATGCTAGTCCCTAGATCTATAGCTAGCATCCACAGTTAAGATGTAATATCAAGAAACATAGGTCATAATACAACTTTATAACCAGGAATAAAATAATTTATTACATCTTACATAGATCATTTGGCTATCTCATTACAATGCAGCAGAATATAACAATAGCATGGGGTCCTTCATCTTCAAAGTGCCACAGGCAGACATGTTGGTTGTAGACTTGCAATCCTAATCATTTAACTTCACTAGTATCAAACAAACCTGCAACATAACAAGTTGCAGCCACAAGGGGCAATACATTTGAATTGTATTGGCAAGTGATACTATGGTAGTATAGTGGAGTCTATCATCTATATGCATTTGGCTAAGTGGAGTTTTTAACTTAGAAATTGGGATGATGAGATTCTTGATAGCTTCCATGTCTTGATGCTCAAATTGTCCTTTGCCAGGGACATGGCTAAGTACATAGATTTTACACTCTGCAGAGGTGGTGCACTTTCCCCACAAGACTTGGTTTCCCAAGACAAGATCTTTCAGAAGCCTTCCCTTAGACCAAAATGGACGCGTTCCAACCTATCAAACCCCTACCACCAACTGTCCATTTTGCTAAGTTCTTGCAACCTATATGATCCAGGCAGAGCCCATAATGCCAAGTGGTTGCACTTGAAGCTTCTCAACATTTGACATCTCAAATCTCTTTGTTCCTGGGTGGCCATCCACAAGTGAGACACCAAGTTTTCCCCAGCATACTGGACTTGGTGATGCCCAAGTTTTCCCCAGCATACTGGACTTGCATGACCACTCAACACAAACCATTCCTTCCATTCCACCCAGGTGATTCATTCACTTAGTTGTTTTATTAAACAAAAACACAAGTCCTCAGACTTAGAAATTTTTCCATAGCATGAATATATATTCCACCCTTGTTTTCTATTAGCTAAGCTAAGCATGATGGTAGTAGGGATCTTAACTTAGGAAATTTCTACTAAGGTTTCATCTACTAGGATTTCCCATAGCATGGCTTATACTTAGCAAAGATTCCATGCAAGTCTTACTTAGAAATATCACTAATGCATAGTGAAAATAATGGGACAAAAGTATGAAGCATCACTTGCCTTGTTGGTAGAGAGTATAAGTTCACTCCTTGATCTTTGAAATGTTCACTCACTTCAAATCACTACAATCCAATCAAGCAAACAATATTTCAATCTACCGTTCAAGCAATTCATCACATAACATCATAGTAACAAAACAATGCATGCAAGCATGCTAAAGATTGTTTTATTTGTAAAAGTGGTTTGTAATGGTTCATAAACATTTGAAAACACATAATGGTCATTTTATAAAGTGGAAAAATCATTTGTATAAGATTTTACTTCATAAACCATTTTTAGAACAAGGTATCATTTTATGTGGTGTAGAAATGCTTTTAATAAGGCAAAATTCTATAGGTTTCACAAAATATGTTTTCAAACCATATAACCTAGTGTTTAGGGTCAGAGAGTTTATTTCCAAAACAATTCTCAAAGGTTTACTTCCAAAACCATTTTTAATAATTAAACTATATTTTTTTATTTGACTAGAAATGGTTTAAATCAAAGATTCATTCTTTTGTTTCACCAAATACATTTTTGAAACCACAATTTGTTTCCTAAGGTCAGTAGGTTCAAAACACACCTTTTTCCAAATATTTTATCCTCAAAAACATTTTGGAATAAATTTTATATCCTAATCATGCATACACAAGTTTCTGCAAAAACAATCAATTTAACAGAAGCTTTTTACTAAAAAATGGCATGGTTGGCTAGGGCTTGTTTTTGTGAATCCATTGATATAAAGTTTGTAAAATTTGGATGTGTAGATTTAAAGTTATAGATTTTACAAAATTGAATCACAAATAGATCAAATCCTGTTTTTAAATCTGACTCTGTGACACGCGGCGCATTTCTATTCGCCGGTATCGCTTTGTCCGGATCAGCAACATGAGGCGTTGGATCTAACCAGATCGTGCAGCCTAGGTTGCTACTTACCTCTTCGTCTAGTTTCTATCCTGTCCTTTGGATCTGCATCTAACGGCTATCAACGACTTGCCACTAACTGGCGGCGTTCAGCGGCAGTGCGCGGCGGCGACGCTCTGCTAGCGGCGGAGCTGGTGATGCAGGAAGCGAGAAGGGAAGAGAGATGGCTCATAGTGAGCGCAGTGATGTGGGGATGTCAACCTGCTCGCGGTTGACGAAGGGCGCACAGGGTTGCTGATAATCGCTCGTCGGAGTTGCGTCGGACGACGGCCACGCTCTGTCGTCGTCGAGGGCGGCGCTACGGGTCACGAGGGAGCAAACGGAAAGCACGGTTAGATGCACAAGGTCATGGCGATGATGCGTGCGTGAAGGAGAAGGAGAGGGGCGGTCAGGTTCTTACCAGAGGAGTCGCCGGAGAAGAAAGAAGACGGTGGCGCTACTGTTCGTCGTTGTTGTCGACGCTGTAGAGCACGCGCGGGCGAGCTAACACTACAGGGAGATGCGCCAGGGTCTGGGGAGCATGTGAGAGTGGTCTAGGGGGCAAGGGGCGGTGTCTACTGGCCGGAGTCGCTTGCGGAGCTCGCCGGAGACAGTGGCAATGCGAGGCAGAATTGACGCAGCCTAGTGGCTCCTGTGAGGTGTGGTCTGGGGGAGAAGGGAGAGGAGACCAGGGCGTTTAAGAGGCGTCGTTGCAGCGCGGGATTTAATCAGCCATTAACGCGAATTGACAGCACGCATTCACGGTGGAAACAGCCGGCGAGGTGGGGGGAGAAGAAGTCGCGGCGGGTGAGGAAGAAAGCTAGGGAGTAGGACCCGGTTGTCTGCGAGTGAGAGAGAGTGAGGGTGGGGTCGTTCTGTCAGCGGTCGAGGGGTGCGGGTTTGAGTGAATAACGGTTCGCTCGGTGAGGGAGAGGTGGGCTGTAGATGGGCTTTAGTGGGCTAGCTGGGTTGGCTCGACCAGATTCATTTTTTTGATCTGTTTTGTTTTTCTATTTCTATTTCTGTTTTTCTGTTTTGATTTTGAAATTTGTAAAATCTTAATTGATATTTATTTATCATTTTAAATAACCTTAGGATTAATTTGATCACAAATTGGTATGGATTTTAGATAGGTGTTTTATTGGCTTTGGAAATTCAATTTCCTTATCTTATTATATTCATAAGATTTTATTTATGGTTCCAATTTAAGTGAAACCAATTTATATGGTCTTATAATATTTCTATTTGTCTTTCTTGATCATTTGTAAATGTTTGTTGGCAAATTTTTATATGGATCAAATCCATAGGCCTGGAGATAACTTGGAAATGATTTTTATTCCATTAGGGTTTAGGGTTTGGATTTATTTTCCAAGTGTTTAAATTTCCAGATACATTCATTGAGGAATGCATTTCTCTTGATTTGGATTTTTGTTGGATTCAAAAATTTTATCAAAGTTTGTTCAAGATGGGATTTTAAGTTTCCATTTAGAAGCAAAAGTTTCTTTTCACCCTGATTTTCAACACAAATTTATTTTGTTTATTTTATTTTTCACATTACAAGATTTGGAAAAATCTTGGGATGTGACAAGGGATTTCATGAATAGGACATTGAAGCATTAATAACTTCAATATCCCCCAAGCTTGGGTTGTACTCTCTCCATCATGAGGCCAAAAGTTATATATTTGATTCCTATCCTTATGAATCTAACTGGGAGGATAGAATTTAGAGTAAAAGAGAGGTACTATTTCCTCCTATTCCATAGATTGTCCATTCTTCAGCAACTTATACCATTCTTCATCTCTTCCTTTCAATGATATAGAGAGTAACTTCTTATTTACCTATTCAGTTGTGATACCTGTACACTTAAACAGCCCGCATAATTCATGGATAAAAAGCAAGTGATCACCAGGATGGTCAGTTCCATCCCCAAAATAATAATTATCCATAACACGATCAACAATTCTTGTAGGTATCTTAAAAGGATCTATCTCAACAGGTGGTGGTTCATCTACTACCCTAATAGTGGTTGTAGGTTTCCCAAATAGGAAACCAAGTGGGTTATCCATATTGGAAACAAAGTAACAAACAGAAATAAAAAGCAATACTCACGGTAGAAGTTTCCTTTACCAGTTCCACTCTTCAATAGCGCTTCACTCCCTGGCAACGGCGCCAGAAAATAGTCTTGATGACCCACAGGTATAGGGGTGTATCGTAGTACTTTCGATAAATAGGAGTGTCGATACCAACGAGGAGCAGAAGGTGTTGACTAGTGGTTTGGAGCAGGAAATCTCTGTAAATACTTAGCAAACGGATTTTTAGGGTTTTTTGATAAAGCAAGGAAATAAAGTGCAAGTAAATAAAGACAACAAATAATTGGAGCAAGTGGCCCAATCCTTTATTAGCAAAGGACATGCCGGTGGTAATACTTATGAGGACCAAATGTTCTCGAGGACACATGGGAATACTGTCAAGTGCTTTCGTTTCATATAGTTAATTAATCTTCTTTGGTTTTATAAGTGTTGTGTGGGTGAACCTGTGCTAATGTATCGACCTTACTTGGAATAATACATTCTGGTGATGAAACCCCTTGCAAGCATCCACAACTAAAAGAAAGTAATTAAGATAAAAATCTAACCACGGCCTTAAACTCTGAGATCCTACACTCCCTTGTGCAAAGGTTTCCTAACGGGGGTTCATGTTTCTGTCACTCCGGCAACCCCACAATTAGTAGCCAAATACACAATTCATTCCCCTAGGCCCATAAATGGTGAAGTATCATGTAGTCGACATTCACATGACACCACTAGAAGAATAGCACCACAACTTAAATATTAAACCATTGAATAATACGTCAACACAATTCCACTACTAACAACATGACTTCTCCCATGTCCTCAAGAACTAGATGAACTACTCACGAGACATCATATGGATCAATATTAGAGATGATATAATGATGGATAACAATCTGAACATAAACAATAATTCAATGGTTACACTCACAAGCATCAACTACAATAGTAATCAACATCGGGAAAGTTTACCCTAAGAACTATGCAAGATTCAACACAATTGTTATAGCGGGATGGAGTGGTGATGATGGTGCTGGTGGAGATGGTGGAGATGGTGGTGTGGATGATGATGATGACGATGATGATTCTCCCGATGAAGTCTAGCTTGATGACAGTGTTGATGGCGACGATCTCCCCTCTCCAGGAAGGAATTTCCCCGGCAGAAATATGTCTGCCGGGGAGCTCTTTCTCTCTCTGTAGTTTCCGCCCCGTAGAGGCGGCAGAATCTTTCTATGGTCGCTCCTCGAACTTTAGGGTTTTGGGAGGAAGATATAGGCGAAGGGACGGAGCCAGAGGTGGGCCAGTGTGGCCACACCCCCTGTAGGCGCGGCCCAGGGTGGCCCGCGCCTGGGGGGTTGGGCCCTTGTGACCCAACTTCGCCTCCCCTTCTGGCTTCCTTCATTTTCTGGAAAAATATGATTTTCCATAGTTTTTCTGGTATTTTTCTGATCTTCGCGAAAATTGCATCTAGTCACCGCTTTTCCATAAGAATCCTGACTCTGGCAGTTCATCCTCCAAGAATCATCCAACATGCAAAAACAGATGAAATAACATAAGTATCACCTCTTAATATGAAATATATGAATGAATAGAAGCAATTTATGATATAAAATAGTGATGCAAAATGGACGTATCATATATTTTTGGTGTCCCTTGGGATCCTGCCAGAAGAAGCACGACAGTTCCTTGTTAAAGGCCCCATGGACGCCCTCCTAGAGGATATAGAGACCCATCATATACATGGGGAGGCTGGACATGCAAGAATCAATCAGGACAGTCTTGCTACCTTTGGATGTGAATTTGCCACACTAAGACCTCGAACAAACTCTGCCCACAAATGGTTCTAGGTCCCTGATGAGGATCCTAGTATCACGGAGCGACATCCCCAAATAGGAGATGGGGAAGGAGGAAAGATAACTATTAAAATTGACGGCTATCCTCTGCTCTCTTGTGAGTAACCAAGAGCAATAATCTCGTTCTTGTCAAAGGTAATCCGAAGCCCCGACATTTCCTGGAAGCAAAGGAGGAGAAACTTGAGAATGGTGATATCTAGTGTAGAGCCTTCAATCATGATAATCATGTCGTCTGCATATTGTAAGTGCGTGACCCTACCTCCCGAGATCAGGTGGCCTACCACTGCATGAGGGGGTGTATTGTAAGTGTGTGACCCCACCTCCCGGGATCATGTGACCAGCGGCCTTAGCCTTCTCTAGCATCTCCACGAGGGCGTCCACCCCCGCGTTGAAGAGTAAGTGGGAGATAGGGTCCCCCGGTCTAACCCCGCATGAGGGGCGGAAGTAGGCTCCAATTTCACAATTAATATTTATCGCGTTTCTCCCGGTCATGACGAACTGCATTATCTAGGTGATCAGGCGATAATAAAAGCCTCTTCTAATGAGTACTTAACATAGAAATCGCCAGTCCAGTCGGTCGTAGGCCTTCTGAAAATCGAGTTTCAGAAAGACGCCTTTCAACTTCCTAGATTTGACCCCATGGATAATCTCGTGCAGGGAGAGAACCCCATCATGTATGAATCTACCTTTGAGGAAGGAGAACTAATACTCATGGGTGAGTTTCTCCATCACTGGGGCAAGGAGAATGGAGCAAACTTTCGTGAAGATCCGTTGAATGACGTTCAGGACCGTTATGGGTCAGAATTGGCAAATGTCTGAGGCCCCTAGCACTTTAGGGATAAGGGTTATAACGCCAAGGTGCAGCTGCCTGATAGCTGCAAGTGCACAGATTGTTTGTAGCTAGTTTTGACGTTAAGATATCGATCCCACAGGGAGCCCAAAGGTAAGTGTTTATTGGTGAAGTCTCTGTCACACCCAAAGTTGTCACAGGTCTTCGAGTGTATTGACTGCAAGCATTGAAATAAGAATAGATTTTGGATTAAAGAAAGTATTTAAATAAAACTAAAATGTAAACTTCAGAAATAAAAAGCATAAAAGTAAAGAATGATTGTTTGTTGTTTTCTGCAGATGACAAAGTAGGCTCGGGGAGATTCTATTCATGGTGATAGTGAATGTGCCGGGTGGATGAGCGATAAGTGTAACAATTATAATCTTATAAGTATGTGTGTAGGCGAGGAACCCATAATTAGCCAGAAATCCTCTTGGTAGATTTCATACCAACTTCAATAATCCTACTAGCATGTTTACCACAACCATGGTCAGTATCTAGACGATTAAGATCCTTTAGGTTGCTTAGCAATTAAGATTCTATTCCTTGGATCAGACTAATGCAATAAGCTCGGTGGCTCCTCGTTATCCTCGAGTCAAACTAGTTTCCCATTGATATCCCCGTGTCACTCGGGGGTCGCCGGTCTTCCAGCGAACAAGATTCTATCTATGTAGAACAAAGCATCATGTTGTCTAGGCCCTTATTTTTTCAACATGCATTAAGCATCCCACAGATAGTCAAGGACACATAATATAGTAATTAAAATCAACCACAACCTTAATGGAAATTATATAGGCACATCACATCTCACCAATCCCCTACATCTCCCACGCTCAAGGGAACTTACTCACACATGAGAGAAGAAGGCATCATCAATATAATTAAATAAAGGGAGTTCTTCTTGATATTACCATGGAGAGCCACAATAAGAAATATAAATAAATCCAACACAATTCAAGATGGGAAGAACAATCTCAAACCCTAATCTTGCAAGGTGGAGACCTCTCTATCTCTCAAGTGTAAGTAATGGCTATGGAGGTGTGGTGGCTGGGAGATCGAAGATCGTGGAGTGAGATGAAGAACGTCTTCCCCTTCTTCTCCTGATCTCTTCTTTCTCTCTTCTGTATGGGATGGCAGCTCTTGTGTTCTATTTTTCGTCCTCTGCCTCTTCATGAAAGTTGTCCCTTTTAATAAGATGAAGGATGGCAGCTATCACTACCAGGAAACAGCATATCTGTGGCGCACCTAAAAATGTCATCTACAGCGCACTAGTAGTGCGGCAAGCCGCGCGCTATGGCTAAGTTTTATCCGTAGCGCACTACCTGGTGGGTTACGAGTAAAAAGTTACCTGTGGCGCACCACCTAGTGCGCCACAGGAAGGGGTCCAGGTGTGCCACGCCTATTTTTTAAAAAACAAAAAATGCAAAAAACACCCTCGTTTTGAATTGCAAAAGCAATCGGGTCCGTGCATAGCCGCCACCGTCGTGTCGCCTCGCCGGAGCATGGCCGTGGCCACGACCTACCACTGTAGGGAGGTGCGGGAGGCCGTGGCCGCTCTAGTCCTCGCCACCGTCGGTTGGAGAAAGGGAGGTAGAAAGAGAGGGAGGTAGGAAGAGATGGAGGAAGAGAGGGAGGAAGGGAGGTCGGTGAGGAGAAGGATGACGCTGTCGGCCATCGTCACTACAAGGAGGAGGAGAAGGCCGCCGTCACGCTGCCTTCACTTCAAGGAGAAAGGACGCCGGAGCAAGGTGACCAGAGAGAGGATAAGGGGCAGGAGGAGAAGGGAAATGAGAAGGAGAAGGAAAAGGGATAAGGAGAAGGGAAAAGGAAAAGATGGAGGGAAAAGTAGAGGGGTAGGTGGGCGGGGTGGTGATTCGAATTTCGAATCCCGCCCACATACTCGTGGCGCACTAGGTGGTGCGCTATGGGTAAGTTGCCCTCTATATTTTTTCTGCAGGAAAAAATAGTCTTTTGACCGTAAATTTTTACTCTTTTCGAATTTTGAAAATATAAAAAATCGTGAAATCTTGTTCACGTATTTTGGTATATTAAACATATTTTTTTGATATCGTATGCAAAAGGTACAGCCGTTTTACCGTGGCATAACTTTTTTTTGCAGAAAAAGTCGAAATTGTTGTTTGTTAATTTTCCTAGAAACTAGACCACATTATCTACCTAAATATGAAAGGATTTTATTTTCTGAAGTGTTTTTCATTTTCTTTTATTTTTTGCAAGGCTAAAAAGACGATCCATGGTGGGGGTAGAGTTGGCGCAGGACACTTAGCCGTAGGGCACTAGGGCAGAGTGCCCTACAGCTAAGTTGACCCAGCTGCTGCAACACACAGCCCCGTAGTGCACTAGGACGGAGTGCCCTACGGCTAAGTTTCACACCCATAGCGCACCTTGACCTAGTGCGCTATGGGTATGTGGTCTGTGGCCACATGTGCCCTGGCCCACACATAGCCATGGTGCATCACCCCCATGTGCGCCACGCTTACGAAAGTTAGCCGTAGGACACCTGTGGGCAGTGCGTCATGCCTGTTTTACCCGTGGGGCACTTCAACCACGTGAGCCACGAATGTGCGGATTACCTATAGCCCTTCTCCTAGTAGTGTATACGGCGGGAACTATACGGCCGGAAAAATATTCTCGTCATATAGTTGCTCGTTAAAGCTTATGTATCCTCGCCTCGATTGCTTCCAAAAAGAGACTTGCTGGTTTTTATCTGAATATTGTGTTTTTGCTGTTAAATCCCTCTGTTGATGTTCAGAACCAGAAACACACACTAAAAACCAAGTTTTCTTCGCTACCAAAGTATTAGCATTAGATAAAGCTATAAAATCATCAAATCCAAACGAAAACCATCGATAGAAACCATCAAAAATGTGTCGAATGTCACATCTATCAACTCCCCCAAGCTTAGATGTTGCTCTCCCTCGATTAACAAGGAAATATGAAAATATAGTGGAGATTCGAGACTTAAATAAAAGAACTTACAAGCTCAAATTGGTGTCAAATTCTTTTCTTCACAATTCCTGCAACCATAAACATGATCATACAAATATTCACAAGATTGCACTGAGTTCACTTCCTAACCACGTATATCTTGATAGCAAATAAATCATATGCCCAAGCAAGTGTCAAAAGTTTAGCTAGGAAAGTGAAACAAATCTTTTTGGCTTCTCTCTTATTGAGAGATGAAAACTTTTTTCTCTTGTTCCTTTGATCAATTAAGAGTACTCAAGTTGGCACCAAGAACATTTAATTTAAAAACAACTCATCTACTCCCACATCAAAATTTCAAGACTCTCAAAGCACCTTTTTCCTTTCCTTGTTTTTCAAAAACTTCAGCTCTTTCATAGAGAAATTATGCCACTGTTGTTAACATGTTAATTGTGACTGTGTTGCGCACTCGTGACATTCCAACAGATAACCATTGATCAATAGTGGGTCATAGGAGTACTACAACTTCACTTGGTGGTGGGGTTCATAGCATGGAAAACAAAAAAATCTACCGCATGAACACAAACAAGCCAAGATTTATCTACTAGATTGTAGCAACGAGTCGATTAGAGTACTCACCCTCGAAGATTCCAAAGCGGTTAAGGAGATCAGATTCTCCTGGATGATGTAGTTGTACACTTTCGATCTCAAGATCGTGTAAACGCAGCGCTTCTACAGTCAGTCACATGTTCGGTACTCGATGAAGACCTTCCTCTCCCTTGTTCCAGCAGGCAGTGGAGGTTGTAGATCTCTCCTCGCAATTCTGGCAGCACGACGTCATGTTGTCGAATGTAGAGGGAAGATCCAGCAGAGCTTCGCCTAAGCCGGAGCAGGTTATGGTGGGAATTAGGATTTCCGGTGATCTAGGGTTTAGAGGGCCGGAGAGGAGGAGGTGGAGTCGGCGGTCCTAGGGCGACAGTGACGAACCGGCGGCGGCATGGCGGCGGCTGGCGGTGCGGGGCGGCGGCGACGCGACGGCTAGGTGGTTAGGGTTTGGTTGCATGTCCCTTGGGGCACCCCCTCCCCTCTATTTACGAGAGGGAGGGCAGCTTGGGAGAGGGGAGTTTGAATCCTTCCCCAACTCTCTCTCCTAGTTGGCTTGTGGTGGAGGGAAATAATAATTCTTTCCTCCTCCACTAGGATACATTGTCCCAGTTTGACTTTTCAAACTTGCCTTTTGACTTTCAACTTGGAGCTCAATTTATTTCTTACAAATGCCCAACCAAGTGACCTAGGACATGACACAATCATTCCACTTATTCATGACACATTCATGTACCCTTCCCCTTCCGGTTCGGCGAACCTTCTAGACCCTTCTAGAACCTTCCGATGAAAACACCGGAATTATTCTCAAACTCTGGAATTGGACTTTCCTTATATGAATCGTATTCTCCGGACCATTCCGGATCTCCTCGTGATATCCCGGATCCCATCTGAGACTCCAAAAAAAATTTGGTCTCCCTACTTACATTCCGTATCTACTAAACAACATTGAATCCTTAAGTGTGTCTCCCTACGGTTTGTGAATTATGCAGACATGATCGAGACTCTTCTCCGATCAATAACCAATAGAGGAATCTGGAAATTCATATGGTTCCCACATATTTCTACGATTACTTTGCGATCAAATGAACCATTTACATACGATACCAATTTCCCTTTGTCTCACGATAGTTTACTTATCCGAGGTCTGATCGCCGGTATCTCTGCATACCTAGTTCAACCTTGTTACCGATAAGTACGCTTTTCTTGTTCCCGTGATATGTGATACCTTGTGAGCTAGTCACATGCTTGCAAGCCAATTGGATGACATTCCACCGAGAGGGCCCAGAGTATATCTATCCGTCATATGGATGGACAAATCCCATTCTTGGTCCATGTGCCTCAACACATACTTTCCAAACACTCAATTCCACCTTTATAGCCACCTAGTTACGGTGTGGTGTTTGATGTCATCAAAGCATCCATCCGGTGATGGTGATTAGCATGATCTCATGGTCGAAGGATTTAGGTTACTATGTATCTGAAAGCTTATAGGAACTGAACTATATTATATTACTTGATCTTTATGCTACGCTTAACTAAGGAGTATGTCCATCACACCATTCTCCTAATGATATGATCTTGTTGTTAATAACATCTTAATGTTCATGATTAGGGAACCATGATCATGTATTAACCAACAAGCTAGTTTAACAAGAGGTTTTACTAGGGACTCTTTTATGTTTACAAATCACACAAGTATTAATGTTTCCGGTTAATACAATTATAGCATGGTATGTAAACATTTATCATAAGCATGAAGATATGATAATAACCTCTTTATTATTGCCTCTTGGGCATATCTCCAACAGTCTCCCACTTGCACTAGAGACAATAATCTTGTTTCAAATCTTTGTGTATTCAACACCTATGGCTTTCTGGTGTTGTATGTACACGATTGCTAGTGGTCAACCAATCTTCAGATTCAACACTTTCAGGTCTGTGTGTAATGGCATGTCTTTGCGTCTCTACGCATCACTCATTATCTAATGAGATGGCTTTGTATAAATTTTGTCCTTTGGTGAGACCTTTAGTTACTTGGGGTTAAAACATGTTGACAATATTGTCGTACAATATATCTTCATAGTACTATCCCGCTGTGAACTACACCTAGTTTGATAACAAACTACTTGACACAAATGCCCTCTTTTGTTGCTATAATAGTAGTCATATACTTAGCCTCTTGTTGTAGTATCAGTTACAATATCTTAACTTTGGAACACATCCAAATCCATTATGGAACTTGCTTTCCATTATATTGTGCCACCCTCAGTTTAGATTGAGATAAACTTAATTTGTACTTTGTGACATAACTAGTATCAATGTAGTACTTTTACAATGAACTAACCATCTATTTGTCACCTGTACAAAAATAAAATATTATTAGTTCTTCCAAAAGATCATAAGAATATCCTTACTATCGTCCAATGATCATCTTATGAATCATTCTGGTATATGCTCATAACATTTAGAGCATAGGACATATCTGGATTTGTACATATCACAATATGATTGATATAAATACTCTTTGTGATTTCATACATCAAGTATCAATCCATACTTGAATCTTTGTTTCACTTACCAAGTGTCAATACACTTGAATTTCGATTCAATCGTTTCTGTGCGACAAAAACCTTTCTTGTAGTTTCTATACTATGTACTTTCAGCACAACCATATTATCATCTCAATCTATCCTTATAGACATTGATGCCAAATATTCGGGTTTTGCCTAAGTCTTTCATCAAAATGAAAATTTTAACTTGTGTTAACAAAAGATACATCATTTCCAATCAACAATATGTCTTCAACATAATGTATTAGAAATATGTCTTAGCGCTCCCACTTAATTTCTTGCAAATGCAAGCATCTTCATCATCTCCAATAAGTTTAGACTCTTTTAACATTTTCATCATGGTGAAGATTCCAACTCCGCATGCTTATTTCAAAAATTGAAGTTTGCATACACTTTTAGCATCACTTGAATTAACAAGACCCTTTGGACCGTGTCATGTACACGTCCTAGGTAACCATTCTATTAGAAGAACTTGTTTTGTTTATTCAACTACCACATAACTAAATTATATGTATTGGTTGCTACATTAATCCGTCCAGACTAAATATCGCTATGAAAGAACAAATCTTGTCATAGTCAACTGCTTGAACATTGTTGTGAACTCTTTCCCAACATGTCGACTATTTCATAGATGTGAAACATCTATGTCTATTTCTTTATAGATCTAAACATGACTATAAGGTTTTACACCTTTCGTAGGGTCTTCCAAGTCCAAAGCTTGGTTTCTTGTGTATGGAACTATCACGGATTCTATGACTTCAAGCCATTTGACGGAGTCACGGACCATCATCGCTTCTTTGCATGTAGTCGGTTCATCATTTTCAAATAATCATCTAACTCTCAAATCTTGGTATTTGATTGTTTACCCGACCTACTAGCTTCAATAGGAATTTATACCTCCATGACCACAACCTTTGAGGCACGTGAGCCATGAGCATTGTTGCTGCCTCCAGAACGCTTTCCGGTGCTGCATAACTCAGCACATATAGCTAAGATTCTTTTAACCTTATCAAAGTTCTATTGTCCTCCCACTTAACTTTTCACGAAAAATTTCTTCTCAAGAAACTTGACGTTCTAAGCGATAAATACTTTTGCCTTTGGTGTTATGGAGGAGTACCCAACGATTATCTGAAATAACCTACAAAGACATGCTCACCCTACTTTGGTTGTAAACATCTTACTTATGCATACCAATGTTTAAGAAAGGACAACTTGGGTTTTATCCCAAACCATAACTTTATATGGTGTCATTTGAATGGATCATGATGGAGCTCTTTTCAGTGAAAAAGCGGTAGTCTCTAAAACTTTTAATCTTTAAAATATAATGGCAGTTTTATGAATTACACCTTTGATCTTACCATGTCAAACAAGGTTTCGTTGCATATCTCGATTATTCCATACTCCTATGGTGTTTCGGGAAACGTAAATCTATGGAACGATTTCTCAAATCTTAGGTGTTATGCTAAACTTGTAACTCGAAAATCTTCCTTTAGGATCCTATCATAAATTCTTTATTTTCTTGTTACATTGATTTTGCACTTCATCTTGAAAGTCTTTGAACTTTTCAAATGTTTCACACTTCATCCTCATTAAGTAAATATTCATATATTCACTCAAATTTTTTGGACAAAGCATATGAAGTTGAAATCCAACGCTTCTTGACTACACATAATGGACTTCATACAACAATATGTACAATTTCCAATAAGCTAGTCATTCGTTCCCTTTGGCCCATGAACGGAGTTTTAATTATCTCTAGGAAAGTTCCACAAGCGTCATTTGATCGTAATCAAAAGACTCCAAAATTCCATCAAGTACGGGGTTTCTTCATGTTTTCTTTCCACTATAATTTAAACGGCGATGTCACTTCTTAAGTGATCTTTCAATCAATTGTCTTTTGACATTTTTAGCATTATCATTATGGATGTGATTTATCCAACTAGACTTGTATATCATCCATCTTTCATGGAATACGGAAATTATTTGATCAACCCTTTTGTTCTCACAATACCTGATAAAACAAATCTTGAAGGCAAGCTTTGATATTAACGAGCAACAAAACAATATTTATTTGTTCTTGATGAATATCATCACATATTCTTTTGCTACTTACTTAGGCCATTGTAGTTCATGAATTGTGTTGTTTCGTATGACGATTCACGCCAACAAATTCAGTATCCAATACTTAAGAACCACATTGTTTAACAAGCAAAGAATATAGCCATAACATTTATATCTTCTATATACCTAAGCTGAACAATTCTAGTATTTTCTCTTCTGCCAAATATTTCTTATATTTCTCTGTCAGTATTTCTTTATCCTTTCAAAAGAATCTATCAACATCAATAGTGGCACCATACTCATGACACATAATCCAAAGCGTGTATAGTTAAATACCATTGTCTTTGGACTTGCACTTTGAAGTAGATCACCATCATCAAATGTTTGGTGTTCTTTCAAATTCCATTTTCTTTAGTAATATTTTAATGTAGTAAGCATTTTACCTACATCAGATATTTATCCTTATCATGGAACTATTCATGATCAAGCTACTTTAGCTTATAACGGTGAATTGCGAGTATAATGTTTCTCTCCAAAACCTTTTGGAGATTTAGGACGACCAGCGTCTCCAACCTTTTGCAAATTCTCATCAAATATGAGAACATGACTTTTGCCATATTATACTCTATCATGTTGCGACCAAAACTTCGTTTCAAATATCACAATATCTTTCACACATGATGGTTTCTGAAACAATTATTTCAGCTCCCTGATAACCTTGATATTAAAACAATCTTTTGAATATCAATAATCATGGAGACAAACATGATATTTATATACTAACACTCGAATTGCTACTCTTGATTTAATACTATTTATTAAACTTCAAGAAGTAACCAGAACCTACTGAAAGTTTGCAATAGGACTTTTAAACTTTAGATTAACACATCAAAACAATAGGATACCAGTTCGTAAAGTAACTATCCAGATTTTTTATAGTTCTATTATCTCAATTATAACTAAGCGCAAGGTGGTAAACGGATGACAATGACTACAACAACTATGAAAATTCACTTTGATTTAATTTATGATAAATAGTGTTCAACTTTTAATCATATTACTGTTGAACTCCCACTCAAAACAATATACATCATATTGTTTTAGTGATTACATGAACCAAATCTACTATACCAAGTCTGATCATCACGTGACATGATGTAGTTTCAAAGGTGAACAATCATCATGTTCATCATATCATCTATATGACTCATGCTTTACCTTTCAGTATTCCATGTTCCGAGACCATGTCTATACATGCTAGGATCATCAAGATTTAACCTTAGTTTCCGCATGAGAAAATCTGGCTTGCTCCCATTGTATATACTCGCAGAATCTAACACGCCCGATCATCACGTGGTGCTTCGAAACAACGAGCTTTGGCAATGGTGCCTACTAAGGATGAACACTTTATAACTTTATATTTTGTGAGAGGGATCATCTTATAATGCTACTATCACGATCTAAGCAATACAAGATGCATAAAAGGATTAACATCACATGCAATTCATAATATGTGATATGATATGGCCTTTCTTCTTGTGCTTCCGATCTCCATCTTCAAGCACGAACATGATCTCCAACATCACCGACGTGGCGTCAAGGTCAATGGCACTGCCCCATGGTTGTCATCCACCATCATCAACTATTACAACTACTTTGAATAATAGACACGTAGGTCTTAATAAAATTAAAAGACAACCATAAGGCTCCTTCCGGTTGCCGACTTACAATAAGGAACATTGCATACATCATATATAATCACAATCATGGCCATATCACATCATAGCACACCCCTGCAAAACAAAGTTAGATGCCTCTAATTTTCTTTGCATGTTTTACGTGGTTTGGGGATTTCAATAAGTGTCGTTCTAACTTACGAACAAGAACCACAACGTTGATACTAGTATTTTCAATTACTCGTTGTAAATTGAATCTTCACTATGTTTGGAGAAACAGACACCCGCAAAGCCACTTATGCAATACAAGTTGCATGTCAAGCGTGGAGCAAGTCTCATGAACGATGTCATGTAAGGTTAGCCCGTGTTGCTTCTTCCCACCATCCCGCAAGATGCAAAGTACACAAAAAGCAATCGACAACAAAAGCATCAACGCCCACAATGATCATTGTGTTCTACTCATGCAACAGATCTACATATAGACATGGCTCTGATACCACTGTAGGGGTTCGTAGCATGGAAAACAAAAAAAATCTACCGCATGAACACAAACAAGCCAAGATCTATCTACTAGATTGTAGCAACGAGTCGATTAGAGTACTTACCCTTGAAGATTCCAAAGCGGTTAACGAGAGCAGATTCTCGTGGATGATGTAGTCGTATACTTCCGATCTCAAGATCGTGCAGAAGATCCTTCCAGCGCTGCGTTCCGGCAGCGCTTCCATAGTCGGTCACACGTTTGGTACTCGATGAAGACCTTCCTCTCCCTTGTTCCAACAGGCAGCGGAGGTTGTAGATCTCCCCTCGTGATTCCGGCTGCATGATGGCGTGGTGTCGGAAGTAGAGGAAAGATCCTGCAGGGCTTCTCCTAAGCCGGAGCAGGTTATGGTGGTAATTAGGGTTTCCGGTGATCTAGGGTTTAGAGGGCCGGAGAGGAGGAGGTGGAGTCGGCGGCGGCAAGGGCGACGGCGCGAGGCGGCGGCGGCTGGCGGTGGGAGGCAGCGGCGACGCGACGGCTAGGTGGGGAGGGTTTGGTTGTATGTCCCTTGGGGCACCCCCTCCCCTCTATTTATGAGAGGGAGGGCAGCTTGGGAGAGGAGAGTTTGAATCCTTCCCCAACTCCCTCTCCTAGTTGGCTTGTGGTGGAGGGAAAGAAGGATTCTTTCCTTCCTCCACTAGGATACATTGTCCCAGTTTGACTTTTCATACTTGCCTTTTGACTTTCAATTTGGAGCTCAATTTCTTTCTTACAAATGCCCAACCAAGTGACCTAGGACATGATACAATCATTCCACTTATTCATGACACATTCATGTACCCTTCGCCTTACAGTCCGATGAACCTTCTAGACCCTTCTAGAACTTTAAGATGAAAACACCGAAATTATTCTCAAACTCCAGAATTGGACTTTCCTTGTATGAATCTTATTCTCCGGACCATTCCGGATCTCCTCGTGATATCACTGATCCCATCCGAGACTCAGAACAACATTCGGTCTCCCTAATTACATTTCATATCTACTAAACAACATCGAATCCTTAAGTGTGTCTCCCTACGGTTCGTGAATTATGCAGACATGATCAAGACTCTTCTCCGATCGATAACCAATAGAGGAATCTGGAAATTCATATGGTTCCCACATATTTATACGATTACTTTGCGATCAAATGGACCATTTACATATGATGCCAATTTCCCTTTGTCTCGCGATAGTTTACTTATCCGAGGTCTGATCGTCGGTATCTCTGCATACCTAGTTCAACCTCGTTACCGATAAGTACTCTTTTCTTGTTCCCGTGATATGTGATCCCTTGTGAGTCAGTCACATGCTTGCAAGCCAATTGGATGACATTCCACCGAGAGGGCCTAGAGTATATCTATCCGTCATATGGATGGACAAATCCCACTCTTGATCCATGTGCCTCAACACATACTTTCCGAACACTCAATGCCACCTTATAGCCACCTAGTTACGATGTGGTGTTTGATGTCATCAAAGCATATATCTGGTGATGGTGATTAGCATGATATCATGGTCGAAGGATTTAGGTTACTATGTATCTGAAAGCTTATAGCAACTAAACTATATTAAATGACTTGATCTTTATGCTACGCTTAACTATAGGAGTATGTCCATCACACCATTCTCCTAATGATATGATCTTGTTGTTAATAACATCTCAATGTTCATGATCAGGAAACCATGATCATATATTAACCGACAAGCTAGTTTAACAAGAGGCTTTACTAGGGACTCTTTTATGTTTACAAATCACACAAGTATTAATGTTTCCCGTTAATACAATTATAGCATGGTATGTAAACATTTATCATAAGCATGAAGATATGATAATAACCTCTTGATTATTGCCTCTTGGGCATGTCTCCAACACTTGGAACATGAAACCACCAGGATACTAAAATTTTACCCGTCATAGCATTGCTGCTATAGAGGTTTACATAACTGAATAGCCGAAATCAAGTGGTTTCCCATATTTAGATCGTTCGTTGGCCAGCAGAGTTAATAGTTCCCCATGGAGTACGACAATGTTGTAGTGACACGTGTAAAGAAATATCCTACTATAATTATTAGAAAAAGCAGTGGCATAATCTCTACTACTTCGAAGTATCCATTTTATCAAACAATTTAATTCAAGGGTGGTATCGAGTCTATTTACATTAAGCTCAATGGGGTTGAGTAGTTTCTAAAATCAAATCCTTTGGGCTAAAAATGGACTCAAGTAATCTATTGGATGCTTTTTCTTTTTGTAAAATTTTTGGAAATATTTCAACCAAGTTCATTACTCATTGTTCCAAAGCTAAAAGAGGACACTAGCATGGGAATATAGTTTATAGGATAACAAGCTAGGTGGGGAGTGAATCAAGGGCAGGCGAGTAAATAATTGTAGGATCAATTTAAAGTTGCAAAAGGGGTGATGAAAGGAATGTGATACCTCCTCTTGCTTGCTTCGTTCTCGTACTTGAGTCGAATCTCCTCTATATTTCCCTATTGCCAAGTCACCTCAAATTGAGCAATCTTCGAGAAAAACAAAGATTTTTTTGCATTAAAGTCTACAACTAATTTTGTGTGTGTTTTTGGTTTAAGAATGCAAACTGAAAGTAAACATGCTATTCCTGGAAAAGAAAAGAAATCAAAAGAAGAAATAAAAATATGAATGCAAGTTTTGAGGTTTTCAAACCTCCCCCAAGCTTAGGTTGTTGCCATGCTTAGTTACTGCCATCGTTTGGAGGCGGGTACGGATGCTTCTGATAGTAGTCGGGAAAGTGGGTCATTGATGACCCACAAGTATAGGGGTGTATCATAGTACTTTCGATAAATAGGAGTGTCGATCCCAACGAGGAGCAGAAGGTGCTGAACAGTGGTATGGAGCAGGAAATCCCTGTGAATACTTAGCAAACGGATTTTTAGTGGTTTTCTAACAAGGCAACAAAACAAGGAGCAAGTAACAAAAGTAACGAACAAACGAAGCAAGTGGCATAATTCTTTCTTAGCAAAGGACAAGCCAGTGGAAATACTTATAAGGACCAAACATTCTCGAGGACACATGGGAATTCTGTCAAGTGCTTTCGCTTCAAATAGCTGATTACTCTTCTCTGATGTTTGTAAGTGTTGTGTGGGTGAACCTGTGCTAACATACTGCCCTTCCTAGGACTAATACATACTTGTGATTAAACCCCCTGCAAACATCCGTAACTACAGGAAAGTAATTAAGATATAAATCTAACCACAACCTTAAACTCTGAGATCCTACGCTCCCTTGTGCAATGGTGTCCTAACGGGGGTTCAGGTTTCTGTCACTCCGGCAAACCCAAAATTAGTATCCAAATACACAATGCATCCCCCTAGGCCCATAAATGGTGAAGTGTCATGTAGTCGACGTTCACATGACACCACTAGAAGAATAGCACCACAACTTAAATACTAAACCATTGAATAATGACTCATCACAGATTCACTACTAACAACATGACTTCCCCCATGTCCTCAAGAACTAAATGAACTACTCACAAGACATCATATGGATCAAGATCAAAGATGATATGATAATGGATAACAGTCTGAACATAAACAATAATCCAATAGTTTCACTCGCAAGCATCAACTACAATAGTAATTAACACCGGGAAAGTTTCCCCTACGAACTAAAGCAATATCCAACACAATTGTTACAGCATGACAGAGTGGTGATGATGGTGCTGGTGGATATGATGGTGTGGATGATGATGATCCTGATGAAGCCTAGCTTGATGATGGTGTTGATGGTGACGGTCTCCCCTCTCCGGGAAGGAATTCCCCTGGCAGAAATATGTCTGCCGGAGAGATCTTTCTCTCTCGGTGTTTTCCGCTCCCTAGAGGCGGCGGAAATCTATATGTGGTTGCTCCCCTGATTTTAGGGTTCCGTAGAAAAGTTATAGGCGAAGGGGGAGAGTCGGAGGCCGGGCAGGTGGGTCACACCTTTCCTAGGCGCGGCCTCAGGTGGGCCCGCGCCTAGGGGGTGTGGGCCCCCTGCGGGCCCCCTTCGCTCCTCCTTCTAGCTTCTTTCGTCTTCTGGTGAAATAATATGTTTCCATATTATTCTGATATTTTTCTCATCTTCGCGAAATTGCACCAAAACGCCTTCTTTTCCATCAGAATCCAGACTCCGGCAGTCCATCCTCCAGGAATCATCCAACATGCATAAACAGATGAAAAGCCATAAGTAATACCTCATAATAAGACAAATATCAATGAATAGAGGTAAATTATGATATAGAATGGTGATGCAAATTGGGCGTATCAACTCCCCCAAGTTTAGACTTCGCTTGTCCCCAAGCGAAAACTAAGCTCAGTAAACATGCCCACAAGTTTATGGAGTGAAGTGTCGATAAAAGAATACGAACAAGAAGCATCACACTTACCATTGCACAACTTATAAAAGAAAGCAACTCACCATTATATAACTTAGCTTGCAGCCAAGTACAACAGTCACAATAGAGATGCATACAGATAAATCATAATTGGAATTGGCAAACTTTTTCTTGGGCAGAGAACACCTGGTAAATAGTTTCACAAAAAGCTTTTTGTAGAAGTTTCAAAACAGGAACACCCTTTGCTCAAAAAGGTTTTTCACAAGTGAATGCTTTCGAAGTAATACTCAATAGATAAGAGTTTTGTGCAAACAAGGAAGATAGAGAACATGATTGAATAAATAACCATATGAATGCTTGAAACACAACAACTCAAAAGCTTGCTGGAGATAGAGAGGAAGTAGGTTTACTGACTCAACTTGGAAGTGGGAGAAAGGTCCCTTCTTAGAGGGTAGCCGGGATTACAAGTCATAAAGAGCTTCCAAAAGATTATGGTACTTACTAGCTTTGATCCCTCATTGCCCCTATCATAAGCATCTTGAGATGATTAAGGTTAAAGTGAATAAGATGGAGTATATGCTTGGCGAAATATAAGTTGGCAATCTCGTGTCCCTTGAATATGAGGACCACTCCTCATGCATACTCAACTTTGGGTCCTGGTAAGTTCTTGCCATTGTAAGTATTTACATATCATTGAGAACCGCCAACGGGTTACCCCTTTCACATGGTACAGGAGCTTTCCCATAACCAAAATGACAAGGCAAGCAGACAATGAGCATCTCAGCGATATTTTTATTTACTATGTGTATAGCTTTTTATTGAGGATGCTTCATAGATGACTCACTACGGTGATGCTGCAAGTTTCCACCATGATTAAGCATGGCTTAGGCTAGCGGCCCAGGCGTTTCTCTAGCACAAAATACAAACTCCATGGACTTACAAGTTCCCTCTTTATTTCACACCGTTGACATCCATAGACAAAAGAGCACGATATCAACTATGTATGACAAGGTACAAGTGCAATGTTGAAAACATTCCTCGTGACAGCACGGTTCTGCTAATCCCAGCGTATAAAAGCAAGCATATACAAATTTGATGTCCAGAATGGTTCAAGTCTATTAGGGGCAAGTAAATAAAGTGTGCCATCAAGTTTGTGAGAGCTTTACTAACTAGTTTTCACATAACAAAATACTTTTTAATTTTAAAGGTAGATGAAGCTTGAGAATTTTCTAGGAATAGCAAAAGCTATTAGGTAGATATGGTGGACACAAGTGGCAAAAGTTTTGGGTTTAAAGGATTTTGGAAACATGAGAAGTATTCCTTCTCAAAACAGGTTTTTGGCTAGCAAGGCTGGGTAGCAAGCAACAGAGTTGAAAGAAACAAGCAAACATACAAGTAATAAAGCCAAACATGCAATCTTCCTTTAAGACACAAAAGAATCTTAAATAAAGAATATTAAGCTTATGGGCCAACAAGAAAGAAAACAAATGATACCAAACACCTATAAGCTTTTTCTTTCTTTCTTTTTCTTTCCAACTAATGCCACTGACCAGAACTTGGTTTGCCAAAACCAATTTAGATCAACTTGATGATCCAAAAGTGGTGCCAATACTGAACAACAAGATCCATCATATAATAGAGATTGAAAACTAAATTAAGAAGTGCAAAAAGTAAAAGATGAGACTTCTCATTAATATTCAGTAAAGGCACTCACACCAAGGGATACATAGATAATCAACTAAAGGAGAGATACTTCCACATGCAAATCAAACTATAATATAACCCCTCTACCACATATATGAATCCACTAAAAAGGTAAAAGACAAAAGATAATGGTGGTGATACCGCGACACTCACCCAAGCTTGGAACAAGCCAAGGGGATGTCAAACCTGATGTCGAATCACTCCTTTGGTGGTGGTGGTGTCCTCTCGTCATGGGTCAGGAAATCTTCCAGCATCTCACAAAGCCTGCTATTCTCCTCTTGAAGCATACCCACCTTTATCCTCAAGGCACGATACTTATCACAAAACTCGTTGGTGGTCCGAAGGGCTTCCGCTGCCTCAGGGCAGTATATGAGTTCTGGTCTGAAGGCTACTATTCCCTGCATGTGACGAGAAAAATCATCCGCGGTGTCAGTTCATGTAACATCCCTAAAATCATGATTCAAAACTCATGCATATCATCCATGCATCCATGATCATTTAGGATTTCATTTCAAAAATCATTTCAAAAACAGGAGCATTGTTACTCAATATTTTATGTAAATTTACTCAATCCCTCGTGCTACTTGTTATTGAGAAAGGTACTGTTATTCTTTCAGTATTGTTTAGAGTCCAAACTCAAGTGATTTCAAAAACTTTAGCAAAGTCTCAAAGCAAAATATGGAATAAAACCAAATCTATGCCTATTATCACACCTCATAAAGGAATGGTTTTACTTTTATTTTCAAAAGACCCAAGTGTGTTTGAGTGAACAGATGTGTTTGACACTTATTTGAGTACAAGATTTATTGTACAAAAGTCCTGAAAAGTTTTGAAATCAAACAGATTTGAATTGAAGTTTGAAAACCATTTTAGAAAAGAAAACATAAAAAAGAAAAAGCTTAAAAGAGAAAAAATAAGCAACCAGTCGAATCAGGCCCAACCAGCCCAACTAGCCCAGCAACCCACCCCGGCGAAGCGTTTTCTTTACTCACACCCGCACCCGCTAGGTCGCTGACAGACAGGACCCACTCCCTCTCTGTTTCTCTCGCTAACAGCCGTGGCCCACACGGCGTCATCGTCTCCACCCCGGCGACGCGTTCTTCCCCAATTCACGCCGTGCGTTTCCTAGTTTGATTCGCGTCGTCAATTCGTGTTGATTGCAGGAGTAAATCACGCCCTGTCTCGCCTACTTAAACCCCCTCCGCCCCCTCTCCATTTCCCCCTAGACTTCGAGCACAGAGCGCCCCCAGGCTGCCGTAATCGCCCTTGCACCGCCGCAGACAGAGCTTACTCCGGCGACCAATCCCGGTGAGCCTCGTACGCCCCTTACCCTCTGGTTCATGCGAACAGCTTCACAACCTCTTTGCGCTCCTCCTGATGTATTTGGTTCATCCTATACTGCCCCAGGTCATCGTCTCTATCAAGCGCAGCAAGTTCCCGACGATGTCCTCAACTCCGGCGATTAAATTCGGTGAGCACCTTGTTCCCCTTCGCCTCTGGTTCACACGAACATGCACGCCGTAGCCTTGCGCATATTTTGATGCCTTTTATTCATGCTAGGGTGACCAGGAGCATCGCCAACGTCGCCGTCCGCCCGAGCCCGACGCTGTCAACAACTCCGACAAGCCCGAGCAGTCGTGTCCGTGCGCCCCTTGCCAAGCCGTCGCGGGGTTGAGCATCAGTGCATCGCTACGAGCCCGGTAAGCACCTCTGACGACCCTAGAACCCCCTGTAGCCGCCGCGCCGCCGTAGACAGAGCCGCCGCCGCCAGTTGCCACCGCCAGCGCCGCCCATCTATGGTTGCTTGGTCGAGGACCGTTGGATCTAGATCCAGCGCGTGTAAATAGATCACTTATCGAAATGTTATGAGTAGATCTGGACCGTGCAGGATAAGTTAGATCTAACGGCTTGTGAGCGCGATCCTGAGCGAACCGGTACGCACCAATCAGGTTATGACGCGTGGCTAGAGTTTAGGTTTAAAAACAGGATTTGAATCTATTAGATGTTTGAATTTGTTTTAGCCATAACTTTTGATTCCCACGTTCAAATTTGACAAATTTTATATCAATGGAATCAGGAGAACAAGCCCTTTCCAAGTATGCAATGTGTTTAATGTTTTGTTTCTGTTAAAATGGTTTTATTTACAGAAACATGTGTAGGCCTATTTTGTGTATATAAATTATTTGAGAAATGTTTTAAGGTTTAAATAAATGTTGTTTGGAAAGTTTTGAACTTGTTTATGAACCAGTACTATACACTTGTATTGTTGAGTTTAGAAAATCATCACATATCATGTTGCATGCATCCATATATTTTTGCTTGTATCTATTTGTATGTGATTTGTTGCTATGATTCTATGTGTAGATTTTGGTGCCAATAGTGATTGTGATTGTGAGGAGTGTAGCTACTCTCCAAACTACCAAGGCAAGTGGTGCTTCATGATATTTTTATCCCTATGTTTTCTACTAAGCATTAGAAATATTTTGCTAGTCTTGCATGTTATAATTTGCTTATATGCCATGTTGGGAAATCCTAGTAGTGTAGAATTGCTAGGAAATTTCTAAGTTAAGATGCTTATCTATGCCATGCTTAGCCTATCTAGTAGCAACCAAGGGTGGTGAAATATACATGCTATGATAAAAATATTTCTAAGTCTTTGGACTTGTGTTTTGCCTAATAAAACAACTAAGTGAATGAAACAACTGGGTGGAATGAAAGGAATGGTTTATGTTGAGTGGTTACACAAGGCCCATTTCTATGGTTTACCTTGTGTATCTCACTTGTGGAAAGCCACCCAGGAACAAAGATATTTTAGAGGCCAAGTGTTAAGAAGCTTCTAGTGCAGCCACTTGGCAATATGGGCTCTGCCTGGATCACATAGGTTGCTAGAACTTAGCCATTTGGACAGTTGGTGGTAGTGGGATGATAGGTTGGAACGCGTCCATTTGGTCTAAGGGAAGGCTTCTGAAAGGTCCCGTCTTAGTGAAAATCAAGTCTGGTGGGGAAAGTGCACAACCTCTGCAGATGGAAGAATCTAAGTACTTAGCCATGTCCCTGGAAAAGGACAACTTGAGCATCAATACATGGAAGCTATCAAGAATCTCCTCATCCCAATTTCTAAGTAAAACTTGTGGGTGAACAAGGGTGAAGGACCTCAATGTCTATTGGTGGTTCCTTGGGAAAAGTTTTGACAAATAAAAACTTAGTGATTTCAACTAATAGGCAAAACCTATTTTGAGCAAAGCAAGCCTAAGCTACACTTAGCCAAATTACATATAGTATCTAGTCCACCAAAATTATACTAAGGTATCACTTGCCAATACTATTCCAATGTATTGACCCACTGTGGCTGTAACTTGTGATGTTGCAGGTTACTCTGATGAGGATTAGGAGTCATGAGTCTACACTCAACATGTTTGCCTTGGCACATGAAGATGAAGACTTTTATCTATTTACTTATTTAAACTCTTGTACTAGGCATGTGGCCTTGGAGTTGTAAAGACTATGTTGTCTCTGGAATGACTGTAATAATGACCTTTGTTTCTGTGTACTTCATCTTAAACTATGGATGCTAGCATTGATCCAGGGACTAGCATTGCAATCACAGGGATCCTTTTTCCTTTATAAAGGAGGGATCTTACAGTTGATCCTACAAAAGTAGGTTTTCTTCCCCTTGTTCCTTCGACGATTTGTTCTCCCAACTCTATCTCCACGGGCTTCTTGCCTTTGTCATCAGCGGAGGCCATGGTGCACTAAACTTGAGAAGATTTCCTGACAGAAACAGATTGAAACGAAAACACGATGAGAACACGATGCACGAACCTGGGGGATCTGGGTGGTTATATATTACGAAGTTTCAATGCATAAGGAAGGTTTCGACATGGAAATGAAGCGGAGATGGAGTTCGAGGGTGGCAACCCCCTCTAGGCGCGGCCAGGCTGGGCCCGCGCTTGGGGTGGGTCTATCCACCCTGGGCTCTGTTTCCTCTTTAGTTTTGTCTCGTAACTTCCCTTATGTATTAAAAACGTCAAAAATATAAAAGATTGGGGTTTCACGAACCCTGTTTTTTCACCACTTTTACCTATTCAAAGACGAACTCTACAGATCCTTTCCTCTTTCTCCTGAGAACTTCCTTCATACAAAACCTTTTCACAAACTCAATGACAACATTAGTGTAATCAAAAACAATAAACCTTTGGTACACACTTTAACTGAAAACCCATCAACACAAAAGCTTCAATAAGAGGAAAATGCAAAAGACGGTAGAAATCTGTCAAAGCAGACCAGCAGTTAAAGATTGATTTTTCCAAAGACCTTCTGTTGATCAAATCAAAAAGTGCAGAACTGATGAAAGTTGGTTAACAACCTGGAGAACAAGCTCAGAACAATTAGCTCCATCCGAAGTACTGAGCTTCCTCATGATTTTTTACAATTCAGCACAAAAATCTGTCCCAGGACAGCCACTTTTCACAACTCCTCTACTTCACAAAAGTAGTTGAACTTGACACAAAAACCAAAAAAAGGATAAGGAGCGGTTATTACAAAGGTAATAACTTCCAAGACTCGAAAAAACTCTTGGGTTATCTCCCAACAAGTACTTTTCTTTAATGCCTTTAAGTTAGGCTTGAAACTTCCAAAGATGCTCACATAGGATATATATATATATATGGAGTGAAAGAGAGCATCAAGAAGCAAATAACCAACACACTTGAGCCTAACCCACTTCCTATGCATGGGGGTATCATGAGAAAACGAATTTTTGAAACAAAAAGCCACAAGCATAGGAAGACAAAATAGATGCAACTTTAAAGCTTTCAACATAAAACGGGCAAATTTAACATCATTGAGATGCATAAAACCATGTTTCCCTCTCTCAAAATAACTTTTAGTAGAACTTTGAATAAAGTTGACAGTATAACTATCACTAGAAACAACTTTATCATCAGAATAAGCATACTTACAGTCATCAAAAATAGATCCAAGGTCATAGACTGGATCAATAGAAGCAAGGTGTTCCATCCTGAAATCTTTATTAGGCAAGCTATTTTCACAAGGAGTTTTAGCAAATTTGGAAAAGTTAAGCTGATAAGAATATCCATAAAAATTAGTTAAAACCTTTTCCTTCTTACAATCAATAATAGCTACACAAGTGTTCAAAAAGGGTCTACCAAAAATGATAGGACAAGTTTTACTAGCTGCTGAATTGAGAACTAGAAAATCAGCAGGATATTTAATCTTACCACAGAGAACCTCCACATCTCTTACAATGCCAATGTGGCAAATGGTCTCCTTGTTAGCAAGGTGAATAACCACATCAATGTTATCAAGCTCACAAGGACCAATCTCATGCATAATTTCTCTGTAGAGCTCATAAGGAATAGCACTAGAACTAGCACCAATATCACATAAACCATAGTAGCAATGATCATCAATTTTAACAGAAAGCACAGGGACACTAGCCTTTCTAACTCTACCAGGATGAGAAATAATATTAGAAGCGTATTCACAGAAGACAATATGCTCATCCTCTATATTTCTAGTGACAGTGTCTTTTACAATGGCTACCACAGGTTCATCACTCAAATGCTTACTAGGCTCTCCAGTTTTCATTGTACCTTTACTATTTGCACTAATAATCATACAATACTCCTTTAACTTAGATGGGAAAGGCATTTTCTCAACATGAGGTTCAGGCACAATATGATTAGTAGTACAAACTTGGGTACTTCTAACAGGAGCATGACTAACAACATCTTTATAAGGAGCATGATACTTATTCCACTTCTTCTTGGGAATTTCAATATAAGAGGCAAAGGCCTTAAAATAGCTGGCAATACTTTGGGAATAAATACCAAACTCATTGCTAATATCACAGAAGCTATCAGTTCCCATAAAAGATTTAATGCATTCATAATCATAGTTTATACCAAACTTTCTTCCTTTGTTATTCTCCCAAGATTCAGTGTTCTCTTGAATACAGTCTAGAAGATCCCATTTAGCTTCTTCCTTCATAAGTGTGAATGATCCAGGACAAGAAGCATCTAGTAAATCTTTATCATGAAGAGAAAGCTTAGCATAAAAGTTATTGAGAATAATATTGTTAGGGAGTTCATGAATAGGACATTTAAGCATTAGTAACTTCAATCTCCCCCAAGCTTCAGCTGTACTCTCTCCATCAATAGGCCAAAAGTTATATATAAGATTTCTATCATTATGGATCTCACTGGGAGGATAAAATTTAGAGTAAAAGAGAGATGACATCTCCTCCCATTCCATGGATTATCCATTCTTTAGCAGCTTATACCATTCTTCAGCTCTCCCTTTGAAGGATATGGAGAGCAATTTCTTCTTTACCTGTTCAGTTGTGATACCTGCACACTTAAACAACCTGCATAATTCATGGATAAAAAGAAAGTGATCACCAGGATGGACAGTTCCATCCCTAAAATAATAATTATCCATAACATGATTAACAATACTTGTAGGTATCTTAAAAGGATCTATCTCAACAGGAGGTGGTTCATCTACTATCCTAGCAGTGGTAGTAGTTTTCCCAAACAGAAAACCAAGTGGGTTATCCAGATTGGAAACAAAGTAACAAGCAGTAACAAGAGCAATACTCACAGTGAAAGTTTCCCTTACCAGTTCCACTCTTCAATAGCGCTTCACTCCCTGGCAACGGCGCCAGAAAATAGTCTTGATGACCCACAAGTATAGGGGGTGTATCGTAGTACTTTTGATAAATAGGAGTGTCAATCCCAATGAGGAGCAGAAGGTGCTGGACAGTGGTATGGATCACGAAATCCCTGTGAATACTTAGCAAACGGATTTTTATTGCTTTTTCTGACAAGGCAACAAAACAAGGAGCAAGTAACAAAAGTAACGAACAAACGGAGCAAGTGGCCCAATCCTTTCTTAGCAAAGGACAAGCCAGTGGAAATACTTATAAGGACCAAACGTTCTCGAGGAAACATGGGAATTCTGTCAAGTGCTTTCGCTTCAAATAGCTGAGTACTCTTCTCTGGTGTTTGTAAGTGTTGTGTGGTTAAACCTGTGCTAACAAACTTCCCTTCCTAGGACTATTACATACTTGTGATTAAACCCCCTACAAACATATGTAACTATAGGAAAGTAATTAAGATATAAATCTAACCACAACCTTAAACTCTGAGATCCTATGCTCCATGTGCAAAGGTGTCCTAACGGGGGTTCAGGTTTCTGTCACTCCGGCAACCCCACAATTAGTAGCCAAATACACAATGCATCCCCCTAGGCCCATAAATGGTGAAGTGTCATGTAGTCGACATTCACATGACACCACTAGAGGAATAGCACCACAACTTAAATTCTAAACAATTGAATAATAACTCATCACAGATTCACTACTAACAACATGACTTCTCCCATCTCCTCAAGAACTAAACGAACTACTCACAAGACATCATATGGATCAAGATCAAAGATGATATGATAATGGATAACAATCAGAACATAAACAATAATCCAATGGTTCCACTCACAAGCATCAACTACAATAGTAATTAACACCGGGAGAATTTCCCCTATGAACTAAAGAAATATCCAACACAATTGTTACAGCGGGACGGAGTGGTGGTGATGGTGCTGGTGGAGATGATGGTGTGGATGATGATGATGATCCTGATGAAGCCTAGCTTGATGATGGTGTTGATGGCGACGGTCTCCCCTCTCCGGGAAGGAATTCCCCCGGCAGAAATCTGTCTACCAGAGAGATCTTTCTCTCTCGGTGTTTTTCGCCCCCAGAGGCGGCGGAAATCTATCTGTGGTCGCTCCCCTGATGTTACGGTTCCGTAGGTAAGTTATAGGCGAAGGGGGAGAGTCGGAGGCCGGGCGGGTGGGCCATACTAGCCCTAGGCGCGACCTCAGGTGGGCAAGCGCCTAGGGGGGGTGGGCCTCCTGCGGGCCCCCTTCGCTCCTCCTTCTAGCTTCCTTCGTCTTCTGGTGAAATAATATGTTTCCATATTTTTCTGGTATTTTTCTGATCTTCGTGAAATTGCACCGAAACGCCTTCTTTTCCATCAGAATCCAGACTCCGGCAGTCCATCCTCCAGGAATCATCCAACATGCATAAACAGATGAAAAGCCATAAGTAATACCTCATAATAAGACAAATATCAATGAATAGATCTAAATTATGATATAGAATGGTGATGCAAATTGGGCGTATCAGTAATGAAGTGACTAAAGTTGTGACTTAAGGCACTCACATCTTCACTCACTCCATGCAGAGTCTGGTCGATCTCCCCAACGTGCTAGTTGAGCTGTAGAAAATCCTGATTGGGGACATTGTTGAGCCCCTCCTGCTGATTGGGCCATTTGTCCCAAGGTTGCTCTTCCTACTATTAATGTTGTCCTTCCCAAGTAGGGTTATACTCCTGCTCCTGCTGCTGCTCCTTCTCATCCTGCTGCTCTCCTCATTCCTCTTCCTTGGAGTCAGGATAGAGCTCCGCCATGATATACTTGGCATCCATAATTATGGAGCCATCAACAAGTTGCACAATAGGAATTGAATTTCCAAGAGCTTGGACTAGGTGGGTTACTAGTCCACTGATGTGAATATCACCTTTATTTTTGTTGCTTTGGTGGCGGAGGTGCTGGAGGAATAGGGTTGTAGGAGTGGGACTCTGCGGTGCATTTAGGAAGAGTGCCTTGGTGATCATGACCATGTCTGCATTGGCCATGGAGCCGATATCTCCTCTTCCTAGCAAAGTGTTAGCAAGAAACAAATAAAAGTAGCGGATGGTTGGGTTCTGAATGGTGGACATCTTCTTCTGATAGAAGTCCCTGCCACCATTAACAGAAATAACCTCCCAAGTTGCTCCACTTGAGACGCTATGCAAGTTTGTAATAGTTGATTCCCCTTCTTGAGAGAATCCATAAGCATCACAAAATTGTTGAAAAGTAATTTGATATTTCCGTTGGTTAACAGTGAAATTCATCGTGCATGCATTACCTTTCTCCTTGTAGTCGTCGTAGAAGGAGGCGATAAACTCATGAGTGAGCTCGATGTAGGTGTGGTGTCTTGCATTGGCAAGGTTGGAGAGCCCTGCATTTGCACATAAGTGGTCGAAGTCCGCCCTCAACCCTGCTGAGTTGAGAAAACCGTCATCGGCCCATCGTGTGGGAAGCACCTTCCTTGCAAAACCAATGGCATACTTGTTGAGCTCAGCCCAGAGCCCCGAGCCTTCACACGTTGGCGAAAAATATTACCGAGCTTGTTCATCTTGATGCACTGAGAAATTTCAACATAAAACCTTAGGTATATAGTTTCTACATGATATATGAATGATTCTACATGGAGGAATTCAATCCTAACGTGAGGAATTAAAAGAGAAAATCAATCAAGCTGAAGTTCATCCAGTAATTCAATGTGAACAATTCAACCATGGAATTCTGAAAATAAAGCATGGATAGGGAGAGAAACATACCGATTTGTTGATTTCCCCACTCAAACGAATGAATCCATGAAGAATCAAGAGTTCTAGGGTGGTTTTGAGAAGTTTAGAGAGAGAGTTTGAGAGAAATAATGGTGGAAGAAGAAACCCTAGCCTGCCCCGACCCGTTTAAGTGGTCGTGCCAAACTATTCAGCGGGAGCTATATGGCCCGGTTAAATAGCTCCCGCCGTATAGTTGTGCCGGCGGTGAGGGTTAGGGTTTCCCAACGCTAGATCACAACTATACGGCCGGACCAAATGGTCCCGCCGTATAGTTGGTCGTCAAAACTTCTGTATCCGAGCCGCAAGTTTTGATAATTTTGTCGATAACTATACGGCTAGAATAAATATTTCCGCCGTATAGTTGGTCGTTACAACTCCTAGAACATGCTTTTTAGCCCAAATTTTCAGAGATGTACTTTTTAATCTGAATAATATTATTAACACTACTAGTAAACCATCTATAGATAGACAAATCTTCTGTGACGCATATATGTGACCATGCGCCACAGATAAACTCCAGTGGCGCATTTCAGACAATGCACCACAGAAATCTTCACACTTCTATGGCACATATAGGGAAACAATGCACCACAGAAGTTTGGTCGACCCGCCACCAGGGTTGGGCTCCCTCACTTTCTATGGAGCATATGTCCATAGCCCTAGCACAAAATTTAGTTGACCAACGTTCTGTGGCGCATATCTATATATGCGCCACAGAACATGGAAAACCAGATTTCAAACACCCCCACCCCCTCCCCCCGTCGTGGATCGCCTTTTAACTTTTGTAAAAAATAAACGAAAATCATAAAAATTCAAAAACATAATTCCTTTGAGATGTAGTTGTATTTTGGGGTATAGTTTTAGGGAAATTAAAAAACATAAATTTAGATGTATTTTGCAAAAAAAGGTCATGGCACAGTAAAACAGCCATAACTTTTGCATACGATGTCGGAAAAAAAGTTTAATATACCAAAAGGATCGTCTCGAAATTTACTACTCGATTATGGAAGAAAGAAGATTTTTCCTGCAAAAAAAATAAAAAATGGGGAGCAACTTCTGTGGCGCATTGCTCCCATATGCGCCACAGAAGTGTTGGGCGGGATTCGAAATTTGAATCCCGTCCCGCCACCCCTTCTCCCTCTATTATCCTCTTCCACTCCTCCTCCACTTCTTCTCACCTTCTCCTCCTCCTCCCACCTCCCTCCTCCCACCTCCCTCCTTCCTCCTCCCTCCTCCCTCCTCCGCCACCCTGGTGAGCTCCTCCTCCGGTGGCCTCCTCCTCTCCTCCACCGATGACCTCCACCTCCTCCTCCGGTGAGCCCCTCCTCCACCGGCAGCCTCCTCCACCGGCTACCTCCTCATCCTCTGGCCACCGTCGACTTCCTTTTCCTCCGGCCACCATCGGCCCCCATCCCCGGCGATCCCCACCTCCGGCCAGATCTGGCTGGGTTTTTTTTTGAAATTCGAAAAAAAAACATCTGTGATGCATATTGGCAATATGCATCGTAGAAGTTTGAGATCTAGTTGGGGACTTCTGTGGCGCATATTGGCAATATGCGCTACAGAAGTTTTTGAGACTTCTGTGGAGCATTTCAATATGCGTCACAGAACTACACTTTAGTGGCGTGATAGCTGTGGCGCATCCCATATATGCCATAGAAGTTGAAAAATGGTGCGCCACTGATGAGATTTTTCCTAGTAGTGACAGGCATGAAGATTCTTAGATCGGGGCTAAGCCTCTATAAACTTGAAGTGGATACCTGATGAAATAGCATATTGTGAACCTAAAAAATATTTTTGTATAAAATCATGAGCATCAGATCATGTACCTGTAGTTCATATCTGACCCACTTCCTACAGATTGAGCAGGACTTTTTCTTTTTCACCAGGGATAGACGTAATGATGGCTCGGTTGATGTAGATCATGTTGGGAACGCCAAGAGAAAGGTATAATAAGCACATCAGCAAGTTTTACCTCAGTTATGGAACCAAGGTTATTGAACCAGTAGGAGAACGAAACCACTTCCGAAGGTGTTGCTAGCAACATGGAACCTGCACACAACACAACCAAAATACTGTGCCCCAACTTTCGTGAGGTTATCAAGCTCACTGGTTTTTCTAAAAACAAAGGATTAAACGTATAGTATGGAAGAAAGTAATTGCTTGTAGTAATTGCAGAAAGTAAAAAATAAATAGTAGATGGAATATCAATGGGAAGGAATGGACCAGGATCCACAATTCACTAGAGGTGTTTTCTCCATAAGATAAATAACATGTTGGGTAAACAAATTACTGCGGGGCAATTGACAAATAGAGAATGCATAACAATGCATGTACATGACATGATAATCACTATGAGATTTACTTGGGCATTACAACATAATACATAGACTGTAATCCAACTGCATGCATGACTAATAATCCACCTCCAGGATATCATCCGAACAACCCTCGGGTATTAAGTTGCAAGCAACAGATAATCGCATTAAGCAAAGTGTGTAATGTAAACAATACAATTTCCCTTGGACAAAGGATTGTTGTTTTCTCCCTAGTAGCAACAGCACATCTACAATCTTAAAAGTTTCTGTCACTCTCCCAGATTACTAGAGGCATGAACCTACTATCGAGCATAAATACTCCCTCTTGGAGTCACAAGCAAATACTTGGCCAGAGTAACTACTAGCAACGGAGAGCATGCAAGATCGCAAATAACATAGACATGATAGAACAATAATCAATCTGACATAATACTCAATATCCATCGGATCCCCGCAAACACAACATGTAGCATTACAATAAGATGATCTTGATCATGATAGGCAGCTCACAAGATCTAAACATGGGGGCACAAATAGGAGAACCAACCATCTAGCTACTTCTATGGACCCATAGTCCAAGGATGAACTACTCACACATCACTCTAGAGGCAGGCATGGTGATGAAGAAGGCCTCTGTGATGATCTCCCCTCTCCGGCAGGATGCCAGGAAGAGCTTCAGATCCCTCCCGATCTCGGGACGATGGTGGTGGCTATAGAGTTTTTCATGGAATTCTGATATTCTTTTTAGGGTTTTTGTCTCGGGGGATTATATACGCGAAGGGGCAAGGTCAGTGGACGCCTGTGGGGCCCACACCATGGCCAGTCGCATCCCAGGGTGGGCCTGCGCGGCCCCTTGGTATGGCTGCCTCGTGGCGCCTCTTCGTCTCTCCTTCAGACTTCGTGTCGTGTCGGAAAAAATAGCAACTTCGGATTTTGTGTCGTCAAATTCCGATATTATTTACTAGTTTTTCAGAAACCAAAAACAGCAGAAAACAAGGAACTGGCTCTGTGGCATCTTGTTAATAGGTTAGTTCCAGAAAATACATAAAAATGCCGGAAAGTGTAGACAAAACATAATATAGTTGGTGCAAAACAAGCATGGAGCATCAAAAGTTTTAGATACGTTTGCAACATATCAAGACGAAAAGGTTTGAAATCCCCCTGTTAGGATATTATCCATATAAGGTGGTATAGTATTTTGGAAAAATGGGGTGGTAGCATTTTGAATTGGTCATTTGGTGGTTGCTTCACAAAACAACCCGTTTTTTGCACTCAGGAAATGGAAATTGGCTTTTTGGTGCGACGAAAAGGAAAACTTCCTCCTGCAACATTGTTCGCCATCCCATGATGCACATGTATGCACAATATGGACACATTATCACAAAATATGCCTTGATTCTAGCCAGAACATTGGTCATTTGACCCGAAAGCCAGGAAACCTCGAATGAGATAGGTGATTTTGTGAAGGTTTTTTTGAGACATAATCAATATACCAAGTTTGATATTTTTACTTCTAACTATCTCACATAATATGACACCACGCCAAGGTTTCACATTGTTTGGATCATTTTTGAATTTCTTATGTCGGTTTTAAACTATCATCAAACTTTGTCGAATGACGGGCATGCATATTCTTAGCTCGGGGCTGAGCCTCGATAAACTTGAAGTGGATCTCTGATGAAATAACATATTGTGAACCTAAAAATGAATTTTGTAAAAAATCGTGAGCATCAGATCATGTACCTATAGTTCATATCTGACCCACTTCCTACCGATTAGGCAGGAATTTGTCTTTTTCATTAGGGATAGACGGAAAGGTTTGAGTCCCACTATTAGGACATTGTACATGTAAGGTGGTTTAGTATTTTGGAAAAATGTAGTGGTAGCATTTTGAATTAGCCATTTGGTGGTTGCTTCACAAAACTGCCCATTTTTTGCACTCGGAAAATGGAAATTGGCTTTTTGGTGCGACTTCCTCCTACAACATTGTTCGCCATCCTATGATGCACATGTATGCACAAAATGGACACATCATCACAAACTATGCTTTGATTCTAGCCATAACATTGGTCATTTGACCCGAAAGCCAGAAAATCTCGAATGAGATAGGTCATTTTGTGAAGGTTTTTTTTGAGACATAATCAATATACCAAGTTTGATATTTTATTTCTAACTGTGTCACATAATATGACACCACACAAAGGTTTCACATTGTTTAGATTGTTTTTGAATTTTTTATGCCCGTTTTAAAGTATCGTCAAAATTTGTCGAATGGCTGGCATGAAGATTCTTAGCTCGGGGCTGAGACTTGCTAAACTTGCATTAGATAACTTATAAAATATCATATTGTGAACCTAAAAATGATTTTTGTAAAAAAAATCATGAGCATCAGATCATGTACCTGTAGTTCATATCTGACGCACTTCCTGCCGATTCGGTAGGAATTTGTCTTTTCATCAGGGATGGACGGAAAGGTTTGAGATCCCCCTGTTGGGATATTGTCCATATAAGGTGGTCTAGTATTTTTTTAAAATGGGGTGGTAGCATTTGAATTAGCCATTTGGTGGTTGCTTAAAAAACCCTTTTTCGCTTAGCAAATGAGAAATGACTTTTTTGTACGACGAAAAGAAAAACCTCCTCCTGCAACATTGTTCGCCATCCCATGATGCACATGCATGCACAATATAGGCACATTATCATAAACTATGCCTTGATTCTAGCCATAACATTGGTCATTTGACCCAAAAGCCATGAAACCTCAAATGAGATAAGTCATTTTGTGAAGGTTTTTGAGACATAATCAATATACCAATTTTGATATTTTTTTCTTCCAACTATGTCACATAATATGACACAACGCAAAGGTTTCGCGTTGTTTGGATCGTTTTTGAATTTCTTATGCCTTTTTTAAACTATCATCAAACTTTGTTGAACGACCCGTGGATGAGCCTCGATAAACTTGAAGTGGATCTCTGATGAAATAGCATATTGTGAACCTAAAAATGATTTTTGTAAAAAATCATGAGCATCAGATCATGTACCTATAGTTCATATCTGACCCACTTCCTACCGATTCGGCAGGAATTTATCTTTTTCATCAGGGATAGACGGAAAGGTTTGAGATCCCGCTGTAGGTGGTATAGTATTTTGGAAAAATGTGGTGGAAGCATTTTGAATTATCCATTTGGTGGTTGCTTCACAAAACAACCCGTTTTTTGCACTCGGAAAATGGAAATTGGCTTTTTGGTGCAACTTCCTCCAACAACATTGTTTGTCATCCTATGATGCACATGTATGCACAATATGGACACATCATCACAAACAATGCCTTGATTCTAGCCATAACATTGGTCATTTGACCCAAAAGCCAGGAAACCTCAAATGAGATATGTCATTTTGTGAAGGTTTTTTCATACATAATCAATATACCAAGTTTGATATTTTATTTCTAACTATGTCACATAATATGACACCACGTGAAAGTTTCGTATTGTTTAGATCGTTTTTGAATTTTTATGCCCATTTTAAACTATCATCAAACTTTGTCGAACGGCTGGCATGAAGATTCTTAGCTCGGGGCTGAGCCTGCTAAACTTGCATTAGATATCTGATAAAATATCATATTGTGAACCTAAAAATGATTTTTGTAAAAAAATCATGAGCATCAGATCATGTACATGTAGTTCATATCTGACCCACTTCTTGCCGATTCAGCAGGAATTTGTCATTTCATCAGGGGTGGACGGAAAGGTTTGATATCCGCCTGTTGGAATATTGTCCATATAAGGTGGTCTAGAATTTTTAAAAATGGGGTGGTAGCATTTTTAATTAGCCATTTGGTGGTTACTTCACAAAACCCCCTTTTTGTGCTTAGAAAATGAAAAATGGCTTTTTGGTGCGACGAAAAGAAAAACCTCCTCCTGCAACATTGTTCACCATCCCATGATGCACATGCATGCACAATATAGGCACATTATCATAAACTATGCCTTGATTCTAGCCATAACATTGGTCATTTGACCCAAAAGCCATGAAACCTCGAATGAGATAGGTCATTTTATGAAGGTTTTTTGAGACATAATCAATATACCAATTTCAATATTTTTCCTTCCAACTATGTCACATAATATGGCACCACGCGAAGGTTTCACATTGTTTGGATCGTTTTTGAATTTCTTATGCCTGTTTTAAACTATTGTCAAACTTTGTCGAACGACGGGCATGAAGATTCTTAGCTCGAGGCTGAGCCTCGATAAACTTAAAGTGGATCTCTGATGAAATAGCATATTGTGAACCTAAAAATGATTTTTGTAAACAACCATGAGCATCAGGTCATGTACCTATAGTTCATATCTGACCCACTTCCTACCGATTCGGCAGGAATTTGTCTTTTTCATCAGGGATAGACAGAAAGGTTTGAGATCTCGCTGTTAGGACATTGTACATGTAAGGTGGTATAGTATTTTGGAAAAATGTGGTGGTAGCATTTTGAATTAGCCATTTGGTGGCTTCTTCACAAACCCCCCGTTTTTTACACTCGGAAAATGGAAATTGGCTTTTTGGTGAGACTTCCTCCTACAACATTGTTCGCCATTCTATGATGCACATGTATGCACAATATGGACACATCATCATAAACTATGCCTTAATTCTAGTCATAACATTGGTCATTTGACCCGAAAGCCAGGAAACCACAAATGAGATAGGTCATTTTGTGAAGGTTTTTTTGAGACATAATCAATATACCAAGTTTGATATTTTTCCTTCTAACTATGTCACATAATATGACACCACACAAAGGTTTCGCATTATTTGGATCATTTTTGAATTTCTTATACCCGTTTTAAACTATCATCAAACTTTGTCGAATGACAGGCATGCATATTCTTAGCTCGGGGCTGAGCCTCGATAAACTTGAAGTGGATCTCTGATTAAATACCATACTGTGAACAAAAAAAATGATTTTTTGTAAAAACTCATGAGCATCAGATCATGTACCTATAGTTCATATTTGACCCACTTCCTACCGATTTGGCAGGAATTTGTCTTTTTCACCAGAGATAGATGGAAAGGTGGTATAGTATTTTTTTTAAAATGTGGTGGTAGAATTTTGAATTATCCATTTTGTGGTTTCTTTACAAAACCGCTTGTTTTTTGCACTTGGAAAATAGAAATTGCCTTTTTGGTGCGATGAAAAAGAAAACTTCCTACTTTAACATTTTTTGCCATGCCATGATGCACATGTATGCACAATATGGATACATTATCACAACCTATGCCTTGATTCTAGCCATAACATTGGTCATTTGACCCGAAAGCCATGAAACCTCGATTGAGATAGGTCATTTTATGAAGGGTTTTTTGAGACATAATCAATATACCAATTTTGATATTTTTCTTCTAACTATGTCACATAATATGACACCACGCAAAGGTTTCGCGTTGTTTGGATTGTGTTTTAATTTCTTATGCCTATTTTAAACTATATATAATGTTTTATGTTTCACTTAATTTTTAGTTACAAATATGTAATATTTGAGCGTAGATAGATCTTATTTTTCTGCAAATTTTGATATATTATTTGTATTTTTACGAATTAGAATGATTTAGTTATGATATTTCAAAGTTTAATGAGGTAAAAGAAAAAATAGCTATGCCGGCAGCCGTTGGCGTAGTGTAGGCTACGCCGAGAGCAATTCTACGCCGATGACTGCTTGGTCACGGTCTATATGGACGGCCCCGATGTTTGGCCGTCGGCATAATGCCAGGGGTTGGCGTATCCATTCATTCATGTAGTGTAAGCGTCACCGACATGGTTGCTCTCTCAGGTAAACTAAATTAGTGCATTCCCTGCACTGCTACTACACAAAGAGATAAATGTCATAAAATAATGTTTTTAAATTTAAAATAAAACCACAATAAGTATTTTGGACTGAAGGGAGTAGAAAATATGCATCATGTATGGTGGGTAGTTGACCAGAGAGATGAGCGTCCCAGTAGTCAGATATTGATGCATGCCCCAAACCAAGTGCGTACGTATGCATGGCTAGCTAGCCATACAGTAGATACACACACGCTAGCTAGCTTGGTTTTGTAACATAATATGGCGCATTGCCTTTTGCCTGCATGCCCTGAATACAAACATGATGATCGATGGCTCTCGTCCCTACGCTTGTCACCACCTTTTCTTTTCGCAACTAGACAAGGCTTGCGGGAGCCATCAAAGCACCTTTTTCCTCGAGAATGGAAACATGCAACTACCTGATCACTCGAGTAGTCAAAGTCTGTCATCCTCGAGAATGACGGGATCCTACGGGGAGATCAGGGTTAACTCCCGGAAGGTGAATTGACGATGGAGCTTTGGGGGCTATCATGCACAATAATGAACAATGTAATTTCGAAAATTGCATGAAACAAAACTGCATATGTATGGAGGCTGCCTAGTTATTACACTCTTCTTGGCTTATCCTGTTTCATTAGATCCATAATCCATAAACGGTGACATCACACAACAACATAAATATTTTCACATAGAACGAAAAAAATCTCATTACCCACATTGTTCGCAATGTTTTTGGTTTCACTCAAACTACTTTCCTGCTCTGAAGACAAATCCTTCTGTGCGGGTCCGGGGCTGATCTTGCCCCAAACAATCCATGAGAAATGGAGACATTAGTTGGCACAATAGAGCCAGGTGTATATCTAGGAAACCGTGTGTTTCTCGCCTACGGCAGGCAAGTAGATACGAATAACCAATCATAATACACATGTGGATGGTTTTTAGACAGCACTACTCATATATATCACCACAGATGGTTCTTATACATCACTACTCAAATCACATTACTAGGTGAAGTACAACTGAAATATACCGGCCACTACACAACAGAGTTCACGAGCATAATTAATTATACAAAAGTCAACAAACATAAGTAAACATGTCCTAGAATCACCTTACAGAAGAGCCGGTCCAACAGATAATGAGCACAATGCACACTCAGCAGAATGAAAATCCCGCCGGTATGGAAATAATCAGTTTGGCTTCTTGCTAGAGGAACATAGATATTGATGTAATCGGGTAAGCGGATAGTGCTATCAATCCATCCCAAGAGGTGAAGTCATACTAGTAGAAAATAGGCCTTTCGTCTAGAGGTCAACCAGCTTTAGTCCCGGTTGAAGATACCAACCAGGACTGGTGTCCTAGTTGGAGACATCAACCCGGACTAAAGGTAAACCTATATTTTTTTCTCTCACGCCTACTCCTTCCCGCAAAAAAAACGTCTAAAACAAATAAATAAAAATAATAAAAAATTTAAATTTCAAAATCCTTTGACATGCCTGTACCTCATGGAACCAACTTTTAGGGAAAATTTTAAATTTTAAATTTTGATTTTTTTCCAACTAAAGGTTGTTCCGAATTAAAATGTCTATAACTTTTGTGTACGAAATCAGAAAAATTGTATAATATATGAAAAAGTATCTACACGAAAAGGCAAAGCACGATTCACAAAAGATGTCTTGGACGAATCCAAATAAATTTGATTTAGAAGTGCTAGAGTTTAGCAGATTTAATGCTAGTAAAGTACTAGTCTTGTAAAAGAAATTCTCAATTTGATAATTGATCAAAAGATTTTGAATTTATTCAAAATATTGAGAAGATATGCAATTTGCCTAAAATTGAGTGGGAGCTAGAGACTCATATATATAGGTGACACAATTTGAGTGGAAGCTTGACATAATTCATATGTGTAAATGGCACATTAAGAATAAGGACATAAGAGCCAATAAATATTGATTTATAAGGTGCTGGAGGGTGGGTACGCCGACGACAAAAAGAATCGATCAAAACTTTTATGCGATATTGCTTAATCTGGTAACAAGAGTATTCAACGTCAGCTATACGCCAGCGGAGTACCATATGTGAAGATCTCTACAGAAAAAAATCATACTCCCTCTGATCCAAATTTATTGACTTGGTTTTGTCTAAATTCAGATGTATCTAACACTAAAATAAGTCTATATACATCCGAATCTAGATAAATTTGAGCAAGTAATTTGAGTGGGAGGAGTACTTTTACTCTGTATTCCGAATAAAACATTGTTGCATTGTTAGTACGGACAAAATTTAACTGGTGCAGCAACAAATCGACAAAACGCTAAAAACACATACTACGTACAAACAAGACGAACGCAAAAATAAATGGTGGAATAAAAACCGGGCAAAAATCTATATTTGTTTCCACACTACTGTTCATGTTCACGTCAGGAAGGAAAAGTGAAGCCTGTTGCGAAAGGTGCGAGAGATCGAATTACCAATTACGGCTTACCGGTGATCACTGTTTGATCTGCACAAGTCTATGTAGTGACTAGCTTTCTTGCCCCATTTGCCCTAAAGAAAAGAGCTTTCTTCCCAATTACTCCCTTCAACAAACCAGGACAGGGGTACAGAACAGAACAGGGACCTCCCAACAAACCAGGACACAGACATCTAGTCTCGATCAAAGTTCCTGCTAGATCTGCTATAAAAAACCAGCCACAGCTGATAATTGTTTTGCGCTATGCACGTCGCAACCACGGCTAAAATCTATATTTGCTTCCACAATACTATTCACGTTGCCATTGAAAGAAACGACAAGCATGCAAGTTAAAGAAATGAAGCAACTGTTCACGTCTTTTTTTGAGAAACACAATATAAACACACATACCTATACCCTATCCCTACGAGCATCTTCGATAGATTGAGCCAGCGGATCGGGTTTTGAGATTGATGAAGTCACCACGGACGTCTCGCTGTCGACGGGAACATGGTCTCCCACTGAAAAAATATTCCATGTTTTATGCAACATATAGTATCAAACCTGGGGTTTGAATTCTGATGAATTGATACAACCATTCTCCTAGCCACTCAACCACTTAACTGTTCACGTCATAAAGTAAAAGTGAAGCCGGCCTGTCATGAAATGTGCGGGAGCATTACGGCTTACCGGTAATCACTGTTCGATCTGTACGAGTCTATGTAAAGGAGCTTTTTCCCAATTAGGCTTTGTTCGGTTAATCACCTTCACTAGTGGATTGGAGTGGAATGGAGAGGATTGGGGTGACATTTGGCTTAGATGGGATTCATTCCCCCTCAATCCACGCCAATCCCGTTGAATTTTTTGTGAACCGAACGAGGCCTTACGAAATTTAAGGGGGTATTATATGTAGCAGTCGACTGGGTTACAGAACTGGGACCTCCTTCAACAACTAGGACACAGACATCGAGTCTCGATCAAAGTTCCTGCTAGATCTGCTATAAAAACCAGCCACAGCCGATAATTGCTTTGCGCTATACACGTCGCAACACTGGTCTCATCACCTGCAAGTGTTCGAACAATGGCTCTAGCACCGCATCTGGTCTTCGTCCCCAGCGCCGGCATGGGCCACCTTCTCCCATTCTCCCGCTTCATCACCGCTCTCGCCAACACCGGGGCCGTGGACATCTCCGTGGTCACCGCCCTCCCGACGGTCTCAGCGGCCAAGGCCGAGCACTTTGACGGCCTCTTTGCTGCCTTTCCCGCCATCAGACGCATCGACTTCAACCTCCTCCCGTTCGACGAGTCCGTCTTTGCCGGCGCTGATCCCTTCCATCTACAGTGGGAGTCCCTGCGTCGCTCGGCACATCTCCTCGGCCCGATGATAGCCAGTGCTACGCCACGGGCCTCAGCCGTCATCACGGACGTCACCTTGGCCTCTCAGGTCATCCCCATAGCAAAGGACGAGCTGCACCTTCCATGTCACGTCCTATTCGTCTCCTGCGCAACCATGCTGTCATTCCTCGCCTACTTCCCCACCTACCTCGACGGCGCCGAGGCAGACCACCTTGCCGGCGACGTCGACGTCCCTGGCATTGGTCTCATCCCGGTGGATTACCCCCCAGCGGTGCTGCGCAACTCCGAGAGTCTCTTCACCAAGCACTTCATCGCCAACGGCCGTTTGATCGCCGAAGCAGACGGCATTCTGGTCAACACGTTCGATGCCCTGGAGCCGGATGCACTCGCTGCCCTGCGCAGCGGCAAGGTCGTTCTCGGATTCCCGCAGGTGTTCGCCGTCGGCCCGCTCATGTCGAGCACGACGACGGGGAGCGACAAAGCGGTACTTGGCACGTCGTCATCACCTATTGCCTGGCTCGACGCGCAGCCGGCGCGCTCGGTGGTGTATGTGGCCTTCGGTAACCGTAACGCCGTGGTGCCGGACCAGATCCGTGAGATTGGCGCCGGGCTGGAGGCTAGCGGCTGCCCGTTCCTGTGGGTGGTGAAGACCACGGTGGTGGACCGCGAAGACAACGCGGAGCTGAAGGACGTGCTCGGAGACGGGTTCCTGGTCCGGGTGCAGGGGCGCGGCCTGGTGACGAAGGAGTGGGTGGACCAAGAGGCGGTCCTGAAGCATCCGGCGATTGGATTGTCCCTAAGCCACTGCGGGTGGAACTCCGTGATGGAGTCAGCCGTGCACGGCGTGCCATTGCTGGCATGGCCGATGTTGGGTGACCAGCGCCTGATCGCGACGGTGATACGGAGCGGCGGTTTCGGGCTGTGGATGGAGCACTGGAGCTGGGATGGGGAGAACGTGGTGAGCGGGGTGGAGATAGGGGAGAAGGTGAGGGAGCTGATGGGTGATGAGGCGATTTCGGCGAGAGCGGCCAAGGTCCGGGAGGAGGCCACCAAGGCCGTCGCCCATGGTGGCACGAGCTACAGGAACATGCAGGAGTTTCTTGCCACGCTCAAGGCTACTTTTTAGCGCGGTTGGTAATTCCTCTCCTCAGACCTACGTGTTGTTGCACTCCTTGTATCGTTTGGTTAAAGTGTCACGTCTGTATCCGCAACAAACTAAGTGTCACAATGTCCATACTCGCAACAGAATAAGTGTCACGGTCCAGTGATGTTTCAATCATAGCCTAAGAGCGTCTCCAATGGTGATTTAAGGTCGCCCATAGCGCCCCTAAGGTCCACCTTGATCGAATTATATCTTTGAGCACTTGTTAAAAGGATTATAAACCTTGTTTGCAGAATATTCTTATAGAGGAGTTTCTTGCCACGCTCAAGGCTACTCCCTCCGTTTTAAAATATAAGATGGTTTACTTTTGTGAAGTAAATGTATCTAGATTACTTTTAGTATATAGGTTTACTCGAATTTGTAATGAATCTACACATTAAAATAAGTCTAAATACATCTTATATTTTGTAATGAAGGAAGTACGTTTGTTGTTGTTGGTATATTCCTCTCCTCAGAGCGAGAGAACCGAGTTAGTACGAGCTGTTGCACTCCTTGTATCTTTTGGTTAAAGTGTCACGTCTGTATTCACAATAAACTAAGACCATGTACTATGTCGCCGCGTCGGTTCAAAGAAACTAGTATTTTCTTCATTTTAAAATATATAATGTTTTAGGTTTATAAACAAAATGTATCTAGTCTTTTATAGTATGTACTCCCTCCGTTTCAAAATATAAAAAGTTTTAGGTTTGTGAAGAAAACGTATCTAAACTTGTTTTAGTGTATAGGTTCACTTATGTTTGGAATGAATCTACACTAAAATAAGTCTAGATACATTTTTTTCACAGACCTAAAACATCTTATATTTTAAAACGGAGGGAGTAGATTCACTCCAAATCTGAGTGAACTTATATACTAAAAATAGTCTAGATTCATTTGTTTTATAAATCTAAAACATCTTATATTTTAAAATGAAGGGAGTATATGTCAAAATTTGGAACCACTTTGATTAGCCTTCTTTGAGCACTTTTGTTCAAAATAATTATAAACCTTGTTTGCAAAATATTCTTATAAAGTGGGTTACCATTTTCTTTAATAAAATAAACATATTAATATCCAGGAGATACCAATTACACCCGGCCTCTACAATAATGAAATGTCCTAAATACATTACGGATGTACATAATAGTACAACAAAAAAACATCCTGCTACGGTGATAAAAACCTTGTAGCTGCACCACAAACCTCTGTCAAAATTCTCCAAAAGTGACGTCTCCAATAAGAAAACAATGCACAAGTGTCGTTGGATCGTAGATCTTATGTTTTTATCCTGGAGAAAATCCGCGCTCACAAAACAATCCCTACAAAAAGGTCATTGTCAGATACAACCGACTAAGGCCAGACCTTAAATTTTCACCCTAAAAGATAAAACTTTGTACTCCTCCTGTGCTACCGTCCCCGCTTGTCGATGCCGCTGCTACAAGTCAAGAGTAACCAAGAAAAGTCCTCATCACCTTGAAGACTCAATCCGTCATTACTAGACTTCAGACCTCATCTGTCATGACATTCTCACCACTATCTTCACCACGGAAAAAGAAACACCGACATGTTTCATGATGAAAACAAACAACGAAGCTTCGCATCACACCCTCCTAAATCCGCATAACCAAAAATAGGGTGCACATGACCGATCCGATCCAGCAATATATAGGCATGAAGCACCCTATGGATATCTCCGATGGAGCCTTATAGAACTCATCATCGGCCTGATAAATAAGGCCAGGTATCAAGCAAAGCACTATCTTTATGCGACAACCACCCCAGTATCGCCTCCTTTATTAGGCAGATCAGCATGCCCCCACGCCGCCCACCGGCTTTCAATAGCAGGACGGTGATATTGGCTCGCAACAGGGACACCGAACATGAAGATACTAGTGGCAACTAGGGTTTTCATGAGGAGAAGTGGAGGAAGAGTGAAAAGAGGGTGTGTGTGAGTTGGTGGAGTCTAGGGCCGACCATTCCTTCCCCTCTCTCCATAGCCACTCGAGGGGGAGGAATGGCGAGCCCCATTCCCGGTGACGAAAGGAAGCATGCCACACAACAGCGATACGGTCCTTGCCACGGATGCACAACACAAATGGGGAGGTGAAATGTTTATTTTACCCCTGGTGCACTAGTAAAACCTCGGCGGAACCAACACGCCCTCTCTAGGGTTCCAAACACACAGCATGCCATGTACCATCCCTCACCGACAAGTGGTCACTTTAAAAAGCAGCCCCCAAATCAATGAAAGAAGTGGGGATGAATACCGGTTTGTTTAGAACAGCAAGTCAGAAACGAACGGGAAAGATCAATTCAGGAGGATCATCCAACGGCTAGGAGCACACATGCCTTAGAACCTCTCCATCTTGAGCTATAATATATTCTTTAGATTCACATAAAAAAGCACCCCTAAATCGAATGAAAGGGTTAATGAGATTCCAATAGATCTCATTGAAATTAGTTACAGTATAATATAATAGATATTATGACTTAATTAAACAAATTATATCTCTTAATACAATGAAAATTATGGTCCAACCGGAATAGATCATATGGGTTTTTTATTTGATTGTGATAAGTGTAACATACCACCCTTTTGTGTAATATAAATAAAGACATGTTTGAGCATTGCATGCATGCATAATATTTGCACTTTGGTTTAATAAAGAAAGAACAAACAAAACCCTAAACCCTAACTCCCCTCTCTATTTGAAACCTTCATTTGGTTTTGAAAATATTTGGAAAACACAAAATGTATGGAGCCCAATCAGTACCAAGGGTCCCTGCAATATTTTGACATTTTACAAAACCCTGATATTTTGAAATTATTCAAAACAGATTTGAATTCAAAATACAAAAGGGAAATCAGAAAAACAGAAAAGAAAAAGGTTTTCAGGAGAAAAATAGCTAAACCTAACTACTGGGCCGAGCCCATCTCTCCTCTCCTCTCTCTCTGCCGCCAGCGCACCCAACAGCCAGCCCACCCGGGGCCCAGGCCGATCCAGCCTGGCCTGATACCCCTTCGGCCTCCCCCCTGTCGTCTTTTTTCTTGCCCGGCATCGATCCTCGCCGCGTTGCGATGCCCGCCGCCATCCCAGGACGTGTAGATAAGAACCGCCGCTCCCTTCTCTCTCTCCCAGTACCCATTTCGCTTGCTCTCGTTCCCTCTGTCATTTTTCCCCTTTGGCCCCGAACACTAGTTTCGAGCGCCGTCGAGCCCCATCGTCTCCGGCCATCTCGAGCCTCGCCGTGGGGCCTGGATGCTTCGCCTCGCCGCGGTAAGCAGCCTCGCAGAAGGAATCGACGCGAGGAGGTTCCAATCGTCGCCAAGGTCACCGCCTTCCCGAGCTCCGGCCACTGCTTTCTCCTTTGATTCTGGCGTCGCCCGTGTCCGCCTCGCCTCCTCGACCCTTGCCTCACTCTTGGTGAGCTCCTGCATCTCCCAGTGCTTCTCGTTTGCTCTCCCCCTCTCTGCATCGCCACCTCGCCGAGCACCACCGCCAGCCGCCGCTGTTCGTCGTCGCTGCCGACGCTCCGGCGACCAATAAGTGGCGGTGCCACCACGGTTCGACTCACCTTGCTCTCCTCTTTCCAACGCCCACCACCACAGCCTCTCGCGTGCGCTCAATCGCCAGCTCCATCGTCGATCTGAGAGCAAGTTCATTGATGATGTTAGCATGACATCATCATGATGTCATATCTCTATTTCTTTTTCTTTTAATTAATTTCTGTAAAAAAGAAATGTATGACAGGTGGGCCCTGCCTGTCAGGGTTTTATTATTTTCTATAAATATTTTCTGAAATGATTAAAAGTCTGACATGTGGGCCCAAGTTCGAAATTATTTTAAATATTCCAAAAATGATTTATAAATGGATTAAAATTTGAGAAATTCATAATTAATCCATGTTAAATCAAAAAAATACAAATAATATACCAAAATGTTCAGAAAAATGAAACCTATCCAACTAAACTATAATCATACATTGTTAAACAACTTTGATTGCAAGTTTAATTATAAGAACTAATCGAACCCCATAGGTGATTCCGAAGATCCCCCTGTTCTAGGGTTTGGATATCTCGGACCCCCTCTAAATTGACCAAGCATGTTTTAGGGTTCATTTCAACGCTATTCAACTTGTCATATCATTCATATTGTATGAGCATTGCACATGCCATGCGTTGAGTGTTGCTTTCTCTTTTCCGGTGATTGGTTCTTCGCGAATAGGAACCAAACCCGAAGCTGAAGTCAACGCCACTGAAGAGCAGTACCAGTCCAACAACGGACAAGGCAAGCGAAGCCCCACTCATACATATGAATCCTATGTTTACAAAGTATTTCATTCTCGCCATATGCATTCGGTTCAACAGTCTTTTATCAGTAGGTATAGTAATCCTATCTAATGCATGTTTCCCTTTGTGAACTCTATTACCTGATCCATCACTATTGGAATTATGCCCTAGAGTCAATAATAAAGATGTTATTATTATAATTCTTGTTCATGATAAAGTTTATATTCCATGCTAGAATTGTATTAAGCGGAAACTTTAATACTTGTGTGGTTTGTGAACAACACCGTGTCCCTAGTATGCCTCTATGAACTAGCTCATTGATTAATGATGGTTAAGGTTTCCTAACCATAGACATGAGTTGTCGATTAATAATGAGATCATATCATTGGGAGAATGATATGATGGACAGACCCAAACTAAGCGGAGCAATTAGATCGTGTCATCGTGTTCATCTTTGCGAAGCTTTTCTTATGTCAAATATTGTATTCCTTAGACCATGAGATAATACAACTCCCTGGTATCGGAAAAAAGCTTTGAGGTCATCAAACGTCATCCTATGACAGGGTGATCATAAAGGTGTCTCTCAGGTGATCAGAAAGTACCTATTGGGTTGTATGTATCGAGATGGGATTTGTCCCTCCCAAGTCGGAGAGATATACTTCGGGCCCACTCGGTAATCGATATCAACACCGCTTGCAAGCATGTGGTTAAGGAGTTAATCACAAAGTGATATTGGATTACGGAACGAGTAAAGTACTTGCTGTGAACGAGATTGAACTAGGTATGACGGTACCGATGATCAAATCTCGGGCAAGTAAAATATCGCGAGACGAAGGGAATATATATATGGGATTGATTGAATCCTGGCATCGTGGTTCATCCAATATGATCATCGATGAATGTGTGGGAGTCAATATGGGTTTCCAGACCCCGCTGTTGATTATTGATATAAGATCATGTCTGCACATTCTCGAACCCGAAGGGTCACACACTTAACATGTCTCGACGCTAGGATAGATTGGATAATTGGTTTATGAATTTTGTTCGGAGTCTTGGATGGGATCCAGGACATCACGAGAGGTTCCGAAATGGTCCAGAGAATAAGATTCATATAAGGCAATGCAGTTTTTGGAGTTCGGAATTGTTTCGGGTTAATCGGTATTGTACCGGAAGCTTCTAGAACCTTCCGGAGGGGGACCAACGTGGCCCCACCTGCCGGAAGGGGGCATGGGCCTATGAGGGAGTGCCCTGGCCGCATTGGGACAGGGGCACAAGGCCCCATAGGGCCCAGCCGGCCAGACCTAGGGCAAACCCTAGGAAAGCTTCTAGAAGGGGGGAACTTGCCCCCCACTCCTCCCTCCTTGGCCGCCGGCCTAGGGCTTGGGGGAGGGGCTAGGGCTGGCGCCCACCCCTCTATATATAGAGGGCTGGGACGCACCCTCCCCCCACACCTCCTCCACAACCCTAGCCGCCCTGTTGCCCTCCTCTCTCTCCCTCCCGACTGCACGTAGGTGAAGCCCTGCTGCAGAAACTCTCCACCACTTGCACCGCGCCGTCGCGTTGTAGATGAAATCTGTCTCTCCACCATACTTGCTGGACCGAGGAAGGAGGAGACGTCGAGGTGCCGCACGTGTGCATCTCTCGGAGGCATCGCCACTTGCGGTGTTAGATCGGATCGGATCGGATCGCGAGGAGGAGAAGCGAGTACGACTACATCACCCACGTTCCGACGAACGTTCCGCTGTGCGAATCTTCAAGGGTATGAAGATCTAATCCAATCTCTCTCGTTGTTTGCATCTCCTAGATTAGATCTTGGCTTCCCTCTGTTCGCATCTGTAGAAAATTTTGATTTACTATGCCGCGAAACCCTTCAGTGGTATCAGAGCTAGATCTATGCGTAGATGTGTTTCACGAGTAGAACGCAACATGGTTGTTGCGGGCGTTGATGTTTTCTGTTGCAAGCCTCTTGTTTGTGTTCTTCTTATGACGCGGGATAGTGAGATTGAAGCGGTCCAGGCCAACCTTACGCGACGTCGTTCGCGAGACCGGCTCCGCACTTGACGTGTGGCTTGTTCCACACATGCGGCTGGTGGATGCCAGTTTCTCTCACTATAGTTGTCATGGGATTTACATCGGAGTTTGGCAACCATAATATCACCGTTGTGGCTTTCCGTAGATAAGAATCGTTCTTAGCTTGCTACTCCCATAAGCCACGTAAAACATGCAACAACAAAGTAGAGGCGTCTAACTTGTTTTTGCAGGGAGTGTTTTCTGTGATATGGTATGGCCCAAGATGTGATGTGTATGTTGTATGCAATGATCATGTTTTGTAATGTTTCACGACTTGCATGTCGATGAGTACACAACCGGCAGGAGCCATATGGTTGTCTTTATAATTGTGTATGACATATGTGTCAACTTCTTATACGCCATGTAATAGTTTCACTTTATCGGTAAGTAGTTAGCAATACTTGTAGTTGCTATTTCATGGTGGAGGCAATCATGGTGGAGTGATGGAGATCATGCCGGCACGCACAAGATGGAGATCATTGCGCGAAGATTGGCTATACCATGTCACATAAAGTTATATGCATGTGATGTTTATCCTTTTATGTATCTTATTATGCTTAGATCGCGACGGTAGCATTATAAGATGATTCCTCACTTAAAGATCAAGATAAAACTGTGTTCTCCCCATGTATGCACCGTTGCGAAAGTTCGTCGTGTCCAAGCATCACGTGATGATCGTGTGCTATAGACTCTACGTTCACATACAACGGGTGCAAGCCAGTTTTGCACACGCGGAAATACTTGGGTTTGACTTGACGAGCCTAGCATGTACAGACATGGCCTCGGAACACATGAACCGAAAGGTTAAGCATGAGTCATATGAATGATATGATCGACACTTCGTTGTCCAGCATTGAAGCCACATCTCTTCTCGTGAAGATCGGATTACGTGTGGTGAATTTGGATCGTGTTCACTAAACAACTTGAGGGATGTTGAATTTAGTGGGAGTTCATCTAGTAATTTGATTAAAGGTTGAACTAGTTATCATGAACATAGTCTAATTTGTACTTGCAAATATTGTAGATCAAATGGCTAAGTCCAACTTCAACTTCAACGTTTTTGCTGAGAAGGAAATGTAGGGGTTCGTAGCATGGAAAACAAAAAATTTCTACAGCATGAACACACAATCAAGATCTAATCTATGATCAAGCCAAGATCTATCTACTAGATTGTAGCAACGAGTCGATGGAATACTAACCCTCGAAGATCCAAAGCGGTTAACGAGAGCAGATTCTCGTGGGTGATGTAGTCGTACTCTTTCCGATCTCAAGATCGCGTAGACAATCCTTCCGGTGTTGCGTTCCGGCAGCGCTTCCGCAGTCGGTCACACATTCGGTACTCGATGGAGACCTTCCTCTCCCTTGTTCCAGCAGGCAGCGGAGGTTGTAGCACTCTCCTCACGATTCCGGCAGCACGACGGTGTGGTACCGGAAGTAGAGGGGAGATCTCGCAGGGCTTCGCCTTAAGCCAGAGCGAGTATGGTGGAGTATGAGAGAGGCCTTGGCTATCTAGGGTTTAGAGGCACCAAGGGGGTTTGATTTAGCCGGCGGCTAGGTCTTGGAGAAGCCCTAACTCGGCAACTTGGGAGGAGAAACCCTAGGCGGCGGCAGCAGCAGGTGGTGGCGCCTAGAGCTAGGGTTTAGGTTGTGAGAGGTGTGTCTAGAGGGGGCACCCCTGCCCCTTCTTTTATAGGTGGGAGGGAGGCGCGGTTGGGAGGAGGGAGTCCTCCTCCAACTCCTCCTCCTTGGCCGGCGGGTGGAGGGAGTAGGACTTCCTCCCTAAGTAGGTTTCCTACTCTCCCTCCACCAAGCAAACTTGCCGTTTGACTTTTCAAATTGGCGTTTGACTTTTCAAACTAGGATTTGATTTATCCCTTTATTTTGCCCAGCCATGATACCTAGTACATGATGCAATCATTCCAACTTGTTATGACACATTCATGTACCCTTCCCCTCCAGAGTGCCAGACCTTCCGGACCCTTCTAGAACATTCTCGATGAAAACACCGGAATCATTCCCCAACTCCGAAACAGGACTTTCCTTATATGAATCTTATTCTCTAGACCATTCCGGATCTCCTCGTGATATCCTGGATCCCATCCGAGACTCCGAACAACATTCGGTCTCTTACTCATCATTCCATAACTACTCAACAACATCGAATCCTTAAGTGTGTCTCCCTACGGTTCGTGAATTATGCGGACATGACCGAGACACTTCTCCGATTAATAACCAATAGAGGAATCTGGAAATTCATATGGCTCCCACATATTTCTACGATTACTTTGCAATCGAATGAACCACTTACATACGATACCAATTTCCCTTTGTCTCATGATAGTTTACTTATCCGAGGTTTTGATCGTCGGTATCTCTGCATACCTAGTTCAACCTCGTTACCGATAAGTACTCTTTTCTCGTTCCCGTGGTATGTGATCCCTTGTGAGCCAGTCACATGCTTGCAAGCTAATTGGATGACATTCCACCAAGAGGTCCCAGAGTATATCTATCTGTCATATGGATGGACAAATCCCACTCTTGATCCATGTGTCTCAACCCATACTTTCCGAACACTCAATGCCATCTTTATAGCCACCCAGTTACGGTGTGGTGTTTGATGTCATCAAAGCATCCTTCCGGTGATGGTGATAAGCATGATCTCATGGTCGAAGGAATTAGGTTACTATGTATCAGAAAGCTTATAGCAAATGAACTATATTAAATGACTTGATCTTTATGCTACGCTTAACTATAGGAGTATGTCCATCACATCATTCTTCTAATGATATGACCCTGTTGTTAATAACATCTCTATGTTCATGATCAGGAAACCATGATCATATATTAACCAACAAGCTAGTTTAACAAGAGGCTTTACTAGGGACTCTTTTATGTTTATAAATCACACAAGTATTAATGTTTCCGGTTAATACAATTATAGCATGGTATGTAAACATTTATCATAATTATGAAGATATGATAATAACCACTTTATTATTGCCTCTTGGGCATATCTCCAACAGTCTCCCACTTCCACTAGAGTCAATAATCTAGTTTCAAACCTTTGTGTATTCAACACCTATGGCTTTCTGGTGTCGTATGTACGTGATTGCTAGTGGTCAACTGATCTCCGGATTTGACACTTCCAGGTCCGTGTGTAATTGCATGTCTTTGCGTCTCTACGCATCACTCATTCTCTAATGAGATGGCTTTGTACAAATTTGGTCCTTTGGTGTGACCTTTAGTTCTTTGGGGTTAAAACATGTTGATAATATTGTCGTACAATATATCTTCATAGTATTATCCCTGCTATGAACTACACTTAGTTTGATAACAAACTAATTGACACAAATGCCCTCTTTTGCTGCTATAACAGCAGTTATATACTTAGCCTTTTGTTGTAGTATCTGTCACAATGTCTTAACTTTGGAACTCATCCAAATCCATTATGGAACTTACTTTCCATCATATTGTGTCACTCTAAGTTTAGATTGAGATAAACTTAATTTGTACTTTGTGACAAAAACTAGTATCAATGTAGTACTTTTACAATGAACTAACCATCTATTTGCCACTTCTACAAAATAATATATTCTTAGTTCTTTTACAAGATCATAAGAATATCCTTACTATCGTCCAATGATCATATTATGAATCATTCTGGTATATGCTCATAACATTTAGAGCATAGGACATATCTGGATTTGTACATATCACAGTATGATTGATATAAATACTCTTTGTGATTTTATACATCAAGTATCAATCTATACTTGAATCTTTGTTTCACTTACCAAATTTCAATACACTTGAATATATCATCAATATTGAACTCATTCAATCCTTTCTGTGCGACAAGAACCTTTCTTGTAGTTTCTATATTGAACTCATTCAATATATCATCTATGTACTTTTGGCACAACCATATTAGCGTTTATTGATGCCAAATATTTGGGTTTTGCCTAAGTCTTTCATCGAGATGAAATTCTTATCCTGTGTTAATAAAATATACATTATTTCCAATCAACAATATGTCTTCCACATAATGTATTAGAAACATGTCTTAGCGCTCCCACTTAATTTCTTGCAAATGCAAGCATCTTCATCGTCTCCGATGAAATTAAACTCTTTTAACAGTTTCATCATAGTGAAGATTCCAACTCCGCGATGCTTACTTCAACCATTGAAGTTTGCATATGCTTTTAGCATCCTTTGAATTAACAAAACCCTTTGGACCGCGTCATGCACACGTCCTTGGTAACCATTCTATTAGAAGAACTTGTTTTGTTTATTCAACACATAACAAAATTATATGTCGTGGTTGCTACATTAATCCGTCTAGACTAAATATCGCTATGAAAGATCAGATCTTGTCATAGTCAACCTTTGAACATTTTTGTGAACTCTTTCCCAACATGTCGACTATTTCATAGATGTGAAACATCCATGTCTATTTCTTTATAGATCCAAATACGACTGTAAGGTATTGTACCTTTCCAGAGGGTCTTTCAAGTTCAAAGCTTGATCTCTCATATATGGAACTATCACGGATTTTATGGCTTCAAGCCATTTGATGGAGTCAGGGCCCATCATCGCTTCTTTGCATGCAGTCGGATCATTATTATCAAATAATGATTTAACTCTCAAATCTTGGTATTTGATTGTTTATCCGACTTACTTGTTTCAATAGGAACTTAGATCTCCATGACCACAACCTTTGAGGCACGTGAGCCATGAGCATTGTTGCTACCTCCGGAACACTTTTCGGCGCTGCGCAACTTTCCACATATAGCTAAGGTTCTTTTAACCTTATCAAAGTTCTATTGTCCTCCCACTTAACTTTTCACGAAAAAATCCTTCTCTAAGAAACTTGACGTTTTAAGCGACAAACATTTTTGTCTCTGATGTTATGGAGGAACAGTTATTCGAAATAACATACAAAGACAGGTTCATCCGACTTTGGTTGCAAACATCTTTCTTATGCATAGCATACCAATGTTTAAGAGAAGACAACTTGGGTTTTATCCCAAACCATAACTTTATATGGTGTCAATTCAACGGATTATGATGGAGCTCTTTTCAGTGGAAAAACGGTAGTCTCTAAAGCTTTTAATCTTTAAAATATAATGGCAGTTTTATGAATTATACCTTTGATCTTACCATGTCAAACAAGGTTTAATTACAAATCTCGAATGCTCCATACTCTTATGGTGTTTCAAAAAATGCAAATCCACGGAACGATTCCTTAAATCTTAGGTATTATGCTAAACTTGTAACTCAAATATCTTCCTTTATGATCTTATCATAAACTATTTATATTCTTGTTACAATGATTTTGCACTTCATCTTGAAAGTCTTTGAACTTTTCAAATGTTTCATACTTCATCCTTATTAACTAAATATTCATATATTCACTCAAATTTTCGGAGAAAACATATGAAGTTGAAATCCATCGCTCTTGACTACACATAATGGACTTCATACAACAATATGTACAAGTTCCAATAAGCTAGTCATTCGTTCCCTTTTGGCCTATGAACGAAGTTTTAATTATCTCTAGGAAAGTTTCACAAGCATCATTTGATCAAAAATCAAAAGACTCCAAAATTCCATCCACATGGAGTTTCTTCATGTTTTCTTTCCAATATAATTTAAACGGCGATGTCACTTCCTAATGATCTTTTAATCAATTTGTCTTTCGACATTTTTAGCACTCGTTTTATGGATGCGATTTCTCCAACGAGATTTGTAAATCATCCATATTTTATGGATTACGGCAATTATTTGAACAACCCTTTTGTTCTCATAATACCTGATAAAACAAATCTTGAAGGAAAGCTTTTAACGAGCAACACAATAACCCTTTATTTGTTCTCGATGAACATCATCACATATTCTTTTGCTAGTTACTTAGGCCATTGTAGTTCATGAATTCTGTTGTTTCGTATGACGATTCATACCAACAAATTCAGGATCAAATACTTAAGAACCACATTGTTTAACAAGCAAAGAATACAGCCATAACACGTATATCCTTTATATAGCTAAACTGAACAATTCTAGTCTTTTCTTTTCTGCCATATATTTATGAGATTCTCTTTCAGTATTTCTTTTTCTGTTTGAAAGAATCTATCAACATCAATAGTGGAGCCATACACATGACACATAGTCCAAAGCGTGTATAGTTAAATACCAATGTCTTTGGACTTGCACTTTGAAGTAGATTACCATCATCAAATGTTTGGTGTTCTTTCAAATTCCTTTCTTTAGTAATCTCTTGGTGTAGTAAACATTTTACCTAGATCAAATATTCACCCTTATCATAGAATCATCCATGATCAAGCTACTTTTAGCTTATAACGGTGAATCACGAGTATAATGTTGCTCTCCAAAACCTTTTGGAGGTTAAGGACAACTAGTGTCTCCAACCTTTTGCAAATTCTCATCAAATATGAGAAAATGACTTTTGCCATATTATACTCTATCATGTTGCAACCAAAACTTTGTTTCGGATATCACAATATCTTCCACACATCATGGTTTCTGAAACAACTCTTTCAGATCCTAGATAACCTTGATATTAAGACAATCCTTTGAATATCAAGAATCATGGAGACAAACATGATACTCATACACTAACACTTGGAATTGTCACTCTTGATTTAATACCAATTATTAAACTTCATGGAGTAACCAGAACTTACTGAAAGTTTGCAATAGGACTTTTAAACTTTTGATTAACACTTCAAAACAATACGATACCAGTTCGTAAAGTAACTAACCAGAATTCTATAGTTCTATCATCTCAATTAAAACTAAGCGCAAGGTGGTAAACGGATGCCAATGACTACAACAACTATGCAAATTCACTTTGATTTAATTTATGATAAATAGTGTTCAACTTTTAATCATATTGTCGTTGAACTCCCACTCAAAACAATATCCCTCACATTGTTTTAGTGATCACACGAACCAAATCCACCACATCAAAACCGATCATCACGAGAGTTGATGTAGCTTCAATGGCGAACAATTGACATGTTCATCATATCTACTATATGACTCATGCTTTACCTTTGGGTGATCCGTGTTCCGAGACCATGTCTGTACATGCTAGGCTCATCAAGATCAAACCTTAGCTTCCACATGAGCAAATCTGGCTTGATCACGTTGTGTACACTCGCAGAATCTAACACACCCGATCATCATGTGGTGCTTCGAAACAACGAGCTTTAGAAACGGTGCTTACTAAGGATGAACACTTTAAAACTTGAAATTGTGTGCTTGAGGGATCATCTTATAATGCTACCGTCGTGAACTAAGCAATACAAGATGCATAAAAGGATTAACATCACATGCAATTCATAATATGTGATATGATATGGCCTTTCTTCTTGTGCTTCCGATCTCCATCTTCAAGCACGAACATGATCTCCATCATCACCGGTGTGGCGTCAAGGTCAATGGCGCCGCTTCATGGTTTTCGTCCACTAGCATCAACTATTACAACTTCTTTGAATAGACATGCGGGTCTTAACGGAATTTAAAAGACAACCATATGGCTCCTGCCGGTTGCCAACTTACAATAAGGAACATTGCATACATCATATATAATCACAATCATGGCCATATCACATCACAGCACACCCCTGCAAAACAAAGTTAGACGCCTCTAATTTTCTTTGCATGTTTTACGTGGTTTGGGGCTTTCAATAAGTGTCGTTCTAACTTACGAACAAGAACCACAACATTGATACTAGTATTGTCAATCACCCGTTGTAAATTGAATCTTAACTATGTTGGGAGAAACAGGCACCCGCAAAGCCACTTATGCAATACAAGTTGCATGTCAAGCGTGGAGCAAGTCTCATGAACGATGTCATGTAAGGTTAGCCCGGGCCGCTTCATCCCACCATCCCGCAAGATGCAAAGTACACAAGAAGCAATCGACAACAAAAGCATCAACGCCCACAATGACTATTGTGTTCTACTCGTGCAATAGATCTACATATAGACACGGCTCTTACCACTGTAGGGGTTCGTAGCATGGAAAACAAAAAATTTCTACCGCATGAACACACAATCAAGATCTAATCTATGATCAAGCCAAGATCTATTTACTAGATTGTAGCAACGAGTCGATGGAATACTAACCCTCGAAGATCCAAAGCGGTTAACGAGAGCAGATTCTCATGGGTGATGTAGTCGTACTCTTTCCGATCTCAAGATCGCGTAGACAATCCTTCCGGCGCTGCGTTCTGGCAGCGCTTCCGCAGTCGGTCACACATTCGGTACTCGATGAAGACCTTCCTCTCCCTTGTTCCTGTTGGAATTATGCCCTAGAGGCAATAATAAAGATGTTATTATTATAATTCTTGTTCATGATAATGTTTATATTCCATGCTAGAATTGTATTAAGCGGAAACTTTAATACTTGTGTGGTTTGTGAACAACACCGTGTCCCTAGTACGCCTCTATGGACTAGCTCATTGATCAATGATGGTTAAGGTTTCCTAACCATAGACATGAGTTGTCAATTGATAATGAGATCATATCATTGGGAGAATGATATGATGGACAGACCCAAACTAAGCGAAGCAGTTAGATCGTGTCATCGTGTTCGTCTTTGCGAAGCTTTTCTTATGTCAAATATTGTACTCCTTAGATCATGAGATAATACAACTCCCTGGTATCGGAAGAAAGCTTTGAGGTCATCAAACGTCATCCTATGAGAGGGTGATCATAAAGGTGTCTCTCAGGTGATCGGAAAGTATCTGTTGGGTTGTATGTATCGAGATGGGACTTGTCCCTCCCAAGTCGGAGAGATATACTTCGGGCCCACTCTGTAATCGATATCAACACCGCTTGCAAGCATGTGGTTAAGGAGTTAATCACAAAGTGATATCGGATTACGGAACGAGTAAAGTACTTGCTGTGAACGAGATTGAACTAGGTATGACGGTACCGACGATCAAATCTCGGGCAAGTAAAAATATCGCGAGACGAAGGGAATATATATATGGGATTGATTGAATCCTGGCATCATGGTTCATCCGATATGATCATCGATGAATGTGTGGGAGTCAATATGGGTTTCCAGACCCCGCTGTTGATTATTGATAGAAGATCATGTCTGCATATTCTCGAACCCGCAGGGTCACACACTTAACGTGTCTCGACGCTAGGATAGATTGGATAATTGGTTTATGAGTTTTTGTTCGGAGTCTCGGATGGGATCCGGGACATCACGAGAGGTTCCGGAGTGGTCCGGAGAATAAGATTCATATAAGGCAGTGCAATTTTTGGAGTTCGGAATTGTTCCGGGTTAATCGGTATTGTACCGGAAGCTTCTAGAACCTTCCGGAAGGGGACCAACGTGGCCCCACCTTCCGGGAGGGGGCATGGGCCTATGAGGGAGTGCCCTGGCCGCATTGGGCCAGGGGCACAAGGCCCCATAGGGCCCAGCCGGCCAAGAGAGGTTTAAACTCTAGATAGAGCTTCTAGAAGGGGGGTTTCCTTGCCCCCCACTCTTCCTCCTTGGGGCCGCCGGCCTTGGCTTGGGGGAGGGGCTAGGGCTGCGCCCATCCCTCTATATATAGAGGGATGGGGGCGCACCACCCCCTCACACCTTCCCCTCCAACCCTAGCCGCCCTGCTGTCCTCTTCTCTCCCTCCCGACTGCTTGTAGGCGAAGCCCTGCTGCAGAAATTCTCCACCAATTGCACCGCGCCGTCGCGTTGTAGATCCAACCCATCTCTCCACCATACTTGCTGGACCAAGGAAGGAGGAGACGTCGAGGTGCCGCACGTGTGCATCTCACGGAGGCATCGCCACTTGTGGTGCTAGATCGGATCGGATCGCGAGGAGGAGAAGCGAGTACGACTACATCACCCACGTTCCGACGAACGTTCCGCTGTGCGAATCTTCAAGGGTATGAAGATCTAATCCAATCTCTCTCGTTGTTTGCATCTCCTAGATTAGATCTTGGCTTCCCTCTATTCGCATCTGTAGAAAATTTTGATTTACTATGCCGCGAAACCCTTCAGTGGTATCAGAGCTAGATCTATGCGTAGATGTGTTTCACGAGTAGAACGCAACATGGTTGTTGCGGGCGTTGATGTTTTCTGTTGCAAGCCTCTTGTTTGTGTTCTTCTTATGACGCGGGATAGTGAGATTGAAGCGGTCCAGGCCAACCTTACGCGACGTCGTTCGCGAGACCGGCTCCGCACTTGACGCGTGGCTTGTTCCACACATGCGGCTGGTGGATGTCAGTTTCTCTCACTATAGTTGTCATGGGAATCGGAGTTTGGCAACCATAATATCACCGTTGTGGCTTTCTGTAGATAAGAATCGTTCTTAGCTTGCTACTCCCATAAGCCACGTAAAACATGCAACAACAAAGTAGAGGCGTCTAACTTGTTTTTGCAGGGAGTGTTTTCTATGATATGGTATGGCCCAAGATGTGATGTGTATGTTGTATGCAATGATCATGTTTTGTAATGTTTCACGACTTGCATGTCGATGAGTACACAACCGGCAGGAGCCATATGGTTGTCTTTATAATTGTGTATGACATATGTGTCAACTTCTTATACGCCATGTAATAGTTTCACTTTATCGGTAAGTAGTTAGCAATACTTGTAGTTGCTATTCGTCGTGGAGGCAATCATGGTGGAGTGATGGAGATCATGCCGGAACGCACAAGATGGAGATCATTGCGCGAAGATTGGCTATACCATGTCACATAAAGTTATATGCATGTGATGTTTATCCTTTTATGTATCTTATTATGCTTAGATCGCGACGGTAGCATTATAAGATGATTCCTCAATTAAAGATCAAGATAAAAATTGTGTTCTCCCCAAGTATGCACCGTTGCGAAATTTCGTCGTGTCCAAGCATCACGTGATGATCGGGTGCTATAGACTCTACGCTCACATACAACGGGTGCAAGCCAGCTTTGCACACGCGGAAATACTTGGGTCTAACTTGACGAGCCTAGCATGTACAGACATGGCCTCAGAACACAAGAACCGAAAGGTTAAGCATGAGTCATATGAATGATATGATCGACACTTCGTTGTCCACCATTGAAACCACATCTCTTCTCGTGATGATCGGATTAGGTGTGGTGAATTTGGATCGTGTTCACTAAACAACTTGAGGGATGTTGAATTTAGTGGGAGTTCATCTAGTAATTTGATTAAGTTGAACTATTTATCATGAACATAGTCTAAATTGTACTTGCAAATACTGTAGATCACATGGCCAAGTCCAACTTCAACTTCAACGTTTTTGCTGAGATAGAAAAGCTTAGAAACAATGGGTCTAACTTCACCAAATGGTTCCGCATTCTGAGAATCATTCTCGCTGGCGGACAAAAGGACTATATCCTTGAGAAAGCGCTAGGTGACGCCCCAGCTATAGATGCGCCGGCTGATGAAAAAGCTGTTTATCAGTCGCGCAAGGATGATTATGACTTGATTAAGATCGACATGTTGTATGCTATGGAATCGGATCTTCAAAATCGTTTTGAGGAGTTCGCCGGGCCCTTTGAGATTCTCGAGGAGCTGAAAAACATGTTTCAGACTCAAGCCCATTCTGAGAGATATGAGATCTCTAAGAAATTCTTTAACTACAAGATAGAGGAAGGGAGTTCCGTTAGTGAGCAGGCCATTGAGATGATGGGCTACACTCAACGCCTTGAGCAACTGGACTGCAAGATTCCAGAGGAGCTCAAGATTGACACTCCTAGCTACAAAAGTTTTGTAGTTGATCACAATCAGATTGGTTCCACTGATATGATCACTAAGCTCTTTGCTAAGAAAGTAGCGGAGGTGAACATCAAAAAGAATAATCATGTGTTGATGGTCAACAAGCCCCCCACCTTCAAGAAAGGTAAGGGTGCAAGGAAGCCCTTCAAGAAAGGCGGCGGCAAGCGCGTTGCCCCTGCTGAGAAGAAGCTCAAGTCTGGTCCTAAACCGGACACTGAGTGCTTCTATTGCAAGGACAAGGGTCACTGGAAGCGCAACTGTCCGAAGTACTTAGCGGACAAGAAGGCTGGCACCATCAAAGGTATATTTGATATACATGTTATTGATGTTTTCCTTACTAGCCCTCGTTGTAGTGCCTGGGTATTTGATACCGGTTCAATTGCTAATATTTGTAACTCAAAACAGGAGCTACGGAATAGACGGCGGCTTGTGAGGGATGAGGTGACGATGCGCGTTGGCAACGGATCAAGAGTTGATGTGATGGCCGTCGGCACGCTCTCCTTAGTTTTACCTTCAGGATTAGTTTTAAACCTTAATAAGTGTTATTATGTGCCTGCGTTGAGCATGAACATTATTTCTGGATCTTGTTTATTGCAAGACGGTTATTCATTTAAATCGGAGAATAATGGTTGTTCTATAAATATGAGTAACATCTTTTATGGTCATGCACCTATTGTGAATGGTTTATTTCTTCTAAATCTCGAAAGGGATGAAACACACATCCATAACATTGAGGCTAAGAGATGCAAAGTAGATAGTGATAATACTACTTATTTGTGGCACTGTCGTCTAGGTCATATTGGTGTAAAGCGCATGAAGAAACTCCATTCTGATGGACTTTTGGAGTCTCTTGATTTTGAATCATTTGACACATGCGAACCATGCCTCATGGGCAAGATGTTCAAAACCCCGTTCTCCGGTATGATGGAGCGAGCAACGGACTTGTTGGAAATCATACATACCGATGTATGCGGACCGATGAGTGTTTCGACGCGCGGTGGATATCGCTATTTTCTCACTTTTACCGATGACTTAAGTAGATATGGGTATATCTATTTAATGAAACATAAATCTGAAACGTTTGAAAAGTTCAAAGAATTTCAGAATGAAGTGGAGAACCATCGTAACAGAAAGATTAAGTTTCTACGATCCGATCGTGGAGGTGAATATTTGAGTTATGATTTTCTCACGCATCTTAAAGCAAGCAGAATTGTTTCGCAACTCATGCCACCCGGAACACCACAGCGCAATGGTGTGTCTGAACGCTGGAATCGAACCTTATTAGATATGGTCCGATCAATGATGTCTCTTACTGATTTGCCGTTATCATTTTGGGGTTATGCATTAGAAACCGCTGCATTCACTTTAAATAGGGCACCATCTAAATCCGTTGAGACGACACCGTATGAACTGTGGTTTGGTGCTAAACCTAAGTTGTCGTTTCTTAAAGTTTGGGGATGCGAAGCTTACGTCAAGAAGTTGATGCCGGACAAGCTCGAACCCAAAGCGGAGAAATGCGTCTTCATAGGATACCCTAAGGAAACTATTGGGTATACCTTCTATCACAGAACCGAAGGCAAAGTGTTTGTCACAAAGAACGGTTCCTTTCTTGAGAAGGAGTTTCTCTCGAAAGAAGTGAGTGGGAGGAAAGTAGAGCTAGACAAGGTTGTTGAACCTTCTCTTGAGTTGGAGAGTAGCGCAGCACCTGAAATTGTTCTAGTTCCGCCTGCACCAACAATAGAGGAAGCTAATGATAAGGATCATGAAGCTTCGGACGATGCTGCTACTGAACATCGCAGGTCGACAAGGTCGCGTGCCCCTCCTGAGTGGTACGGCAACCCTGTCTTAACTGTCTTGTTAGTAGCAGTGAGCCTTCGAACTATGAGGAAGCGATGATGAGCCCAGACTCTGAGAAATGGCTAGAGGCCATGAAATCCGAATTGAGATCCATGAGCCAAAACCAAGTATGGACTTTGGTGGACCCTCCTAGCGACCGAAAGGCCGTTGAGTGCAAATGGATCTTCAAGAAGAAAACGGACGCGGATGGTAATGTTACCGTCTATAAAGCACGACTTGTCGCGAAAGGTTTTCGACAAGTTCAAGGTGTTGACTACGATGAGACTTTCTCTCCCGTAGCGATGTTTAAGTCCATTCGGATTTTATTAGCAATTGCTGCGTTTCATGATTATGAAATATGGCAGATGGATGTCAAGACTGCGTTCCTCAATGGCAACATTGATGAAGAGTTGTATATGATGCAACCCGAAGGTTTTGTCGATCCTAAGGATGCTGATAAAGTATGCAAACTTCAGCGTTCCATTTATGGACTGAAGCGAGCATCTCGGAGTTGGAACCTTCGTTTTGATCAAGTGATCAAGAGCTTTGGATTTGTTCCAAATTGCTACGAAGCTTGCATCTACAAGAAAGTGAGTGGGAGCTCGGTGACGTTTCTGGTACTATATGTGGATGACATATTGATTATCGGAAATGACATCAACATGCTTAACGATGTGAAGAGTTATTTGAACAAGTGTTTTTCAATGAAAGACCTAGGTGAAGATGCTTATATATTGGGCATCAAAATCTATAGAGATAGACAAAGACGCATGATAGCTTTAAGCCAGAGTACATACCTAGACAAAGTTCTGAAAAGGTTCAGAATGGATAAGGCAAAGAAAGGTTCAGTGCCTATGTTGTCAGGTAAGATATTGAGCAAGGCTCAGTGTCCAGCTACGGTAAATGATAGGGAAGCTATGAGAAAAGTGCCTTATGCCTCGGCCATAGGTTCTATCATGTATGCCATGCTGTGTACTAGACCGGATGTGTCCAATGCTCTTAGTTTGACGAGCAGGTATCAAAGTGATCCAGGAGTGGAACACTGGACAGCCGTGAAGAACATCCTAAAGTACCTAAATAGGACTAAAGAAATGTTCTTAGTCTATGGGGGTGATGAACAGCTTGTCGTAAAAGGTTACGTCGATGCTAGTTTTGACACCGACAAGGATGATTCTAAATCTCAGACAGGATACGTGTATATTTTGAATGGAGGAGCTGTGAGCTGGAGAAGCTGCAAGCAAAGCGTGATCGCGGGATCTACAGTAGAAGCGGATTACATGGCTGCTGCAGAAGCGTCAAGTGAAGGAGTTTGGATCAGGAACTTCATCACTGAGCTTGGCGTGGTTCCAAGTGCATTGGACCCACTGGAGATATTGTGTGACAACACTGGCGCCATAGCACTCGCTAAGGAACCAAGATATCATCCAAAGACCAAGCATATCAACCGCAAGTTTCATATAATCCGAGATTATATAGAAGATGGAGATCTGAAGATTAGCAAAGTACATACAGATCTGAATGTCGCAGATCCATTGACTAAACCTCTTCCACGTGTAAAACATGATCAACACCTCAGTGTCATGGGTGTGAGATTGTTGCCAGATGTAAACTAGATTATTGACTCTAGTGCAAGTGGGAGACTGTTGGAATTATGCCCGAGAGGCAATAATAAAGATGTTATTATTATAATTCTTGTTCATGATAATGTTTATATTCCATGCTAGAATTGTATTAAGCGGAAACTTTAATACTTGTGTGGTTTGTGAACAACACCGTGTCCCTAGTACGCCTCTATGGACTAGCTCATTGATCAATGATGGTTAAGGTTTCCTAACCATAGACATGAGTTGTCAATTGATAATGAGATCATATAATTGGGAGAATGATATGATGGACAGACCCAAACTACGCGAAGCAATTAGATCGTGTCATCGTGTTCGTCTTTGCGAAGCTTTTCTTATGTCAAATATTGTATTCCTTAGACCATGAGATAATACAACTCCCTTGTATCGGAAGAAAGCTTTGAGGTCATCAAATGTCATCCTATGAGAGGGTGATCATAAAGGTGTCTCTCAGGTGATCGGAAAGCATCTGTTGGGTTGTATGTATCGAGATGGGATTTGTCCCTCCCAAGTCGGAGAGATATACTTCGGGCCCACTCGGTAATCGATATCAACACCGCTTGCAAGCATGTGGTTAAGGAGTTAATCACAAAGTGATATCGGATTACGGAACGAGTAAAGTACTTGCTGTGAACGAGATTGAACTAGGTATGACGGTACCGACGATCAAATCTCGGGCAAGTAAAAATATCGCGAGACGAAGGGAATATATATATGGGATTGATTGAATCCTGGGATCGTGGTTCATCCGATATGATCATCGATGAATGTGTGGGAGTCAATATGGGTTTCCAGACCCCGCTGTTGATTATTGATAGAAGATCATGTCTGCATATTCTCGAACCCGCAGGGTCACACACTTAACGTGTCTCGACGCTAGGATAGATTGGATAATTGGTTTATGAGTTTTTGTTCGGAGTCTCGGATGGGATCTGGGACATCACGAGAGGTTCCGGAGTGGTCCGGAGAATAAGATTCATATAAGGCAGTGCAGTTTTTGGAGTTCGGAATCGTTCCGGGTTAATCGGTATTGTACCGGAAGCTTCTAGAACCTTCCGGAAGGGTACCAACGTGGCCCCACCTTCCGGGAGGGGGCATGGGCCTATGAGGGAGTGCCCTGGCCGCATTGGGCCAGGGGCACAAGGCCCCATAGGGCCCAGCCGGCCAAGAGAGGTTTAAACTCTTGATAGAGCTTCTAGAAGGGGGGGTTTCCTTGCCCCCCACTCTTCCTCCTTGGGGCCGCCGGCATTGGCTTGGGGGAGGGGCTAGGGCTGCGCCCATCCCTCTATATATAGAGGGCTAGGGGTGCACCACCCCCCCCACACCTTCCTCTCCAACCCTAGCCGCCCTGCTGCCCTCCTCTCTCTCTCCCTCCCGACTGCACGTAGGCGAAGCCCTGCTGCAGAAACTCTCCACCACTTGCACCGCGCCGTCGCGTTGTAGATCCAATCCGTCTCTCCACCATACTTGCTGGACCGAGGAAGGAGGAGACGTCGAGGTGCCGCACGTGTGCATCTCACGGAGGCATCGCCACTTGTGGTGCTAGATCGGATCGGATCGCGAGGAGGAGAAGCGAGTACGACTACATCACCCACGTTCCGACGAACGTTCCGCTGTGCGAATCTTCAAGGGTATGAAGATCTAATCCAATATCTCTCGTTGTTTGCATCTCCTAGATTAGATCTTGGCTTCCCTCTGTTCGCATCCGTAGAAAATTTTGATTTACTATGCCGCGAAACCCTTCAGTTCCAGCAGGGAGCAGAGGTTGTAGCACTCTCCTCGCGATTTCGGCAGCACGACGGCGTGGTACCGGAAGTAGAGGGGAGATCTCGCAGGGCTTCGCCTTAAGCCAGAGCGAGTATGGTGGAGTATGAGAGAGGCCTTGGCTATCTAGGGTTTAGAGGCACCAAGGGGGTTTGATGTAGCCGGCGGCTAGGGCTTGGAGAAGCCCTAACTCGGCGACTTGGGAGGAGAAACCCTAGGCGGCGGCAGCAGCAGGTGGTGGCGCCTGGAGCTAGGGTTTAGGTTGTGAGAGGTGTGTCTAGAGGGGGCACCACTGCCCCTTCTTTTATAGGTGGGAGGGAGGCACGGTTGGGAGGAGGGATTCCTCCTACAACTCCTCCTCCTTGGCCGGCGGGTAGAGGGAGTAGGACTTCCTCCCTAAGTAGGTTTCCTACTCTCCCTCCACCAAGCAAACTTGCCGTTTGACTTTTCAAATTGGCGTTTGACTTTTCAAACTAGGATTTGATTTATCCCTTTATTTTTCCCAGCCATGATACCTAGTACATGATGCAATCATTCCAACTTGTTATGACACATTCATGTACCCTTCCCCTCCGGAGTGCCGGACCTTCCGGACCCTTCTAGAACATTCTCGATGAAAACACCGGAATCATTTCCCAACTCCGAAACAGGACTTTCCTTATATGAATCTTATTCTCTGGACCATTCCGAATCTCCTCGTGATATCCTAAATCCCATCCGAGACTCCGAACAACATTCTGTCTCTTACTCATCATTCCATAACTACTCAACAACATCGAATCCTTAAGTGTGTCTCCCTACGGTTCGTGAATTATGCAGACATGACCGAGACACTTCTCCGATCAATAACCAATAGAGGAATCTGGAAATTCATATGGCTCCCACATATTTCTACGATTACTTTGCAATCGAATGAACCACTTACATACGATACCAATTTCCCTTTGTCTCACGATAGTTTACTTATCCGAGGTTTTGATCGTCGGTATCTCTGCATACCTAGTTCAACCTCGTTACCGATAAGTACTCTTTTCTCGTTCCCGTGGTATGTGATCCCTTGTGAGCAAGTCACATGCTTGCAAGATAACTGGATGACATTCCACCGAGAGGGCCCAGAGTATATCTATCCGTCATATGGATGGACAAATCCCACTCTTGATCCATGTGTCTCAACCCATACTTTCCGAACACTCAATGCCATCTTTATAGCCACCCAGTTACGGTGTGGTGTTTGATGTCATCAAAGCATCCTTCCGGTGATGGTGATAAGCATGATCTCATGGTCGAAGGAATTAGGTTACTATGTATCAGAAAGCTTATAGCAAATGAACTATATTAAATGACTTGATCTTTATGCTACGCTTAACTATAGGAGTATGTCCATCACATCATTCTTCTAATGATATGACCCTGTTGTTAATAACATCTCTATGTTCATGATCAGGAAATCATGATCATATATTAACCAACAAGCAGTTTAACAAGAGGCTTTACTAGGGACTCTTTTATGTTTACAAATCACACAAGTATTAATGTTTCCGGTTAATACAATTATAGCATGGTATGTAAACATTTATCATAATTATGAAGATATGATAATAACCACTTTATTATTGCCTCTTGGGCATATCTCCAACAGGAAAAGCTTAGAAACAATGGGTCTAACTTCACCAACTGATTCCGCAATCTGAGAATCATTCTCTCTGGCGGTCAAAAGGACTATGTCCTTGAAAATGCGTTAGGTGATGCCCCTGCTGTAGATGCGCCGGCTGATGAGAAAGCTGTCTATCAGTCACGCAAAGATGATTATGGTGTGATTAAGAGCACCATGTTGTTTGCTATGTAATCGGACCTTCAAAATCGTTTTGAAGACTATCCCGGGCCCTTTGAGATTCTTGAGGAGCTGAAAACCATGTTTCAGACTCAGGCCCGTTCTGAGAGATATGAGATCTCTGAGAAATTCTTTAACTGCAAGATGGAGGAAGGGAGTTCCGTTAGTGAGGGCGCCATAAAGATGTCGGGCTACACTCAACGCCTTGAGCAACTGGACTGCAAGATTCCAGAGGAGCTCAAGATTGACAGGGTTCTACAATCACTCCCTCCCAGCTACAAAAGTTTTGTAGTGACTCATAATCAGATTGGTTCCACTGATACGATCACCGAGCTCTTCGTAAAGCTGAAGGCTGCGGAGGTGGACATCAAAAAGGATAATCATGTGTTGATGGTCAACAAGCCCCCCACCTTCAAGAAAGGTAAGGGTGCAAAGAAGCCCTTCAAGAAAGGCGGCGGCAAGCGCGTTGCCCCTGCTGAGAAGAAGCTCAAGTCTGGACCCAAGCCGGACACTGAGTGCTTCTATTGCAAGGACAAGGGTCACTGGAAGCGCAACTGTCTGAAGTACTTAGCGAACAAGAAGGCTGGCACCATCAAAGGTATATTTGATATACATGTTATTGATGTTTTCCTTACTAGCCCTCGTTGTAGTGCCTAGGTATTTGATACTGGTTCAGTTGCTAATATTTGTAACTCGAAACCGGAGCTACGGAATAGACGGCGGCTTGTGAGGGATGAGGTGACGATGCGTGTTGGCAACGGATCAAGAGTTGATGCGATGGCCGTCGGCACGCTCTCCTTAGTTTTACTTTCGGGATTAGTTTTAAACCTTAATAAGTGTTATTATGTGCCTGCGTTGAGCATGAACATTATTTCTGGATCGTGTTTATTGCAAGACGGTTATTCATTTAAATCAGAGAATAATGGTTGTTCTATTTATATGAGTAACATCTTTTATGGTCATGCACCTGTTGTGAGCGGTTTATTTCTTCTGAATCTCGAAAGGGATAAAACACACATCCATAACATTTAGGCTAAGAGATGCAAAGTAGATAGTGATAATACTACTTATTTGTGGCACTGTCGTCTAGGTCATATTGGTGTAAAGCGTATGAAGAAACTCCATTCTGATGGACTTTTGGAGTCTCTTGATTTTGAATCATTTGACACATGCGAACCATGCCTCATGGGCAAGATGATCAAAACCCCGTTCTCCGGAATGATGGAGCGAGCAACGGACTTGTTGGAAATCATACATACCGATGTATGCGGACCGATGAGTGTTTCGACGCGCGGTGGATATCGCTATTTTCTCACTTTTACCGATGACTTAAGTAGATATGGGTACATCTATTTAATGAAACATAAATCTGAAACATTTGAAAAGTTCAAGGAATTTCAGAATGAAGTGGAGAACCATCGTAACAGAAAAATTAAGTTTCTACGATCCGATCGTGGAGGTGAATATTTGAGTTATGATTTTCTCATGCATCTTAAAGCAAGCGGAATCGTTTCGCAACTCACGCCACCCGGAACACCACAACGCAATGGTGTGTCTGAACGCCGAAATCGAACCCTATTAGATATGGTCTGATCGATGATGTATCTTACTGATTTGCCGTTATCATTTTGGGGTTATGCATTAGAAACCGCTGCATTCACTTTAAATAGGGCACCATCTAAATCCGTTGAGACGACACCGTATGAACTGTGGTTTGGTGCTAAACCTAAGTTGTCGTTTCTTAAAGTTTTGGGATGCGAAGCCTACGTCAAGAAGTTGATGCTGGACAAGCTCGAACCCAAAGCGGAGAAATGCGTCTTCATAGGATACCCTAAGAAAACTATTGGGTATACCTTCTATCACAGAAACGAAGGCAAAGTGTTTGTCGCAAAGAACGGTTCCTTTCTTGAGAAGGAGTTTCTCTCGAAAGAAGTGAGTGGGAGGAAAGTAGAGCTAGACGAGGTTGTTGAACCTTCTCTTGAATTGGAGAGTAGCACAGCACCTGAAATTGTTCCAGTGCCGCCTGCACCAACAATAGAGGAAGCTAATGACAAGGATCATGAAGCTTCGGACGATGCTGCTACTGAACGTCGTAGGTCGACAAGGTCGCGTGCCCCTCCTGAGTGGTACGGCAACCCTGTCTTGACTGTCTTGTTGGTAGAAGACAGTGAACCTACGAATTATGAGGAAGCGATGATGAGCCCAGACTCTGAGAAATGGCTAGAAGCCACGAAAGCTGAATTGGGATCCATGAGCGAAAACCAAGTATGGACTTTGGTGGACCCTCCTAGCGACCGAAAGGCCGTTGAGTGCAAATGGATTTTCAAGAAGAAAACGGACGCGGATGGTAATGTTACCGTCTATAAAGCACGACTTGTCGCGAAAGGTTTACGACAAGTTCAAGGTGTTGACTACGATGAGACTTTCTCTCCTGTAGCGATGTTTAAGTCCATTCGGATTTTATTAGCAATTGCTGCGTTTCATGATTATGAAATATGGCAGATGGATGTCAAGACTACGTTCCTCAATGGCAACACTGATGAAGAGTTGTATATGATGCAACCCGAAGGTTTTGTCGATCCTAAGGATGCTGAGAAAGTGTGCAAACTTCAGCGTTCCATTTATGGACTAAAGCAAGCATCTCGGAGTTGGAACCTTCGTTTTGATCAAGTGATCAAGAGCTTTGGATTTGTTCCAAATTGCTACGAAGCTTGTATCTACAAGAAAGTGAGTGGGAGCTCGGTGACATTTCTGGTACTATATGTGGATGACATATTGATTATTGGAAATGACATTAACATGCTTAACGATGTGAAGAGTTATTTGAACAAGTTTTTTTCAATGAAAGACCTAGGTGAAGCTGCTTATATATTAGGCATCAAAATCTATAGAGATAGACAAAGACGCCTGATAGCTTTAAGCCAGAGTACATACCTAGACAAAGTTTTGAAAAGGTTCAGAATGGATAAGGCAAAGAAAGGTTCAGTGCCTATGTTGTCAGGTAAGATATTGAGCAAGGCTCAGTGTCCAGCTACGGTAAATGATAGAGAAGCTATGAGCAAAGTGCCTTATGCCTCGGCCATAGGTTCTATCATGTATGCCATGCTGTGTACTAGACCAGATGTGTCCAATGGTCTTAGTTTGACGAGCAGATACCAAAGTGATCCAGGAGTGGAACACTGGACAGCCGTGAAGAACATCCTAAAGTACCTAAATAGGACTAAAGAAATGTTCTTAGTCTATGGAGGTGATGAACAGCTCGTCGTAAAAGGTTACGTCGAGGCTAGTTTCGACACCGACAAGGATGATTCTAAATCTCAGACAGGATATGTTTATATTTTGAATGGAGGAGCTGTGAGCTGGAGAAGCTGCAAGCAAAGCGTGATCGCGAGATCTACAGTAGAAGCGGAAAACATGGCTGCTGTAGAAGCATCAAGTGAAGGAGTTTGGATCAGGAACTTCATCACTGAGCTTGGCGTGGTTCCAAGTGCATTGGACCCACTGGAGATATTGTGTGACAACACTGGCGCCATAGCACTCGCTAAGGAACCAAGATATCATCCAAAGACCAAGCATATAAACCGCAAGTTTCATATAATCCGAGATTATATAGCAGATGGAGATCTGAAGATTAGCAAAGTACATACAGATCTGAATGTCGCTGATCCATTGACTAAACCTCTTCCACGTGCAAAACATGATCAGCACCTTAGTGCCATGGGTGTGAGATTGTTGCCAAATATAAACTAGATTATTGACTCTAGTGCAAGTGGGAGACTGTTGGAATTATGCCCTAGAGGCAATAATAAAGATGTTATTATTATAATTCTTGTTCATGATAAAGTTTATATTTCATGCTAGAATTGTATTAAGCGGAAACTTTAATACTTGTGTGGTTTGTGAACAACACCGTGTCCCTAGTATGCCTCTATGAACTAGCTCATTGATTAATGATGGTTAAGGTTTCCTAACCATAGACATGAGTTGTCGATTAATAATGAGATCATATCATTGGGAGAATGATATGATGGACAGACCCAAACTAAGCGGAGCAATTAGATCGTGTCGTCGTGTTCATCTTTGCGAAGCTTTTCTTATGTCAAATATTGTATTCCTTAGACCATGAGATAATACAACTCCCTGGTATCGGAAGAAAGCTTTGAGGTCATTAAACGTCATCCTATGAGAGGGTGATCATAAAGGTGTCTCTCAGGTGATCGGAAAGTACCTGTTGGGTTGTATGTATCGAGATGGGATTTGTCCCTCCCAAGTCGGAGAGATATACTTCGGGCCCACTCGGTAATCGATATCAACACCGCTTGCAAGCATGTGGTTAAGGAGTTAATCACAAAGTGATATCGGATTACAGAACGAGTAAAGTACTTGCTGTGAACGAGATTGAACTAGGTATGACGGTACCGACGATCAAATCTCGGGCAAGTAAAATATCGCGAGACGAAGGGAATATATATATATGGGATTGATTGAATCCTGGCATCGTGGTTCATCCGATATGATCATCGATGAATGTGTGGGAGTCAATATGGGTTTCCAGACCCCGCTGTTGATTATTGATATAAGATCATGTCTACACATTCTCGAACCCGAAGGGCCACACACTTAACGTGTCTCGACGCTAGGATAGATTGGATAATTGGTTTATTTTTTTTGTTCGGAGTCTCAGATGGTATCCGGGACATCACGAGAGGTTCCAGAATGGTCCGGAGAATAAGATTCATATAAGGCAATGCAGTTTTTGGAGTTCGAAATTGTTTCGGGTTAATCGGTATTGTACCGGAAGCTTCTAGAACCTTCCGGAGAGGGACCAACGTGGCCCCACCAGCCGGGAGGGGGCATGGGCCTATGAGGGAGTGCCCTAGCCGCATTGGGCCAGGGGCACAAGGCCCCATAGGGCCCAGCCGACCAGACCTAGGGCAAACCCTAGGAAAGCTTCTAGAAGGGGGGGAACTTGCCCCCACTCCTCCCTCCTTGGCCGCCGGTCTAAGGCTTGGGGGAGGGGCTAGGGCGCACCCTCCCCCCACACCTCCTCCACAACCCTAGCCGCCCTGCTGCCCTCCTCTCTCTCTCCCTCCCGACTGCACGTAGGCGAAGCCCTGCTGCAGAAACTCTCCACCACTTGCACCGCGCCGTCGCGTTGTAGATCCAATCCGTCTCTCCACCATACTTGCTGGACCGAGGAAGGAGGAGACGTCTAGGTGTCGCACGTGTGCATCTCTCGGAGGCATCGCCACTTGCGGTGTTAGATCAGATCGAATCGCGAGGAGGAGAAGCGAGTACGACTACATCACCCAAGTTCCGACGAACGTTCCGCTGTGCGAATATTCAAGGGTATGAAGATCTCATCTAATCCCCCTCGTTGTTTGCATCTCCTAGATTAGATCTTGGCTTTCCCGTTTGCATCCGTAGAAATTTTTTGATTTACTATGCTGCGAAACCCATCAATCGCTCCTAGCATAACTAGGGTTTGGCTTATGAGCATCGCTAGTGCCATAGTTCAGTCAAACTTAGCCATGCTTAGTGGTCCGATGATGATAATTTATGTGATGCACCGGAGATGCGAATGAATCTAGTATGGTAGGATGTGGTGATGTGATCAGAGATGTATGATAAACATGCTAAGGCTTGTATGGGAGGCCACGTGGGATGTGGTTTTTGTAGTCCCATAATTGCCATCCCTAGGACCCGATGTTCTTGCCTCTCGAACCAAGACGAGCGTACAACCACACGGGGGCCTAGAAACCCCCTCGGCCAACTAACTTGCCTAGTAGATTCCATGAGTCACATAGTTCGGGCTTTCCATTCGACATACGCATCTTGGTTGTTCTTGAATGGAGGTGAAGGAGGTGCATTCATAACAGGTAGGTAAGCGTGGCCGGGAACAAGAGATGCCCGGCATCCGTAATCTTGAACCCTGCGCACATCATTAGGGACCGGCTTCGGGACTTGACCCGTTACGGCGGCATCTCCCTACTGCGTGACTCATGGTCTCGGCGAAAGCAAGGTAAAGGTCGTGGTCAACCACTCTCTACCAGCCTTCCAAGGAAGAGGGCTAATAATTTGGCATTAATAATCGGTTCGTACGTGTGGGTAAAGTTGTGCACACTACTAGGAAAACGTCTGTTCTTGGCACACCTAAAAAAGCCTTCCGTGGCGCACTAGCAGTGCGCCACGGGCCTCGCGCTGCGGCTATCTCCTAGCCGTGGCGCACTGCATGGTGCACCACGGTTATGTTGAGATAGGCGTGGCGGTGCGCCACGACTAGGGGTACAGGGTGCGCCACGTATGTGTTTTTCAAAAAACAAAAAAAATGCAAAAACACACCCTCGTTTTGAATTGCAAAAGCAATCGGGTCCGTGCGCCGCCGTCGTGTCGCCTCACCGGAGCATGGCCGTGGCCATGGTAGTCCTTGCTGACATCGAGCAAGTAGATGGTTGGAGAAGGGGAGCTACGATGAGAGGGAGGAAGAGAAGAAGAGAGGAAGGGAGGGAGGTAGGTGAGGAGAAGGAGGTCGTCGTCGCCTATCGTCGCTGCGAGGAGGAGGAGGCCGCTGTTGCAGGTCGTCGTTGCGAGGAGGAGGAGGCCGCCGTCGCCGGTCGTCGCTGCGAGGAGGAGGAGGCCGCCGTCACCGGTCGTCGCTGCGAGGAGGAGGAGAAGGCCGTCGTCGTGCCACCGTCACTTGAAGGAGAGGAAGAGGCCGAAGCAAGGACGCCGGAGCAAGGTGGCCAGAGATAGGTGAAGGGGAAAAAGGGGAAGGATGAGAAGGAGAAGGAAAAGGGAGAAGGAGAAGGAAAAGGGGGAGGGAAAGTTGAGGGGTAGGTGGGCGGGGTGGTGATTCAAATTTGAATCCCGCCCAAGCTTATCCGTGGCGCACTAGGTGGTGGTGCGCTACGGGTAAGTTGCCCTCTATTTTTGTTCAGGAAAAAACGGTCTTTTGACCGTAACTTTTTACTCTATTCGAATTTTGAAAATCTAAAAAATCTCTAAACGACCGAAGGTCATTGCGAGCGGATGCGAAATCTCGTTCTCGTCATTTTGGCATATTATACGATTTTTTTCGATATCGTATGCAAAAGTTATGGCCATTTTACTGACTTTTTTTGCAGATTAAGTCGAAATTATTGTTTGTTAATTTTCCTACAAACTATACCACATTACCTACATAAATATGAAAGGATTATATTTTTAGAAGTGTTTATCATTTTCTTTTATTTTTTGCAAAACCTAAAAAGGCGATCCATGGGGGGGGGAGTTGGTGCAGGCCACTTAGCCGTAGGGCACTAGGGCAGAGTGCCCTACGGCTAAGTTGACCCAGCTGCTACAACACACATGCCCGTAGCGCACTAGGTCAAGGTGCGCTACGGCTAAGTGACACATCCGTAGCGCACCTTGACCTAGTGCGCTACGGGTATGTGTGTTGCGGCAACCTGTTCCCTGGCCCACACATATCCGTGGCGCACCACCCCCATGTGCGCTACGCTTATGGCAGTTAGCCGTAGGGTACCTGTGGGCTGTGCACCACGCCTATTTTACCCGTGGGGCACCACTAGCAAGTGCGCCACAGAAGTGTGGATTACCTATAGCCGTTTTCCTAGTAGTGGCACTCCTACAAGGTTATTAATCTTTTTGAAAAGTCGTGTCCACGGTTATGGACGACTTGGGAACAGACATAAAGATATAGAGAACTATAACCGAATGATAAAACTTGTCAACTAAAGCGAGATCCGGAATACTTCCTCGGGGTTGTTTGAGGGGGTATTCCGGAAAGAGATGTTCAGTTGATGGTGACATTTGGTGGATATCAAAGATGATTCTAAGAGCTAGAATTGAAGTCTTCTTATCCCCTTTTAAAAATGATCTGACTAGACGAGTTTCTTCTCCCTCTTGTTTTGAAAACAAAAGATGGCTTTATGCAAAATAACTCCACTAGCCATAAGTCTTGCGGAGTACACCCTGTACTCAGCCTTGCTTCGTTGATGTTTTTCTACAGATGATGCTACTCCAACTGAAGGTGGTTTCTACGTCGAAGTCGATGAGTAGTCTGGGTTCCCGGGCAGCAGCCTAGGATCTATGGAAGGGTCACTACTTCTGTTTATGGCCTCTTAGGCCATTTGCTAAGTTTGTTGTTTAGAACAACTTGTTTGCTTCCGTTGCTTGATGTAATGATGGGTCTATGACCCCTGGCTTGTATGACTGGTTTGTAACTCTCTTAAGAGTTTACCTTATTAATGTATGGTTTGTATGTTCTGTAATGTTACCGATCTTTCCCTGGGCGTTTTGGAATTTAGGTTAGGCTTGTATCATATGAGGATCTGGTATTTGTCTAGCCCTGATCCCGGGTCGTGACAATAAGGTTACGTGTCGTAAATGATGTATCGAACACGGCTAAAAATTATACTCTATGAACATCTTTAGTGGCTTGTCTAAATTTGGTAGCCTATATTTTCACATAGACAATAGTGTAAAAAGATCAGTACAACAAATGCTCTAATTTGACACGAAAGCAAGCTCGCGAACGACCAGCTTTGTTTTAGACGTCAAGACTCGGTTGGCCAACTGTAGACAACGAATAGCTAGTTTGGAGGATATCTAAATTTTAAACCACTAGATACACATAGTGTTCTATATTTGGCTTAGATTATTTAATCGTGAGCAAAATCCATCCTCCTGAGGCACAAAAAAAACAGCCGTGGCTGGTTTTCTCTCCTCCCATCCCGACCCAACCCTCCTCTCTGCTTCCTTACTCCTGTACTTCCTCTCTCGCGCGGACGCGCCGCCACATCAAATCAGGCGAGCCGCCACCACCTCGCCTCGATTCTCTCCTGGGAAAAAGATGCGGTTTGTTTTAGACGGGATACCATAGAAATCCCATCCCCTGCCTCCTTCTTCTCCACCGGCGGGCGCCGCTCTCTCTTCATATTCATCCTGCTCCACCGGCTGGCGAGCGCCGCCCTCACCTCCCCTTCATCTTGGTCCACCGGAAGGCGCGACCTCCCTTCCTTCTTTCAACTTTCCCGCGCGCCGCTCCGGCCCCGATGGCTTCGACACGCCCTAGCTCGGGGCACCAGCGGCCTTCACTCGCGAGTGAGGGGAAAAGGTGGGAGAAGGCAGCGGGCGTTCAGAGTGCTCCCTCGACCGCCATGGCGTCGCCACCGGGTCCAGATATTCCCCGGTCCCGACAGGTGCTGTCTAGGGCCACCTCAGATGGCCAGATCAAGCCGCTTAAGGCCACCCCACCGACCCATGGATGAGGCCCCAATCACCCATCACCCCATGGCCGCGGTCGCCGATGCTTCCCGCCACGATCTCCTTCCAGCAACTACGTAAGTTCATGTCATCCTCCCTCCTTTTCAATTCCCATAAACCAATTTCATGGTTCAGAGCACTTGGCTACTCTAATACCCACTTCAATATTTCATTATACTAACGCCCAACTATGGTTCCATGGTCCCAAAAATCTCTCGGTCGTCGAGATCCTTCTGCCTGACCCGATAGCCGTCCAAGCATTCTCCACGGCCACAACCACCAGCAGGACATGTAAGTCGAGGTGTATCCATAGCCACAGGCACAAGCCGGTGGCTGTGCACCAACACGGCGGACTGGTCAAGGGCCGTCCACCGACACGACGGACTTGTCACTGGCTCCTGGGTGATTGGTGGATGTGGAGACAGGGGAGGCTATGGCGGCTGATTTTTTCATTTGATTCGTGATGTGGAGGATATGCAGAGAAACAGCAGCACAGGTGGTTCGTCGGGTTCTTAATTCATCTTCTTGTCCCAGAATTAGTGCTTGAGTGCTATTCTCTGAAGCTTATGTGTGCAGTTGCAAGCCTGCAGCCCTGATGTTTGTATAATCAGGGGAGTTCCTGTAGAGTAGGTTTCAAATAGAATTGGAACATGCATTTGTTGATTCACCAAGTCAGTTTACTAGAAGAAAAGGAACATGGAAACTTGTATTTACTCATAGGAGAATGTCATGTTTGTTATTACATGGCAGGTTCTCTTTTAACATAGTGAAACTCTACTTGAATTATATGTTAGCATTTTTATTGGACAAGAGGACTAATGTATAGATTTGTTGTGCTAAATAGGTATATGTGATTTACAAGGTCTTGGTCTAAGCATGAAGACAGCAGTGCAGAAGTTGCACAACCATGATAAGGTAAAATCTCATGCTAATTGAATTTGATTCTCTTTGTGGCATCGTCTAATTTTACCATCGGACATGAGCAGCCAGCAGTGTAACAATACTATGGAGGCTTTAGAAGAAATAAGGGTAGCATGGTTCAGATGATGCAACTAAAGTTTTTCTGATTAGTACACCTACAATATATATTCAAGACTTGCACAACCTTATATCTCATATCAGGTTATGTTCGGTAGAAAATTGCAAATGAGAAATAAATCCATGTTAAATTTAATTCTCCACACTTTGTTTGCTCTTCTTTAGGCCAGTAGTGATTGCACAAGAGTGCTGCCAGGAACCTATCAATCTTCCCTTAGTTTTTTCTTTTTTCTTTTCCTAATTTTATTTTGTTGTCTGTGGCGTACAGCTGAACTATAAATATTCCCTCTGGGTGTTGAGCGTGGAAGGTGGGGAAGTCGCCGACCACCTAGGGTTGTGCCTCACTGGGAACGGAACGATTGACGGGGATGCCGGGAGGAACTTGGGCTGCTCATTTCTTCGACAGCTGTGGCGTTTACAGCCATGAGGGCAACGACGGCGGAACTTGCGGTTGGGCCATGGACCATCTGGTCATTCTTGGATGATGCATGCCCTGGATACGCTTGCAAAGGTGTGGATTTTCTCACTAAAGTTAAAATTGCCCTAGAGTACATGAATCATGCATAGATGACAGAATATGCCATAAGCTTAGGTTTCTTTTCAATCTGGCTCTTTCAGTATTTGTCATATCCTATAGTTGATAACATCGTGACTGTTCTATGAAGATTCATTATATGGATGTTTTGTTGTAATAAAGTATTTTCATCTTCTGAGCAAGATCTGATATTTAAGAAAATGAATAAACAACAGGTTTGATGCTTAGGAAGGGAAACGAAGAATGAACTACTCAACTTTAGATGAAAATGGAGATCCACAAAATGAGCTAAGTTGATCCCATCTATTTAATATATGTAGGAATAATTTTTCTACATGCAGGAAGGTTTACAAGTATGTCCAACTTTTGTTATTCTAAAATCTTCAGACAGTTCTAAAGTACAGTGAGCAAATTTTCTGATGTTGCCAGCAAGGAAAAATATAGAACCGTTTAATTCATGCGCTCACTAAAGTGTTTTAAATTCTTATTTTGATTGTTTTTATGTGTCCTGCATGCAGGTTTGCCAGACTGCATATTTGTGCTACTAACATATCATCGGGAGCCATGGCTATTAAAGCATCCTGCTGGCTCGAGGACCAGGGGAAATTGAGAGCGAAGAAAGTGGGACTTGTGGTTACACACCACCCATAGCTATCTACTGGTGGATCTGGTGAGTTTTTTGGAGCTCTAGATGACTAGACTTGCTTCTTTATAAACTTATGAAAGGCTGGTGATTACGGACGTGGGGAGTGGTCTGGGTTATGTGTGCTTGTGGCTCCTTGCACTCCATTGTTTTGTTCCGGGACTCCTGGTAGATTGTTGTTTGGCTTGCCATCATCAGCAAGAGGGCGCCGCAATTGAGGTGAGTACAACATGCTATTTATCGTTCAGTTTCCGCAGCAGACTCACAATGAACATGATCAATCGAGTATTGATTGTTGGATATAGTAGTCCTTCTGCTGTCTTGAATGAATTTTATCCACATACTTATTTGTGCAGGAGATTAGCTGATGGCCACCTCTTCCACCCGAGAGCATGTTAGCTTACTTCAGATCAGTAGGATCAACAAGAGAAATGACGCTATAACATGCACACACCAGAGCGGGGCATAATTATGTTGTTGTATCATCACCACTTTATTTTCTTTGATAGTGACTTATGTTTCCTAGATAGTTTTCTTTCTGTAAGCAAAAACAAACATAGTGAGGAATTCTGCTGGCTTTTTGTACATACACTATGCAGCATTGCAGTTGCAGTTCTCCCTTTCTTTTGGTTTAGTTTGTTAATGGAGAAAGAAAACTTCAAAGTATCCGTCTTACTTGTCCTTGTATTTCATAGGACAGGCTAAGTTTGTTTCTAAATATATTGTTTAATAGTAGCACATTTACCTCTAGATTTCTTACTTTTGATGCTTTTGGATATACGTATGGAGGTCTGGCTAGATCTAAGAAGTAGAGACAAACATGTTACATTGTTCTAATTCATATAAATCTTGGGGTCATGAGTCAAAGCTCAGATATAGAAGACCTTTGCAATTATTACAGCCTGCTTAAAACTCTGTTGTACGGTTCTGGGCAATGGATTTTCATACAAACATGTTTACTACTTACATATGTTATTACTATGAATATCATGTTGATCTCGATGTTTGGGCTTATAAGCAAATGATTATTATTCTGAGAAGAGGGTACTCAACTGAAGGTTGGTAAAACTTGTATAGCTAATATTGGATTGATGTGACCGGGGTAGCTGATCGCTCTTGATCTTGCATTGCTGCCGTATGGCTAGCTAATACAGCAAGCTATGGTCAATTTTTTCCATTGGAAGTAGATCAACATCTGATGTTGGTAGGCGATAAAAGAAAATTTCACTTATCAATCCGGCAAGGGTCCATCCTTTTTTACCCATTAGTTTGGTATTGTTATTTTTTGTTTTGCTTGTGTCATGTTTGCACGTCGCTATACAGGCGGCGTGGCGAAGCGCGCCTCTCCGTCTAGTATACACTAACCACTAAAGATGCTCATATCTGTTCATGGCAAAACATTGTGATGGATTTTAATCTAGGAAAATGCTTCTGTTCAGTCGGAGGCTGAACTCGATCGCGTCCTCCACCTCCTGCGTTCAATACGTGTCCCGTGGAACCGTTTTGTTTTTTTGCAAGCCACGTTATGTTGGGCCACAAGTAGCACGCTTTTATCCCTTCCTGACTATTTAGGGTGTATTCGATTCCAAAACATAAGGGTGGAATGGAATAGTTTCATTTTGACGTCATGAAACAGTTTCGATCCGGTATTCGGTTTAGAAACAATCGAGAAATATAATGGTTCATTTTTTGCTTGGTTGGTGAAATTGAAGAGCCAAACATATAATCAAAACACTGCCAAATATTCTATTGATTTAAAGTTATACTTAATATTCTCTCCAAATTATAATTAATAGTGTCAAATCGTTCTTTTTTTCTCAAAATAGTAGCTAGCAGAGTCTTGGAAAACCGCAATACACGTTAAATCGGAATATAGCACAGCTAAATAGGTTGAATAGAGGCAAAACCGGAGCCGCAAGATCGTGCTCGCGCCGTCGCCTCCCTACTTTGCGTGCTAGCACCACCGTCACCCCGCCTCCGCCCATGCTAGCTCCGCCGCCACCCTGCTTCGCGTGCAACCGCGCGTGTTAGCGCTGTCGCCGCCCTGCCTCACTCGCAGCCGCGCGTGCTTGCACTGCCGCCACCCTGTCTCGCCTCGCAGCATTCCATCGCCGCTGGCCTGCTTCTCATCACACTGCCACGCGCGTGCTTCTCTAATTAGGATAGGCTAATTTTTTTTATGGATGAGTGGAACGGGTTAGCGAGTCGTTCCCCCACGTCCCACCGATTTGGCCGGATGGGTTGGTTCCGCGTCTGAGGGAAATATTCCCTTTCGTGAAACTAGTTGGTTCCATTCCTTTGCCAAAACGAACACAGGAATGGGCTCTATGTGTGAGACGGTTCCGTTCTGTTCCACCTCGTTCCAGAACCGAACACACTTTTATTCCCCACTGCATTCTCTCTCATGTTTCCTTCCAAGCACCAGGCAGTGACGAGTTTGTTTTCGCCGCCGCTCCCATGAGAGCCGCTGCCCAAGACGTCGCGCCGCCCCTTCTCCTTACTCGTGATCCTCTCCTAGGCGACGTGGCATGCCGCTGGCATCGATGCATCTCACCTCTACAGCTCCCACTTAGGGCTCCTCAACGGGCTTGTCCGCAAAGTTGACGGTGGTTCCAGCAGGAGGCCGCCTCTAATGGCACAGATGCCAACGAGGTCGGCGTGGACCACCAACCTTGGGAGGTGCTCGCCTCAACCTCGTCATCACGTCCCAACGGAGGCACGGCACCGGCAGGAGGTGCCCACATGGGAGGAGGTGTTGTGTGACATCGAGATCAAGCCCTTTCCCGGGAGATAGGTGGTGCTCAGTGGCGCTGGCACGCCGGTAGCAACTACCAGTGAATTTGCATCAAGGAAATCATAGAAAGAAAATCTTTGCTACAACAGTTCCGCCTGATTTGCATCATAAGAAGAAATTTTGTGCTACAAATGATTGGCGATTTTACATCGTACTAAGAATATTTTTGCTACAACCGTAATGTGATTTTGTGATTTTTCTCATACGAGTCTTATCAGAGGATCTCGCCAGAATTTGTTTGCTACTATGCTACAATGTCCGGATGGCACCCGTCGGGTTCGGGGCCGGGTTTGGGGCCCCCATACCCGCACCCGACCCTCCTACCCGCCCCCGTGACCCGCCCTCGAACCCGTCACCTGGTATAGATTTTCACCAAACCCGCCCCCCGCCGGGTACCCGGGACCCGGCGGGTACCCGCTAAGCTACATGACAGCAGCATTTTGACAGCAAATAGACTAGTTACAACAACATTTTGACAGCATTTGAAGCATTATGACAGCAAATAGACATGAAATGGAATATTTCAAGCATTATGACAGCAAATAGCAAGAATAACTCACACGGTAGTGACAACTCATAACCGTACAAGTTTACAATCAGGAATAACAACAAACAGGAACAATAAATATAATCCAAGACCTCCTGGTCACATGGCAATAAAAAATAGGCACACAACAAGTTCACAAATCAGAATATTCATAACTACAGTCCACAGGACAACAATAACACACAAAGATATTCATCCATCCAAGATCCAAGATCCAACTCCCAGCTCCAAGCTCCAAGCAACAAGTAGGACGTGTCACATGGAGGGCAATCATGAATCCTAGTAACATTATACATTGCCAAAGTTAGTAGTTTTCATTGCAGCAGTCATAGAAATATTGTAGAAATAAGCACAATCATACTAACATCATTCTCTTCTTGTTTGTCTTGAAGACAAGTCCAAAAGCTGCCTTCACCAATATGAGCATCTACAAGAAATAAATTTTGCACATATAAGAACATAAGCTCGCAAGAATAAGTAAGAGGCATACGAGATAAAAAATTAAGAAAATGCATCATTTGTTCACCTTTGTACTTGTTTCCAAGCCAATCTTGATAGCACATCAGTACCTCAATCATGTGAGAAGTGAGGCGGCTCCTATGTTCATTCACTAATCTGCCACTTGTACTAAATGCAGATTCTGAAGCAACAGTTGTGACTGGAATGGCAAATATATCTCTTGCTACCTTTCTTAGTGTTGGGTACCTTGTGCCAGCCACTTTCCACCAATCCAACACACTAAACTTTTCAGTGTATGGCACTAAGTCATCAGACAAGTAATGATCAATCTCACCTTGAAGTCTAGCTGCTGCGGGCCTTTGTTGTGCTACAATATCATGGAAGAACGTCATAATGGCAGGAGCAGGCATTGAAGACAAGGAACATTCTCCAGCTGGTTGATATCCATCTCCTTCCACTTCATAATCCTCGATCAACCGATGGAGATTAGCAACTACACAATCAACCTTTTCTATGCATTCATAAGAGGATGGATCAACGCCATGGAGCATTGCAAAACATGCAACCAACATTTGCCTCTTATATCTAGGGTCAAGTAGTGTAGCTATGCCCATCAGCCCTTGGATATCTTTCCAGTATTTATCAAATTTTTCTGTCATGTTATTGCTCATTTCTTGGATAAACAAATCACCAGAGGTTGCCCACTGCCTAATTTTCATCTTGATTTCACAAATCTTAGGAAAGTATACATTGGCGGTGACATAATCGGTGCCTGAGAACAAGGTAGTTATCTCATAGAACAACCTTAGCCTAGGTACAACCTCAGCAGCAAAGTCCCACTCGTCGGTAGTAGGCAATGTTTCATATTGCTTGTCTACTATTTTGGCTCTTTCAAATACAGCTCTATAAGGCAAAGCTATGTCAAGCATGACGAAAGTGGAATTCCACCTAGTCTTACAATCTAGTCTCAACTTTCTAGTGATTATTACTTTCTTATACTTAGCCATCTCTTCAAATTTCTCAGCTCTCTTTGGTGTGGCAGTCCAATATGCAACACTTTCTCTAATATTGTGTATAGCTGATTTCATCACATCTAAGCCATCTTTTACTATGAGATTTAAGATATGAGCACAACAGCGCATATGAAGCATTGTACCTTCTAAGAGTAGCTTAGACTTGCCTATTTTGCTCACCATGAGGTCAAGTGCCTTGTCATTTGATGTGCAATTGTCAACTGTAATTGTCATCAGCTTCTCATCCAAGTTCCATTGCATTAAGGTATCATGCAGCTCTTCAGCTATAACATCTCCGGTATGAGGTGCTGGCATATATATAAACCTACAACAGTGGACAGCAAAGATTCATCAAGAATAATACATGGTTCAGCTATAAAAAACATCAGTTTTTCAAGTGGACAGCAAAGACTCATCAAGAATAATACATGGTTCAGCTATAAAAAACATCAGTTTTTCAAGTGGACAACAAAGATTCAACAAGAATAATACATGGTTCAGCTATAAAAACATCAGTTTTTAAAGTGGACAGCAAAGATTCATCCAGAATAATACATGGTTCAGCTATATACCCCATAAGAATGCTTTGCAACTTCCATGATTCATCAATAAAATGACCTGTAACAGCCATATAGCCCTTCTTTTGGTTATCAGCTGTTCACATATCAGTGGTGACAGCTACCCTTGACTGTAGCATAGTCATGTACTCAATTGCAATCTTTTTTTCCTTGTCATATCTTCCTATTATATCGTTCCTACAAAACAAAAGACAAAGGTTAGCTCATTATTCACACAAGAAAATGGCAGAAATAAATAGTAGACAATAGACTATAGTGCATGAAGCAACTTGATAGTGTTTCTTGTATGCAATTTAAACAATGGCTGGACTGCATGAATAAACCTCCTAAATCCAGCATGGTCCATGATACTCAATGGATAGTCATGCAACACTATCATGTTTGGAACGCCACCACTAGATACTTACCAAAACGGCTACCAAGTTTGATTCAGCCGTGCGGCTTGCCAGTTCTCACACTCTTGATACACACACCATGATACGTCCAAAACGTATCTATTTTCTCGAACACTTTGCTATTGTTTTTCCTCTAAACTTGTGTAATTTGGATACAACTAACACGGACTGACGCTGTTTTCAATAGAATTACCTTGGTGTCTTGTTTTTGTGCAGAAAATGAACTATCAGGAAAAATTCCGGAAAATATGCCAAAAACTATTTTTCACCAGAAGATCCATGGAGCCAGAAGGGGAGACAGAGAGGAGGCCTGGGGGGCCCAGACCCATCCTAGGCGCGGGCCCACTGACCCCGCGCCTGGGGGAGGTCTGGCCACCCCAGGCAGCTCCTCGGCCTCCCTCTGCGCCTATAAGTTGTCTTCTGACCTAAAAACTCATGGGGGTTCGATAGTTTTCCAGAAAGAGTTCCGCTCCACCGCTGCCACCAGGAACCAAGATTCGGATCCAGAAACTCCGTTCTGGCACCCTGCCGGGACGGGAATTTGGAGAGGATCATCGCCATCGTCATCACCAATGCATCTCCATCAACCACCGATGTTTCTCTCATCCATGAGTAGGTAATCCCCCGCTGTAGGCTTGGGGTTGGTAGGGATTGGATGAGTTATATCATGTAATCGAATAAGATCTGTTAGGAGCATAGTGCCTAGTATCTCTATTAGTGATATTTGACTTTATTGCAACTCATTATGCTTAATGCTTGTCACTAGGGCCCGAGTGCCATGATCTCAGATCTAAACTTATTATTGAATCATTATGATAGTATTATTTATGATCTTATCTGCAAGTTGTGTACACATATCATTGTCTAGATCCAAAGGCCCCAAAGTGACAATAATTGGGACAACTGGAGGGGATGGCTGTGGTGTGAGGATCACATGTGTTCACAGAGTGTTAATGCTTTGCTCCGGTGCTCTACTAAAAGGAGCACCTTAATTGCCAGTAGTTCCCTAGAGGCCCCGCTGCCATGGGCTGGCTGGACAGAAGATGTTGTGCAAGTTCTCATTACGAGCACGTATGACTATATTTGGAGCACATGCCTAGGATGTTTTAGTACTTGGATGCTTATTATTATTTATCTGCAATGCCCTAGTTCTTTGAAGTTACATGTTTAGACTCGTCCATGCAATGTCCGTCCATCCATCCCTATGCCTACCACACTCGAATCCCACTATTTACCGTTACTATTACTATTGCTACTGTTCACTGTTGCTGTTACTGCTGTTGTTGCTTTGCTGTTGCTACTACCAAACTGTTGCTACTGATAAACTTCTATGAGCAAGAACTATTTCCAGGTGCAGCTGAACTGACAGCTCAGTTGTTAAGGCTTGCAAGTATTCTTTGGCTCCCCTTGTGTCGAATCAATAAATTGGGTAATACTACCCGCGAAGACTGTTGCGATCCCCTACACTTGTGGGTCATCAAGACTATTTTTTGACGCCATTGCCGGGGAGCATAGCTTTATTTGTAAGTTCACTTGGATCTATTATTGTTCACTGCTACTCCTTTCATCATGGGGAAGTCTCGTGATGGAAAGTTCCCTATTTTACCATCCACTACAAGAAGAGGTTCAGTCCTAAACACCTCTGTTGCTCTTGATTCACCGTCCATTATAAGTAAGCTTGTCACACCATCACCACATGCTCATGCTACACACACTGCTACTACTGGTGAATCTGAAACTGCTTTTGATACTCATGATGTTACTTCTATTGTGCTTGATGCGAGTGGTTCATTAGGTCCTTTTCTAGATGCTACTATGGCTAGTCTAGGAAATACTGAAACTCCTAGTGAATACACTGTTACACGTGTTAGCTCACCTGAGTCTAGTGAGAGTTATGATATTAATGATGGTTACATAGAGCTCACTGATGAATTTGTTGAAGAGTGCCGAAATACACATGGTGCTAGGGCTATTAAGAGTCTCCTTGCTAGACATACTATTATACCTAAGAAGTATTATGATCCTAAGTTTGCCACCTCTCCCATAGATATTAAAGATAAATATTATGATTTTTCTCTTGATTTATCTTATTTAGATATTATTGAGAAAGAACCTTTTTGTGGTACTGAAAACGAGAGTGTTGTGGCTCATATGAATGAGCTTTCTACTATGAGTGCTTTGTTCTCTGATGATTTTAAGATGCGCAAGTACTTTGTTGCTAAGATCTTCCCTTTTTCACTAAAAGGAGAAGCTAGGGCTTGGTTTAATAGATTACCTCCTGGTTCCATTGATAGCCCTGATTGCTTGATTGCTTCTTTCTTCCATAAATATTTTCCTCCCAGTGCTAGATATGCTGCTTTGCAGAGAATTTTTGATTTTAAACAGGAGGAAGAAGAGAAATTGCCTGAGTCATGGAAAAGATTCTGTTCCTTGATTCATGCATATCCTGGATGTCCATTACCTAAGAATGAGTTGCTTGATATTTATGATAATGGACTAACTGATGATTCTAGGACCTACCTAGATAGCTTTGCTGATTATGTTTTCAGGAAAAGGACTCCTACAGATGCTGAAGAATTAATGAACAAGATAAGCAAGAATTATGATGATTGGACTTCAACTGAGCTGAATACACCTAAGCCTATTACTCCTGAACCAGTTGTTCCTGAACCAAGTCCAATACCAACAACAAAGAAGAGGGGAGTTATTGCATTAAATGATGAAGTGATGAAGGAAGCTAAGAAGTGTCGAAAGGAGAAAGGTATTAGAGCTGAAGATGTGAAGAATCTACCTCCTATAGAAGAATTATGTAAGCCAATTCCCCACTCATCTACTATTGAGGTACACTCTCTCCAACACTTTGATGAAGGTGATATTCCTTATGGTAAGCCTCCTGATCAATGCTTAGAGGAACTTGACATTTTTATTGTTAAACAAGGTCATTTTAATAATCAGATTCAGAATCATTTATTGGAAAACTCTAGAGCTATCAATGAATTGAAAGATATTGTGGAAAGAACTTCTAATGATATTGAAATGCTTTGTAAACACTTTCAAATGGTTCAAACTCAACTTGCTAAAGTACAAAAGGATATGCTAGTTAATGCCTCAGGAGATAAACATGCTTATGGAATTAAAACTAGGAGTGGTATAACTACTCAAGATCCTTTATATCCTGAAGGACACCCTAAAAGAATAGAACAGGATTCCCAACAAGTAGAAGATAGTGGTAGTCCTCGTAAGAGGAAGAAAAAGAAATATAAGGAAGTTGAGGAACCACTTGAACCTGCTATAGATCCTAATAGTATATCAGTCTCTGATGCTGAAACTAAGAGTGGTAATATTGATGAGTCTCCTGATAAGGAGGAAGTTGAGGAAGAACCTGAAAAACACACTAAGAACACTAGGTACACAAAGGAAGATTTTATTGCTAATAAACATGGTAAAGAGAGAGAACCTTGGGTGCAAAAACCTATGCCTTTTCCAGGTAAGAAACACAAGTCAAAGGAGGAAGAACACTACAACAAGTTTTGTGAGTGCATGAAACCTTTATTCTTGCAAATTCCTTTGACTGATGCTATTAAATTGCCTCCTTATTCAAAGTATATGAAGGATATTGTCTCTAATAAAAGGAATACTCCTAATGAGGATATTTCTACTTTGCTTGCTAATTACTCCTTCAATGGTAAGGTTCCAAAGAAACTTGGTGATCCAGGTATACCAACTATTCCTTGCTCCATTAAGAATAATTATGTTAGAACTACTTTATGTGATTTGGGAGCTGGAGTTAGTGTTATGCCTTTTTCTCTCTATAAGAGACTCAAGCTAGAAAAGTTGATACCAAATGATATATCTTTGCAAATGGATGATAAGTCAACTACTATTCCTGTTGGTATATGTGAGGATGTTCATGTTCAAGTTGCTCATAATTGCATGGTCTTAACTGATTTTGTTGTGCTTGAAATGCCTGAAGATGGTAATATGTCTATTATTCTTGGAAGACCTTTTCTTAATATTGCAGGTGCTGTCATCAATTGTAATCAAGGAAAAGTAACATCCAATATTAATGACAAAGAGCACATTGTCTATTTCCCCAAGAGGGTTGTTAAGAGCTATTGCCTGAATTCTATTGAAAATATTGAAGGCATCAAGGTTGGAGAAATATATTGTCCCATTCCACAAGAAAATATTGAAACTATTATGATTGGGACCATTTCTATCAAGTATGAGGTAACATAATCACCTTGTGGAATGCAAAGTTTTGTTTCATATAATATTTTTTTGGTAACAAGACTTGATCAACCTTGTTAACAAAAGGATTTTAATGAACAAAATAATGTTTCCACTGTGGTTATAATTGCTTTCCTTTTCCTTTCTCCTTCCTAGTCTTTGCTTTAGCATTAGTTTTGCTAGTTGTTTACTTGTTTGAGTTTCTTAGAGCTCTTGAAGTTTGACTTTGGTTTGCTTTTGCTTCTTCTGAAAAAATTGTTTCTACGAGAAAATCAATTTTCATACCCTGAAAATTGGCCAAAAATAAAGTTTCCCAAAAAATCCCAGAAAAATCAAAATAAATTTTTCCTCGAAAAAAGGGGCAGAGTGGCACCTGAGATGACCAAGGGGGCCATCCCTAGGCCCCACACCCATGGTAGGCGCGACCTTCCTAGTGGTGGCGCCTAGGGAGGGTCTGGCCCACCTAGGCCCCTCCAGGCTGCCTTCTCAAAGCCACCTTCTTTCTCTCTCCCAAAAAACACCGGAAAACTTACTCAAGCTCGAGTTCTTGCTGTTCTTGCTCGCTATTTTCGATCTCCTTGTTCATGCCATCTCAAGTGCTGATTTTTTGGAGGGTTTGCTCCTTGGTATGTGTCTCCTCCACTTGTCCAATTAGATTTGTGATTGGTAGATTGTATCTTGAGTATTTTTCTACTGTAGGTGATAGGTTGTTTGATCTTGCATGCTTGTTCTATGCTTAGAAACTTTGTTTTGATGCATCTGTAGCCCTCTAGCAAGTTCCTATAGTAGTTACTCATCATTTATCAACTTAGAAATCACTTGGTTTGATGGTTGTTTAAATTCAGAATAGTGAAGTCATGGACCACCACACCTTTGGTGACATATTTGAGAGTGATGCACCTAGAAGGGCAAGGCTTCCAAGGTCATCCACCAGTTCTAGACCCTCATACAATGAGGATCTCATCACTCTGTGGTTTGGTGACGAGTGAGATGAAGGGGATGCGCACCCTCCACCTTTCCTTGTCAAACTTTCTTGCGAGCTGTTGGGATTCTTAATGATTTCATGGCTTTGATTGAGAGGGCTGGTCTAACAAGTTTCATGCAGGATGAGAGTGCACAATATGCTTCACTTAGTAAAACATTTGTGGAGAGTTTCTCCTTCACCAATAGTTTGTTCAATCCTTTTGTGTATTTCAGACTTTATGACAGGGCTCATTCCATGCCTTTGAAGAAATTTTGCAAGGCCCTGGGACTTGGTACAAAGAGGTCATCGAAGAAGATTACAGCTCTTCCTGTTGATTTGTTGGAACTATACCGAGGAATAACCAATGATGATGATCGTAGAGCTCAACGAGGGAAGATAAAGAACATTCAACTTCCAGCCATCAGGTACTTCACCTAATATCTTACCCCGAGTGTTCTTGGTAGGGAGAACACTAGTAATATATCCAACTATCAATTGGCCTTCTTAGCTGCTGCGCTCTACCGTGAGGATAAGTATAATCTTGGTTCCCTCATTGCTCGTCGTTTAGCTGCTAGGGGACCCATTTATGGGGGAATTATTGCTACTCGTATCGCTGTTGCCTTGGATATTGTTGTTGATCCCCATGATACAATTTTGGCTCCTCGGAGACTTGATCTTGCTGCCATGAAGGCGCACCACTTTGTCACCTCTAGCTCTACTCTTGAGAACTTGGTTTATAGAATGTTGTTTACTGACGGGGAAGAGAGAGAGAGAGATCCCTCTACCCCAAACCACATTGTTCAGTATTTCTCAGGGACCTTGGTAGCGCACGAAGGCAGAGATGGATGACAAACTGTGCTTTCTCAACTTCCACGGGCACTATCAGGGGGGAGCACCCGCATATGACCCCGCTGTACATTATACAGGGGAGGCCTCGAGCTCGTACCAGGACGAGGGCGTTTCCTCGACATACTACGGAGGTGCATCTACTTGGGCACCATGGGATTGAGCCCCACTTAGGCCAAAAGCCTAAGCCTGGGGGGAGGTACACCGACATCACACTCATCTATATATCATGTTCGGTCGGTTCTTTGTATATCCATTGTTTTGCTTTCTTTTTGGTTCTTGTTGCTTCTTTCTCAAAAACCCAAAAATACCAAAAACTATTTTCGTTGTTTCTCTTGGTTTGTTTCTTTGTTTCTTTGCTTTGGTTTGCCTTAAAAGAAAAATCCAAAAAGATTTCGCTTTGTTTGGTTTGCTTTGATTTTGTTTGGTTTTTCTTCGTTTGCTTGTTTCTAAAAAAATTCGAAAACACTAAAAATATTTGTTGTTCTTCTTTGGTTTTGTGAGTTCTTTGCAGGGTTCAGCCGTTCTCAGTGGGTTTTGGTTTCATGTTAATTATTCAAGTCACACAAGTGCAGGGCAATAATGAAGATTAAGACAACTCGAGGTGTGGTAAGAGGCTGGTAACGAACTCTATTTGTTTCATTTTTGTACATATACTCATCATTGTGAGCATGCTTAGCCTGTTTGTGTAAGGTGTATGTCATTATGTATGCTTAGTAGTTCTTGCTTGTCTATGATTAGCTCCAACTTGCTAATAATTTGTAGCATGTCACATGAATGTTTGCTTGCATTTTTTTATTCATACTTTGGTATGACATTGTGGTATCCTCCTCTGACTGTTCATGTGAATCGACTTGGCACATGCTCACGCATGCATATGACTAATCAATAGTCAGTAATCCTCAATGATTTATTTTGCCTCGGAGTTCTTGTATCACTTTCATGCCATAGTTAGTCCTGTTTTGTTGCAAGCATGATTATGACAGTTATTGCTCTCTCATTTGTCGCTCCCTCTCTATTGCTAGCCTTCACTTGCACTGTATGTGCTCTACCTGTTCTTCCAACTCCCCAAAACCAATATTATCAGCTGTGTCCACCATACCTACCTATTAGCATCATTTGCTACTTCAGCGCATATTCAATATGCTGTGTTTTCTTCCAAAATAAAATGTTTGTCTGTTTTGAGAAAGTTAGTTAGTAAAGCTCTCACGAACTTGATGGCACACTTTATATTCTTTGCGCTTAATAATCTTGAACCATTGTGACTAGTCCATGAAAGTTATATGCTTGCTAATTATATACTGGGAGTCAGCAGAACCGTTCTGTGACGGGGAATGCTTTCAACACTTTTTGGATAATTCTATCCAGTTGATACTTTTCTCTTTTGTTTACGGATGTCGACGATGTGAAATAAAATGGGAAGTTGTTATTTCATGGAGTTTATACATTGTGTTAGAGAAACTCCTGGGCCGCTAGCCTAAGCATGCTTAATCATGGTGGAAACTTACATCATCACCATAATGAGCATCTATGAAGCTTCCTCAATAAAAAGCTATGCATATGGTACATAAAAAGATTGCTGAGATGCTCATTGTCTGCTTGCCTTGTCATTTTGGTTATGGGAAAGCTCCTGTACCATGTGCAAGGGGTACCCCGTTGGCGGTTCTCGATGATATGCATGTATTTAAAATGACAAGAACTTTCAGGTGACCAAAGTTGAGTAGCATGCGGAGCGACCCTCGTACTCAAGGGACTTGGGATTTCCAGTCTATGGTCTTTCAAGCATATGATTCAGAGTGGACCTCACTTTCACCTTAACCACATGAAGATGCCTATGATAGGGGCAATGAGAGCTCAAAGCTAATGAGTACCTTCCTTTCAGCATTGGGAAGCATTTCAAACCTTCACAAAACCGTTTTCACAACTTTGTTGAGTCGCCACTTATTCTATGAGCACCTTCTTGAGAGCATAGTTGTCATTCTTGTGTTTGTTCCAAAACTTGGTTAATTATGTCATGACTTTGATGCTTGTATCTCTGATATCTTTATCTCTAGTCTTCACTTGAACTTCAGAGGTGCCCCAACATTTATTTTGTGCTCTTCAAACAAAGGCAAGCGAGATACCACTCTATCATACCTTATTATGAGCATTGCAATGTTGCTTATGTTTATGTTTCATGCTACTTATTATTATTGAGTTGGTTTCTCTTCATGGCTTGCAATGACTATTGAGTAGACTTAGTTGCATACTTCTTATTATGAATTGTCTAAGCATCTACTCCCGTGCTGAGAATATATACATCATATGAAGCAAAGTGTTCGTGAAAGTTCTTTTATCGCACTCAGTTTTCAACTGAATTACTTGAGAACAAGCAATAAGCTAAGCTTGGGGGGAGTTGATACGTCCAAAACATATCTACTTTCTCGAACACTTTGCTAGTGCTTTTCCTCTAAACTTGTGTGATTTGGATACAACTAACACAGACTGACGCTGTTTTCATCAGAATTACCTTGGTGTCTTGTTTTTGTGTAGAAATGAACTATCAGGAAAAATCCCAAAAATATGCCAAAAACTATTTCTCACCAGAAGATCCACGGAGCCAGAACGGGAGACAGAGAGGAGGCCTGGGGCCCAGACCCACCCTAGGTGCGGGCCCACTGACTCCGCGCCTGGGGGAGGTCTGGCCAGCCCAGGAAGCTCCTCGGCCTCCCTCCGCACCTATAAGTTGCCTTCTGACCTAAAAACTCAGGGGGGTTTGATAGTTTTCCACAAAGAGTTCCGCTTCGCCGCCGCCACCAGAAACCAAGATTCGAATTTAGAAACTCCGTTCTAGCACCCTGCCGGGACGGGGAATTTGGAGAGGATCATCGCCATCGTCATCACCAATGCATCTCCATCAACCACCGATGTTTCCCTCATCCATGAGTGAGTAATCCCCCGCTGTAGGCTTGGGGATGGTAGGGATTGGATGAGTTCGTGCCTAGTATCTCTATTAGTGTTATTTGACTTTGTTGCAACTTGTTGTGCTTAATGCTTGTCACTAGGGCCCGAGTGCCATGATCTCAGATCTGAACTTATTATTAAATCATTATAATAGTATTGTTTATGATCTTATCTGCAAGTTGTGTACACATATCATTGTCCGGATCCAAAGGCCCCAAAGTGACAATAATTGGGACAACCGGAGGGGATGGTTGTGGTGTGAGGATCACATGTGTTCACGGAGTGTTAATGCTTTGCTCCGGTGCTCTATTAAAAGGAGCACCTTAATTTCCAGTAGTTCCCTAGAGGCCCCGCTGCCACGGGCTAGCTGAACAGAAGATGTTGTGCAAGTTCTCATTACGAGCACGTATGACTATATTTGGACCACATGCCTAGGATTGTTTAGTACTTGGATGCTTATTATTATTTATCTGCAATGCCCTAGTTCTGTGAAGTTACGTGTTTAGACTCGTACATGCAACGCCCGTCCATCCATCCCAATGCCTACCGCACTCGAATTCCACTGTTTACTGTTACTGTTACTATTGCTATTGTTCAATGTTGCTGTTGCTTTGCTGTTGCTACTATCAAACTGTTGCTACCGATAAACTTCTGTGAGCAAGAACTATTTCCAGGTGCAGCTAAACTGACAATTCAGTTGTTAAGGCTTGCAAGTATTCCTTGGCTCCCTTGTGTCGAATCAATAAATTGGGTAATACTACCCGCGGAGACTGTTGCAATCACCTACCCTTGTGGGTCATCACACCACTCCTCTATCTTCCGTCCCCGGCCACTCCGCATGTTCTGCCGCACCGCCCGCTCCCCTTTCTCCCCTTCCCGTTCCCCTTCACTGACGTTTCCGTCACACCGCCATGCTCTTCGACTTGGCTCGCCCGGCCACCGTCGTGGTGAGTCTCCGGTCTAATTTCATTATTAACCATACACATGTCAAGAGATTATATGTATGCTAAGATTAGTGTTGGATGTGTATATGTAGATTCATATTGTAGCTAGAGATTTATATGTATGTGTAGATGCATATGGTAGCTAGAGATTTATATGTATGTTTAGATTCATAGCTAGAGCTTATATCTAGTGTTAGATTAGTGTTGGATTGATTATTTTCTAGAGACAAAATGACTACATGCATTGATCATATATATGAATGACTATTTGTGGAGACAAAATTACCACATTGATCATATGAATGATTATTTTATAGAGACAAAAAGACTACATTGATCATATATAGTAGAGAAAGGATATGGTGCTAGATAAGATACTTTTTGTGAAGTCAAATGACTATATTTTTTTGTTTAGAACATGGTGCTTTCTCAAGTTTTTTTTGCCGACTACAGTGCTCGAAGTATGTCAGGATCACTATTTAGTGTCCAGATCATACAAGGTCGATTCGAGCATTCTTTGGTATGTGTAGATTTCATATGTAAATTTAGTCAATTTTATTTTTATTGCTATTGCCGTTTATTTATTTTTGATGTTCGTGTCAGACTATTCCATGCAATGTCTAGAGACAATTCAATAGAACTACAGAAAATTTCTTGGAATTTCACGCTCTTGGGCGAATATATGCGGTTGTTGTGCACAAAAAGCGAGCAATTGCTCGCCTTGAAGGTTCAGCATGGAGAAGTTTCATTGCCCGAAATCAAAGCCTGGCAGGTGTGCATATATATTTTGCAATGTAGGGAACTCCTGGGCCAAGAATTAGTGTGCTCTATTTCAACGATGATGAGGAGGATGGCGACGAGGGTGACGGCGACGAGGGTGGCGATGAGGAGGGTGACAGAAAAAAGGGTGACAGCGAGGAGGGTAATGGCGAGTAGGGTGTCCCGTTGGATTCTGCAATTATCTCTTAAAGATGCAAACTTACCGATAGTGAGGAGAAGTACCTGATCAACATCTATCCTTCAATCGCGTCCTTCATTGGGCTGTCATTTGTCACTCGTTTGATAATGACGCATATTAAGCTACAAAACATGGTATATATTCACTTGTCATTCTTTATTCAGTTGCTACTTTATTCATATGATGGTGCCTATTGAGATATCTAACTTTTGCATCTTACAAACTATCGGGGAGAATGGTTTCTTCTTTTCATATTCCTAAGGAAGGCATGGTTGAAGTGCGGGTTGGAGCAGGAGGTGGTGTTAGCGTGGTTTTGTACAAGATAGTGATATATGGTCGTATTGTCTTTAACAACCAAGACTGAATGTACTTTGTTGACTCTCAAGACTTGTATGTTGGGCAAGCCATTCTCGTCACCGACAGGACCAAGTCACGCTGTGACCTTCATATGATGTTTGTCATTGACTTTATTCATGATAACTAGTCGTAGCGATGCAACTTCATATATGTATGATGTTAAGAACATTGCGGTGAACCAACTTGTTTGTTTTCTACTATACAACTTTATATAATTGCTGCTATATTCTCTAAATTATTACTACAGTGAACCGATATTATTGTTGTTGTATTCCCTAAATTCTGCTATTCTTTATTTGTCATATTTTTATTAGTAGCGTTTAAATTCACTACACTATGGGAATAACCAGATAAGCCGACGACCTTTTTATACGCCGACGGCCCAGTTTTGCCGTTCGCGTAGGATAAATAGGCTGACAGCAGCCGTCGGCGTAAACGGGACCATCGGTGTAGCCTATTAGGCTAACGGCAGAGCAACGACGTCAATTCTACGCCGACGGCAAGGTTTCACACCTATGCCGATGGCAAAGCTATTTTTCTTTTTTGCAACATCAATCTTAGAAAAATCATAACTAAATCATTTAAATTCAAAAAAATACAACTCCCTCCGTCCTAGTTCCCAGGGCATCTTTTTAGAAAATCTTGGCCCAAGGCATAACATGATTGGCGCTGGTTTCTCTCTCCCTCTTCTTAATTTCTCACTAAAAGACCTTCATGATTTCGGGCATTCACTAGTAGAAAACAGGACACTAGTCCCGGTTTGTAAGGCTTTAGTCCCGGATTGCAATCCAGGACTAACGTATCGGGACTAAAGGTTAGGACTTTAGTCCCAGTTCTGTTACAAACCGGGACTAGATTGTCTCCACGTGGCCCCGCTGCGCGCGCTGGGCTGTAGCATCTTTACGAACCGGGACTAAAGTTCTTCTGCCGCGACAACGTTTTGCACCAAACTGCTGCCGCGGCAGGAGGTGGGGTTTTAGGGTTTTCTTTTTTTTGTGTTTGATTATTTTTTATTTTGTGTTTTCATATACATATTATTCTACGCTACTACATGTTGTATATATTGATGCATATATAATATAATTTCACTCACGATAACATAAATACATTAAATATATACACAACCGAGACTAGAGCTCATCTAATTGATTTACACCAAGATCATTATAACAGATACTGTCTTTTTGTGTCTATCCACGATTACACGAAGGTCTATCCACGTTGTACTCTCCTTTTGTGTTTATGATGTTCTTGAGCAAAAATCCCGACAACTTCTCTTGAATTGCTAGTAGGCGTTTATGTGGTAGGAGCTTATCCCGCATCGCATCCAACTATATATAAAGAAGCAGATCATTATGAATGAAACTCAATAAAAACTATGGTATAGAATAAATTGCGAATATATTGTTTACGTACTTGAAAGAAAAAAGACTGTGCCCTGCTCCATACACCCACGAATGAACTCGCATACGTAATATCCACATAAATTAGTCCCATGTGGCTGCGTCACACACTTTTCGATCGAGAATATAATTAAATCAAATAATATTCAAGCATGATAATTGTAAGAATGATAATTGTAATATCCACATAAATTAGTCCCCTAGATCTCGTACTACTTACCGGGACCGTACAAAAAGTGAGCTCCTCACGCCATTCACCCTAAACCTCCTTCGTGAACCTTTTCCAAACCCTGTCCGACAAAAAAGAAATGAATGAGTTATTAATTAGTTTATATCTCAGAGAATGAATGAAAGAGACAGATATAGTGATTGAAATTACTTTTGGAGCCAATCAATTATGTTGCGGTAGTCTTCCATCGGCTTATTTAACGAGTCCGATTTCAACTTTTGCACGGTCAACGTCAATGTTTAGAAGAATCCAGTGGAAGCTGCGCACGTTTATATACACTTAACATCGAGTAAACAAAAAATGAATGTGTACAAGACAGTAAGAATCTTACCCATAGTTGTAAGAAAATAGTATTTGTGTCTTGTAATGTTGCTCCATTAAAAACATTAGCAAGTTATACTCCGTTTCCTCGAGGTTATTTATTACCGTATGTGCATTAACTCTGTTTGGGTCAACGAACCCAATGCTGTAGATTGACTTTCTTCTACATTCTTGAATCTTTATTCTACATATATAATAGCATACAGAAGGAGCTATAGTGAGGATAACGATAGGAAATGAATTGAACGAGCTAAGTTAGTGACTTAATTACTTACAGACAATAGCAGCTGAGGAGGGACTTGTCGAGGGCGTCTAGGTTGAATAACTGAAATAGTTCACAAAGTTCAATGGAGATCTCGTCTGGACGGAAGTACTCCTCTCCAACTTTACATACGAGAAATTGTCTCCCTTCGTTTGTGACTTTCAAGTACCAGATATGCAACAGTCGCATATGTGTTGGAAGATCATCGAATACCTCATCGCTGACCAAAGGCTCCCCGTAGACAAATTTTCGTGCTATTGGTCCCTTGGCGACATTATCTCCGTCGACTAGAAGTGCTTTGACCGGCACGTTACACTCCTTGGGTAATTTAATAGCTAATTCCATATCTATTCCACCTTGTGTGGGCTGGGGTAACACCTTGAACGGGGCGATGGATTGTTTTGCCTGTTTGCCGAGCTGGGCAACTTCTTTTGATTTTCTCCCGCTTGCAGTACTGCTTGATGACTTCTCTTTTAGTGTCTTCGTAAGACAGCGTGTATAGTCATCTTTCCTATTTAACATATGTTGGGTGGTTGCTCAAGGAATGCCTTGAAATGCTTCTTGACTTTTGGATCAACTAGCACCTGTGGCTCAGGTTGTTTTGGTGCAAAATGGGCCTTCACTTTGGCCCGGGAGATCACCGCGCTTTCCTCATCAGTCCGGTGATAAGCTAACTTGGGAGGAGACGGCAGTACTCTTGGGAGGGGATCTTGTTGTTTTCGGCATCGGGTCTCCCTCGATGTAGCGGTGTTATTCTTCCGCTTTCTTCCCTTTGATTCAGTGGGCGGAGACGGAGGCGCCGGAGATAGAGATGCAGTCGCGCTGCGATCCCTCTCAGAAAGGGGTGGACTATTGTTTCTTGGTGGAGACGGTGGACTCGGAGGTGATGGTGGCCTTGGAGGTGATGGATTGCTTCTCGGAGGAGAAGATTGCCTTGGCGCCCAGCCTGAAAACACGATATGTTGTTTTTTTCCAAAGAATGATCCCACCCTCCACTTCTCCAAGTGTTTTCTCCCCTTCGCCTGCAGGGATGTCAAGCTCAAGTGATCGACATGTCGGTTCAACTTCATCCACACCGACACGAGCATAGCCAGCTGGAATCTGACTTCCATGGTAGGTCGCTTCCGGTGGACAAGGTAAAGCAAAGCCGAGCGCCACCTTCATAGAAATGTTCTTCACTGTGACATGTAGCTCACAAGATGTCCTTGCCTCGACTTCATCCACGGGGTAGCGAACCATCGTTGCACCGGCCGTATCATCTATCACCGATGCATTATTGTCTATCAACATTGGATTATTAGCTTGTACCTCCGTGGAAGCCATGCTGCTTCTCCGTTGAGATGGGCCCACCGGACTGTCTAACGCAGGATCTTGTAGTCGGGCCAGTACTCTAAGTTCATTAATCTGCTCCTGCTGCAGCTTGAACATGGCTTGAAATTCCTCGTTCCTTTTTGCAACCGCCTCCAACCGCGCTGCCTCCTACGCCTTCTGCCAGTTCGTTTTTCTAGATCGGCTTCTATAAGTGTCGATGTCAGCGGGAAACCCTGTCTTCCATGGAACAGATGGGCCAAAGCCTCGTGTTCGTCCGACTTTTTCAGGATTCCCGAGGGCATATGTCAGCTCACCGTTCTCCCTGTCGGGAATGAACTTTCCATCTTTTCTCAGTTGTATCACTTTAACAAGTTCATCTTTGGGTTTAGTAATGGCCTTCTTTGTAACAATAATCTCCCCGGTTTTCGTGTCATACGACCCCCCATGCCCAAGGCGCCAATTTTTTGACCTCACGGGCCACTAATTTGTAGCTGGCGTGACCCCCTTTTACGCATTTCTTCCTCGGTTTTTTCCCACTTCGGCGCAGCCGTCTTGTAGCCACCTGTCCCCATAGTATGGTGATATTTATTTTTGGCCGCATTTATCTTATTCTTTTTTGACTTGGCCGTAGATGCTTCTGATTCCTTGTATTTCACAAATGGGGTCCAGTTATCCCGCTGCTTCTCCAGCGGGCCAGTGAATGGCGGAGTGAGCCCCTTCTTGGCATAGTTGTTGTACAATGTTTTCTTCCAATCCTTGAACTGCCCGCCCATCTTCTTAAGGGCCCACTTTCTGACTTGCAACCTCAATGCCTTAGTGAGTTCAGGAGTGTCCAATTGAGGCAGAGAGAAGTGTGCCATGAGTGAATTCCAAAGACCCTCTTTGGCTCTATCATCGACAAAAGTTTCTCCAACTCGATCACTTTTCTTTCCTGGCTTATTCCACTTCTGAGTAGTGATCGGGATGGCGTCCCTGACTATCGCTCCGCATTGGTATACAAATACACTTGCGGCCTCTTTCGGCTCCAAAGGTTCGCTGAACTGAGACACTAGATCAATAGTGAAACGCATACCATCGGCCAACTTTTTGGTCGGGCCTCGTTTCCTTGCAGAAGATTCGCCCGATGCGGAGGTCTAAGAGAAGAAACAGTCGTTAGTACATATATATATATGAATCAACTAATGCATCTACTAGCTCGTGATCAGCAGAGGCTTTATATACCTCGCCGGTCTTTGCTATGGTGTCTCCACCGTCAGTTCCACCGTCGTCTCCACCAAAGAATTCGTCATAGTCATATTTTCCGTCGGCTTCATCCAAGTTGAGGTATTGGGAGCCATCATCATCTTCATTATCGTATTCTCCATCTTAATGGTAACCTCCTGTACCCTCATCTATCATGGTGTACATGATGTGCTCTTCGTTGTCTCTACCGTCCATAACTTAACTAATACAGAAGAAAGATAAAACCATTTTGCTTAATGCGATAAAATAAAGTAAGATAAAGTAATCCAGCTTAAACAACGCTATAAAGAAATATAAAGTACAAATTAAACAACAATACATCTCGAATAATCCAGCTAGTACAACAATAAAGTACCAATTAAACAACAATACAACCCTATTACACATCTAGATAGCTCAGCGAAGACGTCGAGCCCCGGCTACTGAGCCGCGGGAGGTGTGCATCCAAAGTGTAGGAACCATCACCGGAGAATATCTCGGGTAAGGTGCCTGAAGAAGCTGCCAGGTATTGGCGTCTCGGACTCCTAAAATGTGCATGTAGCGCCGGACGTGCTCGTCCTCCTCCCTCACACGATGCTGTACCACCTCGTCGGGGGTCGGCTCCCTCTGCATCGCACCTGGACCACTCGGCCGCCACCACAGAAGATCCGGGTTAACGACGACACCCGGATTCCTCACGAGACGACGTCCCCCGGCTGGTAGCACCTCTCAGTGCCAGCCCGGCGGAGCCCAGCCCCGTGGATGCCCTGCGACACTGTCTAGTAGCGCTCCGGGGGTCACGCCGAGTGAACGAGGATGAGGAATCGACATATTCCTAAACACTAAATTAAACCTATATACTTTAAACATGATGAAAATAAATAATATCAACTAAAATAAACTATATTAAACACTAACTAAATTCACTAACTAAAATAAACTATATTAAACACTAACTAAAATCCTAAAATTCACTAACTAAGAAAAATTACACTAAAATTCACTAACTAAGAAAAATTACACTAAAATTCACTCACTAAATTCACTAACTAAAATCCTAAAATTCACTAACTAAGAAAAATTACACTAAAATTCACTAACTAAATTCACTAACTAAAATCCTAAAATTCACTAACTAAGAAAAATCCTAAAATTCACTAACTAAGAAAAATTACACTAAAATTCACTAACTAAAATCCTAAAATTCACTAAGAAAAATCCTAAATTCACTAACTAAGAAAAATTACACTAAAATTAACCCTAAAATTACCCCTAACTAATTAACCCTAAAATAACCCTAACTAATTAACCCTAAAATAACCCTAACTAATTAATCCTCAAATTAGACTAACTAATTAACACTAAATAATTTAACAACAAAATAACAAAATTAACACTAAAATTAACTAACTCACCGTAGGGAGGGGCGGCGCCGGCTCCGGTGGTGGTGGACGGCGCGGGCCCGGCGCGGGCTCGGGCGGCGCGGGGCGGGCGGCGCGGGGAGGGCTCGGACGGCGTGGCGCGGGGACAGACGGCGCGGCGACGGATGCGAGAGGTGGAAGACATATGGCGCGGCGGCGGGGGCTCTGTGTGCTCCGGTTCGGTGCACGAACCAGGGCACATGGGGTGGGTATTTATACCCCCCTTTAGCCCCGGTTGGTAGCACAAACCGGGACTAAAGGGGTACCTTTAGTCCCGGTTGGTAGCACAAACCGGGGCTAACTGGTTTTCAGCGCGCCGCGTTTTGCGCGCACCCCCACACCCGGTTAGCCCCGGTTTGTACTACAAACCGGGACTAAATGTCCTTTTTTAAAACCTTTTTAAAAACAAAAAAACCTTTTTCAAAACCTTTTTAAAAACCTTTTTTTTAAATTAATTATTATATGCCTGTTTAAAACCTTTTTAAAAACAAAAAACTTTTTCAAAACCTTTTTTAAAAACCTTTTTTAAAACCTTTTTCAAAACCTTTTTTGAATTTTTTATGCCCGTTTTGAATTTTTTGCCGTTTCGAACTTAGGTCAAAACGGCATACGTGAAGATAGGAGATGAGAATGTTAGAACTTGCATTGGATCTCTGAAAAAACAACATATTGTGAGTCTAAAAATGATTTTTTCAAAAAATCACGGACGTTAGATCATGTACCTGTAGTTCAAACCGGACCCACTTCCTACCGATTCGGCAGACATTTGTCTTTTTCAGCCGGGAAGGACAGAAAGGTTTGAGATCCCCCGGTTGGGATATAGTTCACGTAAGGTGGTATACTATTTTAGAAAAATGGGATGGTAGCATTCTGTAACTGCATTTTGGTGCCTGGTTCACAAAACGACCCGTCTTTTTGCGCTCGGAAAATGGAAATTGGTTTTTCGAGCGATGAAAAGGAAAACTTCCTCCTGCAACATTGTTCTCCATCCCAATATACACATGCATGCACAATATGGGCACCGTATCACAAACTATGTCACGATTCAACACATAACATCTGTTTCTTGGACTGAAAGCCATGAAACCTCGAACATGATAGATCAATTTGTGAAGGTTTTTTGGAGACATAATCAGTATACCAAGTTTGATATTTTTCCTTGCAACTATGTCACATAATATCACACCACTCAAAGGATTTAAATTGTTCAGACCTTTTTTGAATTTTTTATGCCCGTTTTGAATTTTTTGCCGTTTCGAACTTAGGTCAAAACAGCGTGCGTGAAGATAGGGGATGAGAATGTTAGAACGTGCATTGGATCTCTGAAAAAACAACATATTATGCGTCTAAAAATGATTTTTTCAAAAAATCACGGACGTTAGATCATGTACCTGTAGTTCAAACCGGACCCACTTCCTGCCGACTCGGCAGACATTTGTCTTTTTCACCCGGGAAGGACAGAAAGGTTTGAGATCCCCCGATTAGGATATAGTTCACGTAAGATGGTCTACTATTTTAGAAAAATGGGATGGTAGTCCTCAGTGTTAGCTAGTCCTGGTTTGTCCCGGTTTTTAATATTAATAAATGTCTAAGTGTTACCTAGTCTAGTGTTTTGGTACCTGCCTACAACAATCTTAGAAATTCCTTTTTGTCCCGGTTTGTCCCGGTTTTTTATATTAATAAATGACGATAAAAAATAGGATTAATTCACAAAAGGTTTAATATATTACATCACCAACATCCACATCTAGTGTTTTGGTTCTCTTCTTGTCCGTAACCATGGAGCATCTTCCTTATTTAGCGATATGCTTGGGTCAGTTTTCACTTTAAATGGCGGAATTTATGAAATTTGTCATAATCTTCTGACATGTCTGTCCTGTCCTCAACTCTCACCATGTTTCTTTTTCCTGAAAAAACTATGTGGCGCTTTGGATCATCGTATGATATTATATTCTTTTGCTTATCTTTCCTTTTTCTCGGTCTAGTAGACATGTCCTTCACATAGAAAACTTGAGCCACATCATTGGCAAGGACGAATGGTTCGTCTCCATACGCAAGATTATTGAGATCCATTGTTGTCATTCCGTACAGCTGGTCTACCGCTACCCCACCTCCTGTCATCTTGACCCATTTGCATCGAAACAATGGGACCTTGAAATTAGGACCATAGTCAAGTTCCCATATGTCCTCTATGTAACCATAATATGTGTCCTTTTTCCCATTCTCGTCCGTTGCATCAAATCGGACACCACTATTTTAGTTGGTGCTCTTTTTATTTTGGTTGATGCTCTTTTTATCTTGGGCGTGCGTGTAAAATATATTCCCATTGATCTCGTACCCTTGGAAAGTCAATATAGTTGAAGATGGAGACCTGGCCAACAAGTACAACTGATCTCCAACAGTGGTGTCATTCATGAGATGTGTCTGCAACCAACCGCCAGAAGTCTTCATGTGTTCATCTCTAATCAACCTGTCAGACTGCCCCGGGTAGTTAGAGCGTACAATATTCTTGTGTACCTTGATATACGGAGCCACCAAGGTGGAACTTTGCAGAATTGTATAGTATGCTTTAGTGAAAGAATGTCCATCCATACATATCTTTGCTTTCTTTCCTAGCATGCATTTTCCACTAAGTCTCCCTTCATGCCGTGATTCAGGTACACCGATCGGCTTAAGGTCAGGAATAAAGTCAACACAAAACTCAACGACCTCCTCTGTTCCATATCCCTTGGAGATGCTTCCTTCTGGCCTCGCACGGTTATGAACATATTTCTTTAAGACTCCCATGAATCTCTCAAAGGGGAACATATTGTGTAGAAATACAGGACCGAGAATGGTAATCTCTTTGACTAGGTGAACTAGAAGGTGCGTCATTATGTCGAAGAAGGATGATGGGAACACCAACTCAAAACTAACAAGACACTGGACCACATATTTTTGTAACCCTGGTAGACTTTTTGGATCGTTTACCTTCTGAGAAATTGCATTGAGGAACGAACATAGCTTCACAATGGGTACTCTAACATTTTCCGGCAGAAGCCCCCTCAAAGCAACCGGAAGCAACTGCGTCATAAGCACGTGGCAGTCATGAGACTTCAGGTTCTGGAATTTTTTCTCTGCCATATTTGTTATTCCTTTTATATTGGACGAGAAGACAGAAGGAACCTTGATACTACTCAGGCATTCAAAAAAGATTTCATTCTCTTCCTTGGTAAGAGCGTAGCTGGCAGTACCTTGAAACAACTTTAGATGCCTACCTTCTCGGTCTTTCATACGTTGTTGGTCCTATCGTGCTTCTGGTGTATCTTTATTCTTTCCAAACACGCCCAATAAGCATAGCAGTATCTCGCAAACATTCTTTGTCAGGTGCATCACGTCGGTTGCAGAGCGGACCTCTCAGACTTTCCAATAGGGTAGCTCCCAAAATATAGATTTCTTCTTCCACATGGGTGCGTGTCCGCCAGCATCCTTCGGAACGGACTGTCCGCCAGGACCCTTTCCAAAGATTACTTTTAAATCCTTCACCATATCAAATACAGCATCACCAGTACGACGAACAGGCTTACTCCGATGATCTTCTTCACAATTAAATGCTTGCCTTTCCTTCTTAGGGAATGCCTGGGCGGAAGAAAACGACGATTCCCTAGGTACACATTATTCTTGTACTTATCCAAATAAATACTTTCATTGTCATCTAAACAGTGTGTGCATTGTATCCCTTGTTTGTCTGTCCTAAAATGTTACTAAGAGCAGGCCAATCATTGATGGTTACGAACAACTATGCCCGTAGGTTAAATTCCTCACGTTTGTTCTCATCACACACACGTACACCTTGTTCGTGCCACGGCTGTAAAAGTTCTTCAACTAATAGCCTTAGGTATACATCAATGTCGTTGCCGGGTTGCTTCGGGCCTTGGATGAGCACTGGCATCATAATGAACTTCCGTTTCATGCATAACCAAGGAGGAAGGTTATACATACACAAAGTCATAGGCCATGTGTTATGACTGCAGCTCTGATCCCCAAAGGGATTCATGCCATCCGTACTTAGACCAAACCATAAGTTTCTCGCATCACCTGCAAAGTCTGGGTACTTTCTCTCAATTTTTCTCCATTGCAACCCATCAGCGGGGTGTCTCAACATCTCGTCTTTCTTACGGTCTTCTTTGTGCCATCGCAACAATTTGGCATGCTCTTCGTTTCTGAACAAACGTTTCAGCCGTGGTATTATAGGAGCATACCACATTACCTTGGCGGGAACCATATTCCTCGTGCGCTCCCCCTCAACATCACCAGGCTCATCTCGTAGGATCTTATACTGCAATGCAGTGCATACCGGGCATGCATCCAAATTCTCGTACTGCTCACCGCGATAGAGGATACAGTCATTAATGCATGCATGTATATTCTGTACCTCTAATCCTAGAGGGAAGACAACCTTCTTTGCTTCGTAAGTACTGGCGGGAAGTTCGTTATCCTTTGGAAGCAGCTTCTTCATTATCTTCAACAACTTTTCAAATCCCTTGTAAGGCACACCGACCTCTGCCTTCCATTGCAGCAATTCTAGTGTGCTGCCTAGCTTTTTGTGGCCATCTTCGCAATTCGGGTACAACAATTTGTTGTGATCATCTAACATCTGCTCAGATTTCAACCTCTCCCTTTCGCTATCACATTCTCCCTTTGCATCAGCAATGGCCCGACCAAGACCATCATCTGGATCATATGATGCATGTTCTTCTGCTTCTTCTTCATCATTGTCTTCCATTGTAGTACCACCGTATTCAGGGGACATAGGATAGCTGTCATCATTTTCTTCATCTTCGTTGTCTTCCATCATAACCCCTCTTTCTCCGTGCTTGGTCCAACAATTATAGCCAGACATGAAACCGAACCGAAACAAATGGCCATGAAGGACTCTTGAGGAAGAGTATTCCTTCTGATTCCGACACTCACCACATGGACAACACATAAAACCATTCCGCTTGTTTGCCTCTGCCACAACGAGAAAAGAACGCACGCCTTTAATGAACTCGTCAGAGATTCGGTCAGCGTACATCCATTGTCATATCATCTGCATTTTATAAGTTCATCAAACAAAATCATGATGATAAGCGTAGTACTAGTCTAAAAATAAAAGAACACATCATATACATCAAACAAGCACTGATTTAAAAACTTTCTACTACATCTTTAGTCCCGGTTGAACACACCAACCGGGACTAAAGGGGTTGCGGCAGGCTGGGGCCGACATGAGCCCGTTTAGTCCCTAATGGTGTCTCCAATCGGGACTAAAAGTGGGTGACGACACTATATGTCGTGAGTGGACACTATGCCAGTGAGTGGCGACACTATTTCAGTGGGTGGAGACACTATGACAGGGGTGAGTGTCAACATTATGTCATAAGTGTCGAGACTATGTTGTGCTGCTTAATCTATAAATAGGCTTCTTTGTGAACTATGAACTGCAAGGAACATCATGTGCGAGACCAGGGACACCACTACGGCGGAGCTTCTCGAAGATTTCTTAGGACCTCTTCCTTAGACATCTTCGAGGAGCTCTCTGTAGAGACACTCCCTAATATGTGAAATTAGTTAGCTCCACCAGTATACTAATTTAGCTAGAAAAGATATGAACTGAAAGATGGTGTGCGAGAGCAGGGACACCACTATGGCAGAGCTTCCCGAAGATGTCTTAGGATGCCTCGTCCTCAGACATCTTCGAGGAGCTCGCCATAGAGGTACTCCCTAATTTAATTTGGTAGCTCCTTGGCATGTTCATGTTTTTGTTCTTAATTTCTTGCTTAACTGGCCGATGATTAACTAAAATGCTAGGGCACCACTATATATATGTGTACCTTCATAGTTTTGGTACTTATTTTTGTTTCAATGGATTTTGTGACGACAGGTAGAAGAAAGAAGAATATTTTGTTGCTCGACGGTGACATGATGCACTGTGAACCGACCGGATTTCAAGACAACGTGTCAAACCAAGATATGTATATAGGATGAACTCATGTATCTATGTGCTTCGATGAATCAAATGAATTTCAAGAACTATATGTGCCAAATTAACCAAATATACAGAGATAGAACCTACACAAAATCTATCCATTTCTAGAGCATGAAATGAGCTAAAACAAGCAATGAGAGCTGAAATGATGAAGTTGCTAAACTCTTAGGACCCTTGATAGATGTGGAGCCAAAAAATCTTCACAAATCTTTAGAAAAATGGGGAAGAACTCGAGCTTGAGGGGAGAAATTTGAGAGGGATGATTGTGTGAGCTTGAAATGGCTCGGGCTGGGAAGGGGAAGAAGATATAGTCGGAGACTTTAGTCCCGGTTTGAGAAACAAACCGGGGCTAAAGGTCCACGCATCTTCTCTTTTCCAGCACCAGACCCTTTAGCCCCGGTTTATTAAACGAACCGGGGCTAAAGTTCCCATACGAACCGGGGCTAATGTCTTCTGGTCCCTGCGGCCGTTTCTAGCCGTTGGGACCAGGGCATTAGTCAGAACCAGGACTAATGCTCTGGACCAAAGGTCCATTTTCTACTAGTGATTAAGGGCTTGTTTGATTCATAGGATTCACAAAACATAGGAATAGGAAAACCATAGGATTGGAGTGGCATGTCCACTTGAATCCTATAGGATTATGTAACTATAGGATTTTAGATCAAGTGGTGTTTCATTGCACAGGAAAATCAAAGTAATTGTATAAAGAGGTTGGAGTGGATGGAAATTTTCCTTCAAAATAGAGTGCAAAGGAATCCTTTGAAGGATTTCCTAAGGATTGTAACCCTTTGAATCAAACAGCAAAAATAGGAAAAATTCCTAAGGATCCAAATCCTACAAAAATCCTACACAATTCCTTTGAATCAAACAAGCCCTAACTGTTGGAATAATAAAAAAGGAAAATAATCCCGGATTTATCTCTGCATGCACTGGTTTTCCTGGATCGCGCCTGCCTTTTGCTTCTTCCCTCCGAGAATTCCCGCGATGATGACTCCGAAATTTTCTCCGCGCACAGCTTTCCTTCCTAAACCAATTATTTTGCCCCAAAATTCTGGCACTGATCTAGTTTGTCTCAAAACTCAAACGAAATTGCAGCACCAATCTTCTCCCTTTTTATATCCATGGAGTTTGGGAGACAAACAGAAGCAGCTCTCCTCATCTCCTCCTTGTTTCCATGGCGTCCGAGCAGGGAGCCGAGGGAAATCGCCGGCAGTCGCCTCTCGTCCTTCGGGGTCTCTCTCGCGTTGCTTTTCTTTCCGCCGCCTCGCGTTGTGTTTCTACTGGACTATCAACTAGTGGGTCTCCTACTCCTTCCATCGTTGTGGCTGTTGTGAGCAATGTCTACCGTTTCTTTTATACAAAAAATGGAGCATGTTCACGTACCACTAGGAAGAGGCGTCGACTAGTTTTTGCATGCAAAAGGTGGAACGGTTTTACACTCCATGCTGCCTTCTCCCCTTTCTCTCCACTCCCGCATGCACTAGAAACCGACCGTAGGGAGTAAGTGTTGAGTAATTGCTCACACGGTTTCACGATGTAAAAAATGCTGCCTGCTCACACGGTTGCTCTTCCACATTAAATACAATTATGCTTAGGAGGTGGGGATGATGGGACAAATATATTTTAGGATTGTGCCCTAGGAACTAGGACGGAGGTAGTATAATATATCAAATTTGCAGAAAAATAAGATGTATCTATATAAACTCAAATATTATATACTTTTATTCAAAAAATACATAAAAATATAAATACTTTCGTATAACATATTTTTCATTTTCCGAGTGCAAAAAACAGGGTGTTTTATGAAGCAATCACCAAATAAAAGTCTCAAAATAATAATACCACATTTTCCAAAAAATACTAGACCATATTGAATGGACAATTTTCCAACATGGGTATCTCAAACCTTTCCGTTCACCCCTCGTGAAAAAGACAAATTCCTGCCGAATCGGCAGGAAATGAGTTAGATTTGAACTACATGTACATGATATGATGCTCATGATTTTTTGCAAAAATCATTTTTAGGTTCACAATATGCTCAAATCATTTTTTGCAAAAATCATAGATCTAATGCAAGTTTAGTGAGGCTCAGCCCTGATCTAAGAATCTTCATGCCCCTCGATTTATAAAGTTTGACAATAGTTTGAAATGGACATAAAAAATTCAAAAACGATCAAAACAATGCAAGGTGTCATATTATATGACATGGTTGCATGGAAAAATACCAAACTTGGTATATTCATTGTGTCTTGAAAAAACCTTTACAAAATGACCTATCTCAATCGAGGTCTTCTGGATTTTAGCTCAAATGACCAATGTTATTGCAAGAATCGCGGTATAGTTTGTGATAATGTGCCCATATTATGCACGCATGTGTATCGTGAGATGACAAACAATATTGCAAGAGGAACTTTTCCTTTTTGTTGCACCGAAAAGCCATTTTTTATTTTCTGAGTGCAAAAAGACAAATTCCTGTCGAATCGACAGGAAGTGGGTCCGATTTGAACTACATGTACATTATCTGATGCTCATGATTTTTTGCAAAAATCAATTTTAGACTCACAACTCCGGGTGGCAATTGGTATCCGATACCCGCTAACCCGATGGGTACCCGCAGAAAATGGGGAGGGTATGGGTGAGAAAAAAACCCACGGGTCTGCTTATCGGTAAAAAGCTAGACCCGGCGGGTCTACCGGGGGCGGGTATGGGGGTGCCAAACCCGGACCCTATAACCCGCATACCCGCCAATGAATGTGGGGCCCTAATGTCATTGACTAATAGAAACCCTAACACTCTCCACACCACTCCATAGCCACACGATCAACGTTACAATGATCCCATCGGCCCACCCCACTTCCCTGAAGGCATGAACCCTGATTTCCTTCCCAGACTCCCTCACTCCCACCAACCCCTGCCGCCAAAACAACCGGAGTCCCCGACGAGGCGACGACGGACGACCCTGTCTCTCTCTCCCGACCCCGTCTCCCTCCTGCCTCCGGTGGACTCCTGCCGTCCTGCAGCGCTGCCGGCTGGCCACGCCACGCAGCCATGGAGGCCGAGGACGTCGAGCTCGACGAGGTGGGCAACACAGGCGCCATTCCTGGCTCGTCCGAGGCGGCGCGTGAAACTGAGATGCCCCAGCCGCAGATCCCGCCGCGGGGAAGCGGCGCGAGGTTGGGCTTCCTCCTGGGAATTCCAGCATCTTCGGCCCTCTCGCCGTCGACCTCCGTGGGTGCGCAAGGGCAAGGAGGCAGAGGTAGCGCGCGCGCCATTTTGCCCCCAGTGCATGTGACCGGAGCTAGCCGGAAGCGGGGTCGTGGCTGCACGCCTGTCACTTCGTCCTCCGATGTCGACGGTCGAGTCGAGAAGAAGGGGAAGCATGCCACCGGCGACCAACCTGCAGAGAAGGCCAAGTCTTCTACTCCATTGTAGTTTTCTTGCTGAAAAGTAATTTTCTTACTGCAGTATTGAAGGGTTTCGTAGCATAGTAAATCAAAAAAATTCTACAGATGCGAACGGGAAAGCCAAGATCTAATCTAGAAGATGCAAACAACAAGAGGGATTAGATGAGATCTTCATACCCTTGAAGATTCGCACCGCGGAACGTTCGTCGGAACGTCGGTGATGTAGTCGTACTCGCTTCTCTTCCTCGCGATCCGCTCCGATCTAACACCGCAAGTGGCGATGCCTCCAAGAGATGCACACGTGCGGCACCTCGACGTCTCCTCCTTCCTCGATCCAGCAAGTATGGTGGAGAGACGGATTGGATCTACAACACGACGGCGTGGTGCAAGTGGTGGAGAGTTTCTGCAGCAGGGCTTCGCCTACACGCAGTCGGGAGGGAGAGAGAGAGAGGAGGGCAGCAGGGCGGCTAGGGTTGAGGAGGAGGTGTAGGAGGGTGGTGCGCCCCCATCCCTCTTTATATAGAGGGGTGGGCGCCAACCCTAGCCCCTCCCCCAAGCCTAGGCCAGCGGCCTAGGAGGGAAGAGTGGGGGCAAGTTTTCCCTCCTCCTTCTAGAAGCTCCCTTAGGGTTTCCCCTTGGTTTGGCCGGCTGGGCCCTATGGGGCCTTGTGCCCCTGGTCCAATGCGGCCAGGGCACTCCCTCATAGGCCCATGCCCCCTCCCGGTAGGTGGGGCCACGTTGGTCCCCCTCCGAAAGGTTCTAGAAGCTTCCGATACAATACCGATTAACCCGAAACAATTCCGAACTCCAAAAACTGCATTGCCTTATATGAATCTTATTCTCCGGACCATTCCGGAACCTCTCGTGATGTCCCGGATCCCATCCGAGACTCCGAACAAAAACTCATAAACCAATTATCCAATCTATCCTAGCGTCGAGACACGTTAAGTGTGTGACCCTTCGGGTTCGAGAACATGTAGACATGATCTTCTATCAATAATCAACAGCGGGGTCTGGAAACCCATATTGACTCCCGCACATTCATTGATGATCATATCGGATGAACCACGATGCCAGGATTCAATCAATCCCATATATATATTCCCTTCGTCTCGCGATATTTTACTTGCCTGAGATTTGATCGTCGGTACCGTCATGCCTAGTTCAATCTCGTTCACAGCAAGTACTTTACTCGTTCCGTAATCCGATATCACTTTGTGATTAACTCCTTAACCACATGCTTGCAAGCGGTGTTGATATCGATTACCGAGTGGGCCCGAAGTATATCTCTCCAACTTGGGAGGGACAAATCCCATCTCGATACATACAACCCAACAGGTACTTTCCGATCACCTGAGAGACACCTTTATGATCACCCTCTCATAGGATGACGTTTGATGACCTCAAAGCTTTCTTCCGATACCAGGGAGATGTATTATCTCATGGTCTAAGGAATACAATATTTGACATAAGAAAAGCTTCGCAAAAATGAACACGATGACACGATCTAATTGCTCCGCTTAGTTTGGGTCTGTCCATCATATCATTCTCCCAATGATATGATCTCATTATTAATCGACAACTCATGTCTATGGTTAGGAAACCTTAACCATCATTAATCAATGAACTAGTCCATAGAGGCATACTAGGGACACGGTGTTGTTCACAAACCACACAAGTATTAAAGTTTCTGCTTAATACAATTCTAGCATGGAATATAAACTTTATCATGAACAAGAATTATAATAATAACATCTTTATTATTGCCTCTAGGGCATAATTCCAACAGTCTCCCACTTGCACTAGAGTCAATAATCTAGTTTACATTTGGCAACAATATCACACCCATGGCACTAAGGTGCTGATCATGTTTTACACGTGGAAGAGGTTTAGTCAATAGATCTGTGACATTCAGATCTGTATGTACTTTGCTAATCTTCAGATCTCCATCTTCTATATAATCTCGGATTATATGAAACTTGCGGTTGATATGCTTGGTCTTTGGATGATATCTTGGTTCCTTAGCGAGTGCTATGGCGCCAGTGTTGTCACACAATATCTCCAGTGGGTCCAATGCACTTGGAACCACGCCAAGCTCAGTGATGAAGTTCCTGATCCAAACTCCTTCACTTGACGCTTCTGCAGCAGCCATGTAATCCGCTTCTACTGTAGATCCCGCGATCACGCTTTGCTTGCAGCTTCTCCAGCTCACAGCTCCTCCATTCAAAATATACACGTATCCTGTCTGAGATTTAGAATCATCCTTGTCGGTGTCAAAACTAGCATCGACGTAACCTTTTACGACAAGCTGTTCATCACCCCCATAGACTAAGAACATTTCTTTAGTCCTATTTAGGTACTTTAGGATGTTCTTCACGGCTGTCCAGTGTTCCACTCCTGGATCACTTTGATACCTGCTCGTCAAACTAAGAGCATTGGACACATCCGGTCTAGTACACAGCATGGCATACATGATAGAACCTATGGCCGAGGCATAAGGCACTTTTCTCATAGCTTCCCTATCATTTACCGTAGCTGGACACTGAGCCTTGCTCAATATCTTACCTAACAACATAGGCACTGAACCTTTCTTTGCCTTATCCATTCTGAACCTTTTCAGAACTTTGTCTAGGTATGTACTTTGGCTTAAAGCTATCAGGCGTCTTTGTCTATCTCTATAGATTTTGATACCCAATATATAAGCAGCTTCACCTAGGTCTTTCATTGAAAAACACTTGTTCAAATAACTCTTCACATCGTTAAGCATGTTAATGTCATTTCCAATAATCAATATGTCATCCACATATAGTACCAGAAATGTCACTGAGCTCCCACTCACTTTCTTGTAGATACAAGCTTCGTAGCAATTTGGAACAAATCCAAAGCTCTTGATCACTTGATCAAAACGAAGGTTCCAACTCCGAGATGCTTGCTTCAGTCCATAAATGGAACGCTGAAGTTTGCATACTTTATCAGCATCCTTAGGATCGACAAAACCTTCGGGTTGCATCATATACAACTCTTCATCAATGTTGCCATTGAGGAACGCAGTCTTGACATCCATCTGCCATATTTCATAATCATGAAACGCAGCAATTGCTAATAAAATCCGAATGGACTTAAACATCGCTACGGGAGAGAAAGTCTCATTGTAGTCAACACCTTGAACTTGTCGAAAACATTTTGCGACAAGTCGTGCTTTATAGACGGTAACATTACCATCCGCGTCCATTTTCTTCTTGAAGATCCATTTGCACTCAACGGCCTTTCGGTCGCTAGGAGGGTCCACCAAAGTCCATACTTGGTTTTCGCTCATGGATCCCAATTCGGATTTCATGGCTTCTAGCCATTTCTCAGAGTCTGGGCTCTCGCCTCCTCATAGTTCATAGGTTCACTGTCTTCTACCAACAAGACAGTCAAGACAGGGTTGCCATACCACTCAGGAGGGGCACGCGACCTTGTCGACCTGCGACGTTCAGTAGCATCATCGTCCGAAGCTTCATGATCCTTGTCATTAGCTTCCTGTATTGTTGGTGCAGGCGGCACTGGAACAATTTCAGGTGCTGCGCTACTCTCCAACTCAAGAGAAGGTTCAACAACCTCGTCTAGCTCTACTTTCCTCCCACTCACTTCTTTCGAGAGAAACTCCTTCTCAAGAAAGGAACCGTTCTTTGCGACAAACACTTTGCCTTCGGTTCTGTGATAGAAGGTATACCCAATAGTTTCCTTAGGGTATCATATGAAGACGCATTTCTCCGCTTTGGGTTCGAGCTTGTCCGGCATCAACTTCTTGACGTAGGCTTCGCATCCCCAAACTTTAAGAAACGACAACTTAGGTTTAGCACCAAACCACAGTTCATACGGTGTCGTCTCAACGGATTTAGATGGTGCCCTATTTAAAGTGAATGCAGCGGTTTCTAATGCATAACCCCAAAATGATAACGGCAAATTAGTGAGAGACATCATCGATCGGACCATATCTAATAGGGTTCGATTCCGGCGTTCAGACACACCATTGCGCTGTGGTGTTCCGGGTGGCGTGAGTTGCGAAACGATTCGCGCTTGCTTTAAGATGCGTGAGAAAATCATAACTCAAATATTCACCTCCATGATCGGATCGTAGAAACTTAATTTTTCTGTTACGATGGTTCTCCACTTCATTCTGAAATTCCTTGAACTTTTCAAATGTTTCAGATTTATGTTTCATTAAATAGATATACCCATATCTACTTAAGTCATCGGTAAAAGTGAGAAAATAGCGATATCCACCGCGCGTCGAAACACTCATCGGTCCGCATATATCGGTATGTATGATTTCCAACAAGTCCGTTGCTCGCTCCATCATTCCGGAGAACGGGGTTTTGATCATCTTGCCCATGAGGCATGGTTCACATGTGTCAAATGATTCAAAATCAAGAGACTCCAAAAGTCCATCTGAATGGAGTTTCTTCATGCGCTTTACACCAATATGACCTAGACGACAGTGCCACAAATAAGTAGTATTATCACTATCTACTTTGCATCTCTTAGCCTCAATGTTATGGATGTGTGTTTCATCCCTTTCGAGTTCAGAAGAAATAAACCATTCATAGCAGGTGCATGACCATAAAAGATGTTACTCATATAAATAGAACAACCATTATTCTCCGATTTAATGAATAACCGTCTTGCAATAAAAACGATCCAGAAATAATGTTCATTCTCAACGCAGGCACATAATAACACTTATTAAGGTTTAAAACTAATCCCGAAGGTAAAACTAAGGAGAGCGTGCCGACGGCCATCACATCAACTCTTGATCCATTGCCAACGCGCATCGTCACCTCATCCCTCGCAAGCCGAAGTCTATTCCGTAGCTCATGTTTCGAGTTACAAATATTAGCAACTGAACCAGTATCAAATACCCAGGCACTACAACGAGGGCTAGTAAGGAAAACATCAATAACATGTATATCAAATATACCTTTGATGGTGCCAGCCTTCTTGTCCGCTAAGTACTTCGGACAGTTGCGCTTCCAGTGACCCTTGTCCTTGCAATAGAAGCACTCACTGTCCGGCTTGGGTCCAGACTTGAGCTTCTTCTCAGCAGGGGAAACGCGCTTGCCGCCGCCTTTCTTGAAGGGCTTCTTTTCACCCTTACCTTTCTTGAAGGTGGGGGGCTTGTTGACCATCAACACATGATTATCCTTTTTGATGTCCACCTCCGCAGCCTTCAGCTTTGCGAAGAGCTCGGTGATCGTATTAGTGGAACCAATCTGATTATGAGTCACTACAAAACTTTTGTAGCTGGGAGGGAGTGATTGTAGAACCTTGTCAATCTTGAGCTCCTCTGGAATCTTGCAGTCCAGTTGCTCAAGGCGTTGAGTGTAGCCCGACATCTTTATGGCGTGCTCACTAACGGAACTCTCTTCCTCCATCTTGCAGTTAAAGAATTTCTCAGAGATCTCATATCTCTCAGAACGGGCCTGAGTCTGAAACATGGTTTTCAGCTCCTCAAGAATCTCAAAGGGCCTGGGATAGTCTTCAAAACGATTTTGAAGGTCTGATTCCATAGCAAACAACATGGTGCTCTTAATCACACCATAATCATCTTTGCGCGACTGATAGACAGCTTTCTCATCAGCCGGCGCATCTACAGCAGGAGTGTCACCTAGCGCATTTTCAAGGACATGGTCCTTTTGACCGCCAGAGAGAATGATTCTCAGATTGCGGAACCAGTTGGTGAAGTTAGACCCATTGTTTCTAAGCTTTTCCTTCTCAGCAAAAATGTTGAAGTTGAAGTTAGACTTAGCCATTTGATCTACAATATTTGCAAGTACAAATTGGACTATGTTCATGATAACTAGTTCAACTTTTAATCAAATTACTAGATGAACTCCCACTAAATTCAACATCCCTCAAGTTGTTTAGTGAACACGGTCCAAATTCACCACACCTAATCCGATCTTCACGAGAAGAGATGTGGCTTCAATGGTGGACAACAAAGTGTCGATCATATCATTCATATGACTCATGCTTAACCTTTTGATTCATGTGTTCCGAGGCCATGTCTGTACATGCTAGGCTCGTCAAGTCAAACCCAAGTATTTCTGCATGTGCAAAAACTGGCTTGCACCCGTTGTATGTGAACGTAGAGTCTATAGCACCCGATCATCACGTGATGCTTGGACACGACGAACTTTCACAACGGTGCATACATGGGGAGAACACAGTTTTATCTTGATCTTTAAGTGAGGAATCATCTTATAATGCTACCGTCGCGATCTAAGCATAATAAGATACATAAAAGGATAAACATCACATGCATATAACTTTATGTGACATGGTATAACCAATCTTCGCGCAATGATCTCCAGCTTGTGCGTGCCGGCATGATCTCCATCACTCCACCATGATTGCCTCCACCACGAATAGCAACTACAACTATTGCTAACTACTTAGCGATAAAGTGAAACTATTACATGGCGTATAAGAAGTTGACACACAGGTCATACACAATTATAAAGACAACCATATGGCTCCTGTCGGTTGTGTACTCATCGACATGCAAGTCGTGAAACATTACAAAACATGATCATCGCATACAATATACACATCACATCTTGGGCCATACCATATCACAGAAAACACTCCCTGTAAAACCAAGTTAGACGCCTCTACTTTGTTGTTGCATGTTTTACGTGGCTTATGGGAGTAGCAAGCTAGGAACGATTCTTACCTACGGAAAGCCACAACGGTGATATTATGGTTGCCAAACTCCGGTGTAAATCCCATGACAACTATAGTGAGAGAAACTGGCATCCACCAGCCGCATGTGTGGAACAAGCCACACGTCAAGTGCGGAGCCGGTCTCGCGAACGACGTCGCGTAAGGTTGGCCTGGACCGCTTCAATCTCACTATCCCGTGTCATAATAAGAACACAAACAAGAGGATTGCAACAGAAAACATCAACGCCCGCAACAACCATGTTGCGTTCTACTCGTGAAACACATCTACGCATAGATCTATCTCTGGTACCACTGATGGGTTTTGCAGCATATTAAATCAAAAAAATTCTACGGATGCGAACGGGAAAGCCAAGATCTAATCTAGGAGATGCAAACAACGAGGGGGATTAGATGAGATCTTCATACCCTTGAAGATTCGCACAGTGGAACGTTCGCCGGAACATGGGTGATGTAGTCGTACTCGCTTCTCCTCCTCGCGATCCGCTCCGACCTAACACCGCAAGTGGCGATGCCTCCGAGAGATGCACACGTGCGGCACCTCGACGTATCCTCCTTCCTCGGTCCAGCAATTATGGTGGAGAGATGGATTGGATCTACAACGCGACGGCGCGGTGCAAGTGGTGGAGAGTTTCTGCAGCAGGGCTTCGCCTACACGCTGTCGGGAGGGAGAGAGAGAGGAGGGCAGCAGGGCGGCTAGGGTTGAGGAGGAGGTGTAGGGGGTGGTGCGCCCCCAGCCCTCTTTATATAGAGGGGTGGGCGCCAACCCTAGCCCCTCCCCCAAGCCTAGGCCGGCGGCCAAGGAGAGAAGAGTGGGGGGCAAGTTTCCCCCCTCCTTCTAGAAGCTCCCTTAGGGTTTCCCCTTGGTTTGGCCAGCTGGGCCCTATGGGGCCTTGTGCCCCTGGCCCAATGCGGCCAGGGCACTCCCTCATATGCCCATGCCCCCTCCCGGCAGGTGGGGCCACGTTGGTCCCCCTCCGGAAGGTTCTAGAAGCTTCCGGTACAATACCGATTAACCCGAAACAATTCCGAACTCCAAAAACTGCATTGCCTTATATGAATCTTATTCTCCGGACCATTCCGGAACCTCTCGTGATGTCCCGGATCCCATCCGAGACTCCGAACAAAAACTCATAAACCAATTATCCAATCTATCCTAGCGTCGAGACACGTTAAGTGTGTGACCCTTTGGGTTCGAGAACATGCAGACATGATCTTCTATCAATAATCAACAGCGGGGTCTGGAAACCCATATTGATTCCCACACATTCATCGATGATCATATCAGATGAACCACGATGCCTGGATTCAATCAATCCCATATATATGTTCCCTTAGTCTCGCGATATTTTACTTGCCCGAGATTTGATCGTCGATACCGTCATACCTAGTTCAATCTCGTTCACAGCAAGTACTTTACTCGTTCCGTAATCCGATATGACTTTTTGATTAACTCCTTAACCACATGCTTGCAAGCGGTGTTGATATCGATTACCGAGCGGGCCCGAAGTATATCTCTCCAACTTGGGAGGGACAAATCCCATCTCGATACATACAACCCAACAGGTACTTTCCGATCACCTGAGAGACACCTTTATGATCACCCTCTCATAGGATGACGTTTGATGACATCAAAGCTTTCTTCTGATACCAGGGAGTTGTATTATCTCATGGTATAAGGAATACAATATTTGACATAAGAAAAGCTTCGCAAAAATGAACACGATGACACGATCTAATTGCTCCGCTTAGTTTGGGTCTGTCCATCATATCATTCTTCCAATGATATGATCTCATTATTAATCGACAACTCATGTCTATGGTTAGGAAACCTTAACCATCATTAATCAATGAACTAGTCCATAGAGGCATACTAGGGACACGGTGTTGTTCACAAACCACACAAGTATTAAAGTTTCCGCTTAATACAATTCTAGCATAGAATATAAACTTTATCATGAACAAGAATTATAATAATAACATCTTTATTATTGCCTCTAGGGCATAATTCCAACAAGTTTTGCTAGTGTTTAGGTGATTTTCTAGTGTTTATTGCAATAACAAGGCACTGTGTGTATTGCTAGTGATGTTATCTAGCTATTGGTTAGTGGTATGGTAATGGTACAGTAGCTAGTTATTGTTCTATTGGGCATAACTATTGTTCTATTTTATATATAGCTACTAGAGATTGCTTATTATTTATTGCTAGATGAATATATGCTCCATTTGTTGTAGTGGTGCGTCTGAATCGGTGAATGACATATTTGATGATGAAGAAGATGAAGTGGTGGAGGTGAATGGTGCTAGGACACAGAAGCTTACTTCTAATGTGTGGCTCGAGATGACAAAGATATTTGTGCGTGGAGAGTGGAAGGGGATATGCAACTACTGTAACAAAGCGCTTAGTGTAGCATCCAAGAGTGGCACTTCTCATTTACGTGACCATTTGAAGATATGTACGCAAAGGGTCCTGAAGTTGAAGCTCAAGGGGGGCAAATCGTTGAGTCAGTCTTCATTGAGGATGACTGCTGAAGTTGATGGCAAGGTGAATGTTGGGAGCTATACATTTGATCAAGAGACTGCTAGAGAAGAGCTTGGTAACATGATAGTGTTGCATGACTATCCATTGAGTATCGTGGACCATGCTAGATTTAGGAGGTTTATTCATGCAGTCCAGCCATTGTTTAAATTGCATACAAGAAACACTATCAGGTTGCTTCATGCACTATAGTCTATTGTCTACTATTTATTTCTGCCATTTTCTTGTGTGAATAATGATCTAACCTTTGTCTTTTGTTTTGTAGGAAGGATATAATAGGAAGATATGACAAGGAAAAAAAGATTGCAATTGAGTACATGACTATGCTACAGTCAAGGGTAGCTGTCACCACTGATATGTGGACAGCTGATAACCAAAAGAAGGACTATATGGCTGTTACAGGTCATTTTATTGATGAAACATGGAAGTTGCGAAGCATTCTTATGGGGTATATAGCTGAACCATGTATTATTCTTGATGAATCTTTGCTGTCCACTTTAAAAACTGATGTTTTTATAGCTGAACCATGTATTATTCTTGTTGAATCTTTGCTGTCCACTTGAAAAACTGATGTTTTTTATAGCTGAACCATGTATTATTCTTGATGAATCTTTGTTGTCCACTTGAAAAACTGATGTTTTTTATAGCTGAACCATGTATTATTCTTGATGAATCTTTGATGTCCACTATTGTAGGTTTATATATGTGCCAGCACCTCATACCGGAGATGTTATAGCTGAAGAGCTGCATGATACCTTAATGCAATGGAACTTGGATGAGAAGCTGATGACAATTACAGTTGACAATTGCACATCAAATGACAAGGCACTTGACCTCATGGTGAGCAAAATAGGCAAGTCTAAGCTACTCTTAGAAGGTACAATGCTTCATATGCGCTGTTATGCTCATATCTTAAATCTCATAGTAAAAGATGGCTTAGATGTGATGAAATCAGCTATACACAATATTAGAGAAAGTGTTGCATATTGGACTGCCACACCAAAGAGAGCTGAGAAATTTGAAGTGATGGCTAAGTATAAGAAAGTAAAAATCACTAGAAAGTTGAGACTAGATTGTAAGACTAGGTGGAATTCCACTTTCGTCATGCTTGACATAGCTTTGCCTTATAGAGCTGTATTTGAAAGAGCCAAAATAGTAGACAAGCAATATGAAACATTGCCTACTACCGACGAGTGGGACTTTGCTGCTGAGGTTGTACCTAGGCTAAGGTTGTTCTATGAGATAACTACCTTGTTCTCAGGCACCGATTATGTCACCGCCAATGTATACTTTCCTAAGATTTGTGAAATCAAGATGAAAATTAGGAAGTGGGCAACCTCTAGTGATTTGGTTATCCAAGAAATGAGCAATAACATGACAGAAAAATTTGATAAATACTGGAAAGATATCCAAGGGCTGATGGGCATAGCTACACTACTTGACCCTAGATATAAGAGGCAAATGTTGGTTGCATGTTTTGCAATGCTCCATGGCATTGAGCCATCCTCTTATGAATGCATAGAAAAGGTTGATTGTGTAGTTGCTAATCTCCATCGGTTGATCGAGGATTATGAAGTGGAAGGAGATGGATATCAACCAGCTGGAGAATGTTCCTTGTCTTCAATGCCTGCTCCTGCCATTATGACGTTCTTCCATGATATTGTAGCACAACAAAGGCCCGCAACAGCTAGACTTCAAGGTGAGATTGATCATTACTTGTCTGATGACTTAGTGCCATACACTGAAAAGTTTAGTGTGTTGGATTGGTGGAAAGTGGCTGGCACAAGGTACCCAACACTAAGAAAGGTAGCAAGAGATATATTTGCCATTCCAGTCACAACTGTTGCTTCAGAATCTGCATTTAGTACAAGTGGCAGATTAGTGAATGAACATAGGAGCCTCCTCACTTCTCACATGATTGAGGTACTGATGTGCTATCAAGATTGGCTTAGAAACAAGTACAAAGGTGAACAAATGATGCATTTTCTTAATTTTTTATATCGTATGCCTCTTACTTATTCTTGTGAGCTTATGTTCTTATATGTGCAAAATTTATTTCTTGTAGATGCTCATATTGGTGAAGGCAGCTTTTGGACTTGTCTTCAAGACAAACAAGAAGAGAATGATGTTAGTATGATTGTGCTTATTTCTACAATATTTCTATGACAGCTGCAATGAAAACTACTAACTTTGGCAATGTATAATGTTACTAGGATTCATGATTGCCCTCCATGTGACACGTCCTACTTGTTGCTTGGAGCTTGGAGCTTGGAGCTTGGAGCTAGGAGTTGGATCTTGGATCTTGGATGGATGAATATCTTTGTGTGTTCTTGTTGTCCTGTGGACTGTAGTTATGAATATTCTGATTTGTGAACTTGTTGTGTGCCTATTTTTTATTGCCATGTGACCAGGAGGTCTTGGATTATATTTATTGTTCCTGTTTGTTGTTATTCCTGATTGTAAACTTGTACGGTTATGAGTTGTCACTATCGTGTGAGTTATTCTTGCTATTTGCTGTCATAATGCTTGAAATATTCCATTTCATGTCTATTTGCTGTCATAATGCTTCAAATGCTGTCAAAATGTTGTTGTAACTAGTCTATTTGCTGTCAAAATGCTGCTGTCATGTAGCTTAGCGGGTACCCGCCGGGTCCCGGGTACCTGCCGGGTCCCGGGTACCCGCCGGGTCCCGGGTACCCGGCGGGGGGCGGGTTTGGTGAAAATCTATACCCGATGACGGGTTCGGGGGCGGGTCACGGGGGCGGGTAGGGGGGTCGGGTGCGGGTATGGGGGCCCCAAACCTGGCCCCGAACCCGGCGGGTGCCATCCGGACTCACAACATTATATTTCATTAGAGATCCACTTCAAGTTTTCTTTTTCGTCGCACCAATAAGCCATTTTTTCAGTGCAAAAAAGGGTGTTTCATAAATCCTAACATAGTTTCGGTTGTTCTAGTGTTAACAAGATATGATACATAATTAAATATATGACAGGGATGTCATATTTGGATTCCTCTCATTTTTCTGATCGATTTGGATATATTATTTGTCGAATTATGATTTACGGATTTGTAGTTGTGAATTATTCAATATTAAATGGAAAAAAGGCAAAATAAATAAAATTTGTTTTATTTTAATTTGAATTCAAGATTATTATTACTTATTCATTGTTGTTTACTTAATAAATGTTTGAAATTTTAAAAATAAAGGCGTGTGATACCATCGTCCAAGGGTTAATAAGATTATATGGTAATATTATCAGTAAGATCTAATTTCCTGATTGGAAGCTTATCTGAAAGGAACAGAGAAGTTAAGCATGCTGGGGCTGGAGTAGTGCTAAGATGGGTGATCGGTGAGGAAGTTTGATCATTAGTATAACTTAACCGGAAATTAATTATACTTAGAGTTAAAAAATGCTTATGAGATTAACGACTCAAATAATTTAAAAAATGCTTGTGAGATTACTAATTCAAGACAAAAACAAAAAATATTTGGAAAAAAATATTCAAAAGAATATTGAAAAAAGATAGGCCGACAGCGTAGCTCCAGCCAAACCTTCTAGGCCGACTGCAATGTCATCGGTGTAGCTGCCGCCAGGGCAAACAGCCGTCAACCGTGTGATGTGGGCCCCACATCCTTTACGCCAACGGTATCCTCTATGTCGACGGGCAAACATGCTATGCCTACGGGGTCGTACGCCAACGGCAATCAGTGGCTACGCCGAACACTATGGGTGATTTACGTATTAGTGGCGATCAGCACACACACCACCACTATGAATGTTGCCGGTTGTGTTCAAGTCACACGCCACCAATACAGGTTTTGCTAGTGGTGTTTGAGTCACACGCCATCACTGGTAGCTACCAGTGGCATGAAGTTAGTGGCATATGGGTTCAACGCCACTAAAATCAATTTCCGAATGCCACCAATGAAATTTTTCCTACTAGTGTATAGTTGTGGGTAAGATTTCCAGAACCCTTGAATCAACTGTCTCAACATTATTTGCCATGCCTCCAACTTAGACAAATCTCACTTGGACCCACAATCCTTGTTTTATAACAAGACTTTAAGTCATGTTAAGTCTCATACAATCCAAGTGGGTACTATGTTTCGTCTCCTTAAGTGTGTGATCCTATAAGTTCATGCATGCATGTACACAATTTGAGCTTCTCTTCTGAGTTCCCACATGTAGTTTCCAGTACACCACTCAATCCATGAGTTCCTAGAATTGAGTCGATAGATGATAGCGACTCCTAGTAGAATGTGACAAATCCCAAGAATCATAAGTCAATCTAACGGACCTTTACAATTTTGTCATATGCAACATTCTTTTTGCCTCTTGATATATGTTTATCAAGCTCAAGGCTAGAAGTTCTCATCCTTTTTGGTAGTTTGAGCTCTCTTCTCGAACTTGTGATACAGATTCTTGAACTGGGTTAACTCTTAATCCAAATCGCATGGTCATATCTTCAGAATCTGATAACTTGAGACGGTTTGGAGATATTTGTCCAAGTCGGAGGGGGAAATCAAATGTTGATCAACCTGTGTCGCATCTATTACATGACATGACAGAAGTCTACCTTACTCAGCTACCTAGTTATGAAGTAGCGTTTGGTAGACCCTGGACAAGTCGATTCACATCTCAAGAACATGCGAAACCTCGAGCCTAGGACATTAGGGGCGGACCTAGGAAGGGCTTAGTGGGGCCAAGGCACCCCACTCTAGTTTCTGAATTGTAATAAAACCTTCACAATTTTACAAGAAAATCCTTAACTTGTTTGAATTTACTAATAAGGTACCCCACTTATATGTTTGGCCCCCGTTGGTACTTTCTGTTGGGTCCGCCCATGGCATATACATCGTACTTGAAATGACAAACATCTCGCTACGTCCCATAGTGAGTTTGTCCAACTCGGTGATCTCGATCCATGAGTTCATACTATCGCGTTAGCATCCATATACTTCCTCTGTTTTAAAATATAAAATGTTTTAGCTTTGTGAAACAAATGTATATACATTACTTTTAGTACATAGATTTATTTAGGTTTAAAGTGAATCTACATGCTAAAAAAAGTATAGATACATTTCTTTTACAAACCTAAAACATCTTATATTTTAAAACGGAGAGAGCACTAGACATGACTTGTGATATGTGTCCGCAAGTGGGAGTTCATACATTAGAACGATCATCTCTATACGAGTTCCTACATCCACAAAGTCAAATGGACATCACTTGTGAAAAACAGTCATGAACCGAATCATATACCAGTAAAAAGATATGTCCCCGCATCAAGTTTCGAATTTGTTATTCTAATTATCGCTTATATAGGCGATGCTGCAGCAGATATAAATGCTACTGGCCGGCCCCAAACTCGAAAGGCGAGGCCTTGAGACACTTTGTGTGGATCTCTCCATGGCTCCTGCTCTTCTCCCTCGTTTGCTCTTGCTCCTCTCGGCGACGTCCGCCGCCGCCGTAACGAACGCACAGCTATCGGAGAACTACTACGAGTCTTCTTGCCCCGCTGCGCTTCTCGCCATCAGGACCGCCGTGACGACGGCGGTGCTGCTCGACCGTCGCATGGGGGCTTCTCTTCTCCGGCTTCACTTCCACGACTGCTTTGTGCAAGCAAGTCGCCTACATCTCTCCCTCTTATTGTGTTCTAGCTAGCTAGCTCACATGAACCGATAGATCTGTGTATGTACAACTAACAGGGGTGCGACGCGTCCGTTCTGCTGGACGACACGGCCAGCTTCACCGGCGAAAAGGGGGCGGGGCCGAACGCTGGGTCGCTGCGCGGTCTGGAGGTGATCGACAGGATCAAGTTGCTGCTGGAGCTCATGTGCCCGCGGACCGTCTCCTGCGCCGACATCCTCGCCGTCGCCGCCCGTGACTCCGTCGTCCACGTAAGCAATTGAGGCCGGCCTGGAGTGAAACGACTGATCGTTCTGGCCGTCGGTGGAACATGGAAGTGATAATAACTGTACGTTACTCTGTCTGGACTTTTTTGTGCAGCTGGGGGGTCCATCATGGACGGTTCAGCTTGGAAGGAGGGACGCTACCACAGCAAGCGCGTCACTGGCTAGCAGTGACCTGCCTGGCCCCAACTCCAATCTCAATCATCTACTCACCGCCTTCTCCAAAAAGGGACTAACCACCACCGACATGGTTGCTCTCTCAGGTAAATTAGTGCATTATTGCCTGCGCTGCTACACTATACACAAGATAAAAGTCACAGGAGAGAAAAATAATATTCTTAAATTTGAACTAAAACCACCACAAGTATTTTGGACAGGAGGGAGAGTAGGAGGAAATATGCATCATGGTGAGTAGTTGACCAGAAAGATGAGTACTGTCGCAGTAGTCAGATGACGATGCATGACCCAAACCAAGTGCGTACGTATGCATGGCTAGCTGCCTAGCTAGCCATACGGTAGATACACATTAAGGCTTTTTGGTTCCATTATAGTATATATGACTCTTCTTGGCAGCGTAGCTACCTAGATGATCGACCGAGTAGTGCCCATCCATCAGCTCGTCGCTAAACACCGATCGACCGAGTAACATGCATGACGCATTGCCTTTTGCCTGCATGCCCTGAATACAACATGATGATCGATGGCTCTTGTCCCTACGCTTGTCACCACCTTTTCTTTTCGCTACTAGACAAGGCTTGCACGAGCCATCAAAGTACCTTTTTCCTTGAGGACGGAAACATCCAAGTGCCTTAATCACTCGAGTAGTCAAAGTCTGCCACCCAACTACCTCTCACAATTCATTCATGCACCATGCAATGTTCTAAATTCGAAAGAAGAAAATCACCATGCAATTATGCATGGATCCATGCTATCATTCACAGCACACAAGGAAAGGGTAACGCGAGAATGAGCGAAGTACTGTATCATCGGTTGATCTCCAGTCGACAGCTCTCTAATGTTACTAGCTCGATCGATCACCACGCACGTGAATAATAGTGCACATTGCTGCAGGGGCCCACACCATCGGCCGGGCGCAGTGCCAGAACTACCGAAACAGGATCTACACCGACACCGACATCGACGCGACATTCGCGGCTTCCCTGCGAGGCGGCTGCCCACGGGCCGGCGGCGGCGACCACAGCCTCGCGCCGCTCGACGCATCCTCGCCGAACACCTTCGATAACGGCTACTTCTCCGGCCTCCTCTACCATCGGGGGCTGCTCCATTCCGACCAGGCGTTGTACGACGGCAACTCCACGGACGATCTGGTCAGGAGCTACGCGTCCGACAATGATCAATTTGTCAGCGACTTCGCGGCGGCGATGCTGAAATTGGGCAACATCAGCCTGCTGACGGGATCTTACGGGGAGATCCGGGTCAACTGTCGGGCGGTGAATTAACGATGGAGCAATGGGGGGGGGGGGTTATCATACATGAGGATGAACAATATGATTTCGGAAAATGCATGAAACAAAAATGCATATGTATGCAGGCTGCCTAGTTATTACACTCTTCTTGGCTTATCCTGTTTTATTAGATCCATAATTCATAAACGGTGCATCACACAAGCACATAAATATTTTCACATAGATCGGCAAAAAATCTCATTACCCACATTGTTCGCAATGTTTTCGGTTCCACTCAAACTACTTCCATGCCCTGAAGACAAATCCTTCCGCGCGCGGGGTGATCTTGCCCGAAACAATCCATGAGCAATGGAGGGCATTAGTTGGCACAATAGAGTCAGGTGTATACCTAGGAAACCGTGTGTTTCACGCCTACGGCAGGCAAGCAGTTACAAATAACCAATCATAATACGCATGTGGATGGTTTTTAGACTGCACTACTCATATATATCACCACAAATGGTTCTTATACAACACTACTCAAATCACATTACTAGGTGAAGTACAACTGAAATATAGAGTTCACGAGCATAATTAATTATACAAAAGTCAACGAACATAAGCAAACAGGTTCTGGAATCACTTTACAGAAGGTCCAACAGATAATGAGCACAATGCACACTCAGCGGCATGAAAATCCCGCCAGTATCACTACAGGAATAGAGCGAGGAGCCGACGGCCAGAGGCTACGCCGACGGCCAAAAGCCGGGTTGTCGGTGTAGGCCACAAGCTGGACGCCCCACGAAGCAGGTTGTCGGCGTAACATTGCCCTTGGCGTAGGATAGCTATGCCGACGACAATGCTCTCGGTATAGCTTTCATAGCTACGCTGACGGCAATGCCCTCAGCATAGCTATTTTCTCTTTTACCTTATTAATGTTAAAAAAATCATAACTAAAACATTCGAATTCAGAAAAATACAAATAATATATCAAAAAATTTAGAAAAATAAGATCTATGTATATAAACTCAAATATTACACATTTGTAAATAAAAATTAAGTAAAACATAAATAAAGTACATATAGTTTGAAACGGGCATAAGAAATTCAAAAACGATCGAAAAAATGTAAAACCTTCATGTGGTGTCATATTATGTGATATAGTTGCAAATAAGAATATAAAACTTGGAATATTGTAAATATCATAAAACCTTCTCAAAATGAGCAATCATGTTCGAGATTTCATGGCTTTCAAGCCAAACGATCAATGTTATGGCTAGAATCACGACATAGTTTGTGATAATGTGCTCATATAATGCACACATGCGTATCTTGGGATGGCTTACAATATTGCAGGAGGAAGTTTTCTTTTTCATTGCCCCAAAAAACCATTTTCCATTTTTCGAGAGCCAAAAACGGGGTGTTTTGTAAAGCAACCACCACAAAAATGTTTCACATTGGTACCACCCTATTTCTAAAAAAATACTAGACCATCATATATGCACAATTCCCCAACCGAGGTATCTTAAATCTTGTCGTTCACCCTTCATGAAAAAGACAAATTCCTGCCGAATCGGTAGGAAGTCGGTCAGATTTGAACTACATGTACATGATTTAATACTCATGATTTTTGGAAAAATCACTTTTAGGTTCAAAATATGCTATTTCATCATAGATCTACTTCAAGTTTAGTGAGGCTCAACCTCAAGCTAAGAATCTTCATGCCCGCCGTTTTGACCATAGTTTGAAATGGGCATAAAAAATTAAAAAAAGCAATCAAAACAATGTAAAAACTTCCCGTGGTGTCATATTATGTGATATAGTTGCAAGGAAAAATATAAAACTTGGAATATTGTAAATATCATAGAAAAACCTTCTCAAATTGAGCTATCATGTTCGAGGTTTCATGGCTTTCAAGACAAACAACCAATTGAAAGAGCATATGGGCCCCCATGTGTGGTTTTGGTAATTAATGACAATCTTTATGGACTAATGTGTGTACTGAGTTGCACTTGTAGGATTTGTCCATTGGCATCGCTTGGAGTATGTGTTGGCTTCAAGATAGATGAAATTAAGAATAAGAAGTGTTGTGCAAGCTCAAAATGCGCCATGCTTGCCATCCTCGATGATCATTGATCGATGAATACAAGATCAAAGTAAAGGTTTCCCCATAGTGTATGGGGGAGAAAAGTGCAAGTCTTCATCTAGCAAGCGTGTGGAAGAGGAATCAAGAAAGGTGTCCATCTTGAGAAGGTTAAGATCGTCTACATTGCGCTCAGGTGGAATGCTCAAGTCAAAGATATAATCTTCATAGTTTTTCTCTTTTTCCGGTCTCATGTTCTTAGCTGGGAGACTGGTTTTAGGATAGATAGTCGTACTATCAAGAGGGGATCTCGAGTGAGTAAGTCGATCATATCTTTCGGAGAGAGCTCAAACCTTTGCATACTAGGTATCATCTTTCTTGGTTGTTATTTGGATCTTATCCATATGGATTTCTAGAGATTGTGGTACATAACAAGCTCTAATTCATCAAAAGTGGATTTCACTTTTATATCTTATTGCGTTTTTTATCTTGGAATTTTTCTGGTCTCTCACCAGGGGAGGTATATCACATTATAATACATGAAATATTCTTACTTATTGGGTAGCTCTTGTCGTCCTCTTTCTAATAAAATTGGTTTCGGGTCAATCGGAGTTTCCCAACTCAAGTTAATGCATTTGGAAGTTTGCTTCTTATTCTATTTTTAAAGAAATTGGAAAATGAAAAAAAAGTTCTGGGCCGAGTGGTAGTACCGCTACCTCCCGCCTCTGCGCGCTGCACTTCCTACTATGTCGCACGGTAGTATCGTTGTCGCTGCCGCCTGACCCTGCGTGCTGCACTTCCTACTATGCCGCCCGGTAGTACCGCTGCATTACGGGCCTAGGCCAGCACTACCGGCCCAACCAGTAGTACCGGCCAGGCTGGTAGTACCGGGCCGGCCCATCTTGCTTGGTAGGTTTCCAGTCATAATCGCTAGCTTGCTTATCTCACGTGCACGCCTTCGCTCCCTACCACGCGCAGTCCCCCTGATCCCCTCCCCCCCCCCCCCGTATTCCCTGCACACGCTCGCTAGGTTGCTCGCTGCTGCCCGCAATGTTGCTTGCTCGCCGATACGTCCAAAACGTATCTACTTTATCGAACACTTTGCTATTGTTTCTTCTCTAAATTTGTATGATTGGGATACAACTAACACAGACTGACGCTGTTTTCAGCAGAATTACCTTGGTGTCTTATTTTGTGCAGAAAATGAACTATCAGGAAAAATCCCGGAAAATATGCGAAAAATTATATTTCACCAGAAGATCTACGGAGCCAGAAGGGGAGACAGAGGGAAGGCCTGGGGGTCCAGACCCACCCTAGGCGTGGGCCCACTGACCCCGTGCTTGGGGAGGTTTGGCCACCCGAGGCAGCTCCTCGGCCTCCCTCCGCGCCTATAAGTTGCCTTCTGACCTAAAAACTAATGGGGTTCGATAGTTTTCTCATGATGTTACATCTACTATGCTTGATGTGAGTGGTTCATTAGGTCCTTTTCTAGATGCTACTATGGCTAGTCTAGGAAATACCGAAACTCCTAGTGAAGACACTGTTATACCTGTTAGCTCACCTGAGTCTAATGAGAGTTTTGATATTAATGATGGTTACATTGAGCTCACTAATGAATTTGTTGAAGAGTGCCGAAATACACATGGTGCTAGTGCTATTAAGAGTCTCCTTGCTAGACATACTATTATACCTAAGAAGTCCTATGATCCTAAGTTTGCCATCTCTCCCATAGATATTAAAGATAAAGATTATGATTTCTCTCTTGATTTATCTTATTTAGATATTGTTGAGAAAGAACCTTTTTGTGGTATTGAAAATGAGAGTGTTGTGGCTCATATGAATGAGCTTTCTACTATGAGTGCTTTGTTCTCTCATGATTTTAAGATGCGCAAGTATTTTGTTGCTAAGATCTTCCCTTTTTCACTAAAAGGAGAAGCTAGGGCTTGGTTTAATAGATTACCTCTTGGTTCCATTGATAGCCCTTATTGCTTGATTGCTTCTTTATTCCATAAATATTTTCCTCCCAGTGCTAGACATGCTGCTTTGCAGAGAATTTTTGATTTTAAACAGGAAGAAGAAGAGAAATTGCCTGAGTCATGGAAAAGATTATGTTCCTTGATTCATGCATATCCTAGATGTCCATTAACTAAGAATGAGTTGCTTAATATTTATTATAATGGACTAACTGATGATTCTAGGACCTACCTAGATAGCTTTGCTGATTGTGTTTTCAGGAAAAGGACTCCTACAGATGCTGAAGAACCAATGAACAAGAGAAGCAAGAATTATGATGATTGGACTTCAACTGAGCTAAATACACCTGAGCCTATTACTCCTGAACCAGTTGTTCCTGAACCAGTTCCAACACCAACAACAAAGAAGAGGGGTGTTATTACATTAAATGATGAAGTGATGAAGGAAGCTAAAAAGTGTCTAAAAGAGAAAGGTATTAGAACTGAAGATGTGAAGAATCTACCTCCTATAGAAGAATTATGTAAGCCAATTCCCCACTCATCCACTATTGAGGTACACTCTCTCCAATTTAATGAAGGGGATATTCCTTATGGTAAGCCTCCTGATCAGTGCTTAGAGGAACTTGACACATTTATTGTTAAACAAGGTTGTTTTTAATAAACAAGTTCAGAATCATTTATTGGAAAACTCTAGAGCTATCCATGAGTTGAAAGATATTGTGGAAAGAACTTATAATGATATTAAAATTCTTTGCAAACACTTTCAAATGGTTCAAACTCAGCTTGATCAACTTACTAAGGTACAAAAGGATATGCTAGTTAATGCTTCAGGAAATAAACATGCTTATGGAATTAGAACTAGGAGTGGTGCATCTACTCAAGATCATTTATATCCTAAAGGACACCCTAAAAGAATAGAGCAGGATTTCCAATAAGGTGAGGATAGTAGTAGTCCTCGTAAGAGGAAGAAAAAGAAACATAAGAAAGTTGAGGAACCACTTGAACCTGCTGTAGATCCTAATAGTATATATGTCTCTGATGCTGAAACTGAGAGTGGTAATAATAATGATGCTCCTGATAAGGAGGAAGTTGAGGAAGAACCTGAGAAGCATACTAAGAACACTAGGTACACAAAGGAAGATTTTATTGCTAATAAACATGGTAAAGAGATAGAACCTTGGGTGCAGAAACCTATGCCTTTTCCAGGTAAGAAACACAAGTCAAAGGAGGAAGAACACTACAACAAGTTTTGTGAGTGGATAAAGCCTTTATTTCTGCAAATTCCTTTGGATGATGCTATTAAATAGCCTCCTTATTCAAAGTATATGAAGCATATTGTCTCTAATAAAAGGAAGATTCCTAATGAGGAGATTTCTACTTTGCTTGCTAATTATTCCTTCAATGGTAAGGTTCCAAAGAAACTTGGTGATCCAGTTATACCAACTATTCCTTGCTCCATTAAGAATAATCATGTTAGAACGGCTTTATGTGATTTCGGAGCTAGAGTTAGTGTTATGCCTTTTTCTCTCTATAAGAGACTCCAGCTAGAAAAGTTGATACCAACTGATATTTCTTTGCAAATGGCTGATAAGTCAACTACTATTCCTGTTGGTATATGTGAGGATGTTCCTGTTCAAGTTGATCTTAACTGCATGGTCTTAACTAATTTTGTTGTGCTTGAAATGCCTGAAGATGATAATATGTATATTATTCTTGGGATACCTTTTCTTAATACTACAGGTGTTGTCATCAATTGCAATCAAGGAAAATTAACTTTTAATATTAATGACAAAGAGCACACTGTCTATTTCCCCAAGAAGGTTGTTAAGAGCTATTGCCTGAATTCCATTGAAAATATTGAGAGCATCAAGGTTGGAGAAATATATTGTTCCATTTCACAAGAAAATTTTGAAACTATTATGATTGGGACCATTGATATCAAGTATGAGGTAACATAATCACCTTATGGAATGCAAAGTTTTGTTTCATATAAGATTGTTTTGGTAACAAGACTTGATCAACCTTGTTAACAAAAGGATTTTTAATGAACTAAACAATGTTTTCACTGTGGTTATACTTGCTCACTTTTTATTTTTCTTCTTTCCAATCTTTGCTCTTCGCCGTGCCTAACTTAAAGGCGTTAAAGAAAAGTACTTGTTGGGAGATAACTCAAGAGTTTCCTTGAGTCTTGGAAGTTATTACTTCAGTAATGACCTCTCCTTATCCTTTTTATTTGCTTTTTGTGCCAAGAATGACCTCTAACGAGAGGGAAGTAAGATTTAGGGAGTTGTTGTCCCAAAACAGATTTTTGTCCTCCACCATAAAACTTCATGAGGAGTCTCTATAAGTCGGATTGAGCTGAAAATTTATGAATAAATCCCCTAGTATGTTATGTAACTTACGTTAGTTCAACACTTTTTTATTTGAGCAATAGAAGGTCTTAGTAAAAATCGTTTTCTACCTGCTGGTCTGTTTTAGCAGATTTCTGCCATTATTTGCATTTGCTTCTTATTGATTCCTTTTCGGGTTCTTTTTAGGAAATTGAGCTTTTTAAAGGAGTTGCTACAGTAGCTTGTGTTTTTAGTAAAAATCCTTGCTATTCCAAAGCTTTGCTAGAGGTCTAATATCTTTTGAATAAGCTAATATTGCTAATGAAGTTTGTGTGAAGTTTTGTATGAAAGAAGAATTTCAAATGTAGAGAGAGGATGATGTAATGAGATGAAGAATGGACAAAAGCTCAAGCTTGGAGGGAGACACTTTGTGTCACCCCAATAATTACTCAAGAGGTATAAGCGTCAAAGCTTGGGGGTGCCCAAGGCATCCCCTTCTTCATCAATAAAAATCTCAGGTCTGTCTAAACACTTCGTTTTTATTGTTTTATGCACAGTTGTGTTGTTCTTGGAGCGTCTTAGTTTTAGTTTTTGGTTTCTTTTGCTTCGTTTGGTTTTGCGTTGGTTGCCTTCTAAAAAAATCGAAAACACCAAAAATATCTGTTGTTCCTCTTTGGTTTTGTGAGTTCTTCGCAGGGTTCAGCCGTCCTCAGTGGATATTGGTTTTCATGTTAATTATTCAAGTCACACAAGTGAAGGGCAATAATGAAGATTAAGACAACTCGAGGTGTGGTAAGAGGCTGGTAACAGACACTAATTGTTTCATTTTTGTACATATACTCATCATTGAGAGCATGCTTAGCATGTTTGTGCAAGGTGTATGTCATTATGGATGCTTAGTAGTTTTTGTTTGTCTATGATTAGCTCCAACTTGCTAATAGTTTGTAGCATGTCATATGAATGTTTGCTTGCATTGTTTTATTCATATTTTGGTATGAAATTGTGGTATCCTCCTCTGACTGTTCATGAGAATCGACTTGACACATGCTCACGCATGCATATGACTAATCAATAGTCAGTAAGCCTCAATGATTTATTTTGCCTCAGAGTTCTTATATCACTTTCATTCCATAGTTAGTCCTGTTTTGTTGCAAGCATAATTATGACAGTTATTTCTCTCTCGTTTGTCGCTCCCTCTCTATTGCTAGCCTTCACTTGCACTGAGTATGTGCTCTACCTGTGCTTCCAACTCCCCAAAACCAATATTGCTAGTTGTATCCATCATACCTACCTATTAGCATCATTTGCTACTTCGGTGCATATTCTATATATGCCGTGTTTTCTTCCAAAATAAAATATTTGTTTATTTTGAGAAAGTTAGTTAGTAAATCTCTCACGAACTTGATGGCACACTTTATTCCTTGCGCTTAATAATCCTGAACCATTATGACTAGTCCATGAAAGTTATATGCTTGCATATTATATACTGGGAGTCAGCAGAACCGTGCTGTCACGAGGAACGCTTTCAACACCTGTTGGATATCTTATCTAGTTGATTCCTTGCTATTTTGTTTACGGATGTGGACGATGTGAAATAAAAAGGGAAGTTGTTAGTTCATAGAGTTTATACATTGTGTTAGAGAAACGCCTGGACCGCTAGCCTAAGCCATGCTTAATCATGGTGGAAACTTGCAGCATCATTATAATCAGCATCTATGAAGCATCCTCAATAAAAAGATTGCTGAGATGCTCATTGTCTGCTTGCCTTGTCATTTTGGTTAGGGGAAAGCTCATGTACCATGTGCAAGGGGTACCCTGTTGGCGGGTCTCGATGATATGCATGTATTTACAATGACAAGAACTTTCAGGTAACCAAAGTTGAGTAGCATGCGGAGCGACCCTCGTACTCAAGGGACTTGGGATTTCCAGTCTATGGTCTGTCAAGCATATGATTCAGAGTATACCTCACTTTCACCTTAACCACATGAAGATGCCTATGATAGGGGCAGTGAGAGCTCAAAGCTAACGAGTACCTTCCTTTCAGCATTGGGAATCCTTTCAAACCTTCACAAAACCATTTTCACAACTTTGTTGAGTCACCACTTATTCTATGAGCACCTTTTTGAGAGCATAGTTGTCATTCTTGTGTTTGTTCCAAAACTTGGTTAATTATGTCATGATTTTGATGCTTGTATCTCTGATATATTTATCTCTAGTCTTCATGTGAACTTTAGAGGTGCCTTAGCATTTATATTGTGCTCTTCAAACAAAGGCAAGCGAGATACCACTCTATCATACCTTATTATGAGCATTGCAATGTTGCTTATGTTTATGTTTCATGCTACTTATTATTATTGAGTTGGTTTCTCTTCATAGCTTGCAATGAGTATTGAATAGACTTAATTGCATACTCTTTATTATGAATTGTCTAAGAATCTACTCCTGTGCTGAGAATATATACATCATATGAAACAAAGTGTTCGTGAAATTTCTTTTATCGCACTCAGTTTTCAACTGAATTGCTTGAGGACAAGCAATAAGCTAAGCTTGGGGGAGTTGATACGTCCAAAACGTATCTACTTTCTCGAACACTTTGCTATTGTTTCTTATCTAAACTTGTGTGATTTGGATACAACTAACACAGACTGACGCTGTTTTCAGCAGAATTACCTTGGTGTCTTGTTTTTGTGCAGAAAATGAACTATTAGGAAAAATCCCGGAAAATATGCCAAAAAATATATTTCACCAGAAGATCCACGGAGCCAGAAAGGGAGACAGAGGGGAGGCCTGGGGGGCCCAGACCCACCACAAGCATGGTCCCACTGACCCCGTGCCTGGGGGAGGTTTGGCCACCCCAGACAGCTCCTCGGCCTCCCTCCACGCCTATAAGTTGCCTTCTGACCTAAAAACTCAGGGGGGGTCGATAGTTTTCCAGAAAGAGTTCCCTCCGCCGCCGCCACCAGAAACCAAGATTCAGATCCAGAAACTCCGTTCTGGCACCCTGTCGGGACGGGGAATTTGGAGAGGATCATCGCCATCGTCATCACCAACGCATATCCATCAACCGCCGATGTTTCCCTCATCCATGAGTGAGTAATCCCCCGATGTAGGCTTGGGGATGGTAGGGATTGGATGAGTTCTATCATGTAATCGAATAAGATCTGTTAGGGGCATAGTGCCTAGTATCTCTATTAGTGCTTTTTGACTTTGTTGCAACTTGTTGTGCTTAATGCTTGTCGCTAGGGCCCGAGTGCCATGATCTCAGATCTGAACTTATTATTGAATCATTATGATAGTATTTTTTATGATCTTATCTGCGAGTTGTGTACACATATCATTGTCCGGATCCAAAGGCCCCAAAGTGACAGTAATTGGGACAACCGGAGGGGATGGCTGTGGTGTGAGGATCGCATGTGTTCACGAAGTGTTAATGCTTTGCTCGGGTGCTCTATTAAAAGGAGCAGCTTAATTGCTAGTAGTTCCCTAGAGGCCCCGCTGCCACGGGCTGGCTGGACAGAAGATGTTGTGCAAGTTCTCATTACGAGCACGTATGACTATATTTGGAGCACATGCCTAGGATTGTTTAGTACTTGGATGCTTGTTATTATTTATTTGCAATGCCCTGGTTCTTTGAAGTTACATGTTTAGACTCGTCCATGCAACGCCCGTCCGTCCATCCCTATGCCTACCGCACTCAAATCATACTATTACCGTTACTGTTACTACTGCTGTTGATGTTGCTGTTGCTACTACAAGCTGTTGCTACTGATAAACTTCTGTGAGCAAGAACTATTTCCAGGTGCAGCTGAATTGACAACTCAGTTGTTAAGGCTTGCAAGTATTCTTTAGCTCCCCTTGTGTCGAATCAATAAATTGGGTAATACTACCCGCGAAGACTGTTGCGATCCCCTATACTTGTGGGTCATCACTCGCTCACTAGGCGGTAGTACCGGCCCATTTAGGTTTTTTAGCCCCCAACAGGCAGAAAATCTTGGTCCTATTTAAGTCATCCTCTCTCTCTTTTTGGTTGCTTCTTCTTCCTCTATTTTTCCTCTCAAGCTTTGCCCCTATTTGCTTTACCCTCTTGAGCTTGATTTGATTCTTCCCCTCTAATGATTCGTGCCCATATTTGAGAGGAAGATTGAGGAGATCTAGATATAAAATTTGACCAAACCATTTCATCTCTTTGTGAGTGCTTCTTTGGGATCTAGATCTTGGAGGATTTTGTGCTCTCCTTGTGTTCTTCCTCTCTTGTTCTCCTAATAGATTTAGTAGCTTTGTTGGAACTTGAGAGTGAAGGATTAGAGCATCTTTGTGGTGTTCTTGCCATTTGCATTAGGTGCATCGGTTTGAGTTCTCCTCAGAGAATTTGGTTCGGTGAAATCAAGAAGCTTGTCCCTCTTGGGTTCTTGTAATCCATAGGTGGTGTGTGGCCTTTGTGGTGTGTTCTTGGGGCCTCCAATTAAGTTGTGGAGCTATCCTCAAGCTAGTGGCCTTGGTGGTGATTATTGGGAGTCTCCAATTAAGTTGTGGAGATTGTCCCAATCTTGTTCGGGTTTGGTGACCGCCCTCAAGTGTCCCATAGCGGATCGGGTGCTTGCCGTACAGCGGATGCTTGGGAGAATAGGGTGAGGCCTCTTATGGCATTGGTGGTCTTAGTACCGCCCACCCCTCCAATGAGACGTGCTTTCGTGTAGGAAGGAACTCGGTAAAATATCATCTTCCCCGCGTGCCCCGGTTATCTCTATACCCGAGCTCTTTACTTATGCACTTCACATTGTGATAGCTTTCATGTTTGAAGTAATCTATCTTGCTAGCACTTTGTTGCTTGTCTTGCTTAGCATAAGTTATTGGTGCACATAGGTGAACCTTAGTATATATAGGCTTTATGATTAACACAAGAAAACACTAGTTTTATTTCGCCATTGTTAAGCCCATCACGTAAAAGTTTTTAACCGCCTATTCACCCCCTCCCCCTAGGCGGCATTCGTGATATTTCACCAATTTTATGGCTAGAATCACGACATAGTTTGTGATAATGTGCCCATATTGTGCACACATGTGCATCTTGGGCTGGATTACAATCTTACAGGAGAAAGTTTTCTTTTTCATCGCACCAAAATGACATTTTCTATTTTCCGAGTGCCAAAGATGGGGTGTTTTATGAAGCAACCACCAAATGAAAGTTTCACATTGGTCCAACCCATTTTTTTCAAAACTATTGGACCACCTTACATGCACAATTCCCCAACCGGGTATCTTAAACCTTTACATCCATCATTCATGAAAAATACAAATTCCTACCGAATCGGTAGGAAGTCGGTCAGATTTGAACTACATGTACATGATCTAATGCTCATAATTTTTTGGGAAAATCATTTTTCGGTTTAAATATGCTATTTCATCAGAGATCCACTTCAAGTTTAGCGAGGATTAACCCCGAGCTAAGAACCTTTATGCCCGCTGTTTTGACCATACTTTGAAACGGTCATAAGAAATTCAACAACGATCCAAGCAATATAAAACCTTAACATGGTGTCATATTATGTGATATAGTTTCAAGGAAAATATAAAACTTGGAATATTGTAAATATCACAGAAAAACCTTCTCAAAATAAGCTATCATGTTCGAAGTTTTATGGCTTTCAAGCCAAACGGATAATGTTATGGCTAGAATCGCGGAATAGGTTGTGATAATGTGTTCATATTGTGCAGAGATGTGCATCTTGATATGGCTTACAATCTTGCAGGTGAAAGTTATCTTTTTCATCACACCAAAAAGCTATTTTCTATTTTCCGAATGCCAAATACGGGGTGTTTTGTGAAGCAACCAACAAATGAAAGTTTCACATTGGTACCACCCCATTTTTCACAAATACTAGACTATCTTACATAGACAATTTCTCAAGGAGGTATCTTAAACCTTTTCGTCCATCCCTCATGAAAAAGACAAATTCCTGCCAAATTGATAGGAAGTCGGTCAGATTTGAACTACATGTACAAGATCTAATGTTCATGATTTTTGTAAAAATCATTTTTAGATTCACAATATGCTATTTTAACATAGATCCACTTCAAGTTTAGCGGGGCATAACCCCGACCTAAGAATCTTCATGCTCGTCGTTTTAAACGGGCAAATGAAATCATGGCTATAATCACAGAATAGTTTATGATAAGTTGATATGGATATTATATTTGGATTCCTCTCATTTTTCTAATAAATTTAGACATATTATTTGTCGAATTCCGATTAACGGATTTAAATATATTAATTATTCCATATTAAATAGAAAAATACAAAAAAGTAAAATCATTATAATTTTATTTGAATTCAATAATATTTTTACTTATTCATTGTTGTTTACTTAAATAATTGTTTGTAATTTCAAAAAATAAAAACATGTGACATAATAATATAAGAGTTAATAGGATTAATATCATAGTATTGACAATAAGGTACAAATTGCTTCGTGAAAACTCTTTCGGAAGGAACGGAGAAGTTAAGTGTGTTGGGGGTGGAGTAGTGTGAGGATGGGTGACCGACCGGAAAGTTTATCCAAGACTGCAATTTGATCAAATATTAAGTATTATTAGTGGTAAAACTGTTCCAAGTAAGAGATTAACGATTCAAATAATTCAAAGATTAAATAAGTTGAGAAAAAATCCAAAAAAATGATTTTTTTTAAATTGTTTTTACAACCAGCCGTTAGGCTATATATAGGATAAAGCCGTCGGCGTAGACTATGCCGACGGCTATACCGGTGCTAATGGTCAGGAGTGTCTGCACCAAGAGAAGGCTAGCTCGAGGATACTACGCTGACGGCTGCCCTCGGCGTAGTCAATGCTTACAGGGACCATGGCTACACCGATGGCTTTTTGCCGTTGGCGCCTTGCTCCATTCCTATAGTGTATGAAAATAATAAGTTTGGATTCTTGCTAGAGGAACATAGATATTGATGTAATCAGGTAAGAGGATAGTGCTATCAATCCATCCCAAGAGGTGAGGTCACACTAGTAGAAAATAGACCTTTCGTCTAGAGGCAATGTATGCTTCAGTTCCGATCATGTTTGGGCCCGGGACTAATGTTAACATTAAATCCCGATTTCAATGGCTACGAAGGCTAGCCAGCTTTAGTCCCAAGTCAAACAGGACCTTTAGTTTTGGTTGGATTGGAGTACCAACCAGGACTAAAGGATAGTAACCTTTAGTCCCGGTAAAGATACCTTTAGTCCCGGTAAAGATACCTTTAGTCCCGGTAAAGATACCTTTAGTCCCGGTTGGAGTCCCAGTTGGAGACACCAACCCGGACTAAAGGTAAACCTACATTTTTTTCCTCTCATGCCTACCCTCCCCCAAAATAGTTTTAAAACAATTAAACAAAAATGATAAAAAAATCAAATTTCAAAATCCAACATGCATGTACCTCACACAACCAACTTTTAGGGAAAATTTTAAATTTGAATTATTATTTTTTGCAACTAAAGGTTATTTCGAATTAAAACGGCTATAACTTTTGTGCACGAACTCAGGAAAAATTGTGTAATATATGAAAAAGTATCTATGCGAAAAGATAAAGCACGATTCGCCAAAAGATGTCTTGGAAGAATCCAAATGAATTTGATTCAGAAGTGCTGGAGTTTAGCGGATTTAATGCTAGTAAAGTACTAGAGTCTTGTAAAAGAAATTCTTAATTTGATAATTTATCAAGAGATTTTGAATTTGTTCGAAATATTGAGAAAATATGCAATTTGAATAAAATTGAGTGGGAGCTAGATAGTCTGATCTCCGGCGGTGTGGAAGATGGCCGGCGATGGCTTCAGTTCAAGATCGACGGTGCTGGTTTTGGACCTGATTGCTTTTTCAGTTTTTTGTCCAAGGTGGTGTTTGTAAAAGAGAAAGACTCCTATGTAGCTCCTTTATTTGTTAGGAGTCTTTCTACAAGATGTATTGTCACCGTCATGAATTAATGCACCGTCTAGACCCTTCGGGGTCTATCCCTTGTTAAAAAAAAAAAAGAGTTCTTTGAGTTTCTTATGGGCCTTTGGAGGAATCTGGGCAAGACCAGTATCAAACTCACCAAAGTTTAACGAACTCGCCACATCCATATTTGCGACATATTGTGCACTTCAAGTCCTATTATAAATTTCTGGTCATATGTACCATTCTATTTTAATAACTGGATTGGATGAGCATCCACATTGTTTTAGTACAAGGGAAGGGAATGGGGAACACGAACGAAGAGGAACGGGAGAGAGATGCGGGATTCGGGCATCTCACCGTACGCCGACACGCACATGATGGGACCCCTAGGTGGAAATTATCGGCCGACGAAGTCGCACAAGCGCGTGCGAGGAGTCGACCAGGGAGGATCGGACGGCCAGCAATCTGTGGCATTTTTTAGCGTTTGGGTATTTTTATGTGTCATTGATTTGGTTGGATATACTTGAATTACAAGAAGAATGTCGCTAACAGTGACGACCATGTTTCGTCCTCGCGATACCACCCATGCCATACCAAGAAAGAAGGCAGCCACGAGAGAGGCAAAAAGCTTGTAGGCCGACGAAGATGAAGAGAAAGATGATGACGGCGCAAGCAACCAAGTCCCTGCATCCAAGTAGGTGCGCTTTGACGAAGGTTCTAACCCTCACCTTCCAGCAGCTCCGGTGGTACCTGTTAATCTCATCGATTACCCTGTCCAAGGCCGGCACCCTGGTGAGCCTCACCGATCGGGTCATCCCGTTCCACAGCTCGGCCACTTGCTGGTCGCTCTTGAGGTGGTTCAGTATGATCCCGCGCTCCCTGAGCAGCCTGGCGTCCTCGCCGGTGTCGATGATCCCGTTCATGAGCTCCACGTACCGCGCCAAGAGCAGCGCCCTGGACCCGATGGACGCCTCGTAGGCCACCAGGTTACGCAGGGTGACTTCGGTGCTCATGTCGATGCTGATCACCGGGAGGTGCAGCGTGGCGGTCCTCGCGCAGAACTCGGTCGCCGAGATACCGCCGACCGTCGGGGTGAACGTTACACCGGCGTAGGCGAGCTCGGCGACGGATGGTACCGCGGTCTCCTCGAGCAGAGGCGACCCCCCGTTCTTGCTCTGCTGGACGTCGGATGATCCACCACCACTGGCACTGGGTTCAGGCGGGGCGCCTGCGCCTCGCTGGGTTAGAATAATTCGCTGAGAGTTTATTATCTGCTCAATTTGTTGCCGGAGCATCGAGAGGCAAGGAAGGCTGGCCACGGACTTGAGCAGTGTCCTCACCATGAAATCTGTCACCAGCGACGCCAACTTGAGGCCACGCTCGAGGAGCAATTGGGTTACTGAACTCAGAGTCGAGCTTTGCGCGTTTCCGGCGGCTTGGTCCACGGCACCATCCGAGGATTCTTCCACACAGCCGCCACATGATGGTACCATGTTGGAGTAGAGGAAATCGAGCAAATGGGCGTGTCGTGTGGCGTCCGTGCACGGCGAGCCAATCCCCTTGAGCGTGGAAACCTCCTGAAAGAACCCGGACAGCATGGAGCCTAGAACAGCAACAGGCGGCTGTACCGCTGACGACGGGCACCGCGTCGTCGTCTCGACTGCTTTCACGAGCAGAAACATCGGGATCTGGTTCTCCAGCATCACGATGTCACGGAGCAGCATGCTGTGTGTGGACGTCCTGCGAGAGGGATCAGCCGCCAGATGCGACATCCTCGACGACGGCATCATCCTCTGCACTCTCCTCTGGTTGTTGTTGTTGGTCTGGCTGAAAGTCTGCAGGAGCTCGAGTAGAAAACACACGTCCACCGCCATCATCCATGCCAGTGTCTCCTTGCTGAGATTGATGTGCCTACAAGATATTAAAATAAAACAATGAAGAAATCAAAACATGAAGGGGATGAATTTCGTCCTACAATTATGAAATTATGATAGATATATGTATGCACTTAAGTACAAAACCTGTGATAGTGGGAACGAATCAGATGCTCGAAAGTTGCAAACACGTCCACGAGCTGTTGGAAGTTCATACTTGGGAGGTGGCTCCGGGCTCTCTTGGCCGCTGAGAGCTTGGACATCTCCATGTCACGGAGTCCTTCACGGCAATGGTGGTAAGGTCCCAGGGCCACCAGCTGAGGCACGTAGGCTTCCGGCTTACTGCACATCAGCGGCTTGAGAACGTCGAAGATGGAGATTGTTGGTTGGTCATCGCACAGCTCGATCTCCTCGTCGAGGATCCCACGAATTCGAATTATCCACTGCGTTTCATCAAATGGGTGGCTTGAGCATGTCGACATTTCTATGAGGACGACAGACGGACTCAAAAAAAAACTGATCTCAAATGGTCGATTGTTAGATCGAAAGAACTTACAACCCATCAAGTTGATATTTATTAGTATCATATATTTGTAACCGATGGTTTTGGTAGCAAAGAAACCGAAGGATGACACAAATGCTAAACATATATTATTAGCCATTTGCATTTCTTGCAACTGACCACAACTCCACAAGTTACCATTTACTAACCGGTTGTGTGAATACATGATGCCCCCGACCATGCTCCCCGGGGGCCGAGCCAGGGACGGCTGGGACGCACTACAGGAAAAGCCGTCACGCCGAGGGCCGGGCATCTACACCGACGGCCAAATGTCGAGGCCCTTGGTATAGGGTCCTTTCTAGTTTAGGCCAGCAGGCCGTCCCTCGGCATAGAAATGTTGTCGACGTAGTCTAGCTGGGCCCAGGGCGGCCCTCGGTGTAGCTACCGTGCACGGGACTGCATTAAGGCTATGCCGACTGCATTTTTATCGGCATAGGTTTCACACCTACGACGACGGCAATGTTCTCGGCATAGCTATATTTCATTTTACCGTATTAGTCTTAGAAAAAACATACTAAATCATTCTAATTCACAAAAATATAAATAATATATCGAAATTTGCAGAAAAACAAGATTTATCTATCTACACTCAAATATGACACATTTATGAATAAAAATTAAGTAAAATATAAAAACATTACATATAGTTTAAAATGGGCATAAGAAATTAAAAAACGATTGAAATAATATGAAACTTTCGCGTGTTGTCATATTATGTGACATAGTTGGAAGGAAAATATCAAACTTGGTATATTGATTATGTCTAAAAAACCTTCACAAAATGACCTATCTCATTCGAGGTTTCTGAGCTTCCGGGTCAAATGACCAATGTTATGGCTAGAATCAAGGCATAATTTGTGATAATATGTCCATATCATTCCTGCATGTGCATCATGGAATGACTAACAATGTTGTAGGAGAAAGTTATCCTTTTCGTCGCACCAAAAAGCCATTTTCTATTTTCCAAGCACAAAAAAAGGAGGTTTGTGAAGCAACCACCAAATGGTTAATTCAAAATACTATCACCCCACGAAGGTCTTCCCCTGCATTCTCCTTCTCCTCTAACTGCATGTCTCTCTCGTGGATGGTCTCCTCCAAATCCGTGATTCGGTGGTGAAGACGGGCAATGATGCGCTCTTTCTTGTCGAGCTGACGGCGACAAGACTGGCGATCCTTCACTAGCATGACAATGGTCTGATCCTTCTTGGCGGTGATGGCGTACTTGTGGTTGGCGTAGGAGTGGGCATTGTCTAACTACTTCTGACGGACATACATCATGAAGCTGAGATGGTCCAGTTGACTCTTCAGCTCGTGGTGATATGGGGCATCCAGTGGCTGTCCCATAACATCACGCCTTGGGTAAAACTCAAAGCGGGTACCCTTGATCTAATTGATACTCTGCCCACACAGACAGGCAAGAGCTTCATGCATGGCCCTGGCAAGTCCATCGAGCCAGTTGTTCTCTCTCAAGATGAACTGAATTCCCTTTGAGGTGGGGGCTTCAATCTTTCCCCGGAGACTTGCAACAACTAGCCACTACAAATTCTCTCCTTCCTGATCATTGAGCTGAGCTCCGAAGAACTCTGGGTGTGGACGCTCCAGCATCTCTAACAGCTGGTCCGAGTCACGCTCAAAGATGAGGTCTCCTCCATTCCCCAACTGATAAAACTTGTTGTACTTCACGTCCATCTATAAGAATATAGGATGAGTAAGTTAATAGAGTGATCAAGTGTGTCAAATTTTAAGTAAGTTTGCAAAAAGTTTTGAGGAGCATGAATTTTCATGAAAGAGTCTAATTGATAAGAATGAGAATAAGTTTTCGTAAATACTCACTTCCCTTGGTTTTGAAACTAAGTTTTTGATTCAAACGTCCATTCTAAACTAGGGTCTCCTATGGTCAGGATGGCTCTGATACCAACTTGTCAACACCTGGATTTTTAATCCCAGATGCCTGTTATGCCATACATCGCAATCCCAGGATTACCATTTTTGCGAGACATAACAGATTGGATATCACAGTACATCATCCATTACAAACCATACATAAGGTCTTACACAAATGAGGATCTCATGATCCAGTCTTAATACAATTCAAGCAGCGGAAATAATGTGATAATAACGATAGCGTAGGCGAGGCTCCATCTTTATGGTCACAGGCAATGTTGACGATGGGAGATGATCCTAGTTGTTGTAACCTTTATGTTGTCCGTCTTCCTGATAGTCCACTTCATAGTCTGGCCACGGGAATAGCCAGGGACAAAGCCATGAGTACACTTTAAGTACTTGCAAACTAATACTAACAAGTGAAGTGGTTTTGAGTAGAATATATTAAGCTCTAGGGTTGTTTTGCAAAAAGCCAGATTTATCTCTACAGAGTTCAGAAGCAAAGAAAGCTAGTTGAAAGTTTTATAACACCTAAGTGGGAACTTGAATTTCATGTCACAACTCTGTTGTGGTCAAGTCAAAGTCATAAATAATTTCACAAGTCATTTTGGAAAACATCTGACGATGGAACAGTATGGCCACTCCAACTGTCCATAACCGCGGATGCGGCTATTTGAATAGTTTGGCACTCTGCAGAGATTGTACACTTTCACCACAACATTCGATACATCCGCCAGGAACAATCCTGAATTCACCATACTCAGTATGCGGATAATCAATCCTAACCTTTCAATTACACGCCCTAGTATAGGCACCTCTCCTGTGAGTTTGGCCTCCCAACCATGACCAACTGTCATCTTGGGTACTGCATCTGTGGAAAATCTTCACAAGGTAGCCTCAGCTCAGACCTTGGCCGCAAGGGAACCCATACTAAGGTATATAAATTTCCAGTCAAGCCCTACCCAAATTTCGGGTATTGTGGTTGTACGGTAAAATTGGAATGGTATCGCATCTAGACAACCATCAGTTTTATAAAGGGCTAAGGCTCATGCCTTAACATTTTCATCATCAAAATCATCTGGTGTTCAAGAACACATGTAAAACATTTCAGTAGAATGACTCATCATTCTAAGGTTTTCATAACCATTTTCACCAAGTATTCCCATCTAAAGTTGATCAAGTTTTATGCTTAGCACTAGCATCTACAAGTGGGGATGAACACTAATGAGGGGTGATAAGAAATTGGATCTTATCTAAGTTCAATCTCATGCCTCAGGATGACATCAAGATTTATCTAACTTAGGCCAAGTTTTATGCTCTTTATGCTACCTTCAATTTTCTTTCTAGAATCTACAAGCTACTAGGTAAACTTTTGATAGAAAGCTTTGATAAAGAAATAAAATACTAAGCATGCAAGTAAAACTAGGATGGTGTGGCATCAAGGGTGTAAGCTAGCTAGGTCAACTTGTATAGTAAGGCTTGCAAGATTGCAAGTATAGGCTTGCCTTGTGCATAGTAGTGGTTGAAGTTCTCCTCGACTTCTTCCTCGTAGTATCATCCTTGTATCCTTGGTCGGTACTAGCGTCTATAAATAAATACGAGGTACACAATCACCACACAATACTTAACTATTTCTATTTATCACACAAAGGTTCACACTAGATGATCTAGCATCATCACCAACATTACAACCATTAAGGCAAATAGTTTTATTTTCTTGGTTTTGGAAAACTAATTTCTACTCATTGAAAAACTACTTAAGATTTAATATTCTCCAACTAAAACATGGGATCATGTTGACACATGTCATCACCACACATTTCAATACATGGGAATGTGATTTAAAGTGGTGTCACAATTTAATAAGGTTTAACCTTTTTATTTTAATTAAATAAAATGACTAGAATGGCCTATGAGGCATTCTTTTATTACTTGATTATTATTTCTGTAAGTAATCCTATATATTTTTATATATTCTGAAAGGTATGGTTAAATGTGATTTTTGAGAGTTGGAATCAACTCAAAAGCTTTCATGGTTGAATTTTGAAAAAAATTTGAATATAGAAAAGCTTCTACCTTGTTATTTTTACCATGCGTGATCTACAAATCTAAATGGTTTGAATCCAACGGGCTTGGATTAAGCACTCCAGTACCTTTCTAACAAAATTGGTTTCATGCACTTTGGTTCAGTGAATCGAGCTGGGTTGATTTTTGAATCTAGGTACAGAACTGATTTTGAAACCAAATGAATAGACCTAAGTTTGAATTGTTGGGTCGCGCGGGAGGTTTAGCTGGGCCGGCCCACTACGTACAGCGCGCGCGGGCTGGTTAAGTGAACGACCTCACTCGTTAGTGAGACAGTGAGTGGCGAAGCGGTATGGGTGAATCTAGACCGAGCGATCTAACTCTAATCCTACGGCTGCAGTTCATCATCCACGCCTGAACAGGACGCGGCGAGGTTGAACCCTAGCGTGGACAGTGGGGGTCAGTGGGGGCTCACCGGGGTTCCGGCGATGGTCGGCGATGGGGGCGAACGACGAAGTCGACGACAACGATCCTCCTGGTACCGACAGCTTCTCCTGGGGCGGCTCCAATCGACGGCACCTCTCCTCCTCTGCAGCGGCGAACTCCGGTGAAATTCTGGCCACCTGGTGCTCGCCTTTCTCCGGGGGTAAGTGGGTGTGATCAGTGAGAGGTGGGGAGTGAGATGGTGTGCTCAAATCGAACGGGGGTGGCCTCCTTTTATAGTGCCTGAAGGGGACCGACGGGCGCGGGTGGAGCTCGTCGTGGTCGTCGGCACAACGTGCTAATGGCATGGGCGACAATAGGGGTGGTGCGTTGCCTCCTGGCAAAGCTCAACGGCTTGATGGCGCGGCGTGGGGTGGTGCGGAATGGTCGAAACGTCGCGGCGCTCTGGGTGGGTCCGACGGCAAGTTTAATGGCACACAACATCCATGGTCCGCACGGCGGTGAACGGGGTTGTCTGGCGGGTTGTTGGGGTGCTGGCGATCACGCACGCAAGCGGCGAGGGCGGCGCGCGGTCTGTGGGCTCATGTCGCTGATGGCGCACTGGCGCGCTCTCGGCACGCACGTAGAGAAACTAGGCGCGAGCTTGTCTTGTGGTCCAGTGTCTAGCAAGGCTCGAGCGTCGGACAGAGGGTGGCGATGGACGGTGCTGCATGTCCCAGACAAGGTTGGCGAGGCTAGAGTTTCTCCTAGCTCGCTGGCGACATGGGGGTGGCAAGGGTTCTCTCGGCATGTTCACCATTGAAGGCTATGCATGCTCACAGTGGTGCTAAGGCTAGTTAGATTAGTTTGATTATCTACCGAGAGTGTAGAGTGACCTAGAGAGGGGACAAGGTTGGCCAAAATTACTGCTACTAATAGTGTTTGTTGTTTGTTTGTTTGCTGCCAGCAAGGTGTTTGATGAAATGGCCGCAAGAGATTCAAATTTGAATTTTGGATTCAAACTTGGTGGGTTTGCTAGTTACATACTAGGGAGTCTTTGGTTAGTTGGATTGGTCAAGGGGCACTGGTTTAGTTGGGTTTTGAAAATGTGGGATCTTTGCATATGTTATAGATTCAATTTTAAATTGTCATTTGAATGGGGTTGTCAAATGTTTCTACAAGTTTGAAAGGTGGGATTTGATTCACTTTTACTTGGTCTAGCAAGGGATGAAAAGAAATGGAAAAGTTTCTGTTTGAAATCTTGGACTAGAAACACTCAAAGTGGCCTAGTGAGCAAGATTGGCAAAAAATGACCATTTGCCTTATTTGATTTGTTTTTGATTTTCTCTTGATTTGTTTCTGCTTGGAAATGTTTTAGATGATGTTATTTTCATCTTTAAACCATTCCTTACTATTTAGGTTAATCACACAAATCCATTCATGCATTCACACAATCATCACATACACACATGCATTCATTTGGTTTTTATTTAATAAAAGTTTTTGTTAACCCTAATTTTACTGATTTAAATTTGATAATCATGATCAATATTTTTGGGATGTTACACGCATGGAATGACAATTGGATCCCAAGAGATGGTCAGATGAGAGTGATTCACTGATGACCCTCCTCAGCGGGTTGCAGACTTCATCGATCACTCGACGTGGCAATGGGATGTTACTAAGTTGAATGTCCATTTTATCCCAATGGATGTTCAGAAAATTCAGCAGATTCCGATCTGTACTTAGGTGTAGGCAGACATATGGGGCATTATGATAAATGGGGAATTTTTAGTGTAAGATCGGCATATAGAATGATGATGATCATGCGAGAGACCGAGTGATTCATGGATTGAAGATGCAGCCTCTAGCTCGGACCACAAATAGGTGCAGAAAAGCTGGTCGAATCTATGGCATGTTCAGGTGCCTTCCAAAGTGAGAGTATTCTTGTGGAGGTTGGCGAGATATTCTCTACCAACGGCTGACAATCTTCATCGTCGGCATATATCTGCAACGAGCAACTGTGGCATCTGTGGGGCTGAGGACTCATGGAAGCATTCGTTGGTTGACTGCACAATGGCATGATGTGTGTGGGCACTCGCTGATGAGGATCTGCTGGAACATATGTGTGCAATCCGAGAAGGGGAAGCGAAGAGCTGGTTTTTCATGTTGTTTTATTCTCTGTCACCTGATCAGCTGACTCGTGTGTGCGTTACCTTATGGGAAATTTAGCATGCACGTCGGAAGGCTATTCACGAAGAGACATTCCAAAGCCCCCTATCAACTCATTGCTTCGTTGACAGGTTCCTGGATGACCTAGAGTTAACGAAGAATCCCAAAGTATGCAAGCACTCTACTGTCCAGGCACCAAAGATGGGGGCCTGGTTACCTCCAGCGCTCGGTGTGGCAAAGATCAATGTCGATGCTGGGGTGCGGCACAATGGAGGTGCAGGAACTATAGCGGCAGTCGCATGGTCGGAAGTCGGGGTCTTTCTCGGGGCGTCGACAATTCAGTTTGATGGCATGGATGATCCTGAGGTCTTAGATGCTCTTGCAGTCCGAGAGGGCCTGCATCTGGCTAAAGATTTGAACTTGCCTAGATTGAAGGTGGCAAGCGATTGCCTAGGTGTAATAAAGCCGTTATCTGAGGAGAACTTGCGGCCTTATAGTAATATTATCATAGAAATAAAATCATGTGCTATGGAGTTCTCTGAAGGCGTTTGTATCCCGCGTACTCTGAATCAATAAAGGGTGGATGATTCTAAAAAAAACATAAACACAAAATCGCTAGCAACCAAGCCCTAAAAAAATCGCTAACAACCTGCACGAATCTTGGTGTCGCTAACATCTGTAAGAAAAAAGGAGTATGTAGATGTTTGTACTTCTTTTGCTTAATCAATTTAGCATAAGAGTCCTAACATCGCTTCAGCAGATTTAATTCCAACCCGACAGGCAGAATACTTAACAAACAAATTGATTTTGTGTTATAGATCACCGGCAACGATGCATGGGCACATGTAGATCACCTAGGGTACTCTGTTATGGTGCGCTTCTGCAAGCTTGGCGGCGGATCGTCCAAGTCGATCTAACGAATCAATCGAGATCTGGTCTGGGATCGCGCAAATAACTGACGTGGCATTGATGCTGTCATTGATCAGATCTAGTGCGACCAACTGCATGCTTATCTTGCTGCTCCAGAGAATAACATAGTAGTAGGTGGCAGAGTGACTGCTTGTGGCAGTTCCTTCATGTGAAACTGAAGCTCCACGCTTTGGTTTTGTTCTATTGTTCTGCTGTCGCAACGAACGAACACTTGACAGATTGAATTAGGGTGTTCGAGCCGTGCACACTTTTTTCCGTCTGCAACGTTTGATGGAACAAGAGCCTAGAACATAGAGAGTTTCGGTTCTGTCATGGTCTTTGAGGAAGAAGTGGCGTGCACACTTATTTCATGACCGCCTTCTAGAGCACTGTCGTGGTCCCATCATGTTATGATGATGGTTTCGAATTTGGTGCCAAAAATATTTTGGCTATAAGTGAAAATCAGTGAAGACTAATCATTAGGGTTTTCCAAAGTGCCAGAATTTCTACATAATATGTTGGCTCAAATCCAGTAGTACTATAAGTTTTTGAAAAAATTGAAAAAATAATATAGAATTCATGTGCGCTGCTGCAATGGCTGAAAATCGCAAAACATACAACCAACGTAAAAAATAAGGACCCTAAATCACTTATGATAACACACGTCATACAGTACACATACATTATGAGATTTCATCAAACTGGAACGCAGATACATACAACCCACACCCGACTTTAAAGACTCACGTCACTGCCTCACTGGACAACAGCATGTTCAGAGCTCGTTACATACAACCAGCGTAGATGCAATTATTCAGACATCAGACCCATACACATTTATTTCATACAATACACACTGAACATAGCTACTACTATATGTTATCCTTTCTTCAGTGACAAGACTATGATGGAGTACTTGGTCTTCTCCCTCTCAAGGTATCCAGCAACATTATGCGCGTACTTATCAAAGAGGGCATCGAGCACAGATTCACCGAAATGTCTCGCAAAAAGAGGCTCCATCACTGCTCTCAAGCACCTGGCGACGTTTATGCCACTTTGGAGAGGGTCGTCTACATGATCGCTCTCTGATTCGTCATAAGGATCCCAGTTGTGCTCGAACAATTCAATCCTGTTAATGTCGAATAGTCCGCTTTGCTTGATCACTGCCTTCACTTCATCGACCGATGGCCCGTAAAGAGGTAGGTTGAAGGAATCAAGCTTCTCCTTCTCCACGAGACCCTATTGTGATACCATTAAAAAGAAGTTCCACGGAATTTAGATGTAAAGGAATTATGGTTAGTGACTAGCAGTAGATTTGTTTTACCATCGCCGTTTACCTCTTCAACTAGGAATTGTATGGATTGTGCAAGTAACCCATAGACATGGTTCAGTTCTCCACTGTATGCATCCTCGTTTTTCCTTCCGAGAAATGTCAGCAGCATTTGTCCACCAAACACAAGTTCTTCGTATCGAAGTTTGAGGAAGAGCAGAAAGTCATTTCGAAATTGCTCCTGGTATAGTTTTACTATGTATGGTGGTGTGTTCTTGGCGATGTAAATGTTCCCTTCGTTTGGGTTGCCCTCTAATCCATGAAGAAACTGCACGGCATAAGACTAATCTCAGAAGAAAAAAGACATAGTAAAAGTTAATCGTGCTTTGTGAATAATCTTCGGACCTGAGAGCGCCAATGGAGGGAATATGACGAGTGAAAAAGATGAACGCTCTTGGCAGGGAAAAGCCTCTCGTAGCAGGAGCCCGGCAACCCGGCAATATAGAATGGAGGTAGTGTTTCTCCCTCGTGAGCCGCTGCTACCGACTCCTTGAACTGTCTAAGTGACAGGTAAAGATGATTGAAGTCGTTTACGGGGAGATCACTGAGGAAAAACTGGAGCTCGACGACCTCGGTACCGGCACCGAGCTTGCGACGGTGGCGACATATAGTTTCGATCACCTTGGAGACAAAGAAGAGTGTGTTTTCACTGGAGGAGCAGCCTAGATCACAGACGGTCATCGTTGGATGGGAGAGAGCCATGAACACTTCTCGCACGGCCTCGTCAAGCAACGGCCTGGTCTCAAGCAAGGCCCTCCGCTAGCATACATGAACGCAAGAGAAAGTTCTTATCTAATCTAACTTAATTATGTGCAATATATGAAGCCAGGAGGAGTCTAGAAGATTATTTACAGACCTGAAGCCACGAGTTTTTGGCATAGCTGGTCTCTCCTCCCCCTTTGGCCATATGAAGGACATGCTCCATCGTCATGGCAGCCGGAAGATCTGTTGTGATGACAATACTTTCAGTAGGACAATACATTGTGTGTACTCCGATTGACCATATATATAGGGCGAAGATTCAGAAATCTAGCTACTATATAATAAGAAAAGCAATTTAGCTGGACTCTAGACGCCCACATTATATTAGTCCGGACTACTAAAAAAAATACAAGGTCTAGAAGAAGCACTCGTAAATGCACATCATCAAAATAGTTTGGTAGTTGGATCTACAATTGATTGTAGGTTTTATTGAAAGATCAATAGATATCTAACTGGTTCATCATTGTCGAGCGGCCCGGACTACTAAAAGAAAAATAAGATCTTAGGGCATGTACAATGCGGTGGCGTCAGTCTTTCCTTATGCTTGTCATATTGGATTTTTGTCTAGTTAGAGGAAAGAGAAATAAGAAAGTGAAGGTTGTCTTTCCTTAACTAAGGGATGAACTATTAAAAATAAGAGAAGACTATTTTCTTATTATACCATATGTATTTCCCTAGCCAACCAATTTATTACTAAAAATAGTTAACTCTCATTAAGTACTAAAAATAGCAATAAGTGATAACATTGTACAAGTTATATATTGTGTCTTGTCTAAATGATATGGAGAGCTAAGAGAAGACATGTCTTTCCTAGTATTGTACGTGCCTTTAGAGACACACATTAATCCACGTCATAAAGAAATATTTTGCTAATTACCTCTACTAATTGTGGCTAAGATTTGTGGCTAGGAATCCAGTAGACAAACTGGAAGTCCTCGTGCTAGCAGCAACCATCGTCAATAATGAAAACCGTAAATTAAAAAAGACTGACCTCAAACCACGCCAAAAAACACAAAAACAAACAAAATCCCAAGAGATCCACCGGACAAAATATCCATGGCTAACCTAGGGGCATACCTAAAGCAGCTCATCAACCCATCTTGGGGTTGGTAGGTTTATCAGCTAGCTAACAAAGATTTCACAGTTGTCTTCCCAAGCAAAGAGAGTCCGTGTGTGTGCAAGAATGCGGTGTGGATCAAGCTCCCAATCAAGTGTTAGATAATCACGTGTCCTACACGTATTGGAATTGCAGTCCGAATAGGTGTAGTGTCCAGGTAGTATACGTATATGTGTTAGACTAGGTTTTGGAGTAGTACACCGACACCTAGTTGATTAGGTCCTAGTAGTGCATATATATATGCACACACCTGGCCTTGTAATCTAGTACCGGACAACACCGCGAGTTGAGCAATACAAGAGAGAAAACAAGGCTCGACAAGAGCCTTTGGCAATCAAAGTTGTTTTGCGTGTGCGTGCGTGAGTGTACTAGTTAGATCAAAAGAATCGATCGGCTAGCAGCACGTGCATCTCGGCGGAAGTTATCGGATACCCGTGCGTGTCGTCTCGTCGGAATTTCCTCGTCGGTGTCATCGGAAAGTACTCGACGGCAGGGCTGTGCTAACAATTGGTATCAGAGCCAAGTTTGTCGTTCGTGATCTGCTAAAAGTACTAGGAGGTCATGGCAATGGTGAAGTTTGGCGAGAGCTCGGCACCAGCGTTTGAGACGGTGGGCGCGGAGTTGTATCTGCGTATGGATCGCAAGCACTACGGCCTATGGGCGTTTGTGATGCAGTGCGCCATGGAAGGTCAGCAGATTTGGGAAGCCATCGATCCCGGTGGCAATGAGTACGTCAAGGAAGGTGCGAAGTACCGAGAGGGTAGCCAAGCATTGATGGCGCTCTACTCGGGACATGCTACAACACCTCGTCGGAAAGAAATCGGCGAAGGATGTGTGGGGAGCGATCAAGGTAGTATGCGCAGGTGTCGACGACACTAGTATTCACGTGGGGCAGCAGGAGAATGTCTTGAACGACGAGATGACATTGGTAGAACCGGAAGTGACCCCGGTTGGTTCGTCAAGTGTGGCGACGCCAAGTACGGCGACCAAGGTGTCAAAAGAAGTTGGCGTGAACATGTCAAATTCTGAGAAGGAGTTAACCTCAAGCTCGGAAGCGCAGCCGGAGAGTACTCGGACTACCGACATCGCCGGACACGACATCCAGGATCGAGAAGACGTGGCGTTGCATGATGAAGGCAATGGCACGGCAGGATGGCACCAGCAATAGTAGGCAGGCGTGGCGCATGTATTCTGCTCGGCATCCCAGGAGGAGGAGCTTCACGTGTGGAGCCCGGGCCAAGGGAAGGTCCAGGGGCTGGCGGCCCAGAAACGCCAGAAAGAGGCGGTCCAAAAGTATGTGATCCGCCGATAGGGGCTTCATACAGAGACCCAGAAAATAGACCAGAGGATGGTCTAGGGGCTGGCGACCCAGAAACGCTAGAAGGAGGCGGGCTAAAAGGAAAATACCTGCCTCAAGGAGCTCCGTCAGGAGGTCTAGGGACATCCATCCCAGAAGTTGGATCTGAAAAAACAAGTAGGCCAAACAGTGTGCGCGCTGTAGCGCCAAAAGAAATTGACGGACCAAGAAAAGTAGGTCCAGTCAAGCCAGGGCTAGCCTGCCCAGAAAACAGGCAAGAAGCAAATTGGCCAGATGAAAGAATCACTGGTGTTGGTTCAATCAGGTCAGAAGAAAGGAGCATACTATTTCATCTTACACCGCTACGTGGAAGTCTAGAAGATGCTTGGAGATTCAGCACAACAAATCCATGCATGACCTTCAAGTGTGTTGCATTGAAGTCTAGCAGTTTGGCGAGTGGAAGTTGGAAAGATAAAGAGACAAGGGCAATGTCAGACGTAGAAGAGTATGTCGTACAGCCTCCGACTGCACTAGAGCTGAGAAGACTACGACCAACGCGAGCACGCATGAGACGCGTGTTGGACTACTATCCGAAGAAGGAATTTCGGATGATAAATAATTCGATGACGATGAACCACAAAAAGGACCCGTTGTTCATCAAGGAACCGACGAAGACCGAAGACGCGAACAAGAAGGGTCGACGTCAAGTCATGGAGAAGCCGACAAAGGTAAAGTCGGTGACATGGAGGATGATGCCTGGAGCGGCGAAAGCAATGCCAGGGATGACGCCTGCGAGAAGCAGCTGGCGCATTTGGGACCCAGGTCGATGTAAAGAAGCACATCGTGATTAGGGGGTGATTATTAGATAATCACGTGTCCTACACGTATTGGAATTGCAGTCCGAATAGGTGTAGTGTCCAGGTAGTATACGTATATGTGTTAGACTAGGTTTTGGAGTAGTACACCGACTTCTAGTTGATTAGGTCCTAGTAGTGCATATATATATGCACACACCTGGCCTTGTAATCTAGTACCGGACAACACCGCGAGTTGAGCAATACAAGAGAGAAAACAAGGCTCGACAAGAGCCTTTGGCAATCAAAGTTGTTTTGCGTGTGCGTGCGTGAGTGTACTAGTTAGATCAAAAGAATCGATCGGCTAGCAGCACGTGCATCTCGGCGGAAGTTATCGGATACCCGTGCGTGTCGTCTCGTCGGAATTTCCTCGTCGGTGTCATCGGAAAGTACTCGGCGGCAGAGGCTGTGCTAACAATTGGTATCAGAGCCAAGTTTGTCGTTCGTGATCTGCTGAAAGTACTAGGAGGTCATGGCAATGGTGAAGTTTGGCGAGAGCTTGGCACCAGCGTTTGAGACGGTGGGCGCGGAGTTGTATCCGCGTCTGGATCGCAAGCACTACGGCCTATGGGCGTTTGTGATGCAGTGCGCCATGGAAGGTCAGCAGATTTGGGAAGCCATCGATCCCGGTGGCGATGAGTACGTCAAGGAAGGTGCGAAGTACCGAGAGGGTAGCCAAGCATTGATGGCGCTCTACTCGGTTATGCTCACGGACATGCTACAACACCTCGTCAGAAAGAAATCGGCGAAGGATGTGTGGGGAGCGATCAAGGTAGTATGCGCAGGTGTCGACGACACTAGTATTCACGTGGGGCAGCAGGAGAATGTCTTGAACGACGAGATGACATTGGTAGAACCGGAAGTGACCCCGGTTGGTTCGTCAAGTGTGGCGACGCCAAGTACGGCGACCAAGGTGTCAAAAGAAGTCGGCGTGAACATGTCAAATTCTGAGAAGGAGTTAACCTCAAGCTCGGAAGCACAACCGGAGAGTACTCGGACTACCGACATCGCCGAACACGACGTCCAGGATCGAGAAGACGTGGCGTTGCATGATGAAGGCAATGGCACGGCAGGATGGCACCAGCAATAGTAGGCAGACGTGGCGCATGTATTCTGCTCGGCATCCCAGGAGGAGGAGCTTCACGTGTGGAGCCGGGGCCAAGGGAAGGTCCAGGGGCTGGCGGCCCAGAAACGCCAGAAAGAGGCGGTCCAAAAGTATGTGATCCGCCGATAGGGTCTTCATACGGAGACCCAGAAAATAGACCAGAGGATGGTCTAGGGGCTGGCGACCCAGAAACGCTAGAAGGAGGCGGGCTAAAAGGAAAATACCTGCCTCAAGGAGCTCCGTCAGGAGGTCTAGGGACATCCATCCCAGAAGTTGGATCTAAAATAACAAGTAGGCCAAACAGCGTGCGCGCTGTAGCGCCAAAAGAAATTGACGGACCAAGAAAAGTAGGTCCAGTCAAGCCAGGGCTAGCCTGCCCAGAAAACAGGCAAGAAGCAAATTGGCCAGATGAAAGAATCACTGGTGTTGGTTCAATCAGGTCAGAAGAAAGGAGCATACTATTTCATCTTACACCGCTACGTGGAAGTCTAGAAGATGCTTGGAGATTCAGCACAACAAATCCATGCATGATCTTCAAGTGTGTTGCATTGAAGTCTAGCAGTTTGGCGAGTGGAAGTTGGAAAGATAAAGAGACAAGGGCAATGTCAGACGTAGAAGAGTATGTCGTACAGCCTCTGACTGCACTAGAGCAGAGAAGACTACGACCGACGCGAGCACGCATGAGACGCGTGTTGGACTACTATCCGAAGAAGGAATTTCGGATGATAAATAATTCGATGACGATGAACCACAAAAAGGACCCGTTGTTCATCAAGGAACCAACGAAGACCGAAGACGCGAACAAGAAGGGTCGACGTCAAGTCATGGAGAAGCCGACAAAGGTAAATTCGGTGACATGGAGGATGATGCCTGGAGCGGCGAAAGCAATGCCAAGATGACGCCTGCGAGAAGCAGCTGGCGCATTTGGGACCCAGGTCGATGTAAAGAAGCACATTGTGATTAGGGGGTGATTGTTAGATAATCGCGTGTCCTAAACGTATTGGAATTGCAGTCCGAATAGGTGTAGTATCCAGGTAGTATACGTATATGTGTTAGACTAGGTTTTGGAGTAGTACACCGACTCCTAGTTGATTAGGTCCTAGTAGTGCATATATATATGCACACACCTGGCCTTGTAATTTAGTACCGGACAACACCGCGAGTTGAGCAATATAAGAGAGAAAACAAGGCTCGACAAGAGCCTTTGGCAATCAAAGTTGTTTTGCGTGTGCGTGCGTGAGTGTACTAGTTAGATCAAAAGAATCGATCGGCTAGCAGCACGTGCATCTCGGCTGAAGTTATCGGATACCCGTGCGTGTCGTCTCGTCGGAATTTCCTCGTCGGTGTCGTCGGAAAGTACTCGGCGACAGGGGCTGTGCTAACATCAAGAAGATCTGAGTGGTGGTCCTCGAAGCAATAGTTGATGCAGCCGCTAGTGAACTGCTTGTTGAAGTGTGTGGGTGCAGGTAGAGGGGGTACCCAACCGTCTTTGCCATTTTGATAGGTTGATGGTGGCAACCATATGATCGGAAGACCAATCATACTGGACAGAGTCTCATTGATCAACTCTTGACTGGTGTGAATGCTTTTCCAGTGTCGATTCCTTGTCATGGTGACATGAGCGTTGAAACTCTTTGCCAAGAGAGAGGCTTCGGCCTCTCCTTGACACCTGAGCTGGGAAAGAAACCTGCATGGTCACCACCTCCACCCTCCTCACAAACCCGACAACAAGGGCAGAAAGGACAATTATGAGTACGATGTTGACTCTAAAGGGAACACTACCTTTGACAAAGATTGGAAGCACCGCAAATCCAAGGAGAGAAGCAATAACCTTGGGGTTTCAAGAAAAACACGCCTCTTGACAAGAAAAATCGTGAAGATCGTTCAAAGGAAGTTGTTGGCTTCGGTGGCTAATAGGGCAAGAAGTGTACCCCCTATCAGAGCGGCACCATTTGTGACTACGCCCTAGTCAGCTCCCAAATTAGTGAAATTTGACCAGTATGGTCAAACTTACCTTAGGCCAGGGTGCTCTTCCCTTCCCTATCTTAAGAGTTGTCACTATCATTCCTAGTTCAAGCATCACATGTCATGCTGCAGAAGGAACCAGACTAGCTTCCCTCGCCCATCTCCACTACGTGTACTCTGCCTCATTGGAAGGGAAGGTAGAGACCTATGTAGACAAAATCCAAAAACTTCCAGAAGTTGATAGGGAGGAGATAGGCTAGGAGAGCCTGGTGGGCTAGGAATATGATATCCGGACTCTAAGACCAGCCACACTGTGATACCGATTCAATTTGACAAAGTATATTGAAAGTTCGGTTCCTATTTTTGCTACACTGTATTGAATCGACTATGGGTCCCAGCGTCTGATAAAGTAAGAAGATGTGGAACATACATGCTGCCTTACTTTTACACACTCACATCCCTCTCTCTCTTCTATTTACTCTATGACATGTGGGTCAAACTTTCCTATCTCTTGCATGCTGATTCTAGAGAAGCGAACCAACTATATGATGCGCTTCTTTGCGCGTACAAAAGTTTCACACTGTATAGAACCGGTTCCATAAGGCCTTGGAATCGCTTTTTCTACACGGTGTAGCTGGTCTAATCGCACGCAAACCGCAATAAAAGACAAAAAGATTATGCTAGAATAAGATAGCCTGAGCTCGAAGATCACAAGACTTATGCGGGAGGCGCTGCCTGGCCTCCTTGATGAAGCCGAAGCTACTGCTCCAATTGTACGCTCCATGAGGACGAAGACTGTTCCTGGGTTGGCGGTCAGGAAAAGTGTCTAGAGTAAGGACAAACATGTGGAGTCCATGATGGAGAGCATGATCAAGCGTACGACGGCTAAACAACAAAGAAATTGCTCCCACTACCGATGCCCAATGATCTTACATTATTTGATGAAATCGTCATGATGGTAAGGAACCTCCACTCCTCATTGCAGAATACGAACGCCACCACTACTTTTTCCTCGCACTCTTTATTAGGCCGCTTTTTGGATGATGCTTCATGCTATTTTTTTAGCCTTGTGAGTATTTTAGACCTGTAACAGTAAGCTAGTTTCCCCGCACTACCTCTCTGTTGTGGTTGGTTCTGCAAAACTATGTTCCTATGGGGCTTTATTATTTAAAGTCGGGCAAAAAAGAATACATCGGGTCTTTTCGGTTGACTATATATAGTGAGAGGATTTAGAAGATTATTCGATTCATTCACTGTTGCGACAACTTTGCTTGCAAAAACAAGAACCACTGCAATAGCTTTGGGTTGTTTTGGTTGCTTAGGGTAGATTTGAGCTCCCTGTTTCACATGGTCCCGGGGGCATGGCCACATGAATACGTGATAAAAATCATATTGTGCATGTTGATTGGTCGTCTGTGTTCGGTTTTGTTGGATAGAGGCAAAACTGGAAAACCACTCAACGTTTGCCCGTCTGCATTTGATTTGCTCACACATTTTTTTCCCAATTGCTAAAAAATGCTTGGTGGCCGGTTTGTTGAATCGAGCCATCTTTTTCTGCCTATCAGATCGACCGGATTAGCCTTGGTCGCGCGAGTCATTCCGACACAGAGCAAGAAGACCAATACATCCATCTCGTCACAGCTCCCTCACCCGCTTTTTCGGTTTCGGTTTCGTTGTGCGTGTTACTAAGACTCTAGCAAGTTTAGGATCACCCCTACTATTTCCCAACATGATTTTTGTGTGTTATTTGCACCTTCTAGGGTTTTGGTTCTAACTAAGTTGTAGGTTTAATATCACCTAGTCACCTTTTCCGATGCAGATGAGTTACAATTTGGCATGCACTGTTATTTGGGTACATATAAGTTTTAGTTTTTGGTTTCTCTATACGTGTTGCTGAGACTGTTGCAGGTTTGGGACCCCTACTATTTTTCCAAGGTGATTTTTGTGTATTATTTGCATCTCATGGGGTTCTGGTTCTAACTAAGTCCTAGGTTTTAGATCACCTAGTCGCTTTCTCCGGTGCAGGTGAGTTGAAGTTTGTTATGCACTAAGTTGTAATCACCATATTACATAGTTGATTTTGGGTTCACGTAAGTTGTTGTTTCGGTTCCACAGTGCGTGCGTGTGGGCATGTGTTTTGTGTGTTATTTGCTTCTTGTGGGGTTGTGGTTCTAACTAAGTTGTAGGATTTAGATCACCTAGTCACTTTACTGGCTCGCCTAGTTAGATCCAATGATTAGTTGCCTCCTATGTGGATTTTTATATGAACGAGCATGCAACTGGTATGGCAGATTGCCGGAGGTTGCAACAATAATTGGATATTACTAGAAGGAACCATACTTGTCTGCCGCCTTAGATGCAATGGAATACTTGCTGCATTTTGAGTCCAGAAATAATCTGGATAGGAGAAAGGGGTGCTTTCATCGCCTAGAAGTAATGAGCAACAATACAAGCTTTGTTGTCTTACTTTTGGTGTCATTTCTGCCATTTCAATCACCATTTCTTGTTCTAATGGTTGATGAAGTTGTCAAATTGTATAGTTGTGCCACAACAGGGCATTTGGATGTATCTATGCCATTGATAATTTTCACAAGGAAAAAAGCAAGTTAATAGTGGCATTGTTTGTAATTTCATAGACTATTTGGGGGGAGAAGGGATCATCCTTTGCTATTTTAGTTGAACAAAGACACATTGGTGCAGGGCGCACTATGGGGTCCAGGTAATCAGGAGGAGGTGGGTAGGGACCATGTTGGGTTTGTTGGGCGTCGGTTCAGGTTGGAAAGCGGTCGGGGAAATCTGTATGTAGTCGGCGTGGGGTTTTGGGGTGGGCGCTCGTTTGAATGATCTGACGGGACTTTCCTTTTTGGGCAGGGTCCAAACCATCCCTCGAGGGATCGCTAGCCACATCCTTATTTTCTATGTTTATAGGCACCCATATATTTGGTTTTTTCTTCGAGGGAGTGAGGGTAAAGGCTCATATCATGCATATCAAGTTGTTCCCTTATTATGTTCAAGTTGATTATCCATTTTGATTTAGGTTACCAATTGTTTCTTATTAAGTTGCCACAACATCCTTATTAAGTTGTAGCTTTAAAGGCCCTTGTGTTTTCCAAATCTATCTAAGTTGTTATTTTAATTTTACTGAGTTGTAGTCTCCTTTCACTTAGTTGCTTGATTGCATCTTGCCACTTAGTTGATCTAGTTAAGTTGCAACTTTAAATGCCCCTTGAGGTTTTTTGGATCCTTAAAAGATGTAGTCTTCTTTTATTCTGTTGCTAATTTGTTGCATCACACATGCACTAAGTTGCATAATTTTATTGTTTTCATATTGCTGATTCATATAAAATGGTATTTTTGCTAAGTTGCATTTTGTGCACAGTACTTTGTTGCTTCACACATGATATAAGTTGTGTTTCATGATGTTGATTTATATAGAATGATCATTTTGCCTAGTTGCATTTGCACACAGTAATTTGTTGCTTCACATATGATATTAGTTCAGTTTCATGATGTCGATTCATATAGATTGTTCTTTTTGCTAAGTTGCATTTGCACATATTACTTTGTTGCTCCACACATGAGATACGTTTTGTTTCAGTATATGTTTGGTACCAGATCACACCTAATGATATAAGAATATGCTTCTACATTGTAAGCAACTTATTATTTCTTGGTACTAACGCTTCTTCGCTTTGTATTTTCTTACAGATTAGTGGCAAGTGGTAAAAATAAAGTACAAGTCATGGAAGTACTCACAAGTCACAAGTGAATATGTGCATAGTTGCAAAGTAGATGTTAGTTTTGAAGCAGTTCCGTTTTGAAGTTGTCATAAAATTTTGGCTAGTGTGTAAACCGTAGCATCTTTTTTCTTCTTCTATATATGCCATTAGTTTTTTTATTAAGTGGATTTGATTTTTGAGGTTTTGCAACTCGGTGGTATGCATTGGTATTTCTGGAGATGCTATTTCTTGCTTCACGGTTTTATCCTCTGACTAGCAGATTAATGTTCACGTATAAACATCAAACGCACATATAAACATCAAATGCACATTAATGTTCATGTATATAAAAAAGTAGCCACATAGAATTAGAAAATATTGATTTCTTCATATCTTATAATCCTATAACATGTGAAGACCTGACTAATTATCTCTATTAACTAATATATACTTCTTAACATGGTTAAAAGATTCTTATACAAAATAAAAAACATTCTCTTTCTAGTGAATCATGAGACGTCATGTTTGGTCGGTTACATGTTGTCTAATCATCTATTCACCCCTCCACATATTTTCATTTCTTGCACATTGTCTCTCGCTCAACTCCGTCGTTCCATAGGCGCCATTATTTTCTCCACCTTCATGTTCATAAGTGGCTCATGTGTATATGGTGTGCCTCTTCAGCTCCACCTCACCCAGCCTCTGGTGTGCACGAGCACTATTAAGGATACTTATGTGTGTAAGTTAGAAGTTTGATGAAAAATAAATTTAAAATCCTAATAGAAATGTCAACACCAAGATTTCATTTCAAATGCCTTCGTCTCGGCCCGCCATGTGGCACACTGTTCGACTACTGCGACAAAAACATATATGTGGGGAATACGCTTTAATTTCTTAATTTAAAATAGAATTGAAGTCAAGGGGAAGATTAATAGGAAAATACGACATTCAAATGGCACAACCTCTGTAGGTCGCCAACCACTAGAGGTGGGACCGATATACAACAATTTGGTGGAATGGTATGAAAAATATAATAATACCAATTTAAGCTTTAATAATAAGTAGCCGACACACACTACAAGGAATCCAGCATTACATGACGCTCCAAAAACGTCACTGAATCGTCACCATAATCGGTTTGTGATGTTTTTGTGACGTTTTTTAGAACGTCGAAAGCTGAGCGTCAGCAATGACCGATAGCGACATTTTGCATAGGAATGTCATAGTCGTTTATGACGTTCTAAAACGGTCATAGCTTTTACAACGTTTTTAAAACGTCAAAGTCGATCTGGCCATGCCACGTCAGGTCCAACGTGGAAATCCGACTTGGCAAAATTGTGACATTTCAAAAACATCGTTATCTGAAATCTGCCTGGTCCATTTAGTTTGTTGTATGGGCCTTGGCTTGTTTGAGCCCAATTCTTACTGGGCCTTGGCCTTTTTAGGTTCATTTTCTTTATGGACATTGGCCTGTTACTTTATAGTAAGATGTGCCTTGTCAGATTTATACAGTAGGTCTGTATCATCAAATTTATACAGAGGGTCCCAATCGCCAGTTCATTCCAGAGAGTGGGTCCATGTCATCAGGTTTTAATTTTTCATAGCTAACTAATAAACAATATTTCAATTATAAAGGAGAAATAAAACACATAAAAATCTTTAAATAACAGTCAAAATAAAATTATTACAATATGATAGTCAGACCAGTAGTTAGAACACATGTGAAATTCCAAACTTTACATCACAATGTCCACTTCACAACCAATTCAACCATAAAATCATTCATACCCTAGAATCTACAAATAAAACTCGCAGCAAGTATCTGGAACATCTTTAGCATGTAACTATTGTAAACGAGAAGATTTTCTTGGTGTACTCGTCCTTGAGCTTCTCAGCTTTCTCATGCATTTCAAACAGAAAAGTGCCATTAGCACCAGAGCAAATCACCAAAATGCGCATGTACAACTATAAGAATCCACCACAAAACTGAAACAACAAAGTAAATACAGAGCAGAAACCGTAGTAGCATAGTAGCTTCAAATAACAGTGTCCTACATGAATCATGGTAGCAATCAGTTCTTATACACTACTATAGAACAGAATCACCTCTACAACTTAGCAGATGAGCTCCGACTTGGTCCCAATTATCTCAGCATTGCACCTAGGCAGATTACTTTCGCATAAAATTAGTTTTAGCTCCAATACATGTACAATGCAACAATCAACTAGAAGACATGTGATACGTTCAAAACGTATCTACTTTCCCGAACACTTTTGCTATTGTTTCTCCTCTAAACTTGTGTGATTTGGATACAACTAACACGAACTAACGATGTTTTCAGCAGAATTACCTTGGTGTCTAGTTTTTGTACGGAAAATCAACTATCGGGGAAAATCCCGGAAAATATGCCAAAATTATATTTCACCAGAAGATCCACAGAGCCAGAGTACGACACGGAGTGGGGCCCTGGGGGGCCCACACACCCCAGCCGCGCGGGCCAGGCTTGGCCGCGCCTAGAGGGGGTGTGGCCACCCCAGGCACCCCCTCGGCCTCCCTCTGCGCCTATAAGACGCCTCTTGACCTAAAAACCGAGGGGGGTTCGACGTTTTTCCAGAAATAGTTTCGCTGCGCCACCACCACCAGAAACAGCGATTCGGAACCAGAAACTCCGTTCTGGCACCTTGCCGGGATGGGGAATTTGGAGAGGATCATCGCCATCGTCATCACCAACGCTTCTCCATCAACCATCCATGTTTACCTCATCCATGAGTGAGTAATCCCCCATAGTAGGCTATGGGGATGGTAGGGATTGGATGAGTTCTATCATGTAATCGAATAAGATTGTTAGGGCATAGTTCCTAGTATCTCTATTATTGCTATTTGACTTTGTTGCAACTTGTTGTGCTTAATGTTTGTCAATAGGGCCAGAGTGCCATGATCTCAGATCTGAACTTATTATTGAATCATTATGATAGTATTGTTTGTGATCTTATCTGCAAGTTGTGTACACATATCATTGTCCGGATCCAAAGGCCCCAAATTGACAGAAATTGGGACAACCGGAGGGGATGGCTGTGGTGTGAGGATCACGTGTGTTCATCGAGTGTTAATGCTTTGCTCCGGTGCTCTATTAAAAGGAGCACCTTAATTTCTAGTAGTTCCCTTGAGGCCCCGCTGCATCGGGCTGGCAGGACAAAAGATGTTGTGCAACTTTTCATTGCGAGCACGCATGACTATATATGGAGCACATGCCTATGATTGTTTAGTACTTGGATGCTTATTCTTATTTATCTTCAATTGCCCTAGATCTTGAAGTTACATGTTTAGACTCGTCCATGCAACGCCCGTCCATCCATCCCTATGCCTACCGCACTCGAATCCTACTGTTACTATTACTGTTACGGTTGCTCTTGTTCTACTGCTACTGTTACTTTACTATTGCTACTACAAAACTGTTGCTACTAATAAACTTCTATGAGCAAGAACTATTTCCAGGTGCAGCTGAATTGACAACTCAGTTGTTAAGGCTTGCAAGTATTCTTTGGCTCCCCTTGTGTCGAATCAATAAATTGGGTAATACTACCCTCAAAGACTGTTGCCCATCCCCTATACTTGTGGGTCATCAAGACTATTTTCTAGCGCCATTGCCAGGGAGCATAGCTTTATTTGTAAGTTCACTTGGATCTATATTGTTCACTGGTACTCCTTTCATCATGGGTAAGTCTCGTGATGGAAAGTTTCCTATTTTACCATCCACTACAAGAAGAGGTACAGTCCTAAACACCTCTGCTGCTCTTGATTCACCGTCTGTTATAAGTAAGCTTGTTACTCCACCACCTCATACACATGCTACACACACTGCTACTACTGCTAAGTCTGAAACTACTTTTGATACTCATGATGTTACTTCTACTGTGCTTGATGCGAGTGGTTCATTAGGTCCTTTCCTAGATGCTACTATGGCTAGTCTAGGAAATACTAAAACTCCTAGTGAAGACAAGGTTAGACATGTTAGCTCACCTGAGTCTAGAGAGAGATGTGATTTTTTTTAACCTCATGACAGTAGGGGGGGGGAAATCCCTACTGCCTTTTTCTTCATTAACTTATAAAATCTGCGGACTTACATGAAGGGTGGGTGCCAAGGAGGCATCCAAGAATAGAAAGAAGAACAGAAGTCTTACAGAGAAGTTACAAAACTATGAAAAAAGGGGTGTAAATCCTCTCTGGTTCTATGCACCAGAAGACCAAAATCTTTAATAAATTTGGTTTTCCAGTTCTGGGTTGTGGGAGTAATATCCTTGAAGTGTAAATTGTTCCTCTCCTTCCAAATATTCCAGGCTCCCAACATAAATTTTTCCATGAACATGTTACAATTCCTATTCTCTTTAGCCTCAGAAACTATAGATAGCCTATTACCTTGATTATGCCAAGACATCCCCAGTATATTCCAACACTCTGTACTGAAAGGGGAATGAAAGAATAGATGCTCCACTGTTTATTTAGGGGGATTTGTACACATGATGCAACTATATCCAGATTGTAGGAACATATTCTTCCTTTTCAATAGATTCCTTGTATTCAGTCTATCTGAGAAGAGAAGCCAGCAGAAGAATTTAACCTTTGGAGTGCATTTGGATTTCCAGATCCAATTAAAAGCAGCATGAGGCTTAATATTTCTGAAGCAAAACTCATAATATCTCTTAGAAGAAGAATAATCAGAGCCCCAAACATATTTCCAAATGTCCTTAGGTTCCCCTCCAATATCAGCATTTCTGACCTCCTATTGAAGTTGCTTAATTTCTTCAAATGCTTCAGGGGAAACAGGAAGAGAAAAATTAGCAGATAAGCTAGTGGCCACCAAGAAAGACTTAACAGACACATCTTCATTTAGAGCATATGAAAAATCTCTAGGAAAGTTATCAGCAGCAATTGTTCCCAGCCAATCATCTTTCCAGAAAAGCACAGTCTCCCCAGTACCAATCTGACAAGAAGTAACACCTCTTAAAATTGGCATGAGTTTAATAATGTCTTTCCACCAGAAAGATCCACAAGGGGCCACAGGATGAGGGATCTTATCATGATAGTAGGTTTCCCAGAGCAGTGTCACCCAAGGGGTGTCAATCTTATTATAAAATTTGTGAAGATGCTTCAATAGCAGAGCCTGATTCTGTAGTTTTAAATTCAGAATGCCAGTACCTCCTTTATTTTTTGGCCTGCACACCTTATCCCATGCAACTAAAGAGTGACATTTTTCACCATCCTCAGTTTTCTTATTCCACAGACAATGTATCCTGATTTTCTCCACATGGTCAATTATTTTTGAATGAATATTCAGAGAGCACATGGGAAACATGGCAATTGATGTAAGCAGAGAGTTTATGACAGTGACTCTACCACTATAAGTCATCATCAAGAAGGAAGTAGTCATTTTCCTCTCAATCCTGTCCACTAAGGGCATAAGATCAATAACTGAGGGTTTAGTAGTCCCCAATGGAAGTCCCAAATAAGTGAAAGGCATCTGACCAATAATACAGCCAAAGGAGGCAGCATAAATATGGGCTTGCTCGGTAGAAATATTGATTGGAATCAAAGATGATTTGTGAAAATTAATATGAAGACCAGTAGATATTGCATACTTTCTTAGAATCTCCTTCATCACATTAATTTGAGTATGGCAGGCAGGCATTATGATTAAAGTGTCATCAGCATACTGTATAACAGGGAAATCCATACCAAAGTCTAGGGAAAAGGGTGCAAGGAGAATCTGATCTCTAAAAGCTTTGTTAATTGCAGATTGAAGAAGATCAGTAGCTGGCACAAAAATCAGAGGAGAAAGTGTATCACCTTGTCTGACACCTCTCTTGCAACATAATTGTCTGCCAGGAACCCCATTTAAAAGGACAGATGATTTTCCAGAAGCAAAAATAATAGAAATCCATTGTAACCACTTCTTATCAAACCCCATTTGCTTCATAATTTTCAGCATAACTTCATGATCTATAGTATCAAAGGCTTTGGCAAAATCCAGTTTAAGTAAGATAATCTCCTTTTTAGAAGCAGCACACTAATGAATAAACTCAAAGGCCCAGGCTAAGCAGTCCTGAATAGTTCTTCCTTTGAGAAAACCATATTGGTTTTTATGCACAATTTTCAGAACTACTTTTTGTAATCTGTTAGCCAAAAGCTTTGTAATAATCTTCAAACAACAGTTTAGCAGTGTGATTGGTCTAAATTCATTAACAGTTTCAGGGGTATGGACCTTGGGGATAAGTGTGATATGACCCATATTAATACTCTCAAGATCAAGTTGTCCTCATAGAAGTCAAAACACAATTGATAAATGTCCTGCTTAATGATATGCCAGCAACTTTTAAGGAATTGTCCATTGAAACTATCAGGTCCTGGAGCTTTGTCAACAGGCATAAACTTGACCACATTATCAATTTCCTCAGTGGTGAAGGGTTTAGACAGATCATCCAGATCATCAATTGGCTGAATAGTGGAGCCTAAATCAAAAAGCATAGGTGGGGAACAACTAGTGCCAAGCCTCATCTTAAATGAATCAAATATGACCTTCTCTTTATCTTCATGGCTGGAGACAATAGTTCCATCATCCAGTTTAAGCTGAGAAATAGAATTTCTCCTGTATCTTTCAGTAGCAATATTCTGGAAGAACTTGGTATTCTCATCACCAAATTTTGTCCATCTGATTGTGCATCTCTTTTTCCAATAATTTCTCTGAAATTCTAGCAACTCCAAAATGTGCTTCTTTAAAATGCTTCTGAAATTTGCCTCAGGAACAGTCAGGCCCCTATAATCCTCCAAATTATCCAATTCCAAAAGAGCTTTGTTTGTGTTGTCAATACATACAGATAATGGAAATTGATTTACTCTAGAATTTCGGATCATATCTAAGCCTTTTAAATTTAGCATTTAAATTAGCTGCACTGTTTTCCTTATGTGTTGGCTTCTCCCAACTTTTAGCCACTGTGTCAAAGAAACCATGGTGGGCCACCCAAAAAAGTTCAAATCTAAAGATTTTACTGGCAGGAATATGTGTTTGAATGGACACAACAAGAGGTGTATGATCAGAAGTTGGCTTGCCTTGTGGATTTACCAGAGTAGCTGGGTAAGAACTGGTCCAATGTAAAGAAGTAAAAAACCAATCAAGTTGCTCAAGTAAAGGATTTTCTTGAATATTTGACCAAGTATACTTTCTCCCTTTAATTGGAATTTCAGTCAAGTGATGTGATCTTATCCAATCATTAAAACCGAGCATATCATTAACATTACCTCCACTCCTATTTATGTTATTAGGTGATCTAATGAAATTAAAATCACCCAATATAAGCCAATCTTCAGTATCAGGAATGTTAAGATTATACGGCCATTGGATAAACTGTTCCCTAGCCTGCCCATGATAAGGCCCATAAATGTTAAGCAAGACCCATTCCTGTGCAGATTTGAGTTGCAGTGAAATGGATAGATAAAGCAAATGGTTCACAATGCATTACAAGCCCAGAGAATATTGCACTCTTCCAGATAATAAGCAAACCACCAGAGGCACCACAGGAAGGGACATAAACAAATTCATCAAAAGAAGGAGGACAACATTCCTTAATAAAAGCCACATCAATGTGTTCCTTTTTAGTTTCTTGAACACAAACCACAGCACACCCACTAGAGTGTATTACATTACATAAGGCTAGTTGTTTAGATCTAGCATTAAGGCCCCTAATATTCCTGCACAAAACAAGCCATTTCTTAACAGTCTGCATGAAGTCTTCTAGTCTTCCTTGCCACTAGGCTTCTTCACCTCATCAAGAGGTTTATTGAGCAACTTCTTAGGAGAGAGCTTGGAAGGATGGACCCCACAGAGGTTGATCCCAATAGCCTGAATAGTAGGAATTGGAGTAGAGGGAAGGGTTGGGTTAAGGACACACCCCTGATCAATATCCTCATCCACCTTGTTTTCAGCAATAGCAGGCACCATCCTAGGCTTGACTTTGGACTTTGATGTCTTCACATCTGAGGGACCCTTAGGTTTGAAGCCATCATATTTATTCTTCCTAACACTCCTCCTCACTTGATTCTCCACTATAGGTGCTTCCAATTTCCTCTTCTGGCCAACAACCACATCCTGATCAAAACCAGGTTCAACCAAAGTAGTGTTAGTGACAGATAAATCCCTTATTTTCATAGATGAGGCCCTATTAAATCTCCTGTTCTGCCACAAAGTGAAGCTTTCCCCAATAAGTTCATGGAAAGTAGCAGGTGACAGCTTAATGGAGGGAAACAAAGAAACATCTCTTTGAATCTTGGGCACAAAAGTACTAGACAACAAAGCCTTGGCTACAGATAGTCTTGCCAGAAGTTCACTATGAATATATGAGTGATCAGCATGAACCATACAATTTAAAGTAAGAGTGGTGCTAACATCTTGCATGTTCATATCAAGAATGGTGGAACTTGAGCCAAAGTTATCAGAAATGATGTCATTCCAAGCTTGAGCAGGGCTATCAGTCACATTAGTGGCAGGTGGATGCACACCAGCAGAAAAATGTACACCTTGCTCAACCAAGATAGCCTGAAAGTTGATCAGAGGAGGATCCACCAACATGTTATCCAAAACAACATTGTGATCAATGAGCATGTGCTGCTGGCCTCCAATATTCTGGTTATTGTGACCCCCATTATTCTGATTATTGTGAGCACCAAAGGGAGCTCCATTCTGCTGCAACCAGTTAGCAACTTGTTGTTGATAAATTTGCTTTGCAGTCAATTCCACACCAAACAGGGGATGTGGGTTGCCATCTTCAGGTTCTGGATCCTCAGGAGGGGGAGGGACATCATGCACATGAGAATTCCAATCAGCAGACCTTAACATAATCACATGAATGGTCCAACTACGCCTAGCACCACCCAGCTGCATCATCACAAAACTCTTTGGGACAAACTTAGGATCAACAATCCAGACCTTAGCTAACACATATTTATTGTTAGACCTAGGCAAGTGCCATTCAGAGAGGAGACCAAAATCATCACAGGCTCTGTTGATGTAAAAATTTGTCTGAAAGTCCAGAGGAAAACCAAGAAACATAACCCAAATCTCCCTACCAAAATCAGATAATCTCATGTTTCTAGCAGCATCATGTTTGACAAAAGTAATTGTAGTTTCCTCATCCAAAGCAAAGTTCAGCCCAATGACAGTATCAGCAGCAAGAGCATCATGAAGAGTAAAAGAGCCAATACCAAAAGGATGATCGTCGAGACGGTGCGGCGGATGACCAGCTTCAGCCAGGAGATCAGCAATCTCTAGACGTGTCTGCTCTCTAAACTGAATTGGAATAAATCTGCTGGTTTCAGCGATGACCACATTATCATGTTGCAGCGGCGGAACAGGGTTCACCACAAGGTATGAACGAATGGGGCGATTGTATGGGCCTAGCTCGACCACCATGCCATCAAGAATAAAGGCAAGAGGGTTAATAGGGAAGTTGGCCATGGCTAGAGGAACAGCAGCAACAATGGCGGCGGCAGCAGTCGGAGATGTCGAAGAAAACGAGGGTTGCACTGTAGAACATGGAGGAGACGAAACGACAGGAGAAAACAGAGGAGGCGTAGATGTTGGAGAGTTTGTTACCTTTAATTCAGGTTTATCTGCTTTAACCACCCAGATTTTCTTGCAGCATAAATTGGCCTGTTTAATGTGTCTCTTCGGTCTCCAAAGCATGGTTTGTCGGGTGCAGGTAGAAGCCCAATGACCAATATTCTTGCACCTCTTACACCTCAGCCCAACAGTGCAATCAATAGCCAGATGCCCAACACCATGACATTTAGAGCAATCAAGAACGGCCCGGCTAGCAGTAGATCAAGAATCACAAGTAGCACCCCGATCACGACAAGCCAAACAAAACCCAGGACACATATTAGCAAAGTGATCCTTCAGGCCACAAGAACTACATCGGCCCAAAAGTTTGAAAATAACATCTTTAGGCGGAATAAACGGGATCTCAACAATATCTTTGACTTCTTCCTCTCAATAGCTAGCATCTAGAAGATCCACAATTTCCTCAAGCTTGACAATCGGCCAGGTAGCACAAAAATTTTCAGAGAAAATCGATCCATAGAAACTCATCTTTCTCTCATTCACATGATGTCATCTAGATGGCAGGGTGCAAATAAAATTTCCAAAAGTAATCTCACAACTAGAATGCCCACGTTTAAAGTTAGAGATATTATTGAGAAAACCAGGATTAGAGATCACCTTTTGATCATTGATCTCATCAGACTTCAACATGGATCGATTTTTAAATGTCTGAATATTGGAACTGAAACGCAAAGTACCTCTACCATGACTATCATAGGATGAAAAAGGAGCAGCAAAATTCATCTTGGGAGACTTAAACCCAAACTTAGAAAATTCCAGAGCTGATGAATTAGAACTATCACTTGCAGCACTTTCCTTGAGAAAACTTAGATCGGAACAAATTCTGGTAGCATTCCTATGTGAAATATCCACAATCTCTTCATTGGAACTCCAACTACACCGATTAATAAACCCTGAGACATCTGGATGAATTCGACGAAAAAGAGATAAGTGGCAAACAAAATCTGGCCAGATCCGATCCTTAAGTCCATAAATAAAATGACCCACTTTATTTGAAGAAACCGAGAACCGAAAACTTCGATCACTGAGTTTGAAAACCTTAAAACCTTGTGCTAAACCACCAATGCAACATTGGAGTGCAACACCAACAGATTCTTTAGATAATGCAAATGAGGCCGAGGAGAAAGAGACCACAAGAAAGAATTCCTTGGCCCCTGCAGAGGGGGAGAAATGAACTGTAGATCCAAACCTTGCACGAACCTGATCGGCCAGGGCTTGGTTAGGCGAAAAATCCCAATGTATGAGAGCCTCCATGGGGATGGGAAGAGAGATCACAGGATAGGGAGCAGGATGGTAGGATTGGAATGGCTAATGGGTGGCCAGAGAAAGAGATCGTCGGCGGTGAGTGTCTAGGGGGTGGGAGCGCCTCCATAGTGTCTTCGTCGAGAGATGTGATATTAATGATGGTTACATTGAGTTTACCGATGAATTTATTGAAGAGTGCCAAAACACATATGGTACTAATGCTATTAAGAGCCTCCTAGCGAGACGCACCATTATTCCTAAGTTGTCCTCTGATCCTAAGTTTGCCACCTCTCCCATAGATATTAAAGATGAAGATTATGATTTTTCTCTTGATTTATCCTATTTAGACATTGTTGAGAAAGAAACTTTTTGTGGGACTGAAAATGAGAGTGATGTGGCTCATATGAATGAGCTTTCCACTATGAGTGCTTTATTCTCCGATGATTTTAAGATGTGCAAGTACTTTGTTATTAAGATCTTCCCTTTTTCACTAAAAGGAGAAGCTAGGGCTTGGTTTAATAGATTACCTCCTGGTTCCATTGATAGCCCTGATTGTTTGATTGCTTCTTTCTTCCAGAAATATTTTACTCCTAGTGCTAGACATGTTGCTTTGTAGAGACTTTTTGATTTTAAACAGGGAGAAGAAGAGAAATTGCCTAAGTCATGGACAAGGTTTTGTGCCTTGATTCATGCACATCTTGGATTTCCATTGCCTAAGAATGAGCTTCTTGATATTTATTATAATGGACTAACTGATGATTCTAGGACATACCTAGATAGCTTTGCTGATTGTGTTTTCAGGAAAAGAACTCCTACAAATGCTGAAGAATTAATGGTTAAAATAAGCAAGAATTATGATGATTGGACTTCAACTGAGCTAAATACACCTGAGCCTATTACTCCTGAACCAGTTCCAATACCAACACCAAAGAATAGAAGAGCTATTGCATTAAATGATGAAGTGATGAATGAAGCTAAGAAATGTCTAAAGGAGAAAGGTATTAGAGCTGAAGATGTGAAGAATCTGCCTCCTATAGAATAATTATGTAAGACAATTCCCCACTCATCTACTATTGAGGTACACTCTCTCCACTTTGATGAAGGTGATATTCCCTATGGTAAGCCTCCTAATCAATGTTTAGAGGAACTTGACACATTTATTGTTAAACAAGGTAATTTTAATAAACAAGTTCAGAATCATTTATTGGAAAACTCTAAAGCTATTAATGAGTTGAAAGATTTTGTGGAAAGAACTATTAATGATATTAAAATGCTTTGTAAACACTTTCAAATGGTTCAAACTCAAATTGATCAACTTGCTAAGGTACAAAAGGATATGCTAGTTAATGCCTCAGGAGATAAACATGCTTATGGAATTAGAACTAGGAGTGGTATAGCTACTCAAGATCCCTTATATCCTGAAGGAAACCCTAAAAGAATTGAGCAGGATTCTCAACAAGGTGAAAGTAGTGGTAGTCCTCGTAAGAGAAAGAAAAAGAAACATAGAATAGTTGAGGAACCCTCTGAACTTGTTGTAGATCCTAATAGTATATATGTCTCTGATGCTGAAAGTGAGAGTGGTAATGATAAAAATGATGCTCCTAATAAGGAGGAAGTTGAGGAAGAACCTGAGAAGCACACTAAGAACACCAGGTACACTAAGGAATATTTTATAGCTAATATACATGGTGAAGAGAGAGAACCTTGGGTGCAGAAACATATGTCTTTTCCCAATAAGAAACACAAGTCAAAGGAGGAAGAACGCTACAACAAGTTTTGTGAGTGGATGAAACCTTTATTTTTTGCAAATTCCTTTGACAGATGCTATTAAGTTGCCTCCTTATTCAAATTATATGAAGGATATTGTCTCTAATAAAAGGAAGATTCCTAATGAGGAAATTTCTACTTTGCTTGCTAATTACTCCTTCAATGGTAAGGTTCCAAAGAAACTTGGTGATCCAGGTATACCAACTATTCCTTGCTCTATTAAGAATAATTATGTTAGAACTGCTTTATGTGATTTGGGAGCTGGAGTTAGTGTTATGCCTTTTTCTCTTTACAAGAGACTCCAGCTAGAAAAGTTGATACCAACTGATATATCTTTGCAAATATCTGATAAGTCAACTACTATTCCTGTTGGTATATGTGAGGATGTTCCTGTTCAAGTGGCTCATAATTGCTTGGTTTTAATTGATTTTGTTGTGCTTGAGATGCCTGAAGATGATAATATGTCTATTATTCTCGGGAGACCTTTTCTTAATACTACAGGTGTTGTCATCAATTGTAATCAAGGAAAGTAACTTTTAGTATTAATGACAAAGAGCATACTGTTTATTTCCCCAAGAAGTTTGCTAAAATCTATTGCCTGAACTCCATTGAAAATATTGAGAGCATCAAGGTTGGAGAAATATATTGTTCCATTCCATAAGAAAATTTTGAAACTATTATGATTGGGACCATTGCTATCAAGTTTGAGGTAACATAATCACTTTGTGGAATGCAAAGTTTTGTTTCATATAAGATTGTTTTGGTAACAAGACTTGATCAACCTTGTTAACTAAATGATTTTAATGAACAAAACAATGCTTTCACAAGTGGTTATACTCGCTCACTTTTACTTTTCTCCTTCCTAGTTTTCACTCTTTCTCTTGTTAGCTTTAGTTTTGCTAGTTGTTTGCTTGTTAGAGTGTCTTAGAACTTCTGTAGTTTTGGTTTTGGTTTCCTTTTGCTTCTTATGAAAAAATCTTTTCTGCAAGAAAATCAATTTTCATACCCTGAAAATTAGCCAAAAATAAAGTTTCCTGAAAAATCCCAAAAAAATCATATTAAATTTTTCCTTGAAAAAAGGGGCAGAGGGACACCTGGAGTGACTCAGGGGGGCACCCTAGGCCAGCACACCCCCTGGTGTCGCGGCCAGCCCTAGGGGCGCGCCTGGAAGGGGTGTGGCCCTTCAAGTTGTCTCCTCCCAGTCATCTTCTTTCTCTCTCCCAAAAAATACCGAAAAACTTTCTCAAGCTAGAGTTCTTGCTGTTCTTGCTCCTGATTTACGATCTCCTTGCTCAGCCCATCTTTGCTGATGTTTGGAGAGATTGCTCCTTGGTATGTGCCTCCTCCACTTGTCTAATTAGATTTGTGATTGGTAGATTGTATCTTGAGTATTTTGCTGCTATAGGTGTCAGGTTGGGTGAACTTGCATGCTTGTTCTATGCTTAGAAACTTTCATTTTGATGCATGTGTATCCTTCTAGCAAGTTCCTATAGTAGTTTCTCGTCATTTATCAACTTGGAAATCACTTGGTTTGATGTTTGTCTAAAAATTTCATAGAAAATGGTCAGGATAACCACACCTTTGGTGAAATATTTGAGAGTGATGCACCTAGTAGGACAAGGCCTTCAAGATCATCCTCCCGAGCCAGGCCTTCATACAATGAGGATCTCATTACACCGCAATTTGGCGACGAGGGAGATGAGGGGGATGCGCACCCTTCTACCTTTCCTTATCCAACCTTTTTGCAGGCTGCCGGGATTCTCAATGATTTCCTAACCTTGGTTCAGAGGGTTTGACTAATGAGTTATATGCAGGATGAGATCGTGCAGTATGATACGCTTACTAAAACCTTTGTGGAGAGTTTCTCCTTTTCTAACAGCGCTTTCAAGCCAGTTGTGTCTTTCAAAATCTATAACAGGCCTTACTCCATGACTTTGAAGAAATTTTGTGAGATCCTGGGTATTGGTACAGCTGGGACGGCGAAGAAGATTCTAGCTCAACCCGCTGACTTGCTGGAGCTCTACCGCAGGATAACCAATGATGATGACAGTAGAGCCTAGCGGGGAAAGATAAGAAATATTCAACTCCCAGCTATCAGGTACTTTGCTTATTATCTTGCCACTAGTGTTCTTGGTAGGGAGAGCACTAGCAATATATCCAACTATCACTTGGCCTTCCTAGTTGCTGCGCTCAACAATGAAACCAGGTATAATCTTGGTTCTCTCATTGCTCGTCGCTTAGCTGCTAAGGGACCCATTTATGGGGGAATTATTGATGCACGTGTTGTTGTTGCCTTAGACCTTGCTGTTGATCCAAATGATACAGTTTTGGCTCCTCAAAGGCTTGATCTTGCTTCTATAAAAGCACATCACTTTGTTACTGCTGGCTCTACCCTTGATAATTTGGTTTATAGAATGTTGTTTACTGACGAGGAAGAGAGAGATCCCTCTGCCCCAAACCACTTTGTTCTGTATTTTCTAGAGACCTTTGTCATGCTCCAAGGAGGATATGGACGAGAAGCTGCGCATTCTTGGCTTCCATGGACACTATCAGGGGGATGCGCCCTCATACGACCCCTCTGTGCACTACACAACGGAGTCCTCGAGCTCTTACCAGGACGAAGGGGCCTCCTCATCGTACTACAGAGGTGCACCTTTTTGGTCACCATGGGGTTGAGCCCCACTTAGGCCAAAAGCCTAAGCTTGGGGGGAAGTTTACCGACATCACACTCATCTATATATCATGTTCCGTCGGTTATTTGTATATCCATGTTTCGCTTTCTTTTTGGTTTTTGTTTCTGCTCTCTTAAAAACACAAAAAGACCAAAAATATTTTCATTGTTTCTCTTGGTTTGTTTCTTTGCTTTTTAGCTTTGGTTTTCCTTAAAGAAAAATCCAAAAAGATTTTGCTTTGTTTGCTTCTTGTTTGGTTTGCTTTTTCTTTGTTTGTGTTTGCTTTGTTTGCTTGCTTTTAAAAATCGAAAACACCAAAAATATTTGTTGTTCTCCTTTGGTTTTGTGAGTTCTTTGCAGGTTCAGCCGTCCTCAGTGGAGTTTGGTTTCATGTTATTATTCAAGTCACACAAGTGAAGGGAAATAATGAAGATTAAGACAACTTGAGGTGTGGTAAGAGGCTGGTAACAAACTCTATTTGTTTCATTTTTGTACATATACTCATCATTGTGAGCGTGCTTAGTCTGTTCATATAGGTGTATGTTATGTATGGATGCTTAGTAGTTCTAGCTCTCTTATGATTAGCTCCAGCTTGCTTATAGTTTTTAGCATGTCGTATGAATGTTTGCTTGCATTGTTCTATTCATATTTTGGTATGATATTGTGGTATCCTCCTCCGAATGTTTCATGTGAATCGACTTGGCACATGCTCACGCATGCATATGACTAAACAATAGTCAGTAAGGCTCGATGATTTATTTTGCCTCAGAGTTCTTGTATCACTTTCATGTCATAATTAGTCATGTTTTGTTGCAAGCATGATTATGACAGTTACTGCTCTCTCGTTTGTTGCTTCCTCTCTATTCCTAGCCTTCACTTGCACTGAGTATGAGCTCCACTTGTGCATACAACTCCCCAAAACCAATATTGCCAACAATGTCCACCATACCTACCTACTAGCATCATTTGCTAATTCTGTGCATACTCATTATGCCTTGTTTTCTTCCAAATAAAATGTTTGTCTGTTTTGAGTAAGTTAGTTAGTAAAGCTCTCACGAACTTGATGGCACACTTTATTTCTTGCACTTAATAAACCTGAACCATTGTGACCTGTCCATGAAAGTTATATGCTTGCAAATTATAGGCTGGGAGTTAGCAGAACCGTGCTGTCATGGGGAACGCTTTCAACACTTATGGATACATATCTAGTTGATATTATGTTGTTTTGTTTGCGGATGTCACCGATGTGAAATAAAAGGGGAGCTTGTGAGTTCATGGAGTTATATATATGTGTTAGAGAAACGCCCGGGCCGCTAGCCTAAGCCATGCATAATCATGGTGGAAACTTGCAGCATAACCATAATGAGCAATCTGTGAAGCATCCTCAATATAAACCTATGCAAATAGTAAATAAAAAGATCGCTGAGATGCTCATTGTCTGCTTGCCTTGTCATTTTGATCACGGGATAGCTCCTGTATCATGTGCAAGGGGTACCCCGTTGGCGGTTCTCTATGATATGCATATATTTACAATGACAAGAACTTACAAGTAACTAAAGTTGGGTAGCACGAGGAGCGACCCTCGTACTTAAGGGACATGATATTTCTAGTTTATGGTCTATCAAGCATATAACTCAGATTGGACCTCACTTTCACCTTAATCATATAAAGATGCTTATGATAGGGGCAATGAGATCTTAAAGCTAATGAGTACCTTACTTTCAGCATTTAGAAGCCTTTCAAAACCTTTTCACTTCCTTGTTGAGTCACCACTTATTCTATGAGCACCTTCTTGAGAGCATAGTTGTCATTCTTGTGTTTGTTCCAAAACTTGGTTAATTATGTCATGACTTTGATGCTTGTATCTCTGATATCTTTACTTCTAGTCTTCACTTGAACTTCAGAGGTGCCTTGGCATTTATATTGTGCTCTACAAACAAAGGCAAGCGAGATACCACTCTATCATACCTTTTTATGAGCATTGCAATGTTGCTTATGTTTATGTTTCATGCTACTTATTATTATTGAGTTGGAATCTCTTCATATCTTGCAATGACTATGGAGTAGACTTAGTTGCATACTCCTTATTATGAATTGTTTAAGTATCTACTCCTGTGCTGAGAATATATACATCATATAAAGCAAATGTGTTCGTGAAAGTTCTTTTATCACACTCAGTTTTCAACTGAATTGCTTGAGGACAAGCAATAAGCTAAGCTTGGGGGAGTTGATACGTCCAAAATGTATCTACTTTCCCGAACACTTTTGCTATTGTTTCTCCTCTAAACTTGTGTGATTTGGATACAACTAACATGGACTGACGCTGTTTTTAGCAGAATTACCTTAGTGTCTAGTGTTTGTGCAGAAAATCAACTATCAGGAAAAATCCCGGAAAATATGCCAAAAATTATATTTCACCAGAAGATCCACAGAGCCAGAGTACGACACGGAGTGGGGCCCTTGGGGGCCCACACCCCCCAGCCGCGCGGGCCAGGCTTGGCTGCGCCTGGAGGGGGTGTGGCCACCCCAGGCACCCCCCTCAGCCTCCCTCTTCGCCTATAAGACGCCTCTTGACCTAAAAACCGAGGGGGGTTCGACGTTTTTCCAGAAATAGTTTCGCTGCGCCACCACCACCAGAAACCGCAATTCGGAACCAGAAACTCCGTTCGGGCACCCTGCCGAGACGGGGAATTTGGAGAGGATCATCGCCATCGTCATCACCAACGCTTCTCCATCAACCATCCATGTTTCCCTCATCCATGAGTGAGTAATCCCCCATAGTAGGCTATGGGGATGGTAGGGATTGGATGAGTTCTATCATGTAATCGAATAAGATTGTTAGGGCATAGTGCCTAGTATCTCTATTAGTGCTATTTGACTTTGTTGCAACTTGTTGTGCTTCATGTTTGTCACTAGGGCCCGAGTGCCATGATCTCAGATCTGAACTTATTATTGAATCATTATGATAGTATTGTTTGTGATCTTATCTGCAAGTTGTGTACACATATCTCCGGATCCAAAGGCTCCAAAGTGACAAAAATTGGGACAGCCGGAGGGGATGGTTGTGGTGTGAGGATCATGTGTGTTCATGGAGTGTTAATGCTTTGCTCGGGTGCTCTATTAAAAGGAGCACCTTAATTGCCAGTAGTTCCCTTGAGGGCCCGCTGCAACGGTCTGGCAGGACAAAAGATGTTGTGCAAGTTCTCATTGCGAGCACACATGACTATATATGGAGCACATGCCTATGATTGTTTAGTACTTGGATGCTTATTCTTTTTTATCTGCAATTGCCATAGATCTTGAAGTTACATGTTTAGACTCGTCCATGCAACACCCGTCCATCCATCTCTATGCCTACCGCACTTGAATCCTACTATTACTGTTACTGTTACTATTGCTCTTGTTCTACTGCTGCTGTTACTTTACTATTGCTACTACAAAACTGTTGCTACTAATAAACTTCTGTGAGCAAGAACTATTTCCAGGTGCAGCTGAATTGACAACTCAGTTGTTAAGGCTTGCAAGTATTCTTTGGCTCCCCTTGTGTCGAATCAATAAATTGGGTAATACTACCCTCGAACACTGTTGTGATCCCCTATACTTGTGGGTCATCAACATGCGAAGGCCAGCCAGATGTACTTCCACCATTATCAGAAGTTAACTAGATGTATAGCAGCAAGCAAATAATGCAAGTACCACAAGCCACATGACAACCGAATAAAAAATATCTCCTCACGGGTTGCTGACAGAAACAAGTTGAAGTAAGAAATATCATCACAATGAGAAATATAAGAACCAAATTACATTTCCAATGATTTAAAACCAAGTGAAGGAGGCAGAATGAAACTACATTCCCCTGCATTGCTAGCAGGTTGGTGCTGAATATTCCTACTTACGATCCAAAAGGTTCTTGATCAGAAAATATATTATGAAGGGGTAACTAATTGACTTAATTTGAGTTTTACATGTCCTGCTTCTAGGTGTCGAGATACCCATAGTACTTTTCATAGAAGGTCAGAAGCTACTTGAGTTTCAGCTATCACAAGTATGGTCCTTCCTCACAAAAGAAACTAGAAAAGGAGCAGCAAAAGAAAAGAAAAATTGTGTGCGGCATAAAGCTACCACTACAGGTAAAAGAAATTCCCTAGTCTTAAGCATTCGGTACCTATCTTGAAGTTGAAAATTAGAAACTCATGCTGAAATTTACATCCTTGAGGCAACATAAGATAAAGCATCTCGCCAAGATGGTAATTTGGTACCTGCTAGAATATATCAGGAATGCTTCAGGCTCAAAAGAAACATCACTACGAAGATATGAATAGAGGACAAGAAAATTTTCTAGATTGATACAAATAGATAGGAAACAAAAAAAAGCACATGAGGTTGAATTTGAGTGACATTCCAACGCAAAAGTGCCTTGTAGTTTTGGTTGCTGCCAGAAAAAGCATCACGTTTGAACAGATGTACAAGCAACCAAGCAGGCATTTCAGACATGTTAGGCTCCAAAAACTTAAGTTCCTATGAGGTATCATACACTAGCATATGGATCATGCCATGACTTGAAATATTTTAACCTATTTGAGTTCTACAAGCTATTGATCTGCTGGTGCATCTTGGGGGACTCCTGCTGGTAGTACTAAAAGTTCACAATATGATCTAGACAATGACACCTAAAACCATGGTTGTTTCCATCAAAATTATAACTAAATGATAATCGCAGTACACCAGTAAATCTAATAACAAGTCGTAGGAATCGTCGGGTAACACTAAACTGGTGGAGAGAAGGGGTATGGGTATTCAGAGAGAAGGGTATGGCCATGATGCCCGCGAGCCTGCCGCTAGAGAGGTGTTGTAGACATGGACATGAAAAACTGGTGGAGGAAGAAGCAGAACACCCTGTGAGGGAGAGATCGTGGCCTTGGCGGAGCAGACGACGACGCCTACTAGGCCTCCCCGCTGCACCTCAACGACATCTCCAAGCAACACCTCAGGGACAAGTTGTCGCTGCTCCAGCCTCCTAGATCTTTTCGACTTCCCTGAAGCAATGTCCATCGCCCGCGTCGTCCCCCACTTATCCTTCGTTGGCACCGCAAGCGCCGTCCTCACAACTCGCATTCGTCAATGCCACGACGCCTAGCAAGGCACCAACAAGAAGGGGCATGACGACAAGGGTTCTCCCTCGATCTAGATGGGATAAATATCGTGAGGGGAGATGGGCGGCAGCGAAGGGAGAGATCTGGAGAGGCGGTGGAGGTGGCGGCAGCGGTTGAGGGGCGAGGCGGTGGAGATGGGCGATGGTTGGTTGCGGTGGTTCTCTAGATCGGTTCGGGACTAGTGATGGTTGATGAGCTCAGATCACTGTAGAGCTTCGTTGGGAGATCCCAAGAGAAATGTATGATGAGCACAACAGTAAGTTTTCCCTCAGTTATAAAACCAAGGTTATCGAACCACTAGGAGGAAGGAAACAACTCCAAGGTGTTGCTAGCAACTTGGAATCCTGCACAACACAAACTCAAGACTTTGCCCCAACTTACAGTGAGGTTTTCAATCTCACTGGTTTGCTGAAAACAAAGGATTAAACATATAGTGTGGAAGGTAATGTTTGATTGTAGAGAGTAAACGATAACAGTATATGATGTATCAATGGTAAAGATTGGACCAGGGTCCACAGTTCACTAGAGGTGTTCTCCTTAAGAAAGATAACATAACATGTTGGGTGAACAAATTACAGCAGGGCAATTGACAAGACTAAGCAAGGCATAACAATTCAAATACTAGACATCATGATTCCTATGAGATTTGATTGGGCATCACAACAATATCCATAGACCGCCATCCAACTGCATCTATGACTAGTAATCCACCTTCAGGTTATCATCTGAACCCCCTCCAGTATTAAGTTGCAAGCAACGGATAACTGCATTAAGCAATGTGTGTAAAGTAAACAATACAATTGTTCCATGAACAAAATATTGTTGTTTTATCCCTAGTGGCAACAACACATCTACAACCTTAGAGATTACCGTCACTTCCCCAAATTACTAGAGGCATGAACCCACTATCGAGCATAAATACTCCCTCTTGGAGTCACTAGCATCTACTTGGCCAAGATAGCTACTAGCAACAAAGAGCATGCAAGATCACAAACAACACAGACATGATAGAATCAATAATCAATCTGACGTAGCAATCTCAATATCCATCGGATCCCCACAAACACAACATGTATGATTACAAATAGATGATCTTGATCATGAACAGAGCTCACAAGATCTAAATATGATAGCACAAAGGAGGAGAATCAACCATCTAGCTACTATATGGACCCATAGTCCGAGGGTGAACTACTCACGCATCATACCGAGGCTGGCATGGTGATAAAGAAGGCCTTCGGGGTGATTTATCCCCTCTGGCAAGGTGCCGGGAAGAGCTTCAGATCCCCCAAATCTAGGGACGATGGTGGCGGCGGCTACAGACTGTTTTGTGGAGATATGATCGGGTATTTAGGGTTTTGGCATCGGGGGGATTTTATAGGCGAAGAGGTGAGGCAGGAGGGCGGCCAGGGGGCCCACACCCTTCCCTAGCATGGCCTAGGGTGGGCCCGTGCCTGGGGGGTGTGGCCGCCCTATGGCACCTCCCCGTCTCTCCTATAGACTTCGTGTTCACCTCGGTGAAATATTGACTTTGGGTTTTGTCCCGTCCAATTCCGAGAATATGTCCTTACTAGCTTTTCTGAAACCAAAAACAGCAGAAAATAGGCGACTGGCACTGCGACATCTTGTTAATAGGTTAGTCCCAGAAAATGTATAAAAATACCTCAAAGTGTAGACAAAGCATAACAAAGTTGATGCTAAAGAAGCATGGAACATCAAAAATTATAGATACGTTTACGACGTATCAAGCATCCCCAAGCTTAACTCCTGCTCGTCCTCGAGTAGGTAAGTGATAAAAATAATAATTTTTGAGGTGACATGCACCATCACAATCTTGATCAAACTATTTGCAAGGATTGAAAGCTAGGATCAAAGTACTCTAAACATGAGCATGAAAGATGAAGTTCTAACAATAGGACATAGTAACTATGCTGCAACATGAAAGGATACAAACGAAGATCATGAGTAATAATACATTAAAGACGTTTGTTTGTTTCACATATAGAAACCATAGCATAGTGGTATTCAGCTTGTCCCTCATGGAATAGCAAAACATAAATGCATAGGACACCTTCAAAGTTCATAAGGGTGACTAGATACAAATAGTTCAAGAAAAAGCAATATCAGCATTATGAATCAATCAATAAGTTTTGGGACAATGCACATAGAACTAAGAATGACAACTATGCTCTCCTAGTTTGTGCATAAATATAGAAGGTGGAGACTCAATGTATAAGTGGAAAGAAAAGCCCTTTAAAGGGAAGCAGGGATTTCAAGTTTCATAAAGAGCTTCCAAAATTTTTGGTACTTGTTAGCTTTCACCTCTCATTGCCCCTATCATAAGCATCTTGAAGTGATTAAGGTTAAAGTGAACAAAGTATGGAGTATATGCTTGACAAAGTATAAGTTGGCAATATCATGTCCCTTGAGTACGAGGGTCGTTCCTTATGCTACTCAACTTTAGTTACCGGTAAGTTCTTGTCATTGTAAGTATACGTGTATCATAGAGAACCGCCAATGGGGTACCCCTTGCCCCATGACACAGGAGCTATCCCATATCAAAATGGCAAGGCAACATACCATGAGCATCTCAGCAATCTTCTTATTTACCATGGGAAATGGTGCTTTTTTCTCTACTTTCCTCTTTTTTCTTTTTCTCTTCTCTTTTTTCTATCTCTCTTTTTCTATATAAGAAGAATGCTTCATAGATTGCTCACTATGGTGATGCTGCAAGTTTCCACAATGATTAGGCATGGCTTAGGCTAGCGGCCCAGGCATTTCTCTAACACATATGCATAACTCCATGACTTACAAGCTCCCCTTTTATTTCACAACGCCGACATCCATAAACAAAAGAGCATGATATCAACCGGGTAGATATTTCCAGGTGTTGAAAGCGTTCCCCGTGACACCACGGTTCTTCTAATTCCCAACTTATAAGTGCAAGCATATACAACATAGATGACATAATGGTTCAAGTTTATTAGGGGCAAGAAAAATAAACTGTGCCATCAAGTTTGTGAGAGCTTTAATCACTAATTTTCACGTAACATATTTAATTTGGAAGATAGATAAAACAAGAATATACTTGGAATGGTGTAACACACCATGCATAGGAATTTATAGTGGACACTTTGGAATAACTTGGTTTCTTGGGATTTGGATGCATGAGTAGAGCTTACTCAATACAAGTGGAGGCTAGCAAAAGACTTGGAGCGACCAACTAAGAGAGCAATAATGGCCATAATCATGCAGAGCGACAAAACATTATCAATCAAAGCATAAAGTGGTATCACAAGTCAAAAACTAAATGATCATAGAGGCTAAGGTGACTGGTTCATAGTCATAACATGGTGTGAGCATGTGCCAAGTCAACCCAAACAAAGCATCAAAGGAGAATACCACAATATTATGCTTTTGTATGCTAAAAGAACGCATGATTATTTCAAGGCACATTAAGAAATCTCAATAATTTGGAACAACTCATGCTACAACAATAATCACTAAGCATAAGGTCAAAACAACATCTAGTATGACATGATAAAGCCTAAGTCACAATCAAAACAAGCTCCCTTTTGTATCACTATAAGCATGAAACTTTCCACTCTTTTCCAACACCAATCAACTTATTTGAAACAACACAGCGAAAGCGGGGGTCCAACTAATTTATTCAAGCAAACTAAGCAAAGGAAAACCAAAAACGAAAACTAAGACGCTCCAAGAACAACACAATAGTGCATGAAACAATAAAAACAAAGTGACTAGAAAGAGACCTGAGATTTTTATTGATGAAGAAGGGGATGCCTTGGGCATCCCCAAGCTTTGACGCTTGTACCTCTTGAATATTTCTTGGGGTGACAGGGGTTGTCATCCCCAAGCTTGAGCTTTTGTCCATTCTTCATCTCATTATATCATTCTTCCCCTACACTTGAAAATTTCCTTCATACAAAACTTCACACAATTCTTCATTAGCAACATTAGTGCATTCAAAAGTAATAAACCTTTGGGTTTAGTTTCAAAACAGCAAAAATTTCATTAAAAACACAATCTACTATAGCAATTCCTTCAAAAACCTCAATTCACTAAAAAGAACTAAAAAAGAAATCGATAAGAGGCAAATGCAAATAATGGCATAAATTTGTCAAAACAGACCAGCAGGTAAAAACCAATTTTTTCGAAGACCTTATGTTGCTAAAATCAAAAAGTGTTGAACTAAATAAGTTATATAACAACCTGGGGGATTTACTCAGAAAATTACAACTCAATCCGACATACAGAGATTTTTCACGAATTTTTACAGTGAAGCACCAAATTCTGATTCGAGACAGCAACTTCCCCAAATCTTACTTCTCTCTCATTAGAGGTTATTCTTGACACAAAAATCAAACAAAAAGGATAAGGAGAGGTTATTACATAAGTAATAACTTCTAAGACTCAATAAAACTATTGGGTTATCTCCCAATTAGTACTTTTCTTTAATGCCTTTAAGTTAGGCTTGATAGTTTGAGAAGATGCTCACATAAGAAATATGAATTGAAGTAAAAGAGATCATCAAGAAGAAAATTCAAAACACATTTAAGTCTAACCCACTTCCTATGCATAGGAATCTTGTACACAAATAAATTCACAAAGAACAAAGTGACAGGCATAGGAAGATAAAACAAGAGTAACTTCAAAACTTTCAGCACATAGAGAGGTGTTTCAGTACCATGAAAACTTCTACAACCATACTTTCATCTCTCATAATAATTTTCAGTAGCCTCATGAATAAACTCAACAATATATAATATCACATAAAGCATGCTTTTCATGATCTACAAACACATAATTTTTATCAAGCTCAAAAATAGTGGGATTAAAACCTTCAAACCCACTTTTAATAATTTTATAACAAGATGACTAATCATTATCAAGAGGTATGGGGTTCCAAGATAAAGTCAAGACCTCTCCAATCTCATTTTCAATAGTAGTACTATTAATATTATCAACCAATATAGGACCATCATCCAGAACTTTATCATTAACATTTTCTAAGCAAAACTCTTTAGTACCATGCATTTCGAAATTAGGAGCAAATAAAGGATTATCAAAAGATTTATCAAAATAGCATGGGTTATCATAGATAACAGGAGCACAATTATTATCACAGGTTTTACCCAAAGTAGATATTTCAAATGGATCCACAGGAACATAACATTCATCCTCCTTTGGTAAGCATGGTGGACAATCAAATAATGTAAGGGATAAAGAGTTACTCTCATTAGAAGGTATTCATGGGTAGCTAATCCATTCTTCCTCCTTTTGTTCATCACTCTCCTCCTCTTTTTCATCCCATGAGCTGCTAGTTTTAGCAATTTCTTCTTCCATAGGCTCATGCAATAAATTAATCTCTTCCATTTGTGGAAAGCATCTATTAATATATTCAAGAACATAGCCATTTTATTCCTTGTAATTATCAAAGCAAAATTTAAGTATATCATAAACCTCATATTTATAAGGTGAATCATCAGTATTTTCAAGCAAACTAGCAAGTTCAAATGCACCCTTCCAAGCAATAAATTCTTCAATTTGTTCCACATAATAAAAATCATAATTTCCTTTAACATAAGAAGATATGGTAACATTATCATTATACTCACACTGAAAAGGGAGGTGTTTATACCTCCAACAACAACAAGATTTATCACAGAAATATGTAACATTATAAGTAGAGCACATGTTTCTAGCAATGGTATTCAATTTATCAATTTGTTCACGTAAGTGTTTCCCTTTTTGTGACAAGCGGTGTTCCTTATAATAATATTTTTGTTCTTCCGTGAACCCACCTTGCCAATAAGAACTAGTTTCAAAGAAACCAACCATTGATAGAAAGTGTGACAAAGCAGGGCAATAACAGACCAACAACTATAGTAGGAACTATTTTTTTTATTTTTGATAAGAAAAGGCAAACCAAATGAAACTATTTTTTTTGTAATTTTTGATAAAAAGAAGCAAGCAAAACAAAGCAAAAGAAACTAAGTAAAACAAAAATAAAGTAAAGAGAATGGTTGTGAAAGACTTCCCTTGTGAAGCTGTCCTTAACTCCCTGACAACGGTGCCAGAAAAAGTCTTGATGAGCTCAGATTACTATAGAGCTTCATTGGGAAACCCCAAGAGGAAGGTGTGATGACCACAGCAGTAAGTTTTCTCTCAGTTATGAAACCAAGGTTATCAAATCAGTAGGAGGAAGGAAACAACTCCAAGGTGTTGCTAGCAACTTGGAATCCTACACAACACAAACTCAAGACTTTGCCCCAACTTACAGTGAGGTTGTCAATCTCACTGGTTTGCTGAAAACAAAGGATTAAACGTATAGTATGGAAGGTAATGGTTGCTTGTAGAGAGTAAACGATAACAATAGATGATGTATCAATGGTAAAGATTGGACCGGGGTCCACAGTTCACTAGAGGCGTTCTCCTTAAGAAAGATAACATAACATGTTGGGTGAACAAATTACAGCAGGGCAATTGACAGGACTGAGCAAGGCATAACAATGCAAATACTAGACATCATGATTCCTATGAGATTTGATTGGGCATCACAACAATATACATAGACCGCCATCCATCTGCATCTATGACTAGTAATCCACCTTCAGGTTATCATCTGAACCCCCTCCAGTATTAAGTTGCAAGCAACGGATAACTGCATTAAGCAATGTGTGTAAAGTAAACAATACAATTGTTCCATGAACAAAAGATTGTTGTTTTCTCCCTAGTGGCAACAACACATCTACAACCTTAGAGATTCCCGTCACTTCCCTAGATTACTAGAGGCATGAACCCACTATCGAGCATAAGTACTCCCTCTTGGAGTCACTAGCATCTACTTGGCCAAGATAGCTACTAGCAACGGAGAGCATGCAAGATCACAAACAACACAAACATGATAGAATCAATAATCAATCTGACATAGAAATCTCAATATCCATCGGATCCCCGCAAACACAACATGTATGATTACAAATAGATGATCTTGATCATGAACGGAGCTCACAAGATCTAAACATGATAGCACAAAGGAGGAGAATCAACCATCTAGATATTGTATGGACCCATAGTCCAAGGGTGAACTACTCACACATCATACTAGAGGCTGGCATGGTGATGAAGAAGGCCTCTAGGATGATCTCTCCCCTCCAGCAGGGTGTCGGGAAGAGCTTCAGATCCCCCTGATTTAGGGATGATGGTGGCAGCGGCTATAGACTGTTTTGTGGAGATCTGGTCGGGTAGTTAGGGTTTTGGCATCGGGGGCTTTTATAGGCGAAGAGGCAAGGCAAGAGGGCGGCCAGGGGGGCCACACCCTGCCCTGGCACGGCCTAGGGTGGGCCCGCGCCTGGGGGGTGTGGCCGCCCTGTGGCACCCCTCCGTCTCTCCTCTGGACTTCGTGTCCTCCTCGGTGAAATATTGAATTTGGCTTTTGTCCTGTCCAATTCCGAGAATATTTCCTTACTAGCTTTTCTGAAACCAAAAACAGCAGAAAACAGGCAACTTTCACTGCGGCATCTTGTCAATAGGTTAGTCCCAGAAAATGTATACAAATACCTCAAAGTGTAGAAAAAGCATAGCAAAGTTGATACTAAACAAGCATGGAACATAAAAATTATAGATACGTTTATGACGTATCAAATGCTGGGGTGGCTGCGGCGCTGGGGTGGGTGATGACCCACATGTATAGGGGGTGTGTCGTAGTACTTTTGATAAATAGGAGTGTCGATCTCAACGAGGAGCAGAAGGTGCTGACTAGTGGTATGGAGTAGGAAATCTCTGTAAATACTTAGCAAACAGATTTTTAGGGGTTTTTGATAAAGCAAGGAAATAAAGTGCAAGTAAATAAAGACAGCAAATAATTTCAGCAAGTGGCCCAATCCTTTCTTAGCAAAGTACAAGCCGGAGGAAATACTAATGAGGACCAAACATTCTTGAGCACACATGGGAAAACTGTCAAGTGCTTTTGTTTCATATAGCTGATTAATCTTCTTTGATTTTATAAGTGTTGTGTGGGTGAACCTGTGCTAATGTACCAACCTTACTTGGACTAATACATACTTGTGATTAAACCCCTTGCAAGCATCCGCAACTACAAGAAAGCAATTAAGATAAAAACCTAACCATAGCCTTAAACTCTGAGATCCTACACTCCCTGTGCAAAGGTTTCCTAATGGGGGTTCAGGTTTCTATCACTCCGGAAACCCCACAATTAGTAGCCAAATACACAATGCATTCCCCTAGGCCCATAAATGGTGAAGTATCATGTAGTCGACGTTCACATGACACCACTAGAAGAATAGCACCACAACTTAAATATTAAACCATTGAATAATACCTCAACACAATTCAACTACTAACAACATGACTTCTCCCATGTCCTCAAGAACTAAACGAACTACTCACGAGACAGCATATGGATCAAGATCAGAGATGATATGATGATGGATAACAATCTGAATATAAACAATAATTCAATGGTTCCACTCACAAGCATCAACTACAATAGTAATCAACACCGGGAAAGTTTCCCCTAAGAACTATGCAAGATTCAACACAATTGTTACAGTGGGATGGAGTGGTGATGATGGTGCTGGTGGAGATGATGGTGTGGATGATGATGATGATCCCGATGAAGTCTAGCTTGATGATGGTGTTAATGGCGACAATCTCCCCTCTCTGGGAAGGAATTTCCCCGGTAGAAATATGTCTGTCGGAGACCTCTTTCTATCTCGGTGGTTTCCGCCCCGCAGAGGCGGCGGAATCTTTCTATGGTTGCCCCCCCGACTTTAGGTTTTCAAGGAGAAGATATAGGCGAGAGGGCGGAGTCAGAGGTGGCCCTGTAGGCGCGGCCCAGGGTGGCCCGCGCCTAGGGGGTGGGCCCATGTGGCCCAACCCCGTCTCCCCTTCTGGCATCCTTCGTCTTCTGGGAAAATATAATTTTTTGTAATTTTTCTGGTATTTTCTGATCTTCGCGAAATTGCATCAAAACACCGCTTTTTCCATCAGAATCCTGACTCCGGCAGTTCATCCTCCAAGAATCATCCAACATGCAAAAACAGATGAAATAACATAAGTATCACCTCTTAATATGAAATATATCAATGAATAGAAGCAATTTATGATATAGAATGGTGATGCAAATTGGACGTATCAGTGGGCACATGGGGATCTAGGGTAGGCGGCGCTGGGTCGGCGTAGGTGGGTGGCGTGGGGATCCGGCGAGGAACCTCTCTAGATCGAGATCGAGAGATGAAGGTAGGTGGTGGCAGCGACAGAGTTGTTGAGGCTGTGATGGGATCTGAGGAGGGAGGGATATGGTTACCTAGCGGAAGGGAGGGATGGGGATGATTTGTCCAAACTGCCCCTTTCTTTTTCTCTTTTAGTGGGGGCGTTTGGGTGTTTTTCTTCTTTGGTGCCCCTGTCCTAAATTTGAGGGGAGGGATTTCGTACGTTGGATGAGATCGTGTGGATGGCTAAGATCTGTAGCGGGGGTAATCCGTGGGTAATCTATTGGTGACCTCTAATTGACTAGCTCTATTCTACAGGACAAACGACCAATGAAATGGGCGTAAAAAATTCAAAACGGTCCGAACAACGTAAAACATTCGCGTGGCGTAATATTATATGACATAGTTGCAAGAAAAAAATATCAAACTTGGTATATTTATTGCGTATCGAAAAAACCTTCTTAGAAATGAGTTATCATGTCCGAGGTTTCATGGCTTTCAGGCCAAAAGACCAATGTTATGGCCAGAATCGGGGCATCGTTTGTGATAATGTGCCCATATTATGCACGCATGTGTATCTTGGGATGACGAACAATGTTGTAGGAGCAACTTTTCCTTTTTGTCGCACATAAAAGCCATTTTCCATTTTCCGAGCGCCAAAAACGAGATGTTTTGTGAAGCAACCACCAAATGAAAGTTGCACAATGATATCACCCCATTTTTCAAAAATAATAGACCACCTTACATGGACAATGTCCTAACCGTGGGATCTCAAACCTTTTTGTATACCCCTAGTGAAAAATATAAATTCATGCCGAATCGGTAGAAAGTGGGTCCGATTTGAACTATAGGTACATTATATAGTGCTCATGATTAAAAAAATCATTTTTAGACTCACAATATCATGTTTCTTCAGAGATCCAATGCAATTTTAGCGAGGCTTAGCCCCGAGCTAAGAACCTTCATGCCTGCCATTTTGACCATAGTTTGATTCAGACATAAGAAATTCAAAAATGGTCCGAACAATATAAATCCTTTCCGTGGTGTCGTATTATATGACATAGTTGCAAGGAAAAAATACCAAACTTTGTATATTTATTGCATCTCGAAAAAACCTTCACAAAAATGACCTATCATGTTCGAGGTTTCATAGCTTTCAAGCAAAACGACCAATATTATGGCTAGAATCGCGACATAGTTTGTGATAATGTGCCCATATTGTGCTCGCATGTGCATATTGGGATGGTGAACAATGTTGCAGGAGGAAGTTTTTCTTTTCGTCGCATGGAAAAGCCATTTTTTTATTTTACGAGTGCCAAAATTGGAGCGTTTTGTGAAGCAATGCCAAAAGGTGAATACAAAAATGCTACCATCCCATTTTCAAAAATACTATACCACCTTATATGAACAATATCCCAATCGGGGATTCGAAAACCTTTCCGTCCACCCTTGGTGAAAAATACAAATGTTTGTCGAATCGGTAGGAAGTGGGTTCGGTTTGAACTACATGTACATGATCTAATGCTCATGTAAGTTTCTTCAGAGATCCAATGCAAGTTTAGCGAGGCTCGTCCCCTATCTTCATGCCCGTCGTTTTGACCATAGTTTGAAACAGAACAATTTGAAAATGGGCATAACAAATTCAAAAATGATCCAAATAATGTAAATCCTTCGCGTGGTGTCATATTACATGATATAGTATCAAAGAAAAATACAAAGCTTGGTATATTGATTGCATCTCGGAAAAACCTTCACAGAAATGAGCTATCATGTTTAAGGTTTCATGACTTTCGATCCAAATGACCAATATTATGGCAAGAATCGCGTCATAGTTTGTGATAATATGCCTATATTGTGCACGCATGTGCATCTTGGGATGGCTAACAATGTTGCAGGAGAAAGGTTTCTCTTTCGTCGCACGGAAAAGCTATTTTCCATTTTCCGAGTGCAAAAAACGGGGCATTTTATGAAGCAACCACCAAATAATTGTTTTTAAATGCCACCACCCCATTTTTCAAAAATACTAAACCACCTTACATGGACAATGTCCTAATCAGGAGAGCTCAAACCTTTGCTTCCTCCATTGGCGAAAAAGAAAAAGCAGGAAGTGGGTCCGGTTTGAACTACATGTACATTATATGATGCTCGTGATTTTTTGCAAAAATCATTTTTAGACTCACAATATGCTATTTCTTCAGAGATCCAATGCAAGTTTTGCAAGGCTCAACTCCAACATTTTAAATTCAAAACCCTAGTTTCAAAATTATATTTGAATTATGATATTGTTCCTACTATGGACTAATATGGGATTAGTAGATCCACAATTTAAAATAATCATACTATTTATAATTAACACCCTAGTATGATATAATGAAATTTATAAAAATTTAGAGACAAAAATCAATTATTTTGGACTTGTTATGAGAAAGATACAAAAGGATTATGAAAACATAAAAAGAAAAAAGAAAAAGTCGGACCTAATCTACCGCGCCCAAGGTCAAAGGCCGCCCCAAGTTACCTTTCCAGCGAGGCCCATTAGGGAAAACCTGGCTGCCAGGTCCAGTTGCAATTTTAGGACATAGTCAAATAAGGTGAGCGCGGGTTTATGTCAACTAAGTTAAGTTGGTGTGTTGGTTAGGTTCCATGTGTGTGCGGGGAGGTCGCTCGTTCGAATATGTGTGTGCGGGGTTTATGTCACAATGTCTTTATTTTCACAGAATTATGTGAAGTTTTCATTGTATAAGGAATACATCATCCTGACATAAGAAAAATGTTGGTTCTTCGATAAATGGACCTTATTCACATCTCCTCTCCTATTACCTTCATAACTTAGGTAAAAGTAAATGATTCGTACCTTGGTTGAATTTTTATAGCATTTGTTACAACAGGCCACAACAAGTAGTTCTAGAAAGGGTAACATTCTATAGAGATGCCCTCCACCACTAAACCAGATGCTACTAAGAAATGATCATTAGAAAATAAATTTTACAGCACAAAAATGTTAAACAAGCCATCTTCATGACATTGCACAAAAATAATGTTTGGAACATCGAAAAAAGGCATGAGCACATTTAGGTAGGTTACTCCCTCCTATCCAAATTAATTGACTCAATTTGTCTAGATACACACGTATCTAGACGTATTTTTATCTAGATACATGCGCATCTAGTCAAATTTGAGTCGATTAATTTGGATATGAGGAAATATTATCATCTAGGCACAAGAGACCAGGTCACTTCTAAGATGGAATTGTCACCGTTTTTTGAGTTCTGACCTAAGGCATCATTTCAGTGGTGTGTCAAATTACAAGCACCAATTGAGAAGAACACATCCTAGCAGCAATTAAAAAACAGTAAAACTCAACCTGCTACGAGCCTTCACAGCGATTTGACGCTGCCAGCCGTCTAATGCCATCCAATCTAAGAGTTTGTGGTCCTGATAAGCTGTTTAATCTCTGAGTCTTGTAGTCTTTTCACTGCCCCAGCCCGAGCATCCAGTTTAGGCCTAAGTTAATGGGCTGCTACTCCGAAGACTGATCTATGCGTTCTGTCGTGAACTGGGCTCTGAAATTGTGAACCGCTGCAATGGCCCAGTTGGTACCTCGCCTGTAAATTCGTGTCCATTACAAGGTGGCATCCTGGCCCAAGCCGACCTCCCGATACCGATAGCTTCTCTGTTCATAGCGACCAAATTCATGTCGAGGTCCGGTGGCGGCGGAAATCAAGGAGATGTAACTCGGCCGTCATCCCCTTCCGTTACTGTAATAATGTATGTGGCCGGTGGCTGCGGAATCATGCTAAGTTAGCTCTGCCGTTTCCCTTGGGGAGTGAAGATGTGTTACTCCCCCTTGGCCTCCTTTCGTTGCTGAACTCCTCTATATAGTTGTGTGTCCTCGTGTATGTTTTCATCCAAATTTGACTCCTCTCTGTTTTCATTGCCCATGGTTCTAGGCTTTGTTGTTCTTATTTCAGGATCAGGATAGGAACTTGCATGCACACAGGAGCCTAGAGGGAATCGCTCGATATGTTGGGGCTGGTCGGCTGGATAGTGCTTGACCTCCATTTGTGGGAATAGCTTATATCCAGATAAGCTTGTCCCTCTTTCCATATTCATGTCTTTGATGTATCATATGTCTTCCTATTTGGTATTAAAATGTGTGCCATGAGAACATTGAAATGGAACCCCCACGACTCTCATAGTAGTTTTTTCCTTTGCTTCTGTCATATATGTTTGATATACTGTGCTACACTCTATCTTCATTGTTGATCTGTAGCGGTTATTCAACAATTGTTGATTTAAAGGTACCCTGTTTTTTCAGTCATATGTATTGCTAAAGCATTATCTTATCTAGACAACATGTGGCCAGCATTAGATTTTTCATGCAAACAGTTTGCCTTAATATGAAATTTATCCTAAAGGACCTGTCGAGCATACGCTTCCAGTAATGAGGCATAGCTCAATTGGAGTTCATTTTTGTTAGAACTGGTAGTACTATTATCGTCTATATTTCTAAAATAGAAAATGCTACTCCCCAGATTATGATAATAGTTTTTCTTTGTCTTCCTCTTCTATCAAATATGTAATAACTTAAGTTTACATTTTTTGCAAAAGATAAACAATTACATGTTAACGAATCCAGCTTATCAGCTTATGGTAACAGTTTTTCTTTGTGTTCCTCTTCTATCAACAACTTAAGTTTAATTCTTTTCGATAGATATACATGTATATGTACGTGTTATAGAATCAAGCTTACCAGCTTCGGCGCCATGGTCGACCTCGAGTACAGTTTTGATGAAGTCTGCTGGGATACCTGATTTTCTGTTGCGGAGAAATGCGCAAGTCACAATATTAAATGTATTTTGATGGCTAGTTGTGTGATCAAATAATTGGTTCGGTGTGCTACTGCACTTCAACATGGTCGTGAGGAGGAATGCTTGTTCCGAACCAAGGAGTGGATCTTTAAAATATGCTCTGTTGAAATTATAATAGCCATACCAGAATATTGTGGATAGAATATTGTTGTTAATCCTCTAGATAAATGATGTCTTGAATATGTTTGAATCTAAAATCCTATATAGATATTTTCATTACCATGAACTTTTTTAGACATTTGTATATTTTTCTAAGATAGACGGGCGCGGCAATGCACGCATTTATGGTCTAGTATAACTTTATTAGTCACAACCTGCATGAGGCAAGCAAGCATATCGATAACAACTTTTGTATTGTAAATTTCAGCTCCATAATCCTCATGAAATTTGATAATGGGAAGTATTTTGGAAAACATAAGATTCACAAAACAGCGCGAACACATTACTTTGACACTTGATCTCTTCCTTTTGGTCTTCAATCCGAAGGGAGAAGGCAGTCGGTCTCCTTCATCGGCGCTACCTTTTGTTCCTTCTTTCTCATCATCATCTTCGCCTCCTTCACCTAATTGAGTCAACAATAACACAAACGCAGTGCCATAGTTAGTTGTACCCGAGTATCTCATCTTAGCCTAATATTCTTGCAAGAGAAAAAAAAAGTATATGTGCTGTTAAAGAATCTTTAAGCGGATGAAAGATATAAATGTAGGGAAGGATCAAGGATGGGTGTCACAAGGACCTGAAGCAAGCTTTTGTGTTGCGTTTGTAATTAATTGGATTTCCTTGAGCTTTTCTTCCGTGACATTGGACATGGGTCAATAAAACCTTGTTCATCTTCACATGGTAGTGATGGATTCACATCATCCAAGACAAATGAGTTATCCATCATGTGGAGGAAGAAAATGTACCCGGTGTCCATTGCCCCAGTATATAGCATGATTGGTCAGAAATTCAAATAATTTAGAAAAGTATTGCATAGCAAATGATCAACAAAACAAATAATAGGACAGAAAATAACCTTGTTGGTATTGACCGAGAACTTTGTGTGCGTCCCGCGTGGCGGCAGTCGGCAGCATGGGGACCGACAAGGTGGCACTGATTGAGTGTATGAGGTATATATGGATTCAACTGGAGAAGCGCCATTGTGGCTGTAGTTCGCCTTCCACGCTGGCATTGGTATATGTTGGGTCGCTCGGCGGCCAGCAGTGGCCCAGTGCCGATGCGGTCGTGACCTCCTTCAATGCGAGATGGTCCTCTTGACCAACCACGACAGCGGCCGCGTCCTCCTGACTGGCTCTGGCGGTCGTTCCATTGTTCTCATCGACATGCATATACAGGATAGGCACGATCTAGACGTTTTGATCTCCTGCATATAGATAATGCCACCAACATTTTTTTTCACGAAACCAAACGGGTGAGCCTTTGAGAGGGGGCCACGGGCCTATGTTGTTTAAGTTTTTATTTAGATAAAGTTAATTTGTTTCATCTGTTATTGTGTGCTAATTTTTTTCACTGCTTGTAAGGTTTGTTACATCTGTTGTTGTGATCTATTTTTTTCTCCACCGAATTGCTCACAAAGTTTGTTATCTCTGTTATTGAGTGCGCTATTTTTCTCCGTCAAAGAGACTGTCCTATAAACCATTGTATATGCCTTAGGTAGGGGTACAAAGCAGTTGGACACACGTGTTGGGTTACCGTGGGAGGAGTGGGTTCGGACAAATACATCGGACTTTGCATATTGGGCGGAGGCTGGATCGACGAGAGCAATCGAGCGCTCCCTAGATGCGTCCTTTTTTAGAATAATTTGCTCACACATGAACAACCATTTATAATAGAGTTCTATATGGCAATGGGTATCCGATATCCGCAAACCCGACGAGTACTCCTATTAAATAGGAAGGGTCTGGTGAAGAAAAAAACCACATGTCCACTTACTAGTAAAAAATCATACCCATTGGGTCTAGCAAAGGCGAGTATGGGGTGCTGCACCCGCCAACCCGCATATCCGGCTATAATATATGGATCCGACCTATCAATGACTCATTCCCTAAACCACGTACTATAACACCCCGGATTCTTCGTGCCCGGACTGTCACTTCTGGCAACTCAATAGAATTTCTAGACTAGACCCACAAATCAACATTAGTCTTTCTGCGCATTTTGTTCTTACTTATGCGCATCCGGTACTCACTTCACGACCGGTCACCCATCTTTAAATTGCTCTAGGCCAAACACGCTTAACCTCAGAGTTCTTTTCAGATGAGCTTCCGGAAAAGAAGTTGTAACTTGTTGATATGAGTTTTCTATCAATCATATTAATGTATCAGGATCACACATACACCTATCCTTAGAAGAACGATGTCCTCGTTGATCTACCATAAGCCAGAAACGTCTCTTCTTGGACACGTATGTGCGTCCAGTGCCAGCATATGTGCCATGTTGTGTCCACTTCCGGTCATACGTGTCATACTTCATATGTTTGCCACTGACCCGCACACGTCCGTGTAACCATGAAGGTTGGTTCTGATACCACTTGTAACACCCCGGACTCTCCGTGCCTGGGCTGTTACTCATGACAGCTCAATAAGATCTCTAAACTAGTCCACAAACAAATATTAGTCTTTTCTACGCATTTTGTCCTCGCTCATGCGCACCCGGTACCTATTTTCTGATTGGTCACACATTTTCAAATTGCTATAGGCCAAGCACGCTTAACGTCGAAGTTTTTTTAGATAAGCTTCTGAAAAATAAGTTACAACTTATCAATATAAGTATCCTATCAATCATATTAAACTATGTGTCAGGATCTCACATATACGCACACAACGTCACGGCACGAAACAAACACACCGCACACTACACGCAAATAGCCACACAAGCATACCTGGCCAACGGGCCGGCCCATGACAGACTCGACCCGCCTAGCTTTTACCGTACCTGGCACAACACGACCCACCACGACATGTTAAGCTAGCGGGCCATGCGTGTCGGCACGTAAGCTTGGCCTCGAGGCCCAGACACGACCCCTTAAGTAAACGAGCCGACCCATGATACATTAGACATGTCAGATGGGTCCAACTTTATTCATTTTAGGCTATTTTTAATAAAAATAATTATAAAAATAGTTATATATATAATATTATAAAACTAAATAAAAAAAGCTTAACAGGCCGTGCTGTGCCGGCACGTGGGTTTCGTCCCGAGGCCCAGACACAACCCAAGATGGGTCACATGGGGCACGGCCGTTAAATCGCATGCCATACTGGGCCCATGACTGGCCGGGCACGTGTGCCTACGCGCCTGTAGCACGGCCGGTTGGCCAGGTATACACACGAGACACGATCCAACCCACGCACGCACACGTGCTAGGCACCACAAGCCCAATTTCCAAATCGTCCCCGCTCACCACAAGTCCATGCTTGGCCGTCGTAGCCCCTCTCCTCCTCAAACTCTGGCGCGAGCCCATCTCAGCCTCGCCAGATCCGAGTCGGCCGTCTCCTCAACTCTGACGGTGCCACGCCTCCACAACAGCCGCCACCCCTCTTGGCACAATAATCCTAGACGTACGGACTCTCTTCTCCACGGAACCCCCTACGGACTGACGTGGAGTGAAATGCTTGGTTCAGATTGAATTCTCTCCTTAAATATCGGTAACTGCTTTCTTGCCCTCTGTGCATGTTCTGCGTCCGTAGGTGATTTTCCTAAGTATTTTCCGTACGTGTAGCATTCTGTCTTGGCCTCTTCTCGAGCTCCTCCTACCGCTGTCGAGAGAAGCGGCTCTGGTGACAACGTGCACGGTGCACCCTCCCTACCGCTGTCGGACAGTATGAAGGCCCAACAAGAAAATTAGTGGAGGCCTAGATCCCGTCGTCACCCAAGCCCAGGTACTCCTTCAAGTCGGACCGGTCCTCCTCCTTGTCTGGGCGGCTCGGTGCCCTTCCCAAACCCTCCCTCCACCACCGCCTGCTGCCGCGCGCGCCGCCGTCTCCTTACCCCGTACGCCCACCCCGTCCCCTTCCTGGCACCCTTCACCCAGCGTCGTGCTCCGTATCCCATCCAGCGGCTGCCGTCGCGCACCCTGCGGCGGGTGCCCCCTGCCGCGCGGTCCGGTTACACCGTCGGCGCGGCACCAAGGATCCGTTCGCCGCTCCGCCGGGAGCTGGTACCTTTCTCGCCCCTCTGACCGCCGCCGCCTCTTCCCGTTCCCTAAAGCCCTCACGTTGAGCCTCCGCTGTTATGGCGCGGCTGCCGCTGCCGCCAACTCCACCAGTTTTCACCCCCGTCAAGAAAGAGCCCGATGCTGACACCACAGCCATCGCTGCCTCTCGAACGCACCACCCGCTTACCCACAAGAAGGCCCTCCGGGACCGCCTACCCGTAACCCCAACCCAGCCGCTTCTCACGCCCCAAACTATTCCATCTGGCACCTCGAGAGCCGATTCTTTCACTATCAAGCGATGCAGGGAGCTGGGCCTAACGCCGGAGACCCTGCCCACCTCCATAAAGCGCGAGCCTGATGCCGACGCCTGGGCAGGCAAGGATGTCGGAGGGAAAACATTGGGCACACCACCAGGCAAGAAGCGCCGCCGTCACTGCCTGTCAGCAACCCCAGGCCAGCCCCTTTTCACGCCCCAAACTACCCGGACAGGCATTTCAAGGGTGGATTCCTCGGCGGTCAAGTGGAGCGACCAGCCCGGCCAAACGCCGACGACCGCAAATGCCTCCGTCAAGCGTGAGCCCGGCATGGACGCTGGCAAGGATGCAGGAGGGAAATTGGTCGAGAGACGGCGCCCCTACCCCCACTCGAGGCCCACGGCAGCGGAAACCCCCACAAGCTGGCTCAACCGGGGCCGCCTCGGCCGTCTCCTACACAATCTAGCTCGCACACACCGATGGCGAGACGCTGCTGGGGTCTTCTCTGTGCTCCTACCTGGCATCCAGCACCTTGACTCCTTTGAGGAGGCCCACAGCGTTTACGTGGTAAGCAGAACATGCTGGGTGTAATTTCTATAGCAGCTCATGGTTTTGCTCGAGTTAGTGTTTTCTAATGAAGGCGAGTTGCTCAATTGAAGGCTGCGATGGATATCCATAGGCGGCTTGCTGAGGACAGCGGCAAAAAGCGGGGTGGCAAGAGCTTCTACTACCTCAGGACGCTGAAGATTTTCGATGTTTGGATACGGCGGCTAATTTGGTTGCCCACTTGTGCAAAAGTAAGTTCCTAATTTGCTGTCTACTTAAGACTAATGCCAATATTTAATTAGTTAATTGGCTGATTTTTAGTATGTACCATGATTGAAACTAGAAACACAACAAGATCTGAAGAAGCACTTGAAATTATCACCATGGTTTGTTATAATCTGTAGACCAATAAGTACCACTAGGCATTTACAGCCTATTTGGATAAAAAATGTTTCTGGGAAGGACATTGAATTCCAAATCCAATAGAAATCAGCACTGTTTATTTAGTTGGGTATAAGCAAGTGCATCAAAGATCCTTAGTGTACCTTTTGTTAGGTTTTGGAGGAATTTTACGGGGAAAGGGTGTGTTCTCTGAAGTCTGGTTGGAAATTTTCTGCAAACAAGTGTGTATAAGGCAGGTATCTTTTCTAAAGCAGATACTGCTGAGTGCTGAGGCCCTTCTGGCACGTGTGCCCTGCAACCTGCACAACTGTGAACTCTGCATTCTAATGCACCTTTCTTTTGTTGCTACCGAACTGTTTGCAGTTGCCCAACACTGCCAGTATTTCATAAAACCATGGGTGGTCCTTTAGTAGAACAACATGAACTTTGGTTGAGGTAAAGATGGAATGCAGAAAAGGAATCGAAGTGTTCTTCAAAAGTATTTAAAGCTTTTTCCCAATGTTTTTATTCTTGTGTTTTGATTCTTATATTCAGACGCCCCCCTGTTTATAGATATTGAATTCACATATGGAATTTTGTCCACCTGTGTTTTTATCCATTGTGGTTTGGTAGTATTGTATTGTTAGGTTGGCTATAATTTAAACCTCAGTGTGTCACATTAATAATTGGATATGGTGAATCTTAACTCCATATGGTTATTTGGTTCTGCATCACCGAAGAATTAAGTGTCGATGTGTCGCAACTTGTCGCTGGGGTGGCAACGCATTGACTTGTCGTGACAAGTCTCGACGAGTGCTAGACTTGTCGATGGGGTGTCAAGCTGTAGCTACTAAAAAAATACTAACTAGTCTATTTATTTTGGTACACAGCAATAAATAATGATGGGCAGGGCCTCGACTTCTCCACGAGCCAACAGCCTACAATCAAATGAAAATACATCAGATTTGTATGCTACAAACTTGTTAAACACTCAAGCAGATCAACAGGTGCATAAAAGCAACTTCAGCACTCAAGTAGTCAAGTTACATCAAGAGAGCAAGCAAATGAGTTCACATCACCCAGGTTCAACATAGGTTCACAAATTAAGTTCAGATGCACAAGGCAACAACCACAAGTCCACAAGCAAATAAATAAGTTCAACAGAACAAGTCCAGCAAAATAGATAAGGAAACACATCTGCAAGTCTCATATCAATCAATATCCACTTCAAGTCTTGATCTTTGTCCTGTGTATCATCATTGCCATCATCATCGCTCTCCATGTCACTGTCATTCATTTCTTCTTCCAGTTCCGCCCTCAATTCTGGATCATTAACAGTCAGATTCAGATTTCTAGGCCTCCTTCCATAAGTGATATAAGGGCTGATGGGTCGGCTAGGCACACTAGCAGTAGCAGCACCATGGGCTCTCCTTGGATAGTTGCGGCTTTCTAGGCCCTCAGTTGCACCCAGGGCCTCATCAACTTGAGACCAACGCAATGAATTAGAACGATCACCATCAACTCCTTGAGCTTCATTTTGATGAACTAATTCAGCATTGATATCGACCCACTCATTATCCCATTGAAGTGAAATTCTTCAAGGATAAGAGCATTAGCCCTCTTTCCTTTGGATCCTTCCTCATGCAGCTTCTGAAACCTATTGTCCATTTGCCGGTTGTATGAAACATAGGATAGCTTGTTCAATCTTTTGTACTGTAGGCGGTTTCTCCCTTTAGTGTGGATCTGCAAAGTGCAAACAGAGAGCACCAATGCACCATGAGAAGCTGCTGCAACTAGTCAGCAACAATGTAAAATAGCAAACCATTGAATTTCTAACTACTTACATGGGCAAATACGCTCCAATTGAGCTCGCAGCCTGATGACGAAGCACATAGACTAACGATTCACTTGGCAAGACATTGCAGTTCATAAGCAAGACCAGATATGCAGGGGAGAGGTGGTGGCAGCGGCGCCGCTGGCGGTGGCCAGGTGAGAGAAATCGCCAGGGGAGGGGCCCAAGAGGAGAGGCGGCTTGGGGAGGGAGCTCACGATCTATTTCTGGGGGCATAGGGTTTCACGGGCAACACATATATCCCAGCCTCAACTTGTCGCTCGACTAGTTGATAGAGACAAGTCGAGGTTTGTCGCCGACAAGTCAACTTGTCGATCGACAGGTTCAAGTTGTCGTGTTGCTCCGGCGTGTCGTAAGTCGATTTCCAACCTGTAGACTTGTCGAGCGACACTTAATTCTTGACATCACCTTAGTGTCGATGTTACTCTGATCTAATTTTTATTTACGGTTTGTTAATAGATCTAAAACCATCATGCTCCGTTGTATCTGCTTAACCCTGTTTATTTGTTTGACAGAAACACTTGGTTAAACTCGAACTGGCACTATTTTATCTTTCACAAGGCAACATCGACGATGCATACAATTCAACAAGAACGTGAGTTATCTGCACTCTGTCAGTGTTTACTTTTGTCATGTATTGCACTTCAATATGTCGTTTTCTGGGGAATACCTTGACGTATAAACTGTATTAGGCTTATTGCCATGCCATTTTGGTGGTTGTTACAATGTCTAGGCCTAATGCACTTCTTTAATGAAACAAAATGTCAGCCTGTCAGGCTAAATCCAAAGGAAAATTGTTGTTTTACATGTTATCAGGCATGAAAAGGACTTGATTATCTAGGAGGAACTATGCAAGTTTTCATCAAGAGTATAATCTATTTTGTACCATGTATTTGTGACATAGTGAGAGGTTGAACCACATTTTTTACTTTTTGTGTCACTTTGAACCAGATTTTGAACACACAACTCCACTTGAACCATTTTTAGCATTTGAAGTGGTTCTGATATGATGACCCCACTCGCCAGGGTTACGTGGCGCTCACATTGATACATCACATGAAAACTGGATGCGTTATTCACAAATACTGTCCGACATGGCAGAGTTTTGCTAGCGATGTGATAGAGACTAGCTAGAGGCCTGATGTCCAACATGACTGAGGCTAACTGAACTGTCCTACATGACAGAGCTAAGATTAGCGGAGAGCGGTGATTGCTAGCGGAGGGTGGCTGTTAGACCTTTGTTAGACTAGTGTGATATTTGTGAAATGTACTACCTCTGTTTCAAGGAATAAGGCGCACGCGCATTTCAAGACAAAGTTTGACCGAAAAAATTGAGCAACAATATCTTGATTATATTGTGCATAATTAGTACCGTGGGATTCGTATTGAAAAACACTTTCCAACGATGCTAATTTTGTACCAACATTGTTTATATATTTAGAGTAATTCTTGGTCAAAGAAAAAACACGCAAAACAAGGACGCCTTATTCCTTGGAGCACATCGCAGTGGGTCTGCGACATGTCAAGCAATGAGTGACTTGTACATTACCCTGACGAGTGTGGCCATCACGTTAGAGCTACTTCTGATGCTAAATATGTTGTTCAGAGTGGAATGTTTGTGTAAAATCTGGTTAGAATTGTCACCAAAAATAAATGCGGTTCAACCTGTCACTACATCACAAATAGTTGGTTCAATGTGGAATTTACTCCTTCATTAATAGAAGAAATAGGCACTCAAATTAAAGTTAAAGAGGACTCTGTAACACAGGTTGTGTTAAAATATGTGGTGTCATGATTCTGGTAACCGAAAAACTTTTCAAGTGTTGAAGCCTTTGGATAAGTTAGTTGGTTGTTGTTTTAATTTTCTGCTCCACATAAGTGTCTTCCAGTGCTGAGATAAAGAACTAAGAGCTTCTATTGTTTTTCAGCCTTATCGCTAAGGACGGACTACAGGCAGAACCAACTCTAAATCTGATACATGGCTTAATATCATATGATAAATGGTACTCTGGCTTGCCCAAGGATATGCAGCTCGAGGAATTAGATGTTTACAATGAATCATGCACAACTTCTGTGCCATCTAATAGCTGTGGAGAAACTGGTCTCCAGGATAGCTCAGATGATAGCATTGATGTTGATGATGCCAGTTGTCGTCTTTGCTCTTCAGAAATTTCTATCAATAATGGGAACATAGACAAAAAGTATAAGATTTCCAAGAAATATGTTTCTGTTTATCATGTTAAGGAAAATGATTCAGTTGGTTCAGAAGTGAAAGAAGTGGCTTATACAGATTTTCAAAGCGTATTTTTTAATACCTCTGATACCCCTACCTGTGGTTAGTGACATTCCATCTACTTTTTCAAGATTTTCATCTGATTTTTATGTTCCACTAAGTGCTAAGGTAGTTTTAGAGTTCTAGGGTATCTATAGAAAAATGACACTGGTTACATTACTGGAACATTAGAGACATCATAAAGAACCAGTGGTTTCGTGAAATACCATCTAATGCATTTCATTCTTCGATCTTCCATCCTTGCTAGTGGCGGATGAACCACCCTGAGATTTCCACATAGCCTCTATATCATAGAAAAATTAAAAATAAATATAATTATATAAAAATTCACTGTTGGACTACTCTGATATGTAGAGCTAGACCTGCCACTATCCTTGCTAGCAATGTATTGCATGTAATTTGTAGCATCGTGGCTGTCCCTCATCATATCAACTAGCCTCATTAATCCAACTAACAATCAGTCCATTACATCTCTCCTCTTACTTTTATGATCTCTATTAAGATCATTTTATAGCAACACATAATTATGCATTAACTATTACATGTTATTATGTATTTGAAGGATTGGAAAAAAGCTTGTTGCCGTTACGCCTAAAGCATGCTGCTGGGACTTCAAACAATAGCTTTGATGTGTACTGGAAGTACAAGTCGACACCTAATCTCTTTTATGCGGATGCAGAAAGATGCCTAAGAGTGGCTCTTCATTCATCGCCACCAGTAATGGCAGCCTTAGTACCACTAGTACAGGTATTTGTTTGGTGTATAGCCATACGATGCTTGTATGGATTTTGTTTTCTTCTGTTTATACCCTTATTTTGCTCCCTTTGCTATGGTGTAGATTCTCCTGCTTGGTGATAAACTGAAAGATGCACTTTCTGAACTTGAGAAGATCTGCCACAGCTCGACAGCAGCGCTTCCTTTCAGGTCGTTAAGTCATTATGTAATTGGTTATTGTAAAGCAATTTGTCATCTTAAATCTCATCTGTCGTTTGATGTTTACTAAAACATCTTTTGCCGATTGTACTTTCTATTTTTTGTTCCTTGTCCATATTGAGATAAGCTGCATTGACTGAAGTTTGGTTTTTAACGCAGATTGCGAGGTAGACTGGTAGAGTATTATGACCAAAATCAAGTATCAACTATTTCTTGTTGCTACGAGGAATCTTTGCGGATAGATCCTACATGCAGCTACTCATTTAAGAAGCTAACTGAAATGCACAGAAAAGGTTTTGGCTAAAGACATTTCTCCCAGTCTTCTACCATTTAGTCACTGTTCTAGTTCAGAAGTTGATTATATTCTACTTTTATATTGGTACTGCTACTTGTGTTCTAAAAAGTATATATCGACCGAGCTATTTTCTTAGAAGAATGGGAATGAACTATTTCGAAAGTCTAAATATCCCCTCCAGCTAGGCTATTTGTCAAGAGAATAGAACAAATAAATGCACTATTGAGGAAATGAAAATAAAATGTTACGTCTCTGTGTTATTACTCGATAATATCTACCTCTCACACTGCTGAAACCTGCTGTATGGGGAATTATTGTGGTTTAGGTTGAGGCAGTTGCTTGGACTGTTTTGACAGTTGGAACGCCAAAATCAAGGTTTAGATGTTAATGGTTACTTATTTGGCACTGCAAAGAGTTTTGATTGGTTAGTTGTGGCACTAAATTAGTTGTAGAGAATGCAAAATTTGTGTAAATATGCTCAAATGCTCTTGATTTTTTCAATGGACAAGCATTGTGAAACTATAATTCCGAAGAAAATGTCTGATGATACAGAACAGTGGAGGTATCATTTTCACACAGGATAAAGTTTTTTTTGGTTTACTAAACCAAAGCATTCTTGGTTTGTGGCAGGTGTTCTAGTCTCAACCAACCCATACAGTTTTTACCGATATTGGTCGTTGGTTCGTTTCTTACCTTATGATTCCCAATGCTGTTCTCCACTGCTCCTATAAAAGTCTGTGGGTGAAGTGCTTTACAAAACATCATAGAATTTAAGCCAATGTGGTTTTTATATGAAGCCATTGCGGAGATCATCAAAACAGAATACTGGAAGTGATATCAGAAAAAAGGACTTTCAATGCAAGTAGTGGTATTTTTTTTACCAAACGCAAATAATGGTTTGACTGGTCTCTAAAGTTTAATACACATTGTCTATGCGAACTTCAGAAATGTTGGGTTTTGATTATATTGCTTCCAGCTCTCATATTGTTGTCATGGGCTAATTGGTGATGCTTACATTTTCTTTACCTATTATTGGTTTTCCCAGGATACTATAATACCGTTCGACTACTTGAGGCAATAGCTTTGCATCTGGATTCTGTGAATGGGAAGGCTTTCATCTGGGAGGAGCTTGTATCATGCTTGCTTCGGCTTTTTTCTGATCGTACTACTGACAACAGGGATTGTATTTCATCTAATGTTGAAGCAGATGCAACGATCAATGCTTCTGGTAGTCTGTCTTCGGTCTTCTGTGAGAAACATACTAGGGAATCATGGAAGGTCAGATGCAAATGGTGGATGAACCATCATTTCAGCCAAAACAGCTTTATGTCCGACACCGTGAAAGGTACCCTACTTGCCCTCGAATTCAGTCATTTCTCAATAAATCATATGGTGCTCCATCTCATCCGATTAACTTTGTCAGATAGTAAATGTCATCAAGATGAAATTGATCTAGTGCAGTTTCTACCCTATAGTGTGATATTGTGATTTATCCACGTTTAAATGAAAAGCAACAATTTTTTGTGTAATGTGAATCCTTGGCAATCTAATTATTAGATTTTAGTGGTTTATATAGAACCAATATACCCTTTATTATTGTGGGATAAGGCTGTCACTGCCCCTCATAAAAGCTAGACTGGATTATTGTGTGCCAAACTGTTAGTATTGAACCGTCGATAGTAAATATTGCTCACACTAGATGCTAGAGGTGAGATGATGGTGTAATATTTCACAGATTTGTTGCAACCCTCTGTTGTGGTCAAGATACTGATGCCATTCGTGTTCTTGCAGGTGATTGCAAGCTCCTGGCTTCCAAGGCAGCATGCGCTTCTCACCTGTTTGGGCCTGGATTCCAGTATGTCGAAGCAGTTGAGGGCTATCTTTCCAAGCAAGAAGCTAAGGATGAGTTTGAATTATTGTCCAGGAACATGGAGAATTCTGTCAAATTATTACCTAGTTTGGAGAAACTAACGTAATGACTCGTCCTAGTTTGGTAGGTCCTTTTTTGTTGTTGTTGCATAGCATATTTCATGCTGTTGTAGGTTGTAGTTCTGTTGTAACAGTATGGCATTGGTACTTCTAGCGTCCCTTGGTATGAGGTTTGTAGAACAGGGGATCAAAAGCTGTATGGTGATCAACGGCTGCATGTCCCAGTATATTGCGTATTTGGCGCTGGTGAGCTATACTATATGATCAGTGACTTCTGTATTTTCCTGTTGTCCCCTTGCTCTGTTTGGACAATTAGAAAGCAGTCAATTTCACTTTCCATGAGATGATAGAGGGTTTCTGCATATTAAGAGAGTGCAGAGGGTTTGCTGCGTTTGACCCATTTGATTTATACAAGTTGTGGTACACAAGACATGTATTCGTACTGATCACTGAAAGTGTTAAAACCATCACCAATGCTCCAGAGGTTTCACTGTAATTGTAGTGCAGGTATGCAACGAAAGGGCTAAAGCTACAGCCAGATGATCAACGGGGTTTCTTCTCCCCCGCAAAAAAAAAACGGGGTTTCTAACTTGGTCGGTGTCACCCATATACTGGAACTCGTACTAACTTGCCGATCCTGCCAATGTAGCGAGTTCTCTAGTTTAGTTTGACGCTGCTGGCTCCAGCTCCATCTAAGCCATGTTGTTGGTTCCACAACCAGGGCACGCATATCGCCTCTGCAGCTCCTCAGCAACTGAATTGTGCACTTTCTCCAGTTCCGCCACGCGCTTGTGCCGAGTCAAGGAAAGCTTCTGAGAGGTCGTTGGAAGAGGAAACACTAACAGAAGCATAACACAGATGTAGTGAAATGTTCAGAACTACAGAGACAGCTGGTGAAAAGGATATTCCCCGATCTCCTGCAACTGCTTCGTCTCTTCCATCACAGCCTCCATTAGAGCTCTCTTTGCTCGGACATCAGCCACTTCCTGACAGATCTGAAAAACAATGCAATAAAAAAATCATAGCCTTACATGCAAAATCATCAAATAATGGGCTTTCCTTCAAAATCAGTGAACTGAATACTTCAAAAGAAAGCAACCAATGTTCTCCCTGCCCTATGCACCAGCATCATCATCTGCCTCAGTACCTACAGGTCAGCCCCAACCTCTGGAATTCTTTTGATCATAGTGTTTATCATGCAAAAGTGTCTTGGGGAACATGTAACAAGTGTTAACCAGCGTATGCACATACCTGGACTAATATATACAATTTTGCACCTTTGATGAATAACCTCATCTTAATTATTTCCTTATCTATGAAGAGACAAATGCAGGTAATACTCACATGCCTGTCACATTCCAGTTCACAGCATGTAAGATAGAGTTTCGCAATTTGCAAAGGGTTTTAGCTGTCACTCAGATATGGTGTGGTCTTTCTACATGAGTTCTTTAACATTGATTCTCTTGTGGACAATTATAGTCAGGAGAAAACCAAAGGAGTGTATCAAGTATCACATCCATCCCATGCTTCTATAATAACAAAATTTGGGGGGGAGAATGGAGAAAAACCTTTTTATGTTCAAGCAGGTCTTTCTGATACTCTTCTTCCAAGGCATGCATCTCAGCCTCAATGTTGCTCACCTTATCAGCCAGATCTGTCAACATACTTTCTGATTCAGCAGTTTCATTCTTGTCGCTCACATTATGACCTGCCAATGTGCACATTTCAGTCTCTACAAAGAAATTGACACTGATGAAAAATCTTTAAAGCAAATGGGAATAGTATCATGCAACTCTTATCCTAAAAAGATTGCAGAGAAAGATAACAAAATTGTCACAGAAGAACAAATACCACATTACCTTGTATTTCAGAAAGCAATTTAGATTCATAAGTATATGCACAACACTGAATCAAACATTTTGAAGATTTTTTATCTTCAATCAGGAGTTTATACTATCATGGAGAAATGGACCTAAAGAGCATATTATCAGCCATCGACTTATTATGTGCAATATTAGCCTTCTATGCTACAGAAAACACACCAGCTTGACCTGATTAAAAATAGCAAGCTTTTCGATACAGAGAATATTAATGCCCAACATAAAAGTCGAATATCTATAGTCTATTTTCTAGAAAAGGAATTAAAGAAACTATGTAAAAGCAATCAAACAGAAATAATACTGGCTTACCATCTGTTGCCTTGCCCTGTTTACCATCTTCTGACAGTTCAGAGCTCTTCCCTGCTAATTCGGCAGAAGCCAGCTGTTGAAATTGCCTGCAAAGAAGGAACATAGTTTATCACAAGATGTTTAGCAAACAAGAAATTTCCAAAATAAGTTTCTGCTAGCAGGGAAAGCAAACACCAAATGGACATAAACACGAAAAAACAGAGATGAATCTGTTGGATTATTTTGAAGAATTAAAAAAAAACTTAGCAGTGTTCCTCCACACAAATTCTTTGTCATCTTTATAAGGTTCTAGTAAAGGATCTTAATAATGCCCCCCAGACAAACAAAAATTTGAAACATGGAGAAACACTGCTCTAGAGTTCATACATCAAAGTAATTTTCAGATCCCCACATGATGAAGCAGCCTCGTCGATTTCAATTAAAAAACACCCAGTTTGACAAAGTTTAACAGAACTAAAGTAAAAGGTAGGCGACTAAACAAAGTATACCGCTACACAGCTACTTATTACAGCACCAAAGTCGAACAAGTAACAACTACAGAAACTTTCCAGGATCATCGCCAAAGCGTGATAATCAAATCAGTTTGTCAGTCTCGCAACAACTGGCGCCTAGCCATATCGATGTGAGTAAGCCTCCCTGTAGTCTGAACAGACATAAGCGCAATACTGTGCCAGTCAATGGGCATGGTGCAATGGTCCATTAGAGTACGAAAGTAAACAAGAAATGTAGCAGCAGCTACAGCTGATTGGATATTCAGGAAGCAACATGGAGTCATCACAGGCAAACAACAAAAGAGCTCATACCTTATCCTTGCATTCATTTCAAGCATCTGGCTGATGAACTCGTCTCTGAAACAACCAACGCAGACACATGTATTATAATTCAGTTCTACAGAACACATTGTCTGGAGCACAACAGAAACAGCGCAATAGACAAAGTTCATCCTACTCACCTCTCACTGTCTTCCTTGCTCTTTAGAGGCATTACATCAAGCACCAAAAGCGCAACCCCGCAAGTTCCAGAAGTTCCAAACATACACACAACATGAACAACACAAGCGCGTGTCATCATATCAAAGCAACAGACGGGGACCCTAGTTTTCTGCGATTTTCGAGATTTCTGACCTTAAGCTCCTCCAGATCAGATCCAACCTTCGCGATCTCCTCCTGGAGATGCGAGATCGTCGCCTGCACGCACCAAGACACGCCAAACCAAAATCAGGCGAACTGACAGTGATAAACGGAGAAACAATTTCCCGATTCGGGGCGAGGAAGGCGAGGAGACAGACCTCGAGCGCCTGGATGGTCGCGGCGGCGATGGAGGCCTGCACCTGGCTCCCGCGAAGCTCCGTCTCCGCCGCCTCCCGCGCGCGCTTGGCGGCCTCGAGCTCGGCCGTGGCCGCGTCGGACGCCGCAACGACGTCGTCGAGGCGCCGCTTCAGGCCTGACACCGTGCGCTCTGCAATTCGAGAAGAGACGCGCCGCGGTAAGCCGAGAACGTACGCGAAACCCTACTTACGGCGTGGTTGTGCGGCGAGGGCCGCGGCGGGTGCTTACCGCCGTGGGACTTCTCGGCGGCGAAGTCGCGGATGATGGACAGGAGCTGCTTCTGGGGCTCTCCGCCCGGCGCCGACGCCGACGCGGCCATTGGGGGAGAGGGGAGGGCAAGGATTGCGGAGCGTCCTTCTGGAAGGTTCCCGAGGGTTCGGGAGTGAGGGTTTAGACAGAGAAGCGGGAATGGAGCGGCCGGATGGTGGTGTTGCGTTGGACAATCTCGAGCTCCCTGCGACCCTGCCACTGTGACAAGATGGACAAGCCTAAGTGGGCTTTTGCTCTCTGTGTCCGCGGTGTATCATTTGGGCCTCAAAGCCCATCACAGCCTTTAAATTGAAACTTTCGTGATCACAACTGCAAACTGTTTATTGGTTGAAAAAAAAAGTTTAAGGCACATGATAGGAAAAACATAGGAATAGTAAAACAAAGGAATTACTCCCTCGGTTTTACAATATAAGACGTTTTAGCTTTGTGAAGCAAATGTATCTAGACTTCTTTTAATATGTAGGTTCACTCAAATTTGGTGTGAATCTAAACACTAAAACAAGTCGAGATACATTTTCTTAACAAACATAAAACATCTTATATTTTAAAACGGAGGAAATATAATATAAGCTCTGGGTGGATGAAAATTTTCCTCTAAAATATAGTGCAATACTATTCTATATAAAATTTCTCTACGGGATTTCTTTTGAATCAAACAAGCAAAATAAGAGTTGATGGCAATGAAAAGTGGGCAAGGACCGTCGCGAGTCTTTAACTCGCGCTAGTGTTTGTAGTCCTTGCTAGCTGGTCTATAAATTTTATTTATAAATTTATTACTTTTAGTTTTCTTTATACTATTGAAGGTGATTACTAATAGATCGTGATTTTTTCAGAAAAAAGTTTTGTAGGTGAAAAAAATCAGGTTTGACGTCGGATCCTAGTATAATTTTAGAGTGGAAGCAGGGATTGGTATTTTGATCTTCAGAACAAATGAGGTGCATATAAAGCCCAAATAGAAAAGAAAAAAAATGATCAATCCAAGATCGTAGCGTACGACACGAGCAAAATCTGGAGGACCCGATAAACAAAACATAAGCGGCATCACATCACACGTACGGTAGCTTATGGTTGGAAAGCAATTGCTTACCCGCAGATCACACACACACACGCGCGCGCGTTAGTTAGTTCGCCGACACGCGCCATCTCAAATGGTCAATGATCCTGCGTATCACAAACGAGTATTTTTCAATACAATAGTAGCATTTTTTTTTGGTCCAGAGCAGATCGAGATCGATTTGGTTGTCGATGAAAAAATATCCGAGTATGCGAGGCTAAAGGCCCAAAAAAGTTCAACTTAGCAGGCTGGCACACGAGTCAATACCCAGTGTGAATATAGTACCCGTTTTGTGTTTAGCTTCTAACTCTCTCAATGTGACTTTGTTCTCTCTTTTTTTTGCAAATAAAAGAAGAGACACAAAGAAGGAGCGTGTAATTAAAGTGCACTGATGATCTGAGTACCACCGTGGTAGAGAACCAACCACCGGTTGGATGTTAGGAGGAGGGTTGTACCGTTGCTTCACAAGAGTTTTAACCCTATGTTTGATATATGTATGTTTCATAAACGAGGAATATTATTTTATTAAAGACGACGTTTTAGCCAATGGTAATTCTATCAAACTCAAGACCCAATCCATCGATTCAGTCTCGGAGGTGCTAGTAGGGATCGGATGTGCGTGAGTACGTTCATAGAAACGAGTGTGCGTTACGTGTTGTGAGCACTTATGCTTCTTGTTCTGTGTTTATCTAAAACAAAAAGTACCACCGTGGCGGAAGAAACTTATCTCTCGCAGCGTACCTACTTAGACCCAGTTCTTTTGATGGCTTCTTTCAGAAGCCGCCCTACCTCTAGCTTTTTAGGGAAGCCGGTTTAAAAAACTTGCGGGACTTTCAAATTTGTTTAGTCTTAATTATTTTGGAAGCCTCGCAAATTTTTAGACCAGCTTTTTTAGGAAGTTGGGAGGAGGATAGCTTGTCGGTGAAGCCCTAAAAAGAACTGTGCCTAAGAGCATCTCCACTCGGCTACCCAGGACGCCGATCCGAACGACGAAATTTCGCCCAGTCGCGTACCCATGAACCTGTTTTCGTCCGGATTTGGACCAACTTTGGTCCGGACTATCCAAACCGTACCCAGGATCCCGGGTACGCCCTAGGAACGCCGGACGAAGCGAATTCGGCGAGTGGACCCGCCCAGTCAGCATATATTCGCCTATATTTATCCAAAGTTCGCCCAAAGTTCGCCATATTCGTCCAAAGTTCATCCGTATTCGCCCATATTCGCCCAAAGTTCATTCATATCGTCATATTTATCCAAAGTTCGTCCATATAGACCATATTCGTCCAAAATTCGGTCATATTCATCCAAAGTTTGTCCGTATCGCCCTATTCGCCTAAAGTTTGCCCATAGTTCGTCCATATCGACCATATTCGCCAAAGTTCGCCCAAAACCGTTTATATTCGTCCAAAGTTCGCCTAAATTTTATCAAAATTTGTTAAATTTTAGCCAAACGCAAAAACTCGTCTGGGAACTCGTGTTCCTAGACCGAAAACGAGTTTCGTTTAGCCAAAATTTGATTCGGATTTTGGCCTGAATTCGCCGGTATGCTCTACCAGGAGTCCAGAACCCGAAGCCGATGACGTTGCAGAGGTGCGGATGCATCTCTATCTGACCTGCCCCCCGTGTCAGGTCAGGTAATCCTGAACCGTCAGGCGGGCGCCCTAGTGGCCGGCCAGCCAGTGATACGCGGTGTTGCGTCGCAGCTTTTTCTTGGACGGACGGACGTCTCGCGCGGCCGGAAAGAGACGTGGCATGGCTTTCGTGCACGGATGCGTGCGTAATCCATCATCGTCTGATTCTTTTATTCGTCGCAGCTTTCCTGGACGGACGTCTCGCTCTCATCAGGGCGGGCGGAGAGAGAGAGGAAGGTGTGGCATGGCTTTCATGGATCCATCATCGATGGATATTGTCATCGCCGCCTGATTTTTTTTTCTTCCTCGCGAGAAGAGAATTAATCAACGTTTGGCGAGCGAGCTAACGACTAATCAATGATGGTATTTTGCTCTACTACCGAGTACTATATGGCGTTTTAGTTTTGATAAAGAATAAAAATGTGACGTTTTAGTATAGGGCCTTTGATCTTAGAGAACTAAGTCCGTTTATTTGGTGAAAAGGACTTCGGCGGTTCAGCCATACATTCGTATTAGGTCTACCGGACCTAGTGGCAGACCCATAAAATTTGGGGCCGTACCACGCGTTCCAGGGATATTTCCCTAAATTCCCCGGGTCCTCCTGACTGACACGTGTCCATCCAAATCCCGTTTTCGCTACACCTAGACCCGCTTTTGCTACATAATGTCCCTTTTTCCTACACTATAGCAGAAAACGGTTTGTCATAGAAATAGAAAAATAAACTAACCTCGCCGGAGAGTTCGCTGGAAACCTCGCCGACGATCGTGTAGCAAAAAAAAATACTAAATGTAGCAAAACCGACTTCGCCGGAGATTCATCGGAAACTTTCGCCGCAGCCCTCGCTGAATACCGAGTAGCAAAACTATTGCTCTTTTGTAGCAAAATCAGAAAACAGATGTAGCAAGATTATTATGCTAATGTAACAAAAGCCTAACTTCGCCGGAGACATCGTCGGAGCAAAAGCTGTAGCAAAAAAAAATGCTATTATATCAGCGCCGCTCGCCGCATGTAGCAACACCACAAGTGATATGTAGCAGATCTGGTCGCCGCATGTAGCAACACCACAAGTCATGTGTAGCAGATCCGGCCCTATAGTTATTGATTATTACCCGGCCTATGGAAGTAATCAAATCGGCCAGCTAATCAGCCTACGGTACCGTCTGCATCACCACCAGCCCTTCAATCGCGCTCCGGAATCCACCGATTATTCTCACCGGAGCGGAGATCCCCTCTCCGCCTCGTCCTTGCAGCTGACGACGTCGGCTCCTCCTCACCAACGTCGCGACGGCGGCGGCCGTTTCTGCCGCACGCGCGTGTAGCGAGCGGCGGGAATGGCGGCGGCGCACCCGGCGCTCGCGGCGACTGGCGACGCGCGAGGCTGATTGCGGGGATGGTGGCGGCGGCCGCCGCAGCGCGTGGTAGGCAGAGGCGTGTATGGGTCTTTTGCTCGAGGGGATAAAGTGCAGGCGGCCTGATGACGGGAGCAATAGTGACCCGGGGGATCCCGGGGATCGATCCTCCGGGAGAGTAGTATCATTTTCCCTAAAATTTTCGAAACCCTAGGCAACGAGTTTAAGCTGATAAATTTTGGACAAAATCTTTTATAGAAAATCACAAATTGCAAGTGTTGCGCCGTCAGCAAGTCTGGCGGATACCCGAGATGTAGAGACATTGGGTCCGCTGATGCCTGGACTGAACGGTAGCGGTGTCGATGTCTTTCTCCCTCCAAAGGGTATCGTTTTGGAGGTGGTGATGCCTGGAGGGGTTAGTTGGTGGAGCGGTGGCTTCTACCAAGTTGACGATGGTGAGGGCCTCAGCGGATAGACGTGCGTAGGAAGGTACAGTGTTGACGGCAAGCCTGCCGAGTAGGGTGTCAAGTGGTGTGGGTTGTGGCACTGATTTTTTACTAATTTTTTTCTAATTTTGTGACTCCTGGGACCTCTTTTTTTCTATAATTTACTTTTGTGGGCTGTGAGAGCCGCTTGCCACCCTACTGGCCAGGATGATGGCGTCTTTGTTGCCCGATGGCGGCGTCTATTGCGCATCAATTTCTACCTACAGGTTACAGCTACACTAGAACATTTCCTTTTTTTCCTTCTTCTGAGAAAGCTACACAAAAAAACATGGCTGAACATACTCCAGCAGGTCTCGCAACCGAACTGCCCAGCTTCCAGGATCTAAGCACATGCATACCACAGGACCATAACCACCACCAATATATGCTTCCAAAACTCCATCAAGTACTATATCGGTCGGTCCAGCATGTACTACAAAGCAAATTATTAAGGGCCGATGTCTGGATCAGTAATCTCATTGGGCATGCAGGTGTCGTCCCTAGGCATTGACGCGCGTCCGTACCCTCCGCCCAGGCTCTCTGGCTTGGATTAACGCCCATGATCATCCATCACGAGAAACAAGCTACTACTAGCTAGCAGGAAGCGATCGAGCACATGGAAAGCAAAGCATGATTGGGCTTGCCGCCCATGTGACCTCTCGTGGGATCAGTCCGATCCTGACCTCGTGAGGGCCATGTCGTGATCTAATCTAGCGTCTCGCAGCCGGTCAACGGCCGCTCCCTTCCCTGCAGAGCTCCCATGAGAGCATCAGCTATGGAGGAAGTGGTATGCCGCTGCTCCATGATCTCCACGTAGGAAAAAAAAACGTGAGGCAGCAGTTTAGAGAAAAAACTCCCAACGCATTGATCTGAGGCCACTATTTACTGGACCCACACCTTTTTTTTCCCTTCTGTGCTTTATCTTGCCCCTGTTCATCTTCTTTCCCATAACCTTTCCCGAGCTCCTCTTTCTCTCCCAAAATTTCTTTCAGATCTGCCTCCACAATAGGTAAAAAATCCAGGAAATCTTCAAATTCGAAGCCCAATTCCATCAATCCATCCATTTCCACAGCCGTTTTTCTTTGAATATTTGTGTTTCTTGGAATCTGATGATCCATGAAAACCAAGAAGAGGCAGCCGGACCTGCGCCATGGTCTCGTTCGAGAGCTTAGCGCCCCTTTGAAACAGTTTCCCCTTTTCCCTCCCTCTTTCTCTTCTCTCTCTTCCCCTTTTCCTCTTTCTCCTACCTTTCTCTGGCGAGGAAGCCGCCTTCTCTGCAAGCGACACTGACAGACTGCGGGGCGACCGCCCTGACAATCCGAGCCTAGCTGGCCTGCGGGGCAGCGGGCTAGGGCGACGCGTTGGCCGTGCCCTGAGAGAGGCGGCATCGATCAGAAATAGCACGCGCGGTCGATCGGCGCACATGGCTTTGCGCTGTGGCTCGAGCAACCGCTGTGCAGTGCTTATATTCGTGTCTCCTGAATCACGGACCAATTCGCAACTGTTGAGTTTTATGTGTAGCCTTTCTCAGCTTTTCCGATAGTATGATTTGGTTATCGCTTTTCAGGTCGACCGGCCACACAGGAGGCAAGCGTTACCACTGCTCGTACTGTCTAACCAGTGTTATTATTAGTAGGCCTCCGATCGGGCGGCAATCCAGTGTTATTATCAGTCGTATGGTTTCCTGGAGCATGATTATTATTCACTGCCGCACCGGCAGCTCGTCTGTATGCAGCCCTCGGTGCACGATCGAACTCATTGTTGTCCCCAGTTTATAAAGGAGGTTGCTTGTCCCTCCGGATACCGGCATACGCTAGCTGAGGCACCAAGCTAGAGAACCTAGCTCACAAGCAGGATTCAGTACTCCCCCCCATTGAAGAAACCTGGTGGATGTGGATCCCATCCTACATATGCAACTCAACTTGAGCTGATCCTCACACCTATCTTGTACAGTTACATTCAGACAGTAGCCTATTTAGCAAAACATAATTACTCCATAAGTATTGCTTACATAACTTCTACTCTTCTACTTATTTGGTATGACAGAGCTTTGACCAACTAGTACATATAGATGTCTATGTGCGTGTGCTAATTCTAAACCACACATCTTCTTATCTGTGATCTGCACAAAATAAATAAATATATGGGGAGGAATATTTTTTTTCCCTTTTTAACCATGTTTTTATCTTTTTTTGTAGCAAAAAAACAACATATTATTTAACATACATGTGGAATTTTTTTGAAGGTTTCCGTGAAATAAATGAAATAGCATCGAGTAAGCATCAGGCAGGAGTTCAACATGTCGAGTTTATTTTCTTCTTTTATTTATCCCTCAGACAGATTCAATAGCTGGACAAAGAGGAGACGACGACAGAGAATGAGCAAAGATTGCAGGCCTGCTATATTTTCTGAAAGAAAATAAATACTTTTCTCATTAGTTATTCACAATGTGTTTATATCATAGAAACACAAAGGAACCGAAGACCTCGGCTTCTTCATCGAGGATATGCACTCAGCAAACCTTACCAAAGCACGCAAACGGGGACAAACCTCTTTTTTTTTGGTATTCTTGGTGTGTTTTTTTTGTAAGCTTTTTTCCTTGATGATTAATAGACACAAAAAAACACTACATGATTTACTGCCAAGAAAAGCAGATATGGGAACACGAGAGGTGGTGTTGATGATTCTGGAATAATGCAAATTCCATGTGAGTAGCTGGTTTCGCGCCTTGACGCCTTGCAGAGCAAAGGTGGGCCGTTTCATTCGTTCCATTCCGTGCAGATGAGATGCAGGGGGACGAATCGAAGTGAAGTGATGTCTCTGTTATTTTTAAATCTAGTTTCATAATATATTAATTTGATGTAATATATGTTCCTATATTTCTCTATAAAATTGGTCAAATTTAGTTATGTTTGACTTAGGCAAAAACTAGATGTACACTTATTTACGGACAGAGGGAGTAGAAACATGTTGGTATGTTCCCCCAATCCCCTTTGATCATCTTGCTCTCCGTTACACCACCAACGAAAACTCCGAGCCCATCTTGATTGGGTAATGATCAATCGGGACATATTCTCAAATAAAATCATGTGACATATAGCCATCGCCACTCGCCACATGCAAACACACACGCACGCACCCACCGCTGGCTGGCTGTCTAGCGCCCCATCCTTGGGAATTCTTGTTCGCAACAGAATTTAACGACCTGGGTCGTCCTCTCCGCCACATGCAAATGTTCCGGTTCCCAGGGCAGAGGATCCACGATTCGGCGTTAATTTACACTTTGCCAAGAATCTGACAGTCAATGTACGTCCATACAGTGGCCTACACAGCCTATATGTGCCTCATTGTACAGGCAGGACTTTGGTTCGTAGTAGTAGCAGTACTACCGGTGTATCATCACCATGCATGTGAAATAATACTGGAACGACCAAATAATACATCGCCCTCCGAGAGCATGTCGTTGTACGTGTGTATTGTCGCTTATCCGGTCAATCATTCGATGCATGTGGTGTGTCACCGAATAGGCGAATACATGCATGGACTCTCTCCAGCCCCACTGCATAGACATGTATCTCATTGTTCTTTAAATTGCTCAACTAATCTAGGGGCATTTTTTTCCCTATAATTGGACCAGGGAGTGTCCCATTAACCTGTTTGGCATAGTTGGGTCATCTGAATACTCTTTTGTTTGCCTGCCGAGCACTCTCTTTTCCATTATTACCTGCATTAAAAATGTTTATAACAAGGTGAAAAAATATTGTCTAAAATACCTTCTTGATTTTGCTGAACCAAGCTTTCTTTTGTGATCTCTAGAAAATTTCAAGAGCAGAATAACACAAAGTTAGAGGATAATTTGGTTCAAAGGAACTTTCATCTGAATTTTGTTTGAGTTATATTAGTAAGGATTTTGTCTTATAGAACTTGTTTTGGTTTTAGCATTAGAAACTGTAGGATTTTTTTTTTCAGGAGCGCGCGGGCGAATCAGGTGTACATCCTGTACGTACGGTGGCGAATCAATGCACGTAGTACGCACGAAGGCAAGGAAGCGGACAAGGTAGGTTTTCATGGTTGGCATGCACCAACACCCGGCCAAGGGTGTCTGCTTGTCGCCGCTCGCCACCCGGTCGGACTGGACTGGACGGCTGGTCCCTCTCCGATCCGCCCGCCCCTTTGGATATCTCCAACACCTCTCCCCTTGTCCTTGGTGCAGGTACTGCGCGGACGAGTGTACATGCACACACAATATATAGGCCGCTGCGCTATTGTTTGTTTGCTTTCCTCTCGATCGGGGCTCCTTTTTCATGCATACAGGTGTGCGTTCGGCAGAGCAGTACGTTATAGTACGTACATACCGTGGTCGGCGTGCATCCTTACCGTACATCTGTGCCAATGCCATGCCCCTATATGGCTAGGTAGCTCTGGCAACCACCCGATCGCCCGCCAGGCGGACGGACCGACCAGGGCTCTCTTGCTTGCTTGGTTTCGACTCCATGCACGTACAGTACGTACGTACGTACGTACGGGCTTGGACACTCATCAGCACCACTCCACCGCCGTGCATGCATGTCCAGCTGCACGCCATGAAATCCCACTCCGGCCTTCTCTTCACTGCCCGACCGAAACGTCCATGTTGACATTTTGCATCCGCGCGAGCAGCTGGTTTCAGGATTGAGCCGTGCCATGCTCTCAAGGAAGTCTCACTACCACCTTCCCATGTAGGAGTAGTAGTAAAGTGAAACGACAACGATGCGAATCTGCATGTAGCTCTGCAGGCAGACACTGCCACGAGAGACGAGACTACACGGCACAGTACTGTACGACGTGGTACGGCCACGGAGCCAAGAACCACGGTATACTGCGTCGTGATGCGGTCAAGCCGGCCTCTGCCCTCTCCGTCACGACGTTTCCGGCTGACAGCTGTACACTGAACAGAACCAGAGCCGAGAGATCGAAGCGCAGCACAAGCACGCACGTACGCGCACGCAGGGCACGACGGGCCACGGATCATCGCGGGCGCGCGACCCACGGCCGGTTTACACTTTCACGTGACGCCCACACCGGCCGTGCTCTGGTGGGTGGGTGGACACGAGACGATGCCACCAGTCGGCCCGCACGCGCGACGGACACAGGGAGAGATCGGCGCCTACCTTTTTCAAGCCATTTTTTCTGGCACGTAGTACTATTGGCTAGCTAGGCCGTAGTGTAGGAGCTAACACGAGGGCGTAGGTATGTGTGGAATTTTTGTGTGTACTCTCGGGCGGTTTTTGCCTACGCGATATACCATGGTCGCTCTACGAGAGCACGCAGCTGTAGCTAACTCCTCACGGCCGACGAGCGAGCATCGGTCCAGTCGCACCTGCTCTCTAGCGGTCTAGCTTTGCGGCGGTTGGCCGGGCCGTCGTGGTTAGTTGGTAGGCTAGCTCAACACGGGGTTAAATCTATTCACAACTCGTCATTTGGATAGCCCTTTATTTTTTTTCTCGCAGGCGGCAGTAATGTGATAGACCTACTGGAATTTTAATGACAGAATTGAGCTCGCTACATAAGTATAAGTATGTTCCATCCTTCCTACTAATAGCTATCTACGTATAGGAGTACTACGGAAAAGAGAAAACCGGCCATGATAGGCTTCAATCAGTAGATGTTGGCGAGAGGTGCTAAATCGTCCGTTAAGAAGCAATTAGAATAACTAATTTCACTGGCAGCGCCGCTTCATTGCGGGCTCGGTGGGGGTAATACATGACGGGGCGGCGGCGACTCCATGGGAGCGGGGGTGGTGGGCAGCTCGGCTGCGCGGCGGGCGAGGCCGCAGGTGCTCCCGGCGCCGAGCTTTGCAGGGCCTGATCTGGGCCAGGTTTGGCCCGATCTGGGCCGTGCGGGCTCTGGCCGGTGCCCTCGGTCATTGGAAAGCGACGAGCAGCAGCAAGCCCCCCCCCCCCCCCCCACGGTGGTGTGTGGCGGCGGGCCCCTCGGCATGGAGGGGGACAGAGGCTCTGCGGGTGCTCCCATCGGTGACCCTTGCCAGGCCTGATCTAGGCCAAGCGGGCCCCTTGGTCACCAGCGGGTAGGCGCCTCCTCCGGGCTCGAGACGGCTGAGATTCCAGATCTAGGCCAGGCGGGCCTGGATCTGGTGGTATCCTGATTTCCGTGCTCGGGGGCTCTCATGGGCAGCATGAACCTATTGTGTTCGCCACGCTCGTCTCTTAGCGCCCTTGCGGGTCTAGGTGGTGTTTCTCAGACCGATGGTGGTCTGGAAGTCCCGGGTGAGCGCAGTGGTGATGGTGCTGCCACTTGGCGTCAGGGATCGACGGTGGCAGTTGTTCCCCTGGTGGACGGATCAGTAGGGGCTAGTGTTAGGTTGGCGTGGACGACTGTTCCCTTGCTGCAGTGCGGCGGTGGGGCTTCACGGGCCCTCGAGGGCTCGGCCGGGCCTGGTGGGCCTGTTTTGCCCTGCGGCTGAATCTGGTCGGCTACCACCATCTGGTGGTCGAGGTAGTTCCCTCCCGCGCATTGTTGTCCTGGCAACCCCACCGAAGCTTGCTCTTTTCTGTCATACCGGCCTTACTTCGTGGGTCATAGTGCAACGGCGGTGGAGGCTGCAAGACCGTGGTGGCGTGCATTGGCGGGCGACGAGCTTGGTGGAGCACTGCGATAGCGTCCGGGAGTGTGGTTTTTCTGAGGTGTCAGGAGAAATCCTTGTCTTCTTGACACCGACGTGGTGACGCCTGCGGGTGCCACCGTCCTTCCTGAAGGGCGTTGGGTGTACCTCTTCTCCACCTGCCGGAGCGTACAGAGGGAAACCCTAGGACCTGTCCGGCCAGCAGCGTCGTCATCGTCGTTTTCCTTCTTGGAGGTGTTGCTTCGTGCGTGGCGCTTCATAGTGCTAGGCATGCGGTGGAACTTAGTTAGAGGGCGCAACGGTTGCGGGTCGTCATCGTTTTTGTCAAGCCGCTGTTATCGGCTTTGCTTTTTTTTTCTTTTGTGTTTCTCTTTGTTATTTCTTGGGCGATGCGCTGTCTGGCCCAGCAGCGGTCTCAACTGGTTGCTATACTTATATAGCTGGGCATATGCCTGTTTTGAGGAAATGCTAGCCGCGTTTGCAATCAAAGTATTTTTGTTGTTTCTGGAAATACTAAAGTATTTAATACTTTTAGACGTTTGGATCCAATATAAATAATGTGGATTTAAAACTGAATTATTCTTCGAAACTGTAGTATTCTTGAAGTATTTGAGAAAGAGATCAGATCCTCTCTTATTTAAAATTAGAAAGGAGAAAATTGTGGTATTCGTTAGCCTTCAGTTTATAAAATATTAAGCTACCAAACATAGCCTAAATGGGAAAGCACGTTCATTGCGTTTGCACCCTGGAGTGACTTTGCCAGGGAGATAGTCGGTGTGGGGCCGGGCAACTTGGCAAGGTGGCAGAAAAAACATGAGTTGCCATATAAAATTCCTTTGTACTAGTCTGTAAATAAATAAACGCGCTTCTTTTTCACAACCCAGTAGGGACGCAGACGCTCACATATGATAATGTACTAATTTTATATTATGGACATTGCTTTATTTTTAAAATAGTTGGTCAAACTTAATTTAGTTTGATTTAGCACAAAATCTAAGTACACTTATCCCATACATTTGAAGATCCAACGGTTGTCGACATGTCTAAATTTCTCACGTTCGCTTCCTATAATTTGGGATTAATTTTGATAGACCACGACTTTTTTTAGTACTAGAGAGTTTTCTATATTTATACAACGTGATTCGAATTGGACTAGATTTTACACCCTAGCTTCAACGAGTACTTTGTTTTCCTTCTTGAGTTGGGCCTAGCTTCGTTTAGTAGGTATGTCGAGGTGCCAAATCATTGTCGCCGAAGTTCATATTGCACCATGTATTGGTTAACATCGCCCTCTTCGCTAACTCTTATTGGGATAAGCCCTTCCCCACCAATTGGCTTCCCGTCTAATCCGAATACAGAAAGCCAATGAAGGTCTATATCCAATACTTCATTAGCATGTTCAGGACAATGCAGAGATACAATGTATGCATTCATGGCGCCAGACTAGTACTTCCTCCGTTTGAAAATATAAGATGTTTTAGATTTGTGAAGGAGATGTATCTAGACATATTTCAGTGTCTAGATTTATTTGAACCTATACACTAAAATATGTCTAGATACATCTTCTTCACAAACCTAAAACATCTTATATTTCTAAACGGAGGGAGTATTACGCATGTTTACCTGTCGTCGGAGTAGGCAACACATGCCAAGTAGTACGTCGTTGCTGGTTAACCCTCCTGCTAACGACGAGACACACGATCAACGAATATCACGACAAATATACTATACTAGATGGATATGCGCGCTTCGCCGCGCCGCCTGCATGGCGTTTTGGCATAGCGTGTGTGGTGCGGTATATTCAAACCACTTTGTTTTGTGCTACTGAAATACGTCTATGCTTTTATCGGTGTGTCTTAATGGCACGCGCCTACCTCTTTGTATTGTGCCATTGCCGAGTGCAACAAGTCTGTGCTTTTATCGATGTGTCCTAATGACACGCGCCTACCGGTTCCAAGCATATACGGTTCGAATACATACAAATGATCTGGTATACATACATGTCCGAATTAACAGTTTCTATCCCCAAAGCGTTAGGGTTTGAGACACCAAACCGGAGCATCGTGAAGCAATGCTAATATCATTAGATTAGTCATGAAAAAAGTTGTACAGTAGTAAATTATTTTCTTGATTTTCCAGGCCTAGAACTACTGATACAACGTTTGCACATTAGAGCCATGCCGGAATCTGAAACGTTATTAATGTAGGATTGATATTATCCAATAGATATCGCTTAGCTGAATGTATGTTATATTTTGTGTCAAAATTCTAGAGCCACATTTAGTTGGACCATATGCACATGTTTTTCAATCATAAAGATTTCTGCTGATGCTATACATTTAGCTAGTCAAGTCAGTAGCCAACAAACCATCCCTCTTATACTATGTACATTATATGACACATACACAATAATTACATGTGCTTATCTGATAATTATTTTTTTAAATAACAGCACTTTCTGGTAACAGGTGTAATGTTGGTTCTCATAATGTTCTGTAGACTATGGACTTCCATGAGTAAGAAAAATAAATAATATACTTTTTTAGATCAATAAATAATATACTTATCATTGAACTTGCAGGTATATAACTATTTTGGAACCGGTGCATCATTGAAGAGAGGAAATTCCAGGTCATATTAATTTTAAGCCAAAATGGTGATTAATAAACGTCAGAGCAGACTGTAAAGTCAAACTATAAGGAGGTTCATTATAATAAAAATGGTTCGAATAGGAGAAAATCACTAATGCTATCAGAAGAAATAAGAATAAAACTAAATAAATATCATGTGATGTTACATTAAAAGGGGTTACCACTTGATATTTCCTCCCAGCTTCTATTCATTTCCTATTGCACCATTTTTCATGAACACGATTGTCAAAGAATATCCATTTTACTATGGATTATGTGATATGTACGATGCATTAAATTCAAACTGTAGCTTTATTGCTCCAGAACACATAGATTTGTCTCCAATTCTCTAGTCTTTAGTTATGTAGATACTAATCAACCAACAACAATTTTAGCCTTGATTCCTCTCGATCATGCATACAATGTTTGAAGAAAAAAGAGCTAGGCTTTTACTTAATTGTACAAAACATCAACACATCAGGATAAAAGTGGCCAAATCAAATAGAAGGAAAATGCAAAAATTTAATTCTTTATAAGCAGAATATTTCACCATTTTTGTAGGAAAAAAGACCTATTGAGATCCGATTAATGGTGCATGAAGACTGTATCCACAAATAACTATGCCCATAACAAGCAACAAGTCCTATATATGTCTCTTTAGCTCCTATGATTTCAAATATTGTCTAGGTGTATGGCTCTTCTTTCTCTTCAGACCACAATTCAACTGCAGTTTCTTGGACTCAACAAATTAGGAAACATAGAACAAAATTTTGGTGGATTCAATACATTTAGGCATTTAGCAATTAGGAATAGCAAAAAGTGCCAAATATCTCAAAGAGAAAAAGTTACAAACATAAACCCATGTGTTCCTCTGGTATGCTTGTGCGATCTGAACTTGTCTACGCCTTGTAACAAATTTAGAATTTAGAAAGAATAATCATGTCAAGAAATAACTATCGGGCACACTGATATTTTCTGATAATACAGATATGCACGACGTACTGAAAAATAAGGGTGCAATTGGGAATAAGGTCAGGACATTTAATATCTTTTGGCTAATTATCTAAATGGTGTCAGGTTAAGAAGATTGCCTTTGATCAACCTACATGGAAAGTGTATCTCCCTAAAGAACACAAAACTTACCGTGAGATCCGGCCGCGACAGTTGGCGCGGCAGCACTGGACGGGCTTGCACCGTCATCCTTGGCACCACTCCAAAAAGTCTCCGTTCATATCAAGCTTCCAAGTAGTAAATGAGAACAACTATTTGAGTTTCTTGTATGCACACACATGAGAATATAAGACAACGCAGTTCATCGACACCAAACTATTCTTATCTCGGTGATTTCAACATAAGTGCAAATATTTTTAGAACTATATATGTGGAAGAAGAAGTCAGTCTAAACCTCTGTACACTGTACACAACAGAAGTACCAAGTCATAAACCTGATTGAGTTTATGAACTACCCTATTTTCACCGGGAAACACTACTGGTTCCTAACGCGCCAACTCCAATCACCATACCATTGACTGGAAATCTATATCATGCCAATCTTCAAAGTAGTAAAGAGAAGACAGAAGTTATTATAAATATTCAAAGAAAAAACCTTTCCACGACTCCTGTTTACCAACACATGATAAAAGAATATGTAGGGGTCCATCATTATACCCTTATCTCAAAAAAAGTGTGGAACCTTTCAGAAATTACTTGGAACAAGCATTTGGTATAAAATCCAATGAAAATGTACATGAGGATATACTACTGAGTCATACTAAACATGATTGAGTTCATGAACTACCCTCTTCTTACTGGGGTGTACAACTTCCTAACTCTCCATCTCAAATCACCATATTACTGAACTCTTCTACTTCCCAACCAGAAATGCACACTCAAACCAAACATGCAAATATACAGAAGATGCAAGAATCTAGCACCTTGCATAGGAAGCAAGGCTTCATGGGGCAATCGATGTACACCTGCCCCTTGATCCCTGCCTCGTTTGGCATATTCTTGCTCACCTGCATCCAGACACCGACCAAGCACACATCACTCAGAACTAAAGTATAAGGAACACTCACTGCAATCTTCAGGCACCATTAAGGAAATGAATATTTGAAATAGAGTTCAAATTGGGGCTCAGGTGGGTAGAGAAGAAGGGGTATCAATATGCCTAAATGCATAGTGAAGCAGCCATCTCAGAGCAAACGTGACGGGGAAGCGGCAGGCAAAGCGATTGTAGCGCTTCCACGCGGAAGGTAGCCCGAGATCTCGGAAATAAGATTTTTCGTGGACGCAATATGCAGCGGATGGAAATATCGATTGAGAGAAAAAGCTCGGAGAAAAAAAGTGAAACCCCCGGCAGCGGCGGCAGGCAGTAACTTGCACATTTTCTTGAGGCTAATGGTAATCGGCCCTTCCTCCCACATGTCGCTGCATTTGCAGTCAGTTTAAACGTCAAGGTAGTGCAATCCACAAATGACTACAATATTCTTGGAACTGGTATGATCGAATAGAACATAATATCTATCTAAATGTGCATCCAAATGAGGTTAGGTGCAGAATATTTTATAGGTTCCATCAATAGTCCGGGAACAAATTTCAGATATGGAGCAGATAGAAATATGTTCTATCAGATCCATGGGAAAATGCATAAAACACTTTCCCGTCTGACATGAAACTCATGACTAATACTCTCTTCTGGACGGAAATATACTCATACTCCTCACATCATGCCTTGTTTTCATCAGAAAGTACTACTTGAAAAACTAATGCTAAATCAGCCAACAATAATAAGGAAATCTCATACTACAACCTTAGCACAAATTTATTATCCTAGTGTTCTCAAAACTTCTTTGTGTAGCCCTCGACAAATACCTATATTAAATTGAGACCACCAAGTGTAATTTCATAACAAATCAACATCCCATGATATAGACATTTGTAAAAGTAGACCAGAGTATCTTCACACAAAGAAAAATACATCAATTAGTACCAATGCAAGACAAACGCAGTAGGCAACTCTAGATTTGTAATTGGTCAGGGGCATAGAAAACACACAAGGTAACGAAATAACAACCAGACAATGATGGGATATAGTAGGAAGAACATCCCTCACTTGATAGATGCCGAGGCAATGGCATCCCCCATGCCCTCCTTCCTTGGTGTATGGAAGCCTCGTGGTCGCACTGCTCACACTCGTGCCCTCATACTCGGCATCCTCATACTCTGCACCCACCGCGATGCATGTCGCTCCTCCGTGGAGGACAACCTCTGTCCCACCTTCCGGAGGACCTCCAACCCCGCTCGCTGCGTCTTGCTCGGGCGACCCAGCTCGATTCAGGCTCAATTGCTTGGCCCAGAGTTCGCTGGACCTGCAGAGATTGCTTGGCCCCGGGTTCGCTGGACCTCGCTCTCCGCAGCACGGGCACGAATCTAGTACTCTGAAACTACAAATAAATAAAATGAGCTTAGAGGGTCGACGCAAAAGAGAGGAAGAAAAATCAGTAACTGATAATGTTGCAGCACTGCAAATAGAAATAAACATGATTCTTTGATTAGTTGATTCCATAGGCAAAAAAAGGCATGTCCTCTTCAGTGCAACCAATTCTCGTTCCACGTCGGTTCAGCAGTAACCGGTTGCTCAATAAAAAAAATCACTATCATGCTGCAATGTTCAGATTTGGTATAGTTTAATTCAAACAAAGGAGCAAAGAACAAGGAGATGACTTGTTTGATTAATAAGGCCATCACATCCACGCTGCCCCTTATAACGCAAACAGTCTAGCTAGTTTACCACTGCATTGCTTATTGCTACTGCATAATATTATCTGAGAAATATGACATATGCAAAATGCAATACAGATGAGGAGCTCAGTGGATTGCAAAATCTGGAAGGACCAGATGGAATTTACGCAAGGGGAAAGTAATCTTACCTTCTTCGAGCTCATCTTCTGATGAACATTGCTGCTTCCCTGCTCCTCCTGCCCACAGACATAGCCGGACGGATGCGGTTCCCCATGGACCTCGCCGAACGCAGGCTGCTCCCATAGATCTCGGCGGACACCGGAGATTAGGGCTAGGGAGACGGCGGTGGGGCAGTTCCTTGGAGGGGAGGGGGGCGCCCGCTTCCATCTCCATGGAGGGGATCCTTGAGGCGGCGCGGCGGCAACGGTGCGATGGGATTAGAGAGGAGGCACGACGGGAGGGAGGACGAGGGGCCCCAGCCGCCGCATGAGAAACCCTAGGGGTCAGAGGACCTTCTACAGATCGTTTCGGGCTTCGTTGCCTTCGGGGCGAGGAAGACCCACACCTGATTCTGCCAGGTCCACCGGCAGCGACGGGAAGTAAGGGAGGCCCACATGCAGGGGCACAAGACTGATAAACCGTCGGCAAGTAGCCTCACATCGCTCGGTTTTGCTCAGGCTTAAGCCATAGAATAATGTGCGCCCGAGCCAGTATTCTCGCGTTGCGATGCGATGTCTAGATCAATCATTATTGAGCAGTAGTTGTCATTTTTTTTTCTCTCCGCGTTCTTCTCTTACAATTTTGTTTCCCCAGACCGACAGGATTTTCGACGATGCACACCCTCTAGCTAGTAGCTTGTTAGATAATCACGTGTCCTACACGTATCGGAATTGCAGTCCGAGTAGGTGTAGGTGTCCATGTACTATACGTATATAGACTAGGTTTAGCTACCGAGTCGGTTGTCTAGTCTTGGCATATATATATGCGTGTATCCTGGCCTGTAAAACACCGTGGAGTTGAGCAATACAAGAGAGAAAGCAAGGCTCGACAAGAGCCTTTGGCAATCAAAGTTGTTTTGCGTGTGCGTGCGTGAGTGTACTAGTTAGATCAAAAGAATCGATCGGCTAGCAGCACGTGCATCTCGGCGGAAGTTATCGGATACATACGTGTGTGTCTCGGCGACTTAGTTCTTACTACTGCGTGTCTCGCCGGAGTTGATCGAGTGATCTTGCCGCTATCGCGTCGTCTGTTGTCGGAAAGTACTCGACGAACGGCGTTGTATATCGGGCCAATTTCCAACATAGCTAGCTGCAATGTAGGCATCATCGAGTCTCCGGCTCGATCATTTTCCTATGATTATTTCATTAGATTAAGCAACATGTGTCCCTCCAAATCTCTAGTCTAATCTGCCGTATATATGCTCCGTACTGCGAGTTATCATTAGCAATTTGTAGCAGGTTTTTGCTCTGCTAATCGTGTTTCAGTAAAACCTCTACGTCAGAAGGCAGATTAGAAAGAAAAAGAGTGTAGAGCCCATGTCTTCCAAGCTCTTGATTAACAATTGGCTAAAAAATGTTTTTGGGGCAGATGGCAGAAACCTGTCCTGAAAGCTAGTATTGCACTGTGCCCGGGCACTGACAGCACACCAGCACATAAAACATTTCCGAGCAGACCCATTAAATATAATCCCTACTTACAGAACCCATTAAAAATTTCCTGCCTGCAGAACCAAGAGAAGATCCATCGACGACCGATGATGATGATGATGCAGACCTCACAGGCTGAAGCGAATTGCCACTCGAACTGTGAGATTTGCAGGCGCCGCTGCCCCCGTCCCATTGGCCGATGTGTGTAAATTTTGTTTGTTCCTTAGCGAAGAGAAGTTTAATTAAGCAATTGACAGACCGGGTGATCAGAAGGGGCCGCGGCTTGGGACAAGTCTGCTCTAGGACTCTGAGATTGTGGATAAAGATAGGAATTTCTGGGCACATGCTCCTGGATCTCGATGCGCCCGTGGTGTGGCGTCACCCACGGTAAGCAAGCAGATGAGGTTCCGTTTAATACTACTCCTACAGAGATTACCGCTATCATTATGGGCGGTGAAATATTTTATTTACTACTACTTGGTGGTTGTAATTTTTTTGTTAGTGTTGTCTAGGCGCTGCTAACTGTTCACTAGCAAGCTAATTAACAACCCATTGACAGGTTGTCAGATGAATGCTCCTATTAGGTGCCGAAGAATCATGATCGGCGATGAGACTGCTGAAGAGTAATTTTCTCGCGATTCTTATCCGGGAAGTTTTTAACGCAGTGTTACCGTCATGCAAGCTGCATCGGTTGGTGGTAGCTGCTGTCACCATTTCTACATATCATTACTTGCTCGTAAAAACAGTGTAGGCTGTACAAAATGATTGACGAGGCAGAGAATTCAACATTTTTCTTTATAGGGATGCAAACGAAAAATTGCATGAGGCAACGCCCAAAAAATATGGTATTGTCTCGTCTGTCCAAAACTCTCCATACAACACCCGCTATAAATTTCTCGATATTTCTTGTTTCCACATCCATGAGGCAACGTGAAACAACCACCCATACTCGTCCTTGAAAGGCTGTCGGGGCTAAGGTTTTGTAGGCATGAGAAGGGATGGTTTCTACCGTGGAGGACATCGGTGGTTCGAATCCGGTAACCTCCAGTCCAAAAACTTAACGGATATTGTGATAGCATCAAATTTAGCCAATTTAAGATTTTGATTTGTGATTTAGAGTTATGGACATCGAAAAGATCACTTTGTTTAGTAGCAATGTACGACGGCATGGACTTAACGACAATGGCAAGGTTAACGGGAACACTCCATGGTCGCTACCTAGGCACCAAGAGACAAGGAAAGGCGTAACAACCGATGGCCACAGATCAATCTGAGACGCATAGAGTAAACCAACATGGAGGAAGCACTGCAGGGAAAGAGTGGGATGGCTGGGAATATGATCATTTTTATGTATATAATGTGATATACGAACGCTCACTTCTAGATGAGAATATACCGGTGATTAAACATTGAACACGATACCCGGTACGTATGTGAGGGCTTCACGGGAGAGAGAGAGAGAGGCGGCAATACAAACCCATCTAGGGTTCCGTTCCCCTTGTCAGCGACGCCACATGTCCGCTCTTGCTCCGACGGCTTTGAGGCAATGGAGGCATGCCTGATCATGGCCCCTCGTCGGCATGAGGTGTTTTGTTCTTTGTTTAGGTTTTTCCTATGTTTTATTCGAGATGATGAGCTGGCGGCTACATTCATAATTCAGAGTAAGATCATCTCCGCCCTATCCTTGCTTCGATGGGGCGTCAAGAGCCGTTGGAGGGCGTGTGGGGTGACGTGTTCGGCAGATCTCCTGAGATCCGGACAGGTTTTCGTGTTTGTTGGTGTGGTTTCAGGTCTGTACCGATCTACGTGTGTCATTATTGGCGACATTGTTGCTCTAGTCTGTTGGTTCTTGGGTCTTAGCACGATGACTTCTCGTCTATCTACTACAAGAAGCTCTAATACGATAAGCTTTATCCGGCTTCGATGATGGAGGGACGAGGACGATGGCACACCTTTGATGTGTGCTAGCATGTAGTCATAATATTTATTAGTTTTATAATTTTTTATACTACTATTGATAATTATTAATAGATCCGCACAAAAAGACTGAAAAGCTTGTTGATCCGCACAAGCTTATCTCACACACTCACCACACCAGACACCAACCAAAGCCTAGCTACTACTCCATCTAAACAAGAACATAACAAGCACCCCAGATGCGATGCACTACAAAAAAAAAACAATATTTCAAAAACAAAATAAAATCCGCCAAAAGTAGACATAAATGAATGCGCACTCCACACCAAGATCTCCAGCACGTCCCGCAACTGAATGACCCAGGATCGAAGCACATGCTTACCACAGGACCATAACAACCACCGCCGATATATATGCTTCCAAAACTACATCAAGTACTCAACTCATATCGGTCCAGCATGTACAAAGGAAATTATTAAGGGCCGACGTCTAGATCGATAATCTCATTGGGCATGCAGGTGTCGCCCTAGGTATCGACGGCGTCCGTACCCTCCGTCCCGACTCTCCGGCTTGGACTTCATAATCCATCGCGAGAAACTAGCGAGCACATGGCGGGAAAGCACGCATGACTGGTCTTGCCGCCCATGTGATCTCTCGTGGGATCAATCGTTTCGCAGCCGACGGCCAGCAACAGCAAAGCTTCGCCTCCTTCCTGCAAGACGGCGGCATCAGAAATAGCACGCGCGGTTGCCGCATGCACATGGCATCGTGTTGTGGCTCTGCCTCGGAGAAAACAATAACCCTACAACTACGGAAACTCTTCTACAAAATGACCTTACACGAACTGACGTGAAGCTTTGTGTTTGGGCTGATTTTTTTCCTTCCTTAAATTGTGGAGCACGTAGTGCGATCTGCTCAGCCTTAAGTTGGTTGTCGGTAAGAAAATTTTGTAGAACCCGTCCGTATGTCTAGTGTTACTCCGGAGAAAAAGCGGGACAGCGGATTTGCTCGAGCAACCGCTGCTCATATTCGTGTCTCCTGAATCACAGACCAATCGCAACTGGGTTTATGCGTTATAGTTTTTCAGGTAGACCGGCAAAGGAGCAAAGCTTTTTACCTTGTTCAGGCCTCCGTAGGAATCGTTTGGTTATGTTTATTATAGTGTATATAAAACAGTCGTACATGATCATTATTCATGGGCCACGATCGAATTCATTGCCGTCCCCAGTTTTTTACATGCAAGTCAAGTTGCGCTCATCCTCACTCATATCTTGTACCGTTACATCCGGACATTAGCCTATTTAGAAGAACATAATTATCAGTAGTAGTACTTCTATTGATAATTATTTATAGATCGCTGGAATTTTCACACAAAAAGTAATACTTTGGTTCGGATATATATATACAAATAGACGGCGACCAGATGAGGCATGTACAGTTTCTGCCGCCGCATTGCTGGACAAGGGACGCCGTGTCGCAGTGTCACCCTACCGTCGCCACTGCCGTGTGCTGCACCGCTTGGCCCGAACTCGTGCAGCCCTCGACGTCCGCCGTGCTGAGACAGCAGCCGCCGCCTTGGGCGCGCCAACCATGGTCCATCGTGCCTCTCAGGGCCCTGCCCTAACAGCTAGATCTGGGTCGAGCCAAATCCAGCCACCACTACCGTGAAGCCCTCCACGCCGCCGACCAGCACATGAAGCTCCGCCACCAGTGTTCGTTGTCGTGCCACCACGCCCCACGCCAGCGCCGCGCCTCCGCTCGTCGTCGACGACCCGCGGCGTCAACCACCGAACGGGGTCCAATACTTGATGGGAAACATTCAAAAAATAATTTAAAGTCTCAAAAAATCTGAAAAAAATAATATATGTACATGCAGATGTTTGTGTGCGTGCTAATTTTCAACTACACATCTTATCTGTGATCACAAAATAAATAAATATGGGGAGCAATAGAATTTTTTTTCCTTTTTTACCCTGATTTTTTTGGTAGCCTAATTTTTTTGCTTTTTTTTACCCTTATCAGCACCACCTCTAATTTTCAACTACACATCTTATCTGTATATGGTTTGCACGCACACGTGGACAAACCTTTTTTTTTGTTATTCTTGGTGTGTTCTATTTTCATAAGCTTTTCCTTGATGATTAGTAGCCACAAAAACATAGAATGACTCATCGCCAAGCAGATAGGAGTACACGAGGAGGTGGTGTTGATCTGCGACTGCGAGAGGAATAATGCAAATTCTTTGTGAGTAGCTGATTTCTTTCACGCCTTGCAGAGCAAAGGAGGGCCGCTGTCCATTCCATTCCATTCCATGCAGATGCAGATCATGCAGGCACCGGTGGAAAAAGGGGCTCTAGTCCCGGGCCATAACGGGCTCTAGTCCCGGTTTTGGACCCAGGACTGTGAAAACGGGACTAGAGGCCCCCCTCTAGTCCCGGCTCGCAAAGGCCCGCGACTGATAACAGCCACGTGGCTGTTTCAGCGTCGCGGGGGACGGAACCCTCTAGTCCCGGGCTGTAACACCACCCGGGACTAAAAGGTTTCCTGCCGCGGCAGAGAAATGTTTCTCTGCCGCGGCAGAGATTGTGTATTTCTTTTTTTTTTGCCATTTTGTTCCTTTTTCGTTTTGTGTTTTACTATAACTTAACAAACATATATTTTAGTAGACATATTATACGCTATTACATACACACTACACGTCAATGTATTTATATAAGATCGATCCCTTGCAAGCATACATATAATCAATCATATCAAAAGGAAGAAATGTTTTGAAAATTACATGGTCATTGATGAATATATATATCATATGAGCTACATGGAGATGACTAAGGCAAATCGAATTCCACGTCATCCGCATAATGCTCTGCATGTACATCAAGGACTTCCTTCATCATAAATCCCGTCAGCTCCTCTTGAATTGCTCTTATACGCTGGTCTGGCTCTAGTGTCTCCTGCAAATCATAAATATAATTTGAGTCAACTTTCTGCTCACGGGTCAACTCGCGGATGTACTCGCAGACGTAGTATCCACATAAATGAGTTCCCGGTGGCTGCTGTAAACTCCTCGCCATTTTATAAGTTAGCTCCTCTTTGAATGGACCTGGTATTTTCTGTCTGAACCGTGTCCAACACCTGCTTGGCAAAGAAAATGAACAAAGGAGTTATTAGTTACTTGATATCAGGAAATGAATGAAAGAGGACGATATAATACGATAATGATTGAAATTACTTATGGAGCATTGCTTTCAATGTCGCTCCACTTCTCTTGGTCCCAACTTAATGAGTCGTGGACTTCGACTAGGGACTTGTCAACTTGAATGTTTAGCAAGATCCAGTGGAATCTGCGGATATTTACATAAGCATACATGCATAGCTCATCCAGTAAGCAAAAATAAAATGTGTACAAGATATAAACACTCACTTGAAGTTGTAAGGAAATAGTATTTCGTTAACAAAATTATGCTCGGTTAAGAACCTGGACAGGTCTTCCTCCACGTCTTTGGGATGATTCTTTAACGTATATTCATTAATGATATATGGGTCAATGAACCCAACGTCGTATCTTCTATCTCTTTTGCATTCAAGCATCTTCATTCTGCGGAATATAATATCATCATACAAAAGGATATATAGTTAGGATAATATATTAAATGCAATGAACGAGCTAAAGCTACAAACTTAATTATAGAAATAAATAACTTACAGACAGTAGCAACCAATGATAGATTTGTCGAGGGCGCGCTGGTTGTATAACTGAAACAGTTCGGTCATTTGAACCTGTATCGAGTATGGTTTGAGGTGATGCTCCTTTCTAACGTCCACCGGAAACCAATCTTTATGATGTTTTTTCTGCTTGCGACATGTACCATTCATGCAGATTTCGCATATGTGTGGATAGATGCGCGAGCTCCTCATTACTGACTAGAGGCTGCCCTTGGACATACTGCCGTACTATATGACCAACTGGCGTATCTTCATAGCCTAAATATTGACCTAGAGACATATTTGCTTCGTTAGCAAGTGCTTTGGCCTGTGATACAGTGATTCCCATAAGTGCAGCACTATTACGGGCTCTAGGGTCTATTATTTGCATGTTCATATCCATTTCAGCTCTGAAGGCCTTGTCGAGGTCTGAAATGACTTTGAGCGGGGCGATCGATTGATTCTTCTGTGCTCCGAGCTGGGCAACTTGCTTCCCGCTTTTTGCACTTGTGATTTTTTTCTTCTGTGCTTGCTTAATAATCTCCCGGTCATAGTCTGATTCCAGATTCATCGATATCTGGGATGGTTGCTCAAGAAAGGACTTAGCCCACTTTTTTGTTTTTTCGTTATATACCGGCTTTGGCTCAGGCTTTTTGGGTGCAAAATGCGCCTTAACTTGGGCAGCCACATCCGCGTTAGTTTCCTCGTCGGTCTTGTCATAAGGTCTCTTTGGAAGAGCCGGCGGGATATCGACTATCTTTGGCGTTTGACCTTTCTTCGATGTGGGGCGCGGGGGATCGTCGAACTTCCGTTTCTTCGAAAAGGTAGTAGTATTGCACGGAGGCGGAGGCGGAGATCGAGTTGATGTACTCCTGCTGCAGCGATCGTCAGCCGGACGGGGTGGACTTGGAGGTTGGCGATAATCGGGTTGGGGTGGACTTGGAGGTTGGCGATAATCGGGTTGGGGTGGACTTGGAGGTTGACGATATTCGATGCGGGGTGGATTTGGATTCCTTGGAGTCGGTGGCCTTGGCGCCGAGCCTGGAAACTTGATGTACTTCTTATTCCATAGAATGATGTTGCGCTTGACATCTCCTAGTTTCGTAAGGCCTTCAGGCGTAGCGATTTCAATCTCTAGGTCCGCAAAATCCTCCACTATGTCATCCATCGTGACACGAGCATAGCCTGGTGGAATTGGAAGTGAATGGTGGAGTGCTCCAGGTAGACAAGGTAAAGCAGTGCCGATCGCCACCTTGAAGGACAGGTTGTTCATTGGCTGATGTAGCTCACATTGTGCCATCTCTCTGACATCATCCACGGGGTAGTGAGGAGCCGGTGCATCATCCAGTAGTGCTTGATCATCAGCACGGACCTCCGTGGAAGCCACGCTGCTTCTCCGTTGGCTAAGATCCAATGCAGGATCATCAGACCGCGGGTGAGTTGACGACGGCGGCCTTTGGCTAATTTCATGCATGAGGTTCTTCAGATCAGCTAGGTCCTGCTCTACCCTAGAGATCCGGTTTGCCTCCCGGTCCTTCTTTCTCTGACGGCTTTTGTAACTAGCATCGTACAGAGGAAACCCTTTCTTCCACGAGACACCGACGCCTTTGCCTCGTGTTCGTCCTCCCTTTTCAGGATTCCCTAGGGCGTGTGTCAGCTCGTCGTTCTCTCTCTCGGGACGGAACAATCCCAATTGAACATCGTTCATTGCTTGAGGGTTTTAGAATTTCATCATGAAATAATGTCTTCCCTGTTTCTGGGTCCAAGGACCCCCCGTGCCCGTACCACCAGTGCTTTGACCTCTCGGGCCATCCATCTGTATCAGGAGTGACGCCTCTAGCCCTCATATCCTTCTCCATAGTTTCCCACTTAGGGATGGCACTCTTGTAGCCACCTGTCCCCATTTTATGATGGTATTTCTTGTTGGCAGCATTTAACGCGTTCTTTGCCGACTTTGCCTTTGATTTATCAGATTGCTTGTACTGTACAAAATCGGACCACTGTTCTCTCAACTTCTCGTTTACTCCTGTGAAGTCTGGAGTTTTCTTTTTTGCGACATATTTCGCGTATAAATTTTTCTTGTGGTTCCGGTACAGTTCAGCCATCTTGCTTAGTGCCCACTCCTTGACTTTTTCTCTTTTATCAAGCCCACCCGGCCTTGGGGTAATACCATCTACCTCAAATTCCTCATACTCTGGAGGTAGTATGAAATGCGCTATGAGCTTCTGCCAAAGGTCATCTTTGGCATCATCGGTGACATAGCTGTTGGATTCTTCACCGGGTTTCTTTGACTTATTCCATTCTTGGATGGTGATCGGCAGGTTGTCCCTAACAAGCACCCCGCATTGATTTATAAACATCCTCCGGTGCTTCTCTGGAGCAATCGGTTCACCATCATCATCTATTTCTTCGATGGTGAACCTCTGATTACCATCCAACTTTTTGTTCGGCCCTTGTTTCGTTCGAGCTGTCGATTGCTTCGATCTGGTGGGCTAAAAGAAGAAGAGAGAGTGATTAATAGATATCTAGATCAGTTAATGAATAGAGGTAACACGAGACTTTATATATATATATATATGTACCTCGCCGGATCCTGTCGAGGGGCCATCATTATTGTTGGCATTTGTTTGCCCTTCGTCCATCTGGTGTTCCCCTTGGTTTTCCTCTAGTCCATCACCGGATGGATTCAGATATGAGGATATCTCTTCCTCGAGCAAAATATCTTCGGCCGTGCCCGTAATAAGAGGAATTTCACCTCTTATCATGCCCTGAAGAAAACCTTCACCGATGCGACCAGGATCTTCGGATGGATCCATGACTTAATTATCTATAACAAAAAGAGAGTTAAATAGGTTAGAAAAAACAATAATCCTAATAACTAAAACAATATAATCCTAATTATAATAACTTAAACAAAAAAATAACCCTAATCCTAATCCTAATTCTAATCTTAATAAATAAAACAAAAAAATAACACTAGCTAATTATAATTAAAATAACCCTAGCTAACAATATAATCCTAATCCTAGCCAATTATAATTAAAACAATAATTAAAAAAATAACCCTAGCTATTTATAATTAAAACAATAACCCTAGCTAATTAAAATTAAAACAATAAATAAAAAAATAACCCTAGCTATTTATAATTAAAACAATAACCCTAGCTAATTATAATTAAAACAATAATTAAAAAAATAACCCTAGCTATTTACAATTAAAACAATAACCCTAGCTAATTATAATTAAAACAATAATTAAAAAAATAACCCTAGCTAACAATTAAAACAATAACCCTAGCTAATTATAATTAAAACAATAATTTAAAAAATAACCCTAGCTAACAATTAAAACAATAACCCTAGATAATTATAACTAAAACAATAATTAAAAAAATAACTCTAGCTAACAATTAAAACAATAACCCTAGCTAATTATAATTAAAACAATAATTAAAAAAATAATCCTAGCTAACAATTAAAAAAAATATACAACTAATTAAAAAAATACATATACTACACTAAATATATAAAAACCTAAATATACTACTAATTAAAAAACCTAAATATACTACAAAAACCTAAATATACTACTAATTAAAAAAATATAATTAATACTACACTAACTATACTAACTACACTAACTACTAATATAACTAATTAGTACTAGACTAGATATATAACCACCTCCGTCGAGGTGGGCGGCCGGAGGAACAGCGGCGGCGTGGGCGGTGCGGCCCGACGGGGCGGCAACACGGCGGGGCGGCGTGGCACGGCGCGCGAAGGTTCGGGCGAGGCGGTGCGGCACGACGGGGCGGCGACACGCGGCGGGACGACGCGGCAAGGCGCACGACGGGGCGACGTGGCGCGGCTCGGCGATGCGGTGCGGCACGGCGGGGTGGCGCGGTACGGCGGGCCGGCCGGAGACAAGCCGGGCGCCGACGGCGCGGGAATCGGGCAGCACTTCTTCCCCTGTTCTCTGCGTCGGCGCCTCCCTTCGTTTTCGTCGTTTGCCAAGTGCGGGTGGGCACAACCAGGGGCGCGGGCAAGAGTATATAAAGGGACCCCCCTTTTAGTCCCGGGCTGAGCCACCGCCCGCGACTAAAGGGTCTTTAGTCGTGGGCGGTGGCTCAGCCCGGGACTAAAGACCCCCCCTTTAGTCGCGGGCTAAGCCTCGGCCCGCGACTAAAGTCCATTTTTCGGCCGCTTCGTTTTCGCGCGCGCACTGACCCTTTAGTCCCGGGTCCAGCCAAGACTCGCGACTGTTTGTTTTTTTAAATTTCCTTTTTTAATTCAAAACTAATATAAAAACTTTGAAAAATCATATCTTTTATTGTAATAATCTAAATAAAACAAATAATATGTCTATTATTATCAGAAAAATATAAAGAATTTTAATATAATATCCATTTATCTGTTTGCATAATTTATAAATTATTTCATTTGTAAATTTTCTTTTTTAATTCAAAACTAATATAAAAACTTTGAAAAATCATATCTTTTATTGTAATAATCCAAATAAAACAAATAATATGTCTATTATTATCAGAAAAATATAAAGAATTTTAATATAATATCCATTTATCTGTTTGCATAATTTATAAATTATTTCATTTGTAAATTTTCTTTTTAAATTCAAAACTAATATAAAAACTTTGAAAAATCATATCTTTTATTGTAATAATCCAAATAAAACAAATAATATGTCTATTATTATCAGAAAAATATAAAGAATCTTAATATAATATCCATTTATCTGTTTGCATCATTTATAAATTATTTCATTTGTAAATTTTCTTTTTTAATTCAAAACTAATATAAGAAACTTTGGAAAATCATATCTTTTATTGTAATAATCCAAATAAAACAAATAACATGTCTATTATTATCAGAAAAATATAATGAATCTTAATATAATATCCATTTATCTGTTTGCATCATTTAGAAATTATTTCATTTGTAAATTTTCTTTTTTAGTTCAAAACTAATATAAAAACTTTGAAAAATCATATCTTTTATTGTAATAATCCAAATAAAACAAATAATATGTCTATTATTATCAAAAAAATATAAATAATCTTAATATAATATCCATTTATCTGTTTGCATCATTTATAAATTATTTCATTTGTAAATTTTCTTTTTTAATTCAAAACTAATATAAAAAACTTTGGAAAATCATATCTTTTATTGTAATAATCCAAATAAAACAAATAATATGTCTATTATTATCAGAAAAACAAAGATATTTTCCGCCATTTCCCACCTCTTCCCGCGAAGTTTTCCCGCCCTTTCCTTTCTACGAGAGCTTTTAGTCCGGGATGTAGTCACTAACCGGGACTAAAGATATTTCCCGCCATTTCCCAAAGCTTCACGCCAAGTTTTCCCGCCCTTTCCCTCTATATTTAGGGTGATCGTGCCATGGTTATCCACACATCCACACCTTCCTCTCTTAGAACATTGGACAACGCCTACTGGGCCATTCTGACCCTCGAGGAGACCGAGGCGCTGTGCGCCTCCAACTACCCTTGTCCTCCGGGCTACCGGCCGCCCGCCGGCTGGATGCTGAGCGCTGGAGGGGTTCCTGTCCCTCCTGTCCCTCAAGGTTCCGCAAGCCAGGCGGCCATCACAAACCACTTCTACCACGAGCTCACGCCGGAGCAGCGGATGGATCCCTAGTGGGATCCCGACAACTACGACACCTGGAATGCCTTCTTCGCTAATAGGCGGGAAAGGGAGCTCGCCAGGTACAAGGGTGATGGCCCGCCACCGGTGAACCACAACGAAGCCGACCGTCATCTGTGGTGGGCGAACCATACTATCATCGGAGTGATGCGCTACATCGTCGGGGGAGACCATCCTCGCCTACGGTGCCCACGAGTCCACCCGCCACAGGCCCCACACCGTCTCGGCGGTAGCGGCATCATCTTCCAGGAGACCCCTCTCCCGCCTGCCGTGAATCCGAGGCTAGACCTGGTATATGCCATGGATGGGCTGAGGATCCCCGGAGTGGCAGGTGACGATGACGATGATGATGACGATGACGATGAAGACCCTGAAGCTGCGTACTATAGGACTAGGCATGATTATGACTAAAGGGGGCGGCTTTAGTCCTGAGTGTTAGCTAGTCCCGGTTTGTCCCGGTTTTTAATATTAATAAATGTCTTGAGTGTTACCTAATAAATAGAGGGAAATTCCTATATAAAGAGAGGGTTCATCTTTATTCCCGGTTGGAGAAACCAACCGCGACTGAAGGGATTGCGGCAGACTGGGCCAGGCAACACTAATAATAGGGGTGAGTGTCGACATTATGTCGTGCGGCTTGTACCTTGTCCCGGATGGTGTCACCAACCAGGACTAAAGATGAACCTTTAGTCCCGGTTGGAGACACCAACCGGGACTAAAGATGAGTCAGCACTAATAATAGGGGTGAGTGTCGACATTATGCCGAGCTGCTTGTACTATAAATAGGCATCCTTGTGAGTCCAGTCCTCCAGCCATTTTGAGGCATCTCCAAGATGGTTTTAGAGAGCAGGGACACCACTACGGCCAGTTTCAGGGAGATGCCGACGGAGCCCAATCCTCCGGCATCTCCGAGAAACTGGTCATAGAGGCACTCCTTAATATGTGAAATTAGTTAGCTCCCAGGCGTATTGATCTAGTTAGAGAAGTTACAAGCTGCAAGATGGTTTTCGAGAGCAGGGACACCACTACGGCCAGTTTCAGGGAGATGCCGACGGAGCCCAGTCCTCCGGCATCTCCGAGAAACTGGTCATAGAGGCATGCACTCCCTAATATGTGACATCACGCGTTTGGAGATCAGATCTTAATGGTAAGTATGAATCGGTACTAAAGGCCCTCCTTTAGTCCCGGTCCAGCCACAAAACAGGACTAACACACTCAAGATTGTTTGCAGACAACACTATAAAAATGGACACATGCATGGAACATCTTAACTCATAAAATGTTACAATTATTACATATCATTTCTTCGCTTGTGTTCCTTTCTGATCCCGTCGTATCCATGGAGCATCTTCATTCATTAACATGATGGTTGGGTCATCCTTCACCGCGAAGGGCGGAATTTCATGGAACTTATCACAATCTTCTGACATGTCTGTCTTGTCCTCCACTCCCACGATGTTCCTTTTTCCTGAAAGAACTATGTGGCGCTTTGGCTCATCGTCTGATGTATTCTTTTTCTTATTTTTTCGTTTTCTAGGTTTGGTAGACATGTCCTTCACATAGAAAACCTGGGCCACATCATTGTCTAGGACGAATGGTTCGTCTAAGTACCCAAGATTGTTGAGATCCAACGATGTCATTCCGTATTTCTTGTCTACCTCAACCCCTCCTCCCGTCAGCTTGACCCATTTGCACCGAAACAAGGGGACCTTAAAAGTAGGTCCATAGTCAAGTTCCCATATATCCTCTATGTAACCATAATATGTGGTCTTTGACCCATTGTTGTCTGTTGCATCAAAGCATACACCACTGTTTTGGTTGGTGCTCTTTTTATCTTGGGCTATCGTGTAAAATGTATACCCATTTATCTCGTACCCTTGGAAAGTCGCTATAGTCGAAGATGGTGACCTAGACAACAAGTATAGCTGATCTCCAAGAGTGTTGTTTTTTATGAGATGTTGCAACCAACCGCCGAAACTCTTCACGTGTTCATCTCTAATCCAAGAGTCATGCTTTCCAGGGTTGTTGGAGCGTAAGATTTTCTTGTGTTCCTCGATATATGGGGCTGCCAAGATAGAATTCTGTAGAATGGTGTAATGTGCTTCGGTGTAAGAATGTCCGTCTCTACATATTATTGATTTCCTTCCTAGAGTACCCTTTCCACTCAGTCTCCCCTCATACCGCGATTGAGGAAGACCAATCGGCTTAAGGTCAGGAACGAAGTCAACACAAAATTCAATGACCTCCTCTGTTCCATAGCCCTTGTAGATGCTTCCTTCTGGCCTAGCACGGTTACGAACATATTTCTTTAAGATTCCCATGAACCTCTCAAAGGGAAACATATTGTGTAGAAATACATGACCGAGAATGGAAATCTCTTCGACTAGGTGAACCAGCAGGTGCGTCATAATATTGAAGAAGGATGGTGGGAACACCAACTCAAAACTGACAAGACATTGGACCACATCATTCTGTAACCGTGGTAGATCTTCAGGATTGATTATCTTCTGAGAGATTGCATTGAGAAATGCACATAGCTTCACAATGGGTACTCGAACATTATCTGGTAGAAGCCCCCTCAATGCAATCGGAAGCATTTGCGTCATAATTACGTGGCAGTCATGAGACTTCAGGTTTTGGAACTTTTTTTCTTCCATATTTATTATCCCCTTTATATTCGACAAGAATCCAAACGGGACCTTAATACTGCTTAGGCATTCAAAAAATATTTCCTTCTCTTGTTTGGTAAGAGCGTAGCTGGCATGACCTTGAAACCATTCTGGATGCAGGCTATCTGGGTCTTCCATACGTTGATGGTCCTTTCGTGCTTTCGGTGTATATTTTGTCTGCCCATACACGCCCAAGAAGCCTAGCACGTTCACACAAAGATTCTTCGTCACATGCATCACATCGATTGCAGAGCGGACCTCTAAGAATTTCCAATATGGTAGCTCCCAAAATATAGATTTCTTCTTCCACATGGGTGCGTGTCCTTCAGCGTCTTTCGGAACAGATTTTCCTCCAGGACCCTTTCCAAAGGTTACCAGTTGATCCAAATCTTTGACCATATCAAATATATCAGCACCAGTACGCTCCTTAGGCTTCGTCTGGTGACATGCCAGACCGTTGAAATGCTTGCCTTTCTTTCTTAAGGGATGCTTGGCCAAAAGAAATCGACGATGCTCATTGTATACATTCTTCTTACAATGTTCCAAATATATACTTGCTGTCTCATCTAAACAGTGTGTGCATGCATTGTATCCCTTGTTTGACTGTCCTGAAAGGTTACTAAGAGCAGGCCAATCATTGATTGTTACGAAAAGCAATGCTCGAAGGTTAAATTCTTCCTGCTTGTGCTCATCCCACACGCGTATCCCGGGTTCGTGCCACAACTGTAAAAGTTCTTCCACTAATGGCCTTAGGTACACATCAATGTCGTTGCCGGGTTGCTTCGGACCTTGGATCAAGACTGGCATCATAATAAACTTTCGCTTCATGCACAACCAAGGAGGAAGGTTATAGATGCATAGAGTCATGGGCCAGGTGCTATGACTGGAGCTCTGCTCCCCAAAGGGATTTATGCCATCTGTACTTAGACCAAACCTTAAACTCCTTGCGTCATCTGCAAAGTCCGGGTACTTTCTATCGATTTTTCTCCATTGCGACCCATCAGCGGGGTTTCTCAACATCCCGTTTGACTTACGTTCCTCTTTATGCCATCGCAACAACTTGGCGTGCTCTTTGTTTCTGAATAAGCGTTTCAACCGTGGTATTATAGGAGCATACCACATCACCTTCGCAGGAACCCTCTTCCGGGGGGCTCGCCCTCAACGTCACCAGGGTCATCTCGTCTAATCTTATACCGAAGTGAAGTGCATATCGGGCATGCATCTAAATTCTCATACTCCTCACCGCGGTAGAGGATGCAGTCATTAGGGCATGCATGTATCTTCTGAACCTCTAAACCTAGAGGGCAGACAACCTTTTTTGCTTCGTATGTACTGGTGGGCAATACATTATCTTTTGAAAGCATATTCTTCATCATTTTCAGCAAATTTTCAAATGAGGAGTCAGGTATAGCACACTCAGCCTTCCATCGCAGAAATTCCAGTGTGCTGCCCAGCTTTTTCAGACCATTTTCGCAATTTGGGCACAACAACTTTTTGTGATCCTCTAGCATGTGATTGAACTTCTCCCTATCCTTTTTAGTTTCACAATCTCTTCGTGCATCGGCAATGATCCGACCAAGATCATCAGCGGGTTCATCATGTGTCTCTTCTTCATCCTCCCCTTCAGCATCCCCCATGGAAGTATCTCCGTACTCAGGGAAACCATGATAGTTGTCATCCTCCTCCTCTTCTTCATTGTCTTCCATTATAACCCCTCTCTCTCCGTGCTTGGTCCAACAATTATAACTGGGCATGAAGCCGGACTTCAAAGGTGGCTATGAAGGGTTTTTGAGTCAGAGTAATCCTTCTGATTCCTACATCCATTACATGGACAGAATACAAAACCATTGTGCTTGTTTGCATCAGCAACACAGATGAATTCATGCACGCCATTAATGAACTCGCCAGAGCGTCGGTCAGTACCGTACATCCATTCCCGGACCATCTGCATTATAGTAAAAGTATATCAAAAACCATTACACAACATGATAAAATTATTACAAGTTATATTGAGAGCTTCTAGAGCACTAATTTTGAATTTTGAAAAATTTACATGCACCAATTTGTGAATTGGAGAAAACAATCAACATGATAAATGTGGAGTTTTTTATTATTGTTCCATCAGTGAAAACCTCATTCCATTCTAAGCTCTGAAACTCTAAAATTACACATTTCAATTTTCAGTAACTATGTGCCTAATCAAAATTTGTTACACATATATATCAAAATCCTTCTAGCTACTTCTAGAGCATGCATGCATTTGATCTATATCTTTATACTTCTAAAGCATTATATAGAGCTAAAGTAGCAATAAGAGATGAAAGAATGGAGTTCTAACCTTTTAAAGCTTTGGATTTAGGTGTTGCAAACTAAATCTTGACAAATCTTGAGAAAAAAAATGGCATGAACTCTCTTGCTTTCTTTAAGAAAAATGGCCACCATATGATTTAGGGCAGCTGGCCAGGGAGCTGTATATATAGTAATGGACAATTAGTCCCGGGCCGTGATATGACCCGGGACTAATAGTCCACGAAAAATGGCCACCATATGCTCCAGGTTATTAGTCCCGGGCCGTATTACGGGCCGGGACTAATACTCTGGTCCGGCCCGGGACTAATGAGTATGTCCATTTCTAGCCGTTGGGGGCCTCACGGACCGGGACTAGTGTTAGCACTAGTCGCGGTTCGTGACGGACCGGGACTGCTGGGCTTCCAGTGATCGAACGGAAGATGGTTTTTCTAGTAGTGAGGGGACGAATCGAAGTGATGTCTCTATACGTACGCCGCGCAAAGTGCCAAAGGGAAGGGGGGAATTCCGGCCACATGCGGTGGCGCGCGGGCGCTGGGTGGTCACGGCGTCGTATGGGGGAAGGGAAGGCACATCCCACATGCGGCACACCTGCAGGAACTGGACCGATACGGCTAAGATGCGACGCTGTGCTAAGCAGATGGCGCGCATATGCATATGGGGCATGTACGTGCCTATCCGTAGGCAGTGTTTCATGTGGACCAGATATTGATACAGTTAGATGTTGCCGGAAAGGGAATTTGACATGTTTCCTAGCTCCTACAATGTTAACTGAGTGCAGCACTAGCATATGACAGTTAGTTTTTGCGACCTTTTTCACCTCCTCCTCCTCGAGACATACTTCCGTTCCGCTATATTAATATTTTTTCTGTAAACTCGCTATATTAATATAACAACTACACCACACAACCAACAAAAGTTAAAAGAGACCAAAATGGTAGGACAACAGAAAAACAGGCCCAAAAGAAAAGAAGAAGAGACACAAAGAAGAATAGGGTGGATCGACTAAGCGACAACGATTCGTCAGCCGCTGCATCCTCGAAAGATGCATCACCATGCTTCTAGCATAGAGGCTTTAAGTGCCAAGCAGCACCTTTAAGAAGGAAAGCGAGACACTTGCTGCCCGGACAAGTGATCCCATGGTTTCCCCGAGCACACACAGAGAAAAGTGGACCTTCAAGTAGCCACAACGACCTCCAAAAAGGAATGATGCCACTTGAATGTACCAACGCGTCGGCCTCGGTCGAACTGACAAGGATTTCTCCAAAAAAAAACATCCAGAATCCCCCGAACGATCTGATGCACGGGAGCCCCGCAAGGTCAAAGCCTCGACACCACCAAACTCGCCACCCACCAGCATGCGTCACTATGGTCACAAAGATGCCATCATCGTCTTCTAGAAGCTATCATCATGAGGCATGTGCTACGGAAGCGAAAGGTAGTTCGAATCGGGGCCAGCAGTACTGCAGCCGCGTGGGATGGAACAACCCCCACCCCGAGGGGAGGGGGTAGTGTAGGGTTTCATAGCATGGAAAACAAAAAAATTCTACCGCATACAAACAAACAATCCAAGATCTATCTACTAGATTGTAGCAACGAGTCGATGGAATAACTCACCCTCGAAGATTCCAAAGTGTTTAACGAGAGCGGATTCTCGTGGGTGATGTAGTCGTACTCTTCCCGATCTCAAGATCGCGTAGACGATCCTTCCGGCGCTGCGTTCCGGCAGCGCTCCCGCAGTCGGTCACACGTTCGGTACTCGACGAAGACCTTCCTCTCCCTTGTTCCAGCAGGCAGCAGAGGTTGTAGCACTCTCCTCGCGATTCCGGCAGCACAACGGCGTGGTACCGAAAGTAGAGGGGAGATCTCGCAGGGCTTCGCCTTAAGCCGGAGCGAGTATGGTGGACTATGAGAGAGCCCTCGGTGATCTAGGGTTTAGACACACCAAGGAGGGGGCAAGGCCGGCGGCTAGGGATTGACCTAGGAGGCGGCGGCGAGATGCCCTAGGCCGGCGGCGGCTATGGAGGGCGGCGGCGGCTAGGGTTAGGGTTTAGAGGTAGGGAACTTGTGTGCTGGGAGGGGCAGCCCTGCCCCTCCCTTTATAGGTGGGAGGCGCGGCCAAGGGGAGGGGAGTCCTTCCCCAACTCGGCTTCAAGGTGGGACGGCGGTGGAGGGGAGGAACTCCTCCCCCAACTCGGTTTCCACCTCCCTCTCCACTTCCCAAAATAGCCGTTTGACTTTCAAATTGGCGTTTGACTTTTTCAAACTAGGATTTGAATAAACCCTTTATTTTGTTCAGCGATGACACCTAGTACATGATGCAATCATACCAACTTGATATAACACATTCATGTACCCTTCCCCTTCGGAGTGACGGACATTCTGAAACCTTCTACAACATTCCCGATGAAAACACCGGAACCATTCCCCAACTCCGAAATAGGACTTTCCTTATATGAATCTTATTCTCCGGACCATTCCGGATCTCCTCGTGATATCCCGGATCCCATCCGAGGCTCCGAACAACATTCGGTCTCTTTCTCATCATTCCATAACTACTCAAACAACGTCGAATCCTTAAGTGTGTCTCCCTACGGTTCGTGAATTATGCGGACATGATCGAGACACTTCTCCGAACAATAACCAATACAGGAATCTGGAAATTCATATGGCTCCCACATATTTCTACGATTACTTTGCGATCGAGTGAACCACTTACATACGATACCAATTTCCTTTTGTCTCACGATAGTTTACTTATCCGAGGTTATGATCGTCGGTATCTATGCATACCTAGTTCAACCTCGTTACTGATAAGTACTCTTTTCTCGTTCCCGTGATATGTGATCCCTTGTGAGCCAGTCACATGCTTGCAAGCTAATTGGATGACATTTCACCGAGAGGGCCCAGAGTATATCTATCCGTCATATGGATGGACAAATCCCACTCTTGATCCATGTGTTTCAACCAATACTTTCCGAACACTCAATGCCACCTTTATAGCCACCTAGTTACGGTGTGGTGTTTGATGTCATCAAAGCATCCATCCGGTAAAGGTGATATGCATGATCTCATGGTCGAAGGAATTAGGTTACTATGTATTAGAAAGCATATAGCAATTGAACTATTAAAATGACTTGATCTTTATGCTACGCTTATCTATAGGAGTATGTCCACCATATCATTCTCCTAACGATATGATCTTGTTGTTAATAACATCTCAATGTTCATGATATGGAAACCACAATCATTTATTAACCAACAAGCTAGTATTATATAGAGGCTTTACCAGGGACTTTAATTTAAGTTTACAAATCACACAAGTATTAATGTTTCCTTGTTAATACTATTATAGCATGAATGTAAACATTTATCATAAACACAAAGATATAATAATAACTATATTTATTATTGCCTCTAGGGCATATCCCCAACAGTCTCCCACTTGCACTAGAGTCATCTAATCTAGATTACATGGTAGTATACCGAACACCCATGGCAGTTTGGTGCTGGTCGTGTTTTGCCCTCGGGAGAGGTTTAGTCAACGGATCCGCCACATTCAGATCTCTGTGTACTTTGCAAATCTTTATGTCCCCATCTTGGACATGTTCTCGAATAGCGTGAAAACGTAGCTTGATGTGCTTCAGCTTCTTGTGTGACCTTGGTTCTTGCGCATTGGCTATGGCGCCCATGTTATCACAGTAGATAGACATTGGGTCCAGCGCACTAGGAACCACACCTAGCTCTGTAATGAACTCTTTCATCCATATCGCTTCTTGTGAAGCCTCCGAAGCAGCCATGTATTCTGATTCAGTTGAAGATCTCGCCACAACGCTTTGCTTTGCACTCCTCCAGCTAACTGCTGCACCATTCAAAGTAAATACGTATCCATATTGTGATTTAGAATCATCCGGATCGGTGTTCCAACTAGCATCGGTGTAACCATTAACAACGAGTTGTTCATCACCTCCATAAGAAAGAACCATATCCTTAGTTCTTCTCAAGTACTTAAGGATGTTTTTGACCGTTGTCCAATGATACACTCCTGGATCACTTTGATATCTGCTAGTTAAACTAACAGCATATGCAATGTCGGGTCTAGTACATAGCATGGCATACATTAGAGATCCTATGGCTGAGACATAGGGAGTCTTACTCATCTTTTCTCTATCTTCTGCCGTTGTTGGACTTTGAGTTTTACTCAAGGTCGTATTGGGCAACATGGGCAAGAACCCTTTCTTGCTATCTTCCATTCCAAACCTCTTTAGAACTTTGTCCAAATATGTACTTTGTGACAATGATATTAGGCGTCTCGATCTATCTCTATAAATCTTTATGCCTAATATGTAAGCTGCTTTGCCAAGATCCTTCATTGAAAAACTATTATTCAAATATTCCTTGACACTATTAAGAAGGTCTACATCATTCCCAATCAACAATATGTCATCTACATATAGTATTAAGAATTCTACAGAGCTCCCACTCACTTTCTTGTAAATACAAGCTTCTCCATAAGTTTGTATAAAACCAAAACTTTTGATCACCTTATCAAAACGTTGATTCCAACTTCGGGATGCTTGCTTCAATCCATAGATGGACCGTTGGAGTTTGCATACCTTGTTAGCATCTTTAGGATCGACAAAACCTTTGGGTTGCATCATATACAACTCTTCATCAATGTCTCCATTGACGAATGTTGTTTTGACATCCATCTGCCATATCTCATAATCATAATATGCAGCGATTGCTAACATAATCCTCACAGACTTTAGCTTCGCTACAGGTGAGAAAGTCTCATCGTAGTCAACTTCTTGAATTTGTCGAAACCCTTTTGCGACAAGTCGTGCTTTATAGACAGTAGCATTACCATCAGCATCTGTTTTCTTCTTAAAAATCCATTTGTTCTCGACAGCCTTTCGGTCATCCGGTTAGTCCACCAAAGTCCATACTTGGTTTTCGTACATGGATCCAATCTCGGATTTCATGGCTTCTTGCCATTTGTTGGAATCTGGGCTCATCATCGCTTCCTCATATGTCGCAGGGTCATCGGTGTTGTCCACCAACATGACACTCATAACGGGATCATACCAATCTGGAGTGGTACGAGTTCTCGTTGACCTGCGAGGCTCTGTAGCAACTTCAACCGAAGTTTCATGATCATCATCATTAGCTTCCTCTCTTATTGGTGTAGGCACCACAGGAACTTCTTCCGGTGCTGCGCTACTTGCAATTTCGAGAGAAGGTTCGACAACCTTGTCGAGTTCTACTTTCCTTTCAGTCACTTCTTTCGAGAGAAATTCCTTCTCTCGAAAGGATCCATTCTTGGCAACGAAGATTTTGCCCTCGGATCTATGATAGAAGGTATACCCAATAGTTTCCTTCGGATATCCTATGAAGACGCATTTTTCCGCTTTGGGTTCAAGCTTGTCCGGCTGTAACTTCTTTACATAGGCTTCGCAACCCCAAATTTTAAGGAACGATAATTTAGGTTTCTTCCCAAACCATAATTCATACGGTGTCGTTTCAAAGGATTTAGATGGTGCCCTATTTAAAGTGAATGCGGCTGTTTCTAATGCATAACCCCAAAATGATAGCGGTAAATCTGTAAGTGACATCATAGAACGAACCATATCTAAGAGAGTTTGATTACGATGTTCGGACACACCATTACGCTGTGGTGTTCCTGGCGGTGTCAATTGTGAAAGTATTCCGCATTTCTTCAAATGCTCGCCAAACTCGTAACTTAGATATTCACCTCCACGATCAGAACGTAGAAATTTAATCTTCTTGTTACGTTGATTCTCTACCTCACTTTGAAATTCCTTAAACTTCTCAAAAGTTTTGGACTTATGTTTCATGAAATAGATATACCCATATCTACTCAAGTCATCCGTGAAGGTAAGAACATAACGATAACCACCGCGTGATGCTACACTCATTGGACCACACACATCGGTATGTATGATTTCCAATAAGTCCGTAGCTCGCTCCATCATACCAGAAAATGGAGTCTTAGTCATTTTACCCATCAGACATGCTTCGCATCTATCAAGTGATTCGAAATCAAGTGATTCGAGAAGTTCATCGGAATGGAGTCTCTTCATACGCTTCACTCCAATGTGACCAAGACGACAATGCCACATATAGTTCGAGTTATCACTCGATTTCAAACGTTTAGCCTCAATGTTATTAATATGTGTATTTCCACTATCGAGATTTAATAAGAATAGACCATCTATCAAAGGTGCATGTGCATAAAACATATTACTCATATAAATCGACCAACCATTATTCTCGGACTTAAACAAGTAACCGTCTCGCAATAAACAAGATCCCAATATAATGTTCATGCTTAACGCAGGCACCAAATAACAATTATTTAAGTATAAAACTAATCCCGATGGTAGATGAAGGGGTAGCGTGCCGACCGCGATCACATCAACCTTTGATCCGTTTCCCACGCGCATCGTCACCTTGTTCTTTGCTAGCTTCCGTTTATTCTGCAGCACCTGTTTCGAGTTACAAATATGAGCAACCAAACCAGTATCAAATACCCAGGCACTACTACGAGTACTAGTGAGATACACATCAATAACATGTATATCGGATATACCTTTCTTCTTGATGTTGCCGTTCTTCAAATCCGCCAAGTACTTTGGGCAATTCCGCTTCCAGTGACCTTCTCCCTTGCAGTAAAAGCACTCAGTATCAGGCTTAGGTCCAGCCCTGGTCTTCTTCATCGGCACGGTAACTTTCTTACCACCCTTCTTGAAGTGTCCCTTTTGCTTAGACTTGCCTTTCTTGAATTTGGTGGTCTTATTGACCATCAATACTTGGTGCTCTTTCTTGATCTCCACTTCTGCAGATTTTAACATAGCAAAGAGTTCTGGCAACTGCTTGTTCATGTTTTGCATATTGTAGTTCATCACAAAGTTCTTGTAACTTGGTGGTAGTGATTGGAGGACACGGTAAATCCCCAAAGCATTAGGAATCACTATACCCAAGCTTTGAATTTTGTTTGCGTGCCCAGACATCTTAAGCACACGCTCACTGACGGAGCTGCCCTCTTCCATCTTGCAGTTAAAGAACTTTTCAGAAGCCTCATAGCTCTCAATTGCCGCGTGAGTCTCAAAGATCAATTTGAGATCACGGACAATATCATGTGGGTCTGAATTCTCAAACCTTTTCTGAAGCTCCGATTCTAAACCATACAAGATAACACACTGAACTGTGGAGTACTGAGTCTTCCGAGCGAGGTAAACATTCTTTACTTCGTCGGTAGCATCAGCTGCAGGCGGGTCACCCAGCGGTGCATCCAGCACATAGGTCAAATTACCAGCTGTGAGGACAATCCTCAAATTGCGGAACCAATCCGCGAAGTTGCTTCCATTGTTTTTCAACTTTTCTTTCTCTAGGAACGCACTAAAATTGATGGTAGGGGCCGCCATTGATCTACAACATATTTGCAATAGTTTAGACTAAGTTTATGACAAATTGAGTTCTAATTAATAGTTAAATTAATCTAGGTGAACTCCCACTCAAAACAATATCCCTCACATTGTTTTAGTGATCACACGAACCAAATCCACCACATCAACACCGATCATCACGAGAGTTGATATAGTTTCAATGGCGAACAATCGACATGTTCATCATATCTACTATATGATTCATGCTTTACCTTTCGGTGATCCGTGTTCCGAGACCATGTTTGTACATGCTAGGCTCGTCAAGATCAAACCTTAGCTTCCGCATGAGAAAATCTGGCTTGCTCACGTTGTATACACTTGCGGAATCTAACACACCCGATCATCACAATAAGGAACATTGCATACATCAAATATAATCACAATCATGGCCATATCACATCACTGCACACCCCTGCAAAACAAAGTTAGACGCCTCTACTTTCTTTGCATGTTTTACGTGGTTTAGGGCTTTCAATAAGTGTCGTTCTAAGTTACGAACAAGAACCACAACATTGATACTAGTATTGTCAATAACCCGTTGTAAATTGGATCTTAACTATGCTAGGAGAAACAAGCACCCGCAAAGCCACTTATGCAATACAAGTTGCATGTCAAGCGTGGAGCAAGTCTCATGAACGATGTCATGTAAGGTTAGCCCGAGCCGCTTCATCCCAACATCCCGCAAGATGCAAAGTACACAAGAAGCAATCGACAATAAAAGCATCAACGCCCACAATGACCATTGTGTTCTACTCGTGCAACAGATCTACATATACACACGGCTCTGATACCACTGTAGGGTTTCGTAGCATGGAAAACAAAAATTTTCTACCGCATACAAACAAACAAGCCAAGATCTATCTACTAGATTGTAGCAACGAGTCGATGGAATAACTCACCCTCGAGGATTCCAAATTGTTTAACAAGAGCGGATTCTCGTGGGTGATGTAGTCGTACTCTTCCCGATCTCAAGATCGCGTAGACGATCCTTCCGACGCTGCGTTCCGGCAGCGCTCCCCCAGTTGGTCACACGTTCGGTACTCGAGAAGACCTTCCTCTCCCTTGTTCCAGCAGGCAGTGGAGGTTGTAGCACTCTCCTCGCGATTCCGGCAGCACAGCGGCGTGGTACCGGAAGTAGAGGGGGGATCTCGCAGGGCTTCGCCTTAAGCCGGAGCGAGTATGGTGGACTATGAGAGAGCCCTCGATGATCTAGGGTTTAGACATACCAAGGAGGGGGCAAGGCCGGCGGCTAGGGTTTGACCTAGGCGGCGGCGAGATGCCCTAGGCCGGCGACGGCTATGGAGGGCGGCGGCGGCTAGGGTTAGGGTTTAGAGGTAGGGAACTTGTGTGCTAGGAGGGGCAACCCTGCCCCTGCCTTTATAGGTGGGAGGCGCGGCCAAGGGGAGGGGAGTCCCTCCCCAACTCGGCTTCAAGGTGGGCCGGCGGTGGAGGGGAGGAACTCCTCCCCCAACTCGGTTTCCACCTCCCTCTCCACTTCCCAAAATAGCCGTTTGACTTTCAAATTGGCGTTTGACTTTTTCAAACTAGGATTTGAATAAACCCTTTATTTTGTTCAGCAATGACACCTAGTACATGATGCAATCATACCAACTTGATATAACACATTCATGTACCCTTCCCCTTCGGAGTGCCGGACATTCCGGAACCTTCTAGAACATTCCCGATGAAAACACCGGAACCATTCCCCAACTCCGAAATAGGACTTTCCTTATATGAATCTTATTCTCCGGACCATTTCGGATCTCCTCGTGATATCCCGGATCCCATCCGAGGCTCCGAACAACATTCGGTCTCTTTCTCATCATTCCATAACTACTCAAACAACGTCGAATCCTTAAGTGTGTCTCCCTATGGTTCGTGAATTATGCGGACATGATCGAGACACTTCTCCGAACAATAACCAATAGAGGAATCTGGAAATTCATATGGCTCCCACATATTTCTACGATTACTTTGCGATCGAATGAACCACTTACATACGATACCAATTTCTCTTTGTCTCACGATAGTTTACTTATCCGAGGTTATGATCGTCGGTATCTCTGCATACCTAGTTCAACCTCGTTACTGATAAGTACTCTTTTCTCGTCCCCGTGATATGTGATCCCTTGTGAGCCAGTCACATGCTTGCAAGCTAATTGGATGATATTTCACCGAGAGGGCCCAGAGTATATCTATCCGTCATATGGATGGACAAATCCCACTCTTGATCCATGTGTTTCAACCAATACTTTCCGAACACTCAATGCCACCTTTATACACCCAGTTACGGTGTGGTGTTTGATATCATCAAAGCATCCATCCGGTAAAGGTGATATGCATGATCTCATGGTCGAAGGAATTAGGTTACTATGTATCAGAAAGCATATAGCAATTGAACTATTAAAATGACTTGATCTTTATGCTACGCTTATCTATAGGAGTATGTCCACCATATCATTCTCCTAACGATATGATCTTGTTGTTAATAACATCTCAATATTCATGATATGGAAACCACAATCATTTATTAACCAACAAGCTAGTATTATATAGAGGCTTTACCAGGGACTTCAATTTAAGTTTACAAATCACACAAGTATTAATGTTTCCTTGTTAATACTATTATAACATGAATGTAAACATTTATCATAAACACAAAGATATAATAATAACTATATTTATTATTGCCTCTAGGGCATATCTCCAACAGGTTGTCGACCAGACATAGCAACACAGCACATCAGCCCTAGTTGGATCCAGTCGAGCCTAGTAGGCCCGTAAAATCACCGCGGGAGCTCACCAATCCCAAGAGGGTCCGGTCATCCATAGATTAGGCCCATAAAGCCTACAGCCACGCTGGAATAGACTGGCTACCGCCGCCATCCTCGATCTTACCGAGGTTGCCATTTCAGGCAGAACGACCCTCCCAAACCCAGATAAGGCCCATAGGGCCCTACACACTACCTCGTAGCTCTGCTGCAAGAACCGTGCACAGTTACGTCCCAACGCCGCCATGTCGTTTCCTGCGGCCACGACCGACCGAACGAATCCCGAGCAGCAACCCCTCGCCGGCAGGTTGCCTTGCGGGCCGCAACATGAGGGGAAATCTGGGTCCTACCGTCGCCGGCTCCGCGTGGGCCTAGCCAGTCAGCGACCTCCGGTGTTGGCCAGGAGGGAGGTGGGGGCAACAACTTCGTCGCCCTCGCGGGGGTGACCCAGTCGCAGGAGCAGTTTCTTTCCTTTCGGGTTTTTTTTTGTACAACCGCGACTTTCTTCACCCGTGGGCAAAATTCAAGGGACCGTTTGCTGCATGACATTGCATCATCAAGATTTTTTATGCTCACACACACTGAGACAGAAACATGCTGGCGGGTTTCCCTACATCATCTTGCTTTGTTACACCATGAAAGAGAACTCCAAGATCATCTTCATTGGGTAATGATCGATCCACGCATCCTCACATAATAATTCATGTGACACACAGCTGACTGGCTGGCGCGGGGGCGCCCCATCCTTGGGAATTCTTGTTCGCAACCGAATTTAACGACCTTGGTCCTCCACACCACATGCAAATGTTCCGATTCCCAGAGCAAGGCTCAACGCGGCCGGCGTTAGTAACTACTTTGCCAAGAATCTGACAGTCAATGCACGTCCTATGTGTGCCTCCTTGTACAGACAAGACTTTGTTACGTAGTAGTGGTACTATCAGTGTATCATCATCACCGTGCATGTGAAATAATACCGGAACGACCAAATAATACATCGCCCTCCGAGAGCATGTCTTTGTACGTGTGTGTTGTCGCTTATCCGTTCAATCATTCGACGCCATGTGGTGTGTCACCGAATACATACATGGCCTCTCTCTCCAGCCCCACTGGTCGAGTGTGGTGGATAGAGATGCATCTCGCATTGTTCTCTTTCATTTGCTAAACTTATCTGGCTATCCGTGGGCATTTTTTTTCCTTTAATTGGAGTAAGGGGGTGTCCTGTTAACATGTTTCGCATATATAGTTGGTTCTTCTGAATACTCTTTTGTTTGCCTGCTGAGCACTCTCTTTCCATTGCCTGCATTAAAAATGTTTATAGCAAGGTGAGAAAATATTGTCTAACACCTTCTTAATTTTTCTGAACCAAGTTTTTCTTTTGTGATCCGTAGAAAATTTCAAGAGCGGAATGACACGAAGTTAGAGGATATTTTTGTTCAAATGAACTTTGATCTGAATTTTGTTTGAGTTATGTTACTAAGGATTTTGTCTTATAGAGCTTGTTATGGTTTTAGGATTACAAACCGTAGGACTTTTTTTTTCTATATCCTACTTTCCATATAACTCCATATATAGAAAAAAATTCCCTTACGTCCACCTCACATGGAAAATTTCCATATAACTCCAATTCTATGTTTTTTTTTCTTTTATCTCGTGTTCTCAAATCCCGCGAACCAAAGAGGCTCTAAGTGTAAATATATGTCCATCTTGTTGAGTCTAACTTTGAGTTGGTTAGGTTTATACTCCCTCCGTTTAGAAATATAAGATGTTTTAGGTTTGTGAATAAGATGTATCTAGACACCTTTTAGTGTTTAGATTTATTTGAACCTATACATTAAAATATGTCTAGATACATCTCATTCATAAACATAAAACATCTTATATTTCCAAATCGGAGGGAGTACAATTCAGCATCAACTCTAGGCCAAGATGCCACAGATTTAAGACTGCAATGGATGGATCAATCATGTGACTCACGATGATGCCCTCATGCCAACGAAGGGCTTGAGCTGGTGCCGTACACAGGTCAGGCAAAAATTCATCGTGTGCATAGAACCTCTCTATCAATGGCGGACCCAAGAATTATTTAAAGTCTAGACAAACAGTGTAATTTAAGGCTAATGACACTATTTTTTTGATCAAATTGCTATAAAATTAGGCTTGTCGGCCGGCCGGAAGCCTGGACGGCTGCCCGGGCTTAGAGACGGCCAAGTTCGCCTACGGCCAAGTTCGCCTATGCGTCTCTACGACTAATCAACAAGTGTAAATAAGCCCGGAAGTCAACCGGTAGTGACCTGTTTTACGGTACAACATGACCCTAGTTTTGACTGATCATCTCCATGTTGTTGTACAAATTCCATATACAGTACTGATGACGCTGCCTATTGACCAAAGTGCTATCCTTGGTCAGATTAGTGGTGACACTTGCTCCACGGACCACGCTGATATATATAGGGGTAGCTAGGCAGATCTGTTGTACCACGATCTCTTGCTTGGTCAACTAGCTTGATCCTATCTGTGGTTTGGTGCTGTTAGGCTGGTCCTAGTGGTAGTATCATACTATTAGTATCATGCATATGATACTAGTGCATGATTCTATGTCTCTAGTGCATTATATCATATAGTAGTATCATAGTAGTGATATATTTATTGATTTGTAGAATCTCTATGTAAAATATGTGTACAAGATTTACTTGTCATTATGATTTCTAGCTTTACGTGCTATGATAGGTATCTACCTATGATACACTAACCATCTCTCTCTTCATTAATTATAGCGCCACATCAGATTTTTGCCAAGTTGGCATGCATGATACACCTTATGATACTAGCACTAGGACCAGCCTTAGATGATGATACATCGATGTTCTCGTTTGCTCACCAATCAATGCTACCAAAAGCACTCCATAATTCGCGCGCACCTCCGAATCTTGGCCAGCTACTTCTCTAGTGAGCAAAAATGCAGCGTAGTGGCCTAGTTAGGCCAGAAACTACGTTGTACATGAACAAATATAAACATTTGTGACAAAGAACTTATTACAAAAAAAGTCCTCCAAGAAAGAAAATACAAACAAATGTTGGATGCTGGTTTCTCCATCACTCCGTGTTGGAGAAAAGGTAAGCCTTCATTGGCCACCTGAATCTTTTCTGTGGGTTCTTCTTCTTCTTTATCTGGTCCACAGACCATCGTCTTCTTTTGGAGTTAGGTACCTTTCTTTCATCATGTTTTCAGCTTTGCCACAGGAAAGGCTCAAAGCCTTTTGAAATTCGTTGGCACTTGAAACAATAGACTAACGAATATGCATGCATGCGATGACATTTTACTACTACTAGTACGAACGCCTTCATGTATATTTGGTTGGTACACAAACCATATATACTAGGGTAGCGCTAGGCTAGGCGTCATTCGGGGATAACTTCCCCGATCCCCTTGGTCCCAGGCTGCCACATGTCCTCAAAAAACAGATTTAATCCTCTTTAGCTACAAAACCACCAATTTGCTAGAAAAAAATCTCTTTTTTGCTATATCTAGCAAAAAATGATTCTTTTACGAGACAAAAAATAAAAAAGACAAATCTCTTTAGAGACCTCGCCGGAGTTTCATTGAAGACTTTGTAGCAAAAAAAATTATGCTAATATAGCAAATCCGACTTCGCCAAAATACCTCGCCAAAGACCTTGTAACAAAAAAATTACACTATTATAGCAAACACTTAGAAGGTATCTTTTTAAATCAGAAGATATCTTTCTAAATTTTTTTTAGAAAAAAGGCCTTTATTGTCCATCTAAAAAAATTCAGCTTTGCCACAACAAAGGCGTCAAGCCATTTAAAAATTGGTTGGCACCTGAAACGGTAGAGAAAATATTTTGTCAAAGAATGGTGGCAATGACATTTTAGTACTAGTACGAGCGTGGTCATATAAAAAAAATTGAACTTGGACTATGGGACTTGGCCCCACCGGTCATACAAATTTGGTTAGTGCATAAACCAAATACTTGGCTTTTCAGAGGAAACTTTAACCAGTAACTAAACCCAGTTTCGATCTACAGAGTGACCTTTTCATATAAATTTGGTTGGTATAAACCATATACAGCGTGACCTTTTCATATAAATTTGGTTGGCACATAAGCCATATACTTGGCCATGTCTCGCCGCGGCCAGGACGCCATGGGTGCCAGGACGGAGCTGGGACACGCGGGTGCACCGGCGGAATTGGGCCCGATCACAAGGAATGGGAGGTCACCGGTCGGCCAGGCCGCACGGCTCATGGGCGGCGTGGTCAACGGAATTCTATTTCCCCATCGACGAAGGCTCCATCGGATCTTTACGATTCTGCTCTGGAAAAAAACCTAACCACCACAGCCAATAATACTAGAAAAGGCATACATTCTCTTAGTTCTTCACATTATTTAGAGAAGACACGATATAAAATTTAGAATTGACTATCTCTTATCGCTATCTCTAACCATTAATGAGAATTAGCTATTTTTAGTAAAAAGTTGGTTGATCAAGGAAAGACATATGGTATAATAGAGAAAATAGGCTTATCTTATTTCTAAGAGATTATTCCTTAGCTAACTGGAGATAAAAAAAAAAATTCTCTCTCCACCAACTAAGCAAAAATCCAACGTAACAATCATAAAGAAAGAAAGGAAGGCTAACGTTGTTGGAATTTGGGTGTGGGCCTTGGCCCATAGCCTAATACAAATTCTGAAATTCTCTTGGCCCATTCATGCCTAGCAAGGGGTGGCACCAAAGTTTAGTCCCACCTTGCTAGTTTAGAGAGAGTTGGACCAATATATATAGTGGAGTGTTTCACTACCTCCTAAAGAGAGTGAAGAGGAGTGGCATACACGCGCGCTCCTCCTCCTCCGCCGCCCGCCTCGTCACGACGCGCGCGCGCGCGCGGTTTGCGGAATTGTGCCTCGGTGCCGATCTTATCTTTTTGCTGCTCGGGAAAATTATTGTGCGAGTTATTTTTCTGTCAGCCGTTTCCGGTTTTTCCGGAAACGTGGGCTGTTACTACTCGGACGTGGGCTACGCCCCACGTCTTACCCGATCGGCGCCTATATATAAAAGGTCTTAGGCAAAAACCCTAATACCAGAAAATACACATCATCTCTCTGCCTCCAGAACCTTGCGCCGCCGCTACACCTTCTCCATCCCCTCTTCCGGAACCACCGCCTCTCGTGAACCTGTACGGGTGAGGGGCGATCATGTTTTTGGGGAGCGCATCTGCGCGACTGCTGACGGCATCACGTCGACCGACCACTCCTTCCCCGACGAGGACTTCTTCCCGGACATCAGCAGCCTCTACATCGACGTCATGGCTGACGACACTGGTGTCAACCTCAATCCCAACCTGAACGCGAACCCGATTCCTCCTCCAGCACCGTACGTAATCTGTTCCTATCTAGTTCAGTTTCTGTTGCAGTTTCTTGTACTAGCTCTTGGAATAGATGTGATCTGTTTATTCTGGTTGAATATGATCTGTTCGTCTATTCTGCTAGTATACATGATTAGATTAATTCCAGCACTTATAATCATAATTTATTATTATTTATTTCGGATTAAATATTATGGTAATTTGCTTATATTTTCAACAGCCTAGAACAATGCCCTGGCGAATCAGGTATACATCAGGTACGGTGGCGAATCAATGCACGTACCGTACGAACGTCCGCACGAAGGAAGGAAGGAAGGAAGCATACAAGGTAGGTTTTCACACGGTTGGCATGCACCAACACAAAGGCCAAGGCCACTTGTCGCCTCTTGCATTCAGGACTGGACTGGACTGGACTGGACGGGTCGTTCCTCCGATCCGCCCTTTGGATCTCGGACACCTCTCCCTTGTCCTATTGTACTACGTACAGGCACATGCACGAATAATAGGCCGCTGCGCTATTGTTTGTTTGTTTCCTTTCCCTCTCGGTCTCGGGGCTTTCCTTTCATACGCCAAAAGACGTGCGTTCGGCAGGGCACGTACGTACCGCGGTCGCTCCTGGCGACCGATGAATGGATGGAACTGGTACATCTGTGCCATGCCCCTATACCGAGGTAGCTCTGGCAACCACTCGATTGCCCGCCAGGCCGACGGACGAGGGGCTCTCTTGCTTGCTTGGTTTCGACTCCATGCACGTACGTACGGGCCTGGACACTCATCGCCACCAGTCCACCGCCGTGCATGTCCAGCTAGTCTGCCAGGAACACACATTTCCGGCTTTCCGGCCGTTCAACCGTGCCATGCCTTGAACAATGCCTGACTACCACCCTCACATGTAAAGTAAACCCACGATCGAGGCGAATCTGTCTGTACGTAGCTCTGCAAGCAGACACCACCATGAGACTACTACACGGCGTACGACGTAGTACGGCTGAAACAGCCAAGAACCACGACGAATGCGTCCTGATGTGCACGTACGTTACCGCCGGCTGTACACGGAACACAGCCAGAGTCGAGATCGAGATCGAAGCGCAGCACGCAGGACATGCAGGGCACGGGCCACGGATCGGAGATCGCGGCCGCGTGCCACGCCGTACCGTACGTCCGTCTAGGGGGGTCGTGTCCGCACCGACCACGCGGCCAACATTGGCCGTACGGACGGGCGCCGCTAGCTCTTCGCCCGGACAATCTAGCGCGGCGCGGCCGTCTTCCACTTTCACGTGACACCGGGCGCCTAGCTAGTGGATGGACACAAGACGATGCCACGGTCCGCGACCGCCACGGGGAGATTGCTTGGCGTGTAGTACCATTTTCAAGATAATTTTGCCCACGTATTCGCTAGCTAGCTAGCACTACGGCACACGTGTGGGCAAAAGACACGGCAAAGTATACACACGGCAAATATCACACGGCAAAATTCGCCACGGCAAAGGCCCTTTGCCGTGTGTTTTCTAAATAAGACACGGCAAAGGCTTTGCCGTTTGTCTCATGCGTAGACACGGCAAAGTAAAGTAAGATAACGGTTTCCGCGGAGATGACGGTGTCTATTCTTTGCCGTGTGTCTTCTCGAAAAGTACACGGCAAAGAAGTTGTCTTTATCGTGTGTCTCCTTGAAAAGTACACGGCAAAGAAGATGCATTTGCCGTGTGTCTCGTGGAAAAGGTACACGGCAAAGAAACTGCCTTTTTTAAAAAAATAAAAAAAATTAATTTTGTTTCAAACTTTTTTAAATATTATTTACTTCATAATCTCATATAGAATATTTTAACCCTTTGTATGTTAAATATTAGGTCAAATTGCACTAATAATCAAACTTCCCCTGTGGTCACCCATCCTAACACTACTCTAGGCCTAGCACGCTTAACTTCTTCGTTTCTTCTAAATGAGCTACCAAGAAAGAAATAATACCTTATTGCTAATACTTTCATATCAATGCTATTAACTCTTGGGCCATGATGTCACACATCTCAGTTTTAGATTCCAAACAATTATTTAAGTAAACAATAATGAAAAGTAATAATAATCTTAAATCCAAATAAAAAATAAAATGATTTTATTTTATTTCCTTTTTCTATTTAATATGGAATAATTCATATATTTAAATCCGTAAATCGGAATTCGACAAATAAAATGTCTAAATCGATCAGAAAAATATGAGGAATCCAAATATGACATCCATATAATCTTGTGAAAATGGGGTGGTATCATTTTGAATTATTCATTTGGTGGTTGCTTCATAAAACCCCTCGTTTTTTGTGCCCGGAAAATAGAAAATGGCTTTTTTGTGCGAGGAAAAGGAAAACTTCCTCCAGCAACATTATTCGCCATTCCATAATGCACATGCATGCACGATATGGGCACATTATCACAAACTATGCCTTGATTCTAGCCATAATATTGGTCATTTGACCCGAAAGCCAGGAAACCTCGAATGAGATAGGTCATTTTGTGAAGGTTTTTTAAAGACATATTCAATATAACAAGTTTGATATTTTTACTTCGAACCATGTCACATAATATGACACCACGCGAAGTTTTCGCATTGTTTCGATCGTTTTTGAATTTTTTATGACTCTTTTAAACTATCGACAAACTTTGTCGAACGACGGGTATGAAGATTCTTAGCTCGGAGCTGAGCCTCTCTAAACTTTCATTGGATCTCTGATGAAATAGCATATTGTGAACCTAAAAATATTTTTTGTAAAAAATCATGCCCATCAGATCATATACATGTAGTTCATATCTGACCCACTTCCTGCCGTTTCGGCAGGAATTTGTCTTTTTCACCTGGAGTGGACAGAAAGGTTTGAGATCCCTCCGTTGGGACATTGTCCATTTAAGGTGGTCTAGTATTTTTGAAAAATAGGGTGGTAGCTTTTTAAATTAGCCATTTGGTAGTTGCTTCATAAAATCTCTCGTTTTTTTCTCTCAGAAAATGGAAAATGGCTTTTTGTTCGACGAAAAGAAAAACTTCCTCCTGCAACATTGTTCATCATTCCATGAGGCACATGCATGCACAATATGGGCAGATTATCACAAACTATGCCTTGATTCTAGCCATAACATTGGCTATTTGACCCGAAAGCCAGGAAACCTCGAATGAGATAGGTCATTTTGTGAAGGTTTTTTTTAGACATATTCAATATAACAAGTTTGATATTTTTCCTTATAACCATGTCACATAATATGACACCACGCGAAGGTTCCGCATTGTTTCGATCGTTTTTGAATTTCTTATGACTCTTTAAAACTATCGACAAACTTTGTCGAACAACGGGTATGAAGATTCTTAGCTCGGAGCTGAGCCTAACTAAACTTTCACTGGATCTCTGATGAAATAGCATATTGTGAATCTAAAAATGATTTTTTTAAAAAATCATGCCCATCCGGTCATGTACCTGTAGGTCATATCACTTCCTCCCGTTTCGGCAGAAATTTGTCTTTTTCACCTGGAGTGGACGGAAAGGTTTGAGATCCCCCCATTGGGACATTGTACATTTAAGGTGGTCTAGTATTTTTGAAAAATGGGGTGGTAGAATTTTGAATTAGCCATTTGGTGGTTGCTTCATAAAATTCTCTTTTTTTACGCTCGTAAAATAGAAAATGGCTTTTTGGTGCGAGGAAAAGGAAAACTTCCTCCTGCAACATAATTCACCATTTCATAATGCACATGCATGGATAATATGGGCAGATTATCACAAACTATGTCTTGATTCTAGCCATAACATTGGTCATTTGACCCGAAAGCTAGGAAACCTCGAATGAGATAGGTCATTTTATGAAGGTTTTTTGAGACATATTCAATATAACAAGTTTGATATTTTTCCTTACAACCATGTCACATAATATGACACCACGCGAAGGTTTCGCATTGTTTCGATCGTTTTTGAATTTTTTATGACTCTTTTAAACTATCGACAAACATTATCGAACGACGGGTATGAAGATTCTTAGCTCGGAGCTGAGCCTCTCTAAACTTTCACTGGATCTCTGATGAAATAGCATATTGTGAACCTAAAAATTATTTTTGTAAAAAATCATGCCCATCAGATCATGTACCTGTAGTTCATATCTGACCCACTTCCTCCCGTTTCGGCAGGAATTTGTCTTTTTCACCTGAAGTGGGCAGAAAGGTTTGAGATCCCCCTGTTGGGACATTGTCCATTTAAGGTGGTCTAGTATTTTTGAAAAATAGGTTGGTAGCATTTTTAATTAGTCATTTGGTGGTTGCTTCATAAAATCTCTCGTTTTTTCGCTCAGAAAATGGAAAATGGCTTTTTGGTGCGACAAAAATAAAAACTTCCTCCTGCAACATTGTTCACCATTCCATGAGGCACATGCATGCACAATATGGACAGATTATCACAAACTATGCCTTGATTCTAGCCATAACATTGGTCATTTGACCCGAAAGCCAGGAAACCTCGAATGAGATAGGTCATTTTATGAAGTTTTTTTTAGACATATTCAATATAACAAGTTTGATATTTTTCCTTGCAACCATGTCACATAATATGACACCACGCGAAGGTTTCGCATTGTTTCGATCGTTTTTGAATTTTTTATGACTCTTTTAAACTATCGACAAACATTATCGAACGACGGGTATGAAGATTCTTAGCTCGGAGCTGAGCCTCTATAAACTTTCACTAGATCTCTGATGAAATAGCATATTGTGAATCTAAATATGATTTTTGTAAAAAATTATGTCCATCCGATCATGTACCTGTAGTTCATATCTGACCCACTTCCTACCGATTCGGTAGAAATTTGTCTTTTTCACCTAGAGTAGACGGAAAGGTTTGAGATCCCCCCGTTGGGACATTGTACATTTAAGGTGGTCTAGTATTTTTTGAAAAATGGGGTGGTAGAATTTTGAATTAGCCATTTGGTGGTTGCTTCATAAAATTCCCCTTTTTACGCTCGTAAAATGAAAAATGGCTTTTTGGTGCGACGAAAAGGAAAACTTCCTTCTGCAATATTATTCTCCATTCCATAATGCACATGCATGCACAATATGGACAGATTATCACAAACTATGCCTTGATTCTAGCCATAACATTGGTCATTTGACCCGAAAGCCAGAAAACCTCGAATGAGATAGGTCATTTTGTGAAGGTTTTTTTGAGACATATTCAATATAACAAGTTTGATATTTTTCCTTGCAACCATGTCACATAATATGACACCACACGAAGGTTTCGCATTGTTTCGATCGTTTTTGAATTTTTTATGCATGTTTAAAACTATGGTCAAAACAGCGAGCATGAAAATTCTTATTCAATATAAATATCTAATTTTTGAGTGTACATAGATAGTTCTTATTTTTCTGCAAAATTCGATATATTATTTGTATTTTTTTGGATTAGAATAATTTTTTTATGATTTTCCTAAGAGTAATGTGATAAAAGGCAAAAAAAAAGAAAAAAAAAGACTTTTCCGTGTGTACTGCGAAATACACACGGCAAATGCCCTTTGCCGTGTGTACTACGGAATACACGGCAAAGGGCCTTTGCCGTGTGTACTACGGAATACACACGGCAAAGGACCGGCGAGGGCACACGGCAAAGAGACCACCGTCTGCGGCCGTTAGCTCCTCCAGTTAAAAGGACTTGTGGGATCATGGGTCCCACCTCGTTGCCGTGATAACACCTATGCCGTGTGCCGTTGTCAACTTTGCCGAGTGTATTTTCTTTGCCGTGTTCCTTTATAGGTCTTTGCCGTGTATATTTCTTTGCCGTGTTCTTTTTCAGAAATTTGTCGTGTTCACGTACTTTGCCGTGTATTTTCTGAGTTACATACGGCAAAGACTGTCTTTGCCGTGTTTCGGTACGTTTGGCACACGACAAAGACGTGTCCACACGGCAGCGACATTTTTTCCTGTAGTGTAGGCCGTGGCATAGGAGTTAAAACGAGAGTGTACATTGTACTGTACGTACGCGTGGAATTGTGTACTCGCCTCGGGCGGTTTGCCTACGCCGTACTATGGAGCTACCAGAGCACACACCTGTAGCTAGCTCCATATACACGATTCATTCGGAGCAAGGGCAAAAGTAGAGACAATTGCTAGCCATAAGCAATGTTAATACCATCTCGAGTCAATTTGATAGCTAATATCTAGAGTATTTAGAGATAAAAAAACATACTATTTTATTAATGCATTGGCCACTTACATTCTTACATGGTGACTAGGAGCACCAAGAACTCACTCATCTTCTCTCTTCCAACTAAGCATAAATATACTATTTTATTTCTTATAGCCCACTGACCGTATCTTATTATACTTTCCCTTAAGATATATAAACGATTTGTTTCGGTCTTTTTAGGTCGGGTCCACATAATATATGGATCATGGTTCAGCCGTCTAGACGAATGCGCACAGCGGCCAGTCCTAACCCGTTGTCTAGATATTTTCCCCAACCATTTTCATTAATTCAAAAACATAATTTACCTAGTGCAAAAAAAACTAGCTACGAGCGTTGTTGTCTGTGCCATCAGCGGCAACCGAGCCAGCTACTCATCATCGTCCTTAGATAGGTCGATGCACGACGGTGTCCAAGGTCCTGTTGCGGCCACACTGGTGGAGCCTCCTACCCAGGCCACACGGCATGCATCGGCACGTGCGGTGCAATGACGGTGGAGGTGGCAGCTCCGTCTCGTGCGGCGCCGCCACCATTCGCAGTGAGTTGGATGACGCCCTCCATCCTGTCCCAAGTATATTTGATGTCATCGTCGTGTTTGGACTGCTCAATGGCGCGTGTGGTGGCCGGCTCCTCGTCGTAGTCTCGCAGGAGGGCGGCAGCTTCACGACGACGCTTGCCGCCACCATCCTCTTTCTCGTCGGAGTCCTCATCGTCATAGTGCACGGGAAGGTTGTCGTATCGGTACGAGCTTGCCCGCCGCACATCATGCTCCTAGGCCGGGAACTTCGCCCAGAAGTACTTTCGGTGGTACACATGGTCCTGTAGCAACACTAGCGGGACCAGAGCGATCCAGCGGTGCATCTTCGCTTACAGAGTCGGCCCGTCAGCCAGCGGAGGCGGCACCGCACCCTGACGATGTTAAGGTGACAGCCGTTAGGCACGGAGACGTCGTGGTGATTGCACGGATTCCACTCGTCCAACCACTGAATACAGTCATCCACTAGCACCCTGACAATGTTAAGGTGCCGATCGTCATGCAGGGAGACGTTGTGGTAATCGCACGGAGACGACTGCATGACATGTATAAGAAGCGACACTGCAGTGGGTCTTTGGTGCATGTTCCAGGAGGCGGCAGCCTGCCGTGATGGAGCAGCGCGGGTACCCCGGCCGGTGGCGGCACGACCCAGATCTAGGCCCATCCGGGCCCAATCTAGGTCTGAGGGCTAAAGCGTGGTTTTGTTGTTTGAAGGGGACAACGGAGACGCAGAGACTCTTGGACCGGACTGAAGATGGTAGAAGGAAGGAGTTGCGAGGAGAAGGAATGGTCTCAGCCGTGCGGGCCGCGAATGTGCCATGACACTTCGGCCACGACGATGAGGTGTTGCGGCGGCGGTGTGAGCAGCATGGATGGCTGCCCCATTATACTAGTGAAAGAACATTTCATTATCTCTAGTGTTTTTTGTGTTAGATAATAATATCAAGTAATATTTAATGTGTGTTGAAGTGTTGCAGATAATGACCATTCAAATACAGCAAAACAAAGTGTCGGGGGCGGATAATCCGCCCCTGCCAAGGGCCGGATAATCCGGCCCACCCCCATCGACAAACGGCACCAAGGCGCGTCGTGCAGTATGGGAGGAGGAATATCTTTCAGATTGTCCGGTCAGGGCCGGAGTTTTTTCCCAGGCCAGATAATCTGCCCCTCTGGGGGGCGGATAATCCGCCCCACCCAGGAGTTTTGCAAAGGGAGCCAAGGCGCGGCTCTCTGTATGGGGGGCGGAATATTTCCCGGACATTCCGATTTTGGGGCGGATTTTTTCCCGGGCCGGATAATCCGGCCACCACTTAGGCCGTATAAGATCAGACATGTTCTTCAAGCTCCAGCCCGAGATCTCTATCTTCATCCACCCAAAGGCTTTCATCTTTGGGGAATTGAAGGAGGAGGCATCGATCTTCGTCAACAGCAATCAAGCGCTCCACTTCCTGTCGTGGTATTGCCGACGAGTACGCCATGGAGGGGTTCTCTCAGTGCGTGTTTAGAGATGTGGGGGAAGGCGGACGGTTGACGGGTACGAGGTAACACATACCTAGGTTCAGATCCCACGACGGTGGCGGAATCCTACTCCTGCTATAAATCACTATAATGGCAATACGCCGAGTTACAGGGACCGGTTCGCTATGCGCGACATGAGTTGTTCTGTCCTAAAGGCTCCCATAGGCCCGACTTATATAGTCGCCAGGTCCTAGGGTTACAGGTAAAGTCCTATCCGGACAGGTCACAGAGTCCTACACAGTATACAATTGATCTAACGTGTCTTGCACTCCAAGGCTCCGGGTACGTCGGTGACTCCTCCGTAGCCTTCCTTTATCCGGCATGGGCCTCCCCTCTGGATCCATCTAACTGGGCCGCCCAGCAGGCCATGGGCCATGCTACCAACTGTGCGCCACCCGGGTTATCCGGATAGGAGACATGCTATGAGGATACCTATATAGCATATCCCCAACAGTAGCCCCCGGAGAACTCCGAGATCTTGCGCCGTCTTGCCTCTTCAGTTTGAATGCTCCGTCTAGATGGATGTCGGCAAATCGTCAAGCAATATCTTGTAGTCCTCCCAAGAACCCTGCAAGGCATCTCCGTCTTCAACTTTGTAAGTCGAAGAACTGTTGAATCTTCCATCATACTCTTCCCTAAGCCGGACTGGATCCGTCCATGCCGGAATATTCCGATGTGATGGTTCACCTGCCCGTGTCAGCTATAGCGACGTAGACATAGTTCAGCGATGCCTCGTAACTCACACATGCAGAGAACACAATCATGTCCGTTTTTCCCGCGCGAAGGATATGAACCGTTGGCGGCGGCGGTTGGGAACGTGGCGAAATTTCCGCTCATGCGCCAGCACACGTCGTCCACGCGCCGACCATCCGATCACTTTGCACGAATCTTGGCGTTAGGGTTATATATTTTAACTGCGGTGGATTTTTATCTCTTCACCTCATTCTTCCTCTACGCCTTCGTCTTCCTCCTGTGAGCACTCCTCGAACCCTACGCGCGAACGCAAAGACCCTAACTTTCCAATCTCCCCAGTCACCTCCTCTTCCTACATCAATGGGGAGCAGCAGCTCTAACCCCTCGATGGCGGTGCCGGCCGATGCCGCGGCGAAGCCGGCGGGCTCAGTTCAAGTGCCCCAAGAGGGCCTGCTGCTGCCAAAGTCCGCGGTGGTCGAATCCGCTGGCGGCGACCATATCCCAGCGGCGCTAGAGTTGCTGGAGGAAGAAGGTGACTCCCACAAGGGAGAATGGCGTGGCTCAGACATCACGGACAACGACATCAAGGAGCTGCTCATCGAGGGCTACCTCCCTGCGACGGAGGGGCTTGTCTGGTGGGCGGCGCCGGCCGGCGAGGTCACCCCTTCTCCCAAGCCTGAGAGAAGGTGTACCTGCCCATCTCCGACTTCTTCCTTACTGTCCTCAAACATTACCGGGTTCAACCTCAGAACCTCTCCCCCAATAGTATCCTCGCTCTTAGTAACTACACGATGCTCTGTGAGGGTTACCTAGGGATTAGGCCTAGGTTAGACTTATTTATATACTTATTTACTATCAAGAGGGAAGCCGGAGCCGGCAAGGACGAGCTCAGACACTTCGAAACTATTAGTTTTAAGATCCGTCCTGGCCGGCGGTTCCCCGACATCGTCGGCCATGAATCTTGCAAAAACTGGCAACAAACGTACTTCTATGGCCCAAATTTCCCTCTAGCTGGCCAAGAAGAAACGTGTCCGGACTTTGTCGTTGGAGCCACCGCCGAAGCCTCGACATGGAGATCCCAGGCCACCCTTCCCTCCGACAACAATGCCTCCCGCGCCATAAGGCGGAAGAGTGGTTTGTGGAGACGGGTCTAACCGGACTGGACCTGGCCATGTGCTGGTTCGTCAGGCGGATCCAACCTCAGCAGCACCACTCAAAGCTTATGCATGAGTACACGAAGGAGAGGAAGGATAGCCTCCGCATCTCCGAGGACAACTTCTCGAGTGACTCCGTCAAGCTCCGCCTCAAGGACATCGTCAAGGTGAAGGACAGGAAGCGTGGCTTCACCATCACCTATGACATGTTCGAAGAGAACAAGTGCCCAAAGGTACCTGTTTATTTTTCGTATATGACATATACTCCAGTTCTTCCGTCTAGCCATTACAACCTCATCTACCACTTTGGGATTTCACTTAACAACTCATCAGTCTAGAGGAGGATAGCATTGCTGTTCAAATCTACGACCCCAAGATGAAGGAAGTCACCGTCGTGTCCGACGACGATGTCCCGCTGGCGCGAAATCGGAAGAGCTCCACCTCTGACGCTGCCGACGGAGGCAAGAAGAAGAAGACGGAGGGTGGAGCCTCTAAGAAGACTACCGCCGCCCTAGAGGCGAAAAAAAGAAAAGTTACTGGGATCCATTTTACCAAAGCACCCCTGTTGTGTAAGCTTCTTTTTCTCCGACATTGTCCATAGCTCACCTTGTTCCTGTACTTATGCTTTTGTACGTTTCAGGAAGAAAGCTGGTTTGAGTTTGAAGAAGACCTCCAAAACATAGGGGGCTTCTAAAAACATCGAGGATATGTTGCACCGAGATGTGTCTCACCAAGCATCTCTCGCCATCGCCCCTACCACTCCCAGCGTCCAGCCTGCTGCCACTCCGTCAAGCTCTTTCACCAAGGATGCATCTGGACCTTCCGCCATGGAAGTGGACCCAGCTGTCTCTGCGGAGCTCGTCGTTGTCGGCGAGCAGGCGAAACAAGAAAACACCGCTACCAAAATGGCTGAAGCTCCGGCTAAGGATTCCATCGGTAGTGGTCAGGCTATGGCGGTAGGCGGAGCGTCTCTCGAAGGTGGCGCCTCTGCACCTAGGACTTCCACAGAGCTTCCGAAGATAGTCTACCCGGCGCTTACGCCGAGTAGCTCAACTCTAGCTCTTGGTGCAGCGCCAACCTCTCCGACTTGCGGTCTTGAGGAGCTCCTCAGGCAAGCTGATATCCTGTGAGGAAATAGCCTTTCCTTCAGCAATATATTTGCCGAGAGCGCCACCAGTCTCAAGATTATCGCACTTGTAAGTTTATTTGCCTTTTTTCATTTCATATAAGTATCCCACTGTAGCCCCTGAGCTTTTAGACAGAAAACCATAGGTCTTTGCATCTAAATGATCCAAGAGTGACTAAGGTAGAAAACTTATCACTATAGCCCCCAAGTATGTAGTTTGAATGAATTATTCCGATTAGATACTTTTAGAGTAGCATACGCAGTGTTTGTAAATTTCAATACTGTAGCCCCCAAGCCTCTAGTTGAAAATTGAATTAGTTCCGACTAGATGCTTTAAGAAAGACTAAGCACATAGCTGAGTTTAAAACTTCATACTATATCCCCCAAGCCTCTAGTTGAAAACTAAAATAGTTCTAACTAGATGCTTAAAGAAAGATTAAGCATATTTGCCGAGTTAAAAACTCTCACTGTATCCCCCAAGCCTCCAGATGGATATTCATCCGTCTAGATGCTCCAAGTAGACTAAAAAACTTTAATTATTCTTTCCACAGAATGAGAATGCTCGGAGAGGCGTCGCCAATGAGAAGTTCCACAAGATGCGCGCAGAGCTGGAAGCCGAAAAGGGTAAAACTGCCTTCTTGAAGGAAAAGATCACCAAGAGCAAGAGTCTGCTTCTCCTTTCGTTTTCGTACTCAAGCCTGGTCTTGTGTCATCATTCTCCGACTACTCACTTTGTGTACTTTTCTTTCTCCGACTTGCAGAGACCATCGCCAAGGCCAAGGATATTGTCGAGCAATCCAAGCACATTAAGTTGTTGGATAGCGAGAACAGAATCCTTAAGCATGAGAGAAAGGATACTCTGAAGATGCACGAGGATGCCATGAAGGCCCTCCAGGAGTCCGTTAACACATAAATCAACCGCTTGAAGGAGGAGATTGCAATGCTCAAAGAGTATAAGAAAGCTGCCGACGAGCAGAATCAACGCAATCTGGATGCATACAAGATCCTCCGACAAGAGCGGGATTCCATGGCAGAGACACTCCAGCAGGATGAGGCGGGCATCTTTGGTAAGTGATTCTCCGTCTTGTACTTCTGTAAGCTAGATACTCTGAATTTTTTGTGTTACTAAACTCATGTGCTCCTTTGTCGCAATTGCAGCTCCTATTGGTTTAACCAAGTCGCCTCATCCGCCAATGGAATACATGGTTCTCGCTGGCAAATTCATCAGCACCTCTGTCAAGCAGGCCAAGGAGATAGACAAGCCCCTCCAGATCAACATTAAGGCGGTGGATTCAGTGATGAAGTACTCGGAGATCCTACGCCAAGACCCCGAGCGTATCGTAAGCTGGAAAGCTTCATGTACACGGGCTGGCGCAAGGATGTCTCTGGCGATGGTCAAGGCACACTACGAGGATGCCAACATCAACGTGGTAACCTCAGGTCTTCCCGACGTAGATGATGAAGGTCAAAAGATTGACCATTAGGCTATCTAGGCATCACTCGCGGTCTATGACACAAGGGTTTCCGAGTTGGTCGATCACAACATCTTCGTCCAACTCAAAATCATTTACGGCGACCACCAGAGCTCCTCCGAGTCTCTCAGGACCACCGACTTCGAAGAAGATGGCTCTCCTGTCGTCGACGATGCTGCTTCCAAGTCTCCTGCACCAGAGGAATGAAAAAACAATATATAATATTTGTTTCGTCTGGAATGTTAACTACTTGTTAACTTAAGGCGGAAAAAACAATGGTTTTTATTTCCTGCTACTCAAGAACTGTTCCAACATGTAAATATTTTTTAAGCAAGTGTTGGTTTATCCATTACTTTTCTTTTTATGCTTGACCTTTCGTGAGTCGGAAGACTCGTTGTCAGAACCATGCGCTCAGGTGATGATGCCCAATGACACCGTCAAAAAACCTAAGCACAAAATCGCCGACAACAAGTGCCAAAAGTCACTACTCCAAAATCCACACAAAAACAACAAAGAACATGTAGACCAGAAAACTTAAGCTAACACCCGTAGGCGGAATTTTCACAAGCGCAAATGCAAAGCATGTGCATAAAGGTTTTATATGATCCAGAAATGAACACTAAAGGAGGTAAAAGACTCAGAAATATGAGTGAACCAGAGAGCTTTATTTCATTGATCATATAAGAGGTACACAATAGATAAAAAATGCTAAGTGTAGAAAGGACGTAGTTGTGCTATGTTCCATGGCCGATCAAGCTCCGGGTAGTCATCATCCGGGTCACGTCGCTTACGCTTATGATCATCGCTGGGTCTATCCTCAAGTTCATGATTGTAAACGAGGTAGTAAGACCCATTCAGCAGCGCCTTGCTTATGATGAACGGTCCTTCCCATGCAGGGGATAATTTGTGTGACTTCTTCTGCTTAAGTCGGAGCACCAGGTCCTCCTCTTTAAAGGACTGATGCCAAACATGGTGACTGTGGTAGCTGTGTAGCTTCTGCTGGTAGATGGCGGATCTTTGGTATGCCAACACACGCTCCTCCTCGAGAAGGTACACATCTAGGCGTCTAGATTCTTCAGCGTCATCTTCGTCGTAGGCGGCAACTCTTGGAGAATCGTGAAAGATGTCGGAAGGCAGGATGGCTTCTGCTCCATATACCATGAAGTAAGGGGTGTAGCCGGTAGATCTGTTGGTTGTAGTTCTTAAACTCCATAGAACAGATGGTAATTCCTCCGCCCAGGCTCCAGCTTCTCTATGGAGCGGTGCCTCTATACGTGGCTTGATCCCCTGAAGAATTAATCCATTGGCTCGCTCAACTTGACCATTATACTGTGGATGTGCCACAGATGCTAAGTCAAGTCAGATGCCCCTCTCCCAACAATAAGCTTCCACTTATCCGATTGACAAGTTGTTGCCATTGTCGGTGATAATGCTATGTGGGAGACCAAATCTCACCACTAGATCCCGGACAAACCTAAGGGCAGTTGCCCCATCAAGCTTTGTAATGGGTTTAGCTTTTATCCATTTGGTGAATTTATCAACTGCTACGTGCAGATGTGTAAACCCACACGGTGCCATATGCAACGGACCAACCATGTCCAGCCCCCAGACTGCAAACGGCCAAGTTATTGGTATTGTTCGCAATTCTTTAGCTGGAACATGTGGTTGTCGGGCATAATACTAGCATCCCATGCATGTATCAACCAGCTTGTCGGTGTCCTCCTTCGCAGTAAGCCAGTAGAATCCTTGCCGGAAGGCTTTAGCGACCAATGATCGAGTAGCGGCGTGATGCCCACAATCTCCGACATGGATCTCGCGAAGGATTTCAATACCCTCTTGCGGGGAAACACACTTAAGGTATACACCGGTGGTGTTTCTTTTGTAGAGATGTCCATTGATTATGGTATAGCCCTTTGCTTGACGTCTGGCAAAGTTTCGTGTACGAGATAGTCCATGAATGGTTTTGTCCAAGCCGGAGGGACCTTTGTCACTATGTGAACGAAAGAGTCAACTCTGTCCGGGTTGTCGATGTCTGCTCCCTTCACGAATGGTATCCGTAGATGCTCCAGAAAAATGCTAGGCGGAATTTGTTTGCGCCCTAATCCAAGCTTTGACAGTAGATCAGCCGCCTCATTTTGCTCCCTTGGGACATACTTGACTTCGTAGCCTAAGAAGATCTTGGCTATCTTATCCACTTTGTCACGATATGCCGCCATCATAGGTTTCCGCGCGTTCCAGGTGCCAGCCACCTGCTGGGTATCCAAGTCAGAATCTCCACAGCAAACTATGCGCTTGATGCCAATATCCTTGGCTACGCGTAGTCCGTGAATGAGTGCTTCATACTCCGCCATGCTGTTCGTAGCCTCGAAGTGGATCTACAGAACGTAGTGTAGCTTTTCCCCGGTTGGTGACTGTAGCAGTACACTAGCCCCTGAGCCATTGAGTATCTTTGACCCGTCAAAGTGCATCACCCAGTACTCTAGATCTGGTATAGGTGTATCATTTGGCATATCCATCCAATCTGCGATAAAATCCGCCAAGGATTGTGACTTGATAGCGTCGCGTCTCTTGTAGGTGCTCTCGAAGGCGGCAAGTTCAATGCCCCACTTTGCGACCCTTCCTGTAGCGTCGCTGTTGTTGATGATGTTGGATAGTGGAGCTTTGCTCACATATGTGATGGGGTGCTCCTGGAAGTAGTGCCTTAGCTTTCTATAAGCAAGGAACACTCCATAAGCTATCTTTTGGTAGTGCGGGTAACGCTGCTTGGACTCCGTCAATACCTCGCTTACATAGTAAACTGGTCATTGAACTCCGTACTCATGCCCTAGTTCTTTCTGCTCTACCACGACGACGATGCTGACTACCCGGTTGGTGGCCGCCATGTAAATTAACATAGGCTCCCCAGGCTTGGGTGCTGCAAGGATAGGCGCCGAGGAGATTGTCTCCTTTAGCTGCTTCAATGCTGCATCTACCTCATCCTTCCATGTAAATTTGTCCGCCTTCTTCAGCAACTTGTACAGCGGCAGAGCCTTCTCTCCAAGTCGGCTGACGAACCGACTAACTGCTGCAACGCAACCTGTTAGCCGTTGTATGTCCTTTAGGCATGTCCATAACAAGCTCTTGTTCATCAAAATCGGATCTCCCATATGTATCTTGTTGCGATTTTGATTTATGCGGCTTTTCGGTTTCTCACCAAGTGAGGTATCTCACATTATTCTACTTGATACTTTCTCACTTGGTGATAACCAATATTTTATAGGGTAGCCCATGTCGTCCTCTTTCAAACGCAATTGGAATCGGGTCGATCGGAGTTACCAAACAAAAGTTACACCCGTTTGAATATTTGTCGGTCTTATTTAAAAAAAATAGAAAAATCTGTTTACTGGGCCAAGCGGTAGTACCGCCCGGGCGGGCCGGTACTACCGACCACTACTGAGCGTCTCCCTCTTATCTTCTGCCTCACCGGTACCTTTTTCTGGTAGTACTGGTTGGCCCGGTAATACCACCCAGGTGGGCCGGTACTACCGGCCGGCCCTGGGAACTTTTTCGTCGTGCCGCACTGGCCTGCTCCCCACTTGCCCTGGGCCTCGCACACGCGAGTGCTTCCGCCACTCTCCCGCTTGCAGCCTCCGCCTCCCTGGCCCCACTCCGCACGCTGTCCCGCTCGCGCGCGCGTGGCCGACACTCGCGCGTCTCGCGTTGACCTCGCGCGCTCCCGCTGCTTGCACGCGCTGCGCGCGCCTGCCAGATCCCACCACTTGCGCGCGCTGTGCCAACTGCCTGGCCCTCTCCCGCGCGACGCAAAGTCGCTCGCGTTGACGCTGCTTGCCTCGCGTGCTGCGGCTGCTCGCTGGGGCCCTGCTGGCCCACTACTGCCACACGGTCCTGCTGTGGCCCCACATGCACGCGCGCTGTTGTATGCCCACCGCGCATTGACCTGCCTGCGGCTGGCCCCATGCGCATGCGCTGCTGTTTCGATTTCCTAGCGCATGCGGTAGTAGTCCGCTACCGGTCCAAACAGAATTTTGCCCCAACGGCTAGAATCTGCCCGTTTCTTTAAATAGCTTTGCCCCTTTGTCTTTTAGGGTTTCTTCTTCCTCCTCCTTTTGTCTAAGCTTTGCCCTCATTTGCCTTACTCTTTGAGCTTGATTTATACTCACCCCTCCATTGATTCTTGCATATATTTGAGGGGTAGTTGGAGGTGATGTAGATCTACGTTTTGACATAACCGATTCATCTCTTTGTGAGTGTATCTTTGGGGATCTAGATTTTGGGGAATTTTGTGTCTCTCTTTGATTTCTCCTCTCTTGTTCCCCTAATAGCTTTAGTAGCTTTGTTGGAACTTGAGAGTGAGGGATTTGAGCACCTTTGTGATGTTCTTGCCATTTGCATTTGGTGCATCGGTTTGAGTTCTCCTCAGAGGATTTGGTTCGTGTGACTCATTGGAGCTTGTCCCTCTTGGGTTCTTGGAACCCTAGACGGTTTTGTGGCCTTGGTGGTATTGTGGCCTTTTTTGTAGCATTTGTTGGGAGCCTCCAATTAAGTTGTGGAGAAGTGCCCCAATCTTGTGAGAGGTTCTGGTTGCCACCGACAAGTGCACCGATAGTGGAAGCGTGGATCGATCCCGTTGGGGTGAGATTCACCAGAGAATAAGGGAGGACTTTTGTGGTGTTGGTGGTTTGATACCACCCCCTCTCCAAACGAGACGTACTCTATGTTGGGAGGAACTCGGTAAAATATCGGTGTCCCCGCGTGCCTCGGTTATCTCTATACCCCAGCTCTTTACTTATGCACTTTACATTGTGATAGCCTTCGTGCTTGAAGTAATATATATCTTGCTATCACTTTGTTGCTTGAATTGCTTAGCATGAGTTGTTGGTGCACATAGGTGAACCTTAGTTGTTCTAGGTTGTTCTTAACAAAGTAATCTCTAGTATTATTCCGCCTTTGTTGAGCCACTCTAGGAAAAGTTTTAATCGCTTATTCACCCCCCTCTAGGCAACATTTGTATCCTTTCAGACGGTTTATGTTTAGTATGGCCTTGATTTTCTCCGGGTTGACCTCGATTCCACGCTGGGAAACGATGAAGCCCAACAATTTGCCGGCTGGAACCCTGAAGATGCACTTCTTTGGGTTAAGCATCATGTTGTATTTTCGGAGATTATCGAAGGTTTATTTTAAATCGGAGATTAAGTTGTTTGACTTTTTATACATCACCGCTATATTGTCCACATAGGCGTGAACGTTCCGACCAATTTGATCGTGTAGGCAACGTTGCATTGTCCGCTGGTACGTAGCACCTGTGTTTTTTAGCCCAAAGGGCATCGTGACATAGCAAAACGTGATGTAGGGTGTAATGAACGAAGTGGCCAATTGGTCCGACTTCCTCATCTTGATCTGGTGGTATCCTGAGTATGCATCGAGAAAACACAAAAGCTCCAAGCCAGCCGTCGAGTCAATGACTTGGTCAATGCGAGGCAAAGCAAACGGATCTTTGGGACATGCTTTGTTCAAGCCGGTGTAATCAACACACATTCTTAATTCTTTGGTTCCCTTTTTGGGGACAAGTACAGGATTGGCCACCCATCGGGTGTGAAGGACTTCTCGGATAAAACTAGCCTTAAGTAACCTAGCTATCTCTTTGCCTATGGCGCGTCTCTTCTCATCTCTGAAGCGTCGTAGAGGTTGTTTCACCAGTTTACATTTTGGATCAATATTCAGGTTGTGCTCGGCAAGTTCCCTAGGTACACCTTTCATGTCGGCAGGTTGCCAGGCAAAGATGTGCTTATTATCACGGAGGAACTCGACGAGCGCGCTTTCCTATTTAGGGTCCAGGTTCGTCCCAATGGCGGTGGTCTTGGAGGCATCGCCTACCACAAGTTCCACCGGCTTGGTATCGATGGCAGCCTTGAATGTTGGGGCGGAGTCAGAAAAATGTTTCTTCGATGCCGGCATCTCCGAGGCATCAACCTTGCTCTAGATCTCCTTGAATTCTTCGTTGTAGAGGACAGCTTCCGCAAAGGCTGCTTCTCCAATCTCGCAGTCCCTTTCCTTGGTAAAGCTTCCGGATACGGCGATGACACTGTTTGGTCCGGGTATCTTGAGATTATTGTAGACGAAGCATGGCTTGGCCATGAAGGCGTAGAAGATGTTGCGTCCCAATATGACGTGGTACACGCTCTTGAAGGGGACCACCTCAAAGTTCATGCGCTCTTGGCGGTAATTATTAACATCGCCAAAAGTGACCTGAAGTGTGATGCACCCAAGAATCAGGGGGTGATGACCATGGAGTATTGGTTCTCCATAGGGATGAGGTCTGGGTGATCCTTCCTGTCCCAAGTAATTGGAATCTCCGACCAGCGCAGGAACTGAGGAACTGGGGGTAGAGTAGCCATTAGTATCCTCATGGAGGTTTTCTATTGTCGGACGGTGGGAGTGCCAAGGAAAGTGTGGAAAACTGCTGCCTTCTTCTCGAAGGGGTTCTTGCCCTTGCCATCGCTCTTGGCGGCATGCTTGGGGTCAACGTACTCGTCCATGTCACTTAAATCCTTGGACTCCTCCTCCTTCTTCTTCCCCTTGCCCTTGCCTTGCGGTCTGTTCTTTCGACTTTGCTTGTAGCCGGACTCCGGGTCCTCCTTGAGGTCGTTGACGAACTTGAAATGGCGTTTGTGTGTGTGGCCTTACCGTTGGCGTCGAGGTGTACGAGGCACGGCATATCGCGGTACTCTTCGTAGGTTTGGGGAACGCGAAGCGCTGCCGAGGTAGTCTCGCTACCGCGTTGCTGCCCACGACCAGTCCCCCGTCCTCGGCCATGGTGTCCGCCATCACCTCGTCCTGCAAATGTCATGGTGACCATGTCGGAGGTTTGCTTTTCTTCTGGTAGGCTCTTCCGCTTGGTGCTGTTGTTCCTACGAGCTTGAGTTGGAACAGCCTTTGCCGCCAGGGAGCCGTGAGCATCGTCGTCGGTAGGTGCGAACTCACTAGCCAGCTGGAGTATCTGGTTGAGATCTAGCTGGTGGTTGTCCTGCAGGCGCTTCAACGTATGTCGGAGCAACATACCCCTTTCCAACCCATCGATGAAGGCAGACATGGCTATCTGGGTGTGTACTCTAGCGCAGGAATTCTTCATATCCAGCCAGCGGGAGAGGTAGGCGCGAGATAATTCGTCTTTCTCCTGCACGCACCGCTGTAGGTCGCCAATAGTACATGGACGTTTGTGCGTCCCCTCAAAGTTCTTGGTGAACGCTTCTTGCATGTCCAACCAGTTGCAGATCGACTTCTCCCGCAAGTCATCGATTCATTGTTGAGCCATGCCCGCTAGCATCAATGGGAGGTACTTGACGGTAACGTTGGGGTTAGCGATCTCCACTGTGTTGCCGTAATCCTGCAACCATGTAGCTGGCTTGGCGGTGCCATCATAGGGCTTGATGGTCCTGTCAATCCGGAAACCCTTGGGGTAAGTTGCGGTCCGTATCACAGGTCCAAAGCAGCATGGTCCAAGGTATGGTCCTTCCCGGGCCTCGTGGATCTTGTCCAGACGTGAACGTGCGTCGTATGGCTCCGGTCTTCTTCTCTTCTTTTTGCCATCAGGGGATGGGCTGCATGAATGACGCGGGCCTCCTCCGCCATGGTGGCTGCTAGGGGGTGATGGAGGCGGAGGTGGCGGTGGGTTAGCCTTCTTTTTGTTACCCTCCTGCGACGCCTCGCGCTTGTCACAGTTGTTTGTCGGACACAGAGGATCATGACGTGACCTGCTCTTGTGTCCTTGGCTGCGCTCCCCATCATGACGGGCATGCTCCGCGTTATCGCGGATGACGATGCCGTGTTGCTTTGGCGGAGGCATGTCCGTGCGATGGTGAGCCTTGGGGTCTTCACGATGTCGAGGGGATCGGGGCGGTGGAGATGGGCGACGAGGATAAGATTTGCCTCCATGCTCGGAGGATATGGGGATAGCATCCTTCCTATTGCGCGCATCCCTCCGTCTTCGTTCTGATGAACCCGTCTGGGACCCGACATCCTGAGGAGATCGATCCCTTGGCGTCTTATGCTGACTAGACTGGCAAAACGCTGGGTCCGACTCAAGCCTTTGAGAGGTGGCCTTTTCCTGCTATTTCACCGCCTTGGCCACAAGGTCATAGACCTGCTCCACAGTCGCGGGTGATCTATCCTGCTCCAGAAGGGTCTTGGCGACGGCGAGGTTTAGAAGAGGAGTGGGCATCACCTGCCTGCCCTTGCTGTCAATGTATGGCTTTGCTTGTGGCGGCTTCGAGGGGGCCCATCCTAGGTTTCTCCGTACACCAAGATCGTTGATGACGCGAGATGGAGCTTTCTTAGCCTTCTGCTGCTGGAGTAGAGTCTTGTACTCGGCCTCCATTGCTCTAGCTTTCTCTATGGACTTCTGCGCGTTGGCCAGATCTCGATCCAGCTTAGCGCCTTGCTCTGTGATGGTCTACGCTTCCTCCAGCAGCTGCTGACGCTTCTTGTCAAGCTGGACTACGCTCCGTATATGAGCTACATTCATGGGCTAGACGAGCAGGTTGTCGTACATCACTCTATCAGCTGGAGTAATTTGGGCAGCAGCTGACGTAAATGCCAGAGGCAGCGGGTTTGCGGTGTTGGTCTGATGTTGAGTTCCTGCGGCTGCTGCACTGGGTTAGGCGGAGGGGGCATGACCTTTGCACGATCCTTTTCGGCAGCAATAGGTGGTCTCTTCCCCTTGTCCGACGCTTTAGGCAGAGCTTGTCCGGGTTGGTCTTCTTCCATCACGGTCCAAATGGCGACAAACACCTCTCGGGAGGTGACGGCCTTGTCGGCTTGCTCGTCGCATTGGAAATCCTCCTCCATCTCCTGCATAGCAGAGTCTAGCTCCTCCGGGCTGAAGTATATCTCCGCTGAGTCAGCGCTGATGTCGGTGTAGAGCGCGTCAAGAACGGAGTGACAGCGGCGATGATGACTGGGGGTGGTGGTGCCACTGCAGCGACAACGATCGGAGGCGGTGGCGCGGCGACGACGACCGGAGGCGGTAGTGGCGGTGACTGAGGCGGGTGGGCGCCGTCAATATGCGCAAGCGCTGTTTGGGCTGCCTCCTCAGCCTCCGCGTAGTTGTTGACAATGTGCACCATGCCTTCGAAGGTAAGGCATCTTGAAACCTGTTGCCACCTTAGAGAATGTCGGAGAAGTGTTCCAAGGTCTAGTCCTTCCACAAAGTGATTCATGGCATCATCATTGGGGTAATGCGCCAGGTCGTCCCGTATACGGAGCCACCTGGCAAGGTAATCGCGGGGGTTTTCACCCTGTATCTAAATGCAACGCGCCAGATCGAAGATGTTCACCACGCTGACGAACTTGGATCTCTACTGTCTAAACGCACGGGAGAAGCCGGCGGACTTGCAGTGATCTTCCACCATTATATCTTGCACAGGGGCGGTTTGGGTGGGCCTTGAATTTTTCTGATCATTGCCGGCAAACTCCAGAGAGAGATCCGACTTCGATCCTTCCGTGAACGTATCCTGCCCGTAGGCAGTCCGTGCGGGTCTTGATGCTCCTCCGACTCCCAGGGAACCAGTGCCCGAGTCGGTTTCGTCGATGAGGAGGTGGATGTATCCGATGGGGACGATCGAGCACCGCATAGGGTTCATCTTCGTCGGGATCTAGAACTCGTCGGGAGGGACGATCGGAACGTTGCCAGAGAAGAGAACGCGACCGATGGCTACGGTTTTGCCGATTCCCGCGGAGATCTTGGTCCTCGCCCGTTGTCGAGCCTGAAGCGCCTCTTGCCCCACGGTGGGCGCCAACTGTCGTGGTATTGCCGACGAGTACAACATGGAGGGGTCCTCACAGTGTGTGTTTAGAGACGTGGGGTAAGGCGGACGGTTGACGGGTACGAGGTAACACAACTTACCCAGGTTCATATCCCACGACGGTGGCGGAATCCTACTCCTGCTATAAATCACTATAATGGCAATACGCCCAGTTACAGGGACCGATTCGCTGTGCGCTATATGAGTTGTTCTGCCCTAAAGGCTCTCATAGGCCCGACTTATATAGTTGCCAGGTCCTAGGGTTACAGGTGAAGTCCTAGCCGGACAATTCACAGAGTCCTACATGGTATACAATTGATCTAACGTGTATTGCACTCCAAGGCTCTAGGTACGTCGGTGACTCCTCCGTAGCCTTCCTTTATCTAGCATGGTCCTCCCCTCTGGATCCATCTAACTGGGCCGCCCAGTAGGCCATGGGCCATGCTACCAACTGTGGGCTACCCGGGTTATCCGGATAGGAGACATGCTATGAGGACACCCATATAGAATATCCCCAACACTTCCCCTCCATTCACTTGGGGGATTCTTGATCTAGTATTTGTTGCAAATATCTTGATCCTTGTGTTGATTATTTTGATAATCCTTGTTCTTGTGGAAGCTTGTTGTCATCACAGGAGCCACCAATTCAGTTGTCGATGCGTACCCCGCTAGAGTTGTAAAGACACTGATTCCCGCCTCGAAGGGTACCAATAGTGCAAAGGTGGATCAGGACTTTGGTGGCGAGATACATCAGAGAATAAGGTTAGGCCTATTGTGGCGTGGTGTTCTTAGAACCAACCACCCCTCCAACTCAGACGTACTTCCCTTAACAAGGAAGGAACCGCGGTCAAACAAATCCTTGTGTCTCCACGTGCTCCACTACGGTTTGCTCGCTCCTTTTTACACGCTTAGTAGTTAGGTTTGTATATAGGGAAATTCTCATAATTGTATCTAGCGAATTTACTTTGTGTCAAACCTAAAATTTAAAAAGAACTAAAATTTGGAGTAGCACCTATTCACCCCCCTCTAGGTGCCCATATGATCCATTTCAATTGGTATCAGATCCTCGGCTCTATATTCGGTCTTAACCGCCTAAGAGAATTATGGGTACTAAGGGAGATGGGAGTGAGGCTGTTGACATGGTCATCATGAATGATCTCAGGACGTTGGAAACAACCTTAATTAATTCCATGCAGACTAAAATGGAAGAGACGCGTCAAATGATTGTGCATCTCTCCATGCTCGCAGCCCCACCTCTGTCTACCTCTAAGGCCGCCACACCGCACTCTAAGGAGAAGGATAACTCCAACTCCAAGGAGGACGATGTGGTAGGTGATGAGAAAAGTAAGAGCTCCTCCTTGAAAAGGGGCAGTGGTAAGGAGGAATATAATGAGGTTTCTCATGTATATTCACCCGATCCACCCATCCCTCACCCTCATATAAATAATAGTGGTGATCCACCCAATCTTACTGCATATCCTTTTAATCAATGGCAATTTTTGATGATGTCTCATGTGTGCAGCTCGTCCATTGAGTTATGGAAAACCACCAAGAATGGTCTTCATGTTGGAGATCCAAACAACTTGACTAGAATAGAGGTTGTGGACAGCCAACTCAATGCAACGGCTCTACACATGATTCATCTTGGTGTGGGTCCCAAGGATATGCCCCACATAGAACATCTCAGCACCGCTAAGGAAGCTTGGGATGCCCTCACCGAACTTTTCATTGGATATGAAAGCATGAGAAGAAATAGGTATGATGCACTAAGTAACCAAGCTGAAGGTTTTTATATGATGGATGGTGAGGATCACGAGGATATGTAGAGAAGACTCAAGTCAATAGCCACCACATTCAGAAATCATGGTGCTACCCATGTTGATGATGCTTGGATCAAGAGAGTATGACAGTGCTCTTATGTCTTTTGAGCCTACAGATTTGAAGAGCCTACAAGATAAACACAATTACCATCAAATGACGTCCATTGAGGTCATGCAAGAAATGGCATCTTTCAAAGTGTCCGCCAAGAATGCCAAAGATGCTCGTGCTCGGGCCATTGGAATGCAAAAGAGGGTAAATGTGGCCTTTAAGACAAGTGGTGTTGAATAATACGATGAGTACTTTGAAGATATGGACTGTCCCGAGGATGTTAAGAGGGCCCATGGTGAGTACATGGCCTTATATGCCAAAAACTTTTGGAAGGACCCCACCAAAGAAAAATATGAACTTGAACGCAAGAGTGGTCAAATGGAAGAAGGGAAATGGTCCTAAACTGACAACATGCTTCAACTATGGAGACCGGCTACACTTTGTAGCTAAATGTGCATATAAAAGTAGAGAATATAATGGAGGAAGGATCATGCTCAAATAAAAGTCAAAGGCTCGACGGAAGAAGAAATTTGTGAAGAAGAATGTTCCATACAAAAAGCAACCAAAGATTGTTTTGGTGGCTCAAGAGGAGTACTCATCCGCAACTGAAGATGAATAAGATGATGATAGCTCACGAGAGGTGGCTGCCATATCCACCACGTCCACACCGGCATCACTCTTCGACTCACCTAATGAAAACGTCATCAACAAGAACGTCACTTGCCTCATGGCAAGGGGTTCCAAGGTATCATCTTCCATCACTTCCTTTCCTAAGACTAGGATTGACATGGATGATTCTACTAAACTTAAGGTTAAGGAAGAAACTACTGCTTTGGAATATTTTATCACTAACTTGCAGGGTGAGCAAAAAATGCACTTTGAGGATCTCATGGACCAGCTTGCTCAAAACGAAGTGCTCCTTGAAGAAAAGGGCAGAATTGAAAGGGCGGATGAAATGGAGATTGCATCCCTAAAAAATACTCTAGAAGAAGAAGAGGCTCGAGTCTCTCTAGAAGATAGACTTGAGTCAACTGAAGAGTCACGTGATGAAGTTGTGGCTCGGCTGATTAAGGGACGGGATAATACTATTGCCAAGGTCAAGAAACTAAAGAAGGAAAAAGTTGACTTTGCGACTGCTCATGCTAGACTCTCCGAGAAATTGGAGAAACTTGAAATTGCTCACAAGGCTTTGGAGAGTGAATACTCCATTTTCAATGAGTGTCATGATCAACTCCAAATTTGATTGACCAGGTATGATATCCCTAGCACCTCTAAATCAACATGTGCACATGAATAAAATTCTAGGTTGGAAGATGAGATTGCCAAGGCACCTACTCCCAAAGGTAAGGAAGTAATTTATGAGATCCTTGGTAAGCAAAGGTCAAACTATGGAAAAGAGGGACTTGGTTATGTTTCCAATTCCAAGAAGAATAAGAACAAGAAAAGGAAGACCAAGAATGTACAAGCAAAGACAAGCTCCACCATCACAAAGGGAAAACCTGATTATATTGTTTTGCAGGGTCTAACAGTCCTGATTGCGAATTTTTTTGTGATTATTATGGTGATATCTGTGCTAGCTATGTTGTATATTGCTTGGTCTATTTGGGTTCCAAAGACCCTTGTTACTAACATGAGAGGACCCATTGAAAAATGGGTACCTAAAACCAAGAAGTAACTTTCTTGCAGGGCTATGCTTCCGGTGGATCTAAATGAATGTTGGATAGTGGATGCACTAGTAATATGACCTGAAGCAAAGATATAATCATAGAGATGAGGCCTAACCATGATCAAATAACCGTCTCCTATGGTGATAAGTCAAAATTTGAGGTATTGGGTCTTGGCAAGGTTGTGGTTTCCCACGATATTTCTCTCGTGGACATCATGCTTGTTGAGACCCTCGGTTACAATTTACTTTCTTTTCTTGCCCTTGGTAAGATGGTCTTTGCTATTTTTATTGATGACGATTTAGTAGTACTCTTGTGGAGCAAGTCTCTAAAGGTCGCTTTTGTTGGGTATGTCGAAAATGACCCGTATGTGGTGGACTTTTCGGGGAAAACTAGTGCAGGTCAGATGTGCTTATTCGGAAAGGCCGACGCGGGCTAGTTATGGCATTGCCATCTAGCCCACGTTGATATGAGAACTTTGCAAAGTCTTCACAAGGGTGGCCACATCCTTGGACTAAAAGAAAATGTTTCCTTCGCCAAAGATCGTGTTTGTAGGGCATGTGTTGAAGGAAATATGCATGACTCTCCCCCACAAGAGGAAAATATTATATCAGCAAAGATGATTTTGGAGCTACTTCATGTGGATCTCTTTGGTCCTTAGTCTCATGCAATCCTTGGTGGGAAGAAGTATTGCCTGGTTATAGTTGATGATTATTCAAGATACACATGGGTCTACTTCTTCAAGCTGAAAAGTGAGACTCAACAAACTGTCATAGATTTTTCCAATGAGGTTCAGTGTCAACACAATGTCCCAATATTGGCAATTAGAAGCGACAACGGCTCCGAGTTCAAGAACTACACTCTAGATGAATTTATAAGTGAAGAGGGGATAAGACATCAATATTTCACTGCGTACACCCCTCAATAAAATGGTGTAGCCAAGAGGAAAACCAGACTCTAATGGACATGACAAGGTCTATATTGGCTGAATTCAAGTCACCATACAACTTCTGGGATGAAGCTATTTCCACCGCATGTCACTCATCAAACCGGCTTTACCTCCACAAAATCTTGGACAAGACTCCATATGAAATACTTACCGGTAATAAGCCCAACATATCACATTTCCGAGTGTTCGCTTGTAAGTCTTTCTTTCTCATTAAAGGAGTTCGTTTGTCTAAATTTAAGTCTAAGGCTTTTGAAGGTATTTTTGTTGGTTAAGGTGCCGAATCCCACACTTATAGAGTCTACAATAAGCTCTCCGGAACTGTTATAGAATCTTGTAGTGTGGTATTAGATGAAAATGATGGCTCCCATGTGGGGCAAATTGATGTTTGTGATGCAGATGTTGAAATACCCTATGATGCCATAAGAAGAATGGGTGTGGGGTTTTATTGCCCCATTGAGGAATCCCTTGTGGCAGATCGAGAAGGACAATGCTCTACTCAAGTAGATCCCTCATCTACACAAGCTCAATAAGCTCCACATGTTGGAGAAACCACTACACCAACACCTCAATAGTCTGAAGATCATCCATCATCTGAAGCATCTGGAAGCTCCAGGCCGGATTTTCCGGGTGAGGCTGGATTTTCCGGACCTACCTTATCTAATGCCAGGAACAAGCAGGAAGACCAGGAAGGTGCAGAAACTCTCAGGCCGGATTTTTCGGGTCAGACCGGATTATCCGGTCCTACTCCAACTCATGCCAGATTCAACCAGGATGATCAAGATGGAGCAAGAACTCCCAGGCCGGATTATCCTGCCCCTCCCTTGGCCGGATTATCTGGCCCTCAAGTTTCAGAACATCAACAGCCTCATGTTATGGCTGCTGATCAAAATCAAGGGCAAGGTTCTTCATCTCCTGTCCGCACTGAACAAGTTGTTGATCAAGGGCAAGCTAGTGGTCAAGATGAGGACTCAAATGATGAAGCAATCCCTTCAAGAAACAATAAGGAGATTGAAAGCGGTTTTTTTTCTTCGCTGAGAGTACACCTAGTCACACCTTCATGTTCACTTCCAATAATTTGGGATTAATTTTGATATACCATAATTTTTTACACTCCCTACGTCATAAGATAAGTGACTTGAGTTTATCTAAATACGCATGTATCTATCTATATATTAAAACATGTCTAGATAAATCTAAATCTACACAAACTCAAGTCACTTATTTCTAGACGAATGGATTAGTAGAAAATTTTCTATATTGATACAACGCGATCCGTATTGGACTTAGAATATTACATCCTAACTTCATCTTGTTTGTTTTCCTTTTTGAGCCGAGCCTAGCTTTCGTTTAGTTGGTATATCGAGGTGCCAAATCGTTGTCGCCGAAGTTCATACTGCACCAATTTTATTGGTTAACATCGCCCTCTTTGCTAACTCGTATTGGGATAAGCCCCTTCCCCACCAATTGGTTTCCCGTCTAACAATCCGAATACAGAAAAGCAATCAAGGTCTATATCGAATATTCATTAGCGTGTTCAGGACAATGCAGAGCTACCATGTATGCATTCATGGCGCCAGACTATCATGCCTATTTTCCCCGTAGAGCTAGTACTCCATATATACCCGGAAGTACTCCCTCCGTTTCAAAATATAAGCTGTTTTAAGTTTATGAAAAAAATAAATCTAGACATTTTTTAGTGTATAGACTCATCCCAAAGTTAAGTGAACATATATACTAAAATAAGTATAGATTTATTTTTTTTATAAATCTAAAACATCTTATATTTTGAAACAAAGGGAGTACCTATTTTCCAAATCGGTAGGATGATTTGACATAGGCAACACATGCGAACTGTCGTTGCTGGTTAACCCTCCTGCTAACGACGAGACACGCGATCAAGGAATATCACGAGACAAATATACTATACGTGCGCCCGAACCAGTATTCTCGCGTTGCGATGTCTAGATCAATCATTATTCGGTAGGGATGCTCTAGCTACGAAGCAGTTGTCATTGTTTCTTTCCTCCGCGTACAATTTTGTTTCCCCAGACGAACAGGATTTTCGACGATGCTCCCTCTAGCAAGCTAGCTAGCTGCAAAGTACTAGTACTCTAAATCTCCGGCTCGATTATTTTCCCATGATTATTCCATTAGATTAAGCAACATGCCTCCCTCCAAACCACTAGTACTCTAAATCTGCCGACATCTAGTAACTAGCATTAGCAATGTGTAGCAGGTTTTAGCTCTGCTATTCGTGTTTCTGTAAAATCTCTGCGTCACATGGCAGATTTAAAAATAAATAAGAGAGGAGGGTACTGCCCCCATGTCTTCCAAGCTCTTCTAGACCATGATACGCACGCACTTGATAAACAACTGGTTAGAAAATGTTTCCTTATCTTTTTGGCAAGAGGGCAGAAAACTGTCGTGAAAGCTAGTATTGCACTGTGCCCGGGCAGTGACAGCACACCAGTACATAAAACATTTCCAAGCAGACCCATCAAAAATAATCCCTTCTCACAGAACCCATTTCAATAATCCGGCGCGCAGAACCGAGAGAAGATTCATCGACGACCAATGATGATGATGATGCAGACCAACATGTCACACACACGTATAGTCAGCTCTTTCACAATGGGGTGTCTCTTAGGCTAGTTATATGGGAGTAACTTGGCTAGTAATATAGTCCTACATGTATTGCCAACTACGCGTTTAGATGACATGACATGCAATTAAATGATGAGAGAGAGACTTGTGGTAACTAGCTATGTTACCATAACATCACACATTTTAAGACAAAATGAGTCTACATTGCAATAAATAACCCTTTGCATGACACCATACATATGTTATTTTGCACTATGAAGATAGTAACTTAGACCAGTAACATACATATGTTATTAGTCTAAGTTACTCCCCACTATGACCAGCCTTAGCTCGTTATCCTAGGTAGTGGTGTATCTTAAGAAACAACTAGTACAATGGATTGTTTCTTAAAAGTTGTATCTATATTTAATGATTTTGGGTACATGCATGCATGTGATTGGGATAACCATGTATTTTGCCTATAATACCGTGCAAGTCTTATAGCTAAGCTAAAATACAACCTTACATTCTCTATTCATTAAGTATAATGCCACATAAGCAATTTGCCTATAATACCGTGCTAAGAAACACCCATTCATGGATGATAAGGTTATTCAGTTTAGAGGCATCTTATGATGGCATGGTCTTGAGAGACTCTTGACGATAATGGTGAGGTTCAAAACGGGCACGCTCCAGGGTCGCTACCTAGGCACGCAAAGATGAGGAAATGCGTAACAACCGATGGCCACGGACCTATCCAAGACGCATAGAGTAAACCAGCGTGGAGGAAGCGGTGCATCGAAATAGTGGGATGAAAATTGGCCGGAGGAATATGATCATTTTTGTATATGGTGTGATATACGATTACTCGCTTCTAGATAAGAATGTACATATGGTTTGATCTACATTAAGTTTGCTCCTAGGAATACCGCCTAAAAAGCTTGATCTGCACAAGCTCATCTCACACACTCGCCACACCAGACACGAACCAAACAATAGCTACTCCATCTAAAGAAGACCATACCAAGCACCCTAGAAGCTATGTGCTTGAGAAAAAAATCACTATTTTGAAAATAAATAAAACACACCAAAAGTAGATATAAATGAATGCGCAGTCCACACCAAGATCTCTCCATCCTCTCTCCCTTTTCTCGCCCGCCACCTCCTCTCTATTAGTACCCGCAATGCAATGTCCGTTACTTTGCCTCCCGGTCCCAACCTGTCGCTGCCATCTCTCCCTCGACTCCATAGTCTTGACTGATACCTGCCGCTGCTCCCCCTCCTTGTAAAGCACAAACACGAAGCTAAAGTAGGAGGTATCTCTGTGAGGCCGAGCCATGGGACCGACACTGAGGGAGCCCATGAAGCAGCAGGTGAACCGTTGCATGCTTCGGCTTCTGTGGGTGGATAGAGGTGTCCTAGATGTGTATGTTGAGGTGAATGAGATGAGTTCCCGATGGTTTAGTTGGGTGCTGGATTGGATGGAATTGCTCTGAATTGGATCGGCTGAATTGCTTTTCCTTCTTCCTCCAGAGAAGATCCTTTTATACCCTCGGCCATGGGTATCGATACATGGTCGAGGACTTACCACCATTGCTAACGGGACATGGCGATGTTGGGTTGCTTGGTCGCCCTGCTTGCTGATACGTCGAAAACGTATCTATAATTTTTATGCTCCATGCTTGTTTAGTATCTACTTTGTATTGCTTGTCTACACTTTGAGGTGCTTTGGTACTAACCTATTAACAAGTTGCCACAGTGCCAGTTGCCCGTTTTCTGCTGTTTTTGGTTTCAAAAAAGTTAGTAAAGAAATATTCTCGCAATTGGACGGGACAAATGTCAAAGTCAATTACTTTCCATGGGGAACAAGAAGTCCAGAGGGGAGCCGGGGAGGCGGGCTAGGGTGCCTAGACCTCCCCTAGGCGCGGGTGGATCCTACCCCACGCCTGGGAGGGGTGTGGGGCCCCTGGCCGCCGCCTCGGCCTCCCCCTTCGCCTATAAGAAGCCCCCGATGCAGAAACCCTAAGCACCCGATCAAATCTCCACGAAACCGTCTGTAGCCGCCGCCACCATCGTCCCTAGATCGGGGGGATCTGAAGTTCTTCCTGGCACCCTGCGGGAGGGGAGATCATCCCGGAGGCCTTCTCTCCGGTATGATGCGTGAGTAGTTCCACCTTGGACTATGGGTCCATGTAGTAGCTAGATGGTTGTATCTCCTCCTTTGTGCTTTCATGTACAGATCTTGTGAGCTCCGTTCATGATCAAGATCTAATCTATTTGTAATCATGCATGTTGTGTTTGCGGGGATCCGATGGATATTGAGATTATTTATGTTGGTTTGATTAATGGTTTTGTCTTTATGATTCTATCATGTCTGTGTTGTTTGTGATCTTGCATGCTCTCCGTTGTTAGTAGCTATCTTGGCCAAGTAGTTGCTAGTGACTCCAAGAGGAGGTATTTATGCTCGATAGTGGGTTCATGCCTCTAGTTTCCAAGGGAAGTGACAATAATATCTTCGGTTGTAGATGTGATGTTCCTACTAGGGAGGGAAAAACGGTCTCTTGTTCATGGAACATGTGGACTGTTTACCTTACACACTTTGGTTAAAGCAGTTGTCTGTTGCTTGCAACTTAATACTGGAGGGGGGTCGGATGATAACCTGGAGGTGGACTTCTAGTCATAGATACAGTTGGATGGTGGTCTATGTATATTGTTGTATTGCCCAATCGAATCTCATAGGGTCTTTCTGAATATTAATTGCATTGTTATGCCTTGCTCAGTTCTTGTCAATTGCCCCGATGTAATTTGTTTACCCTTCATGCCATGTTGTTTATCTAAGGAGAGCACCTCTAGTGAACTATGGACCTCGGTCCAATCTTTACCATTGATACATCTTCCACTGTAACTTGTTTACTTGCTGCAAACCATTAACTTCCACACCATACGTTTAATCCTTTGTTACAGCAAACCGGTGAGCTTGACAACCTCACTGATTCGTTGGGGAAAAGTCTTAAGTTTGTGTTGTGCAGGTCTCCGCATTGCTAGCAACACATGTGTGACTTTTCCTTCCTCCTACTGGTTCAATAACCTCGGTTTCTTACTGAGGGGAAACTTGCTGCTGTGCTGCTTCACACCGTGCTCTTGGGGTTCCCAACGAAGCGCTCCTACATCAAGTCAGCGCTGCATCAAGCTTTTCTGGCACCGTTGCCAGGGAGTCTAAAGACGTCTTCACTAGGGGAGTCCTCCACTTCCTTTCTCTTTACTTTGTTTTTAGTTTGCTTTGTTTATTTTGCTTGGTTTTGTTTGCCTCTTTCAAAAAAACCCAAAAAAATTAGTCTAGCTTGGTTTGCTTTCTTTATTCAAAAACACAAAAAAAATAGTTCCTGCTCTAATTGCTGCTGTTGTTTTTGGCTTGCCCACCTTTGCCAAAATGAACTCTGCTGAGAACACCAAGTCGTGTGACTTCACTAGCACCAACCACAATGATTTCCTTAGCACACCTATTGCTCCACCTACTCCAGATGCTACCTTTTATGAAATTAAGCCTGCTTTGTTGAATCTTGTGATGAGAGAGCAATTTTCTGGTGCTAGTTCTGATGATCCTGCTTTCCATCTTAATAGCTTTGTTGAACTTTGTGAGATGAAAAAGTATAAGGATGTACATGAAGATATTATTAAGCTCAAGCTTTTTTCCTTTCTCCTTGAGAGGAAAATCTAAAGAATGGTTGCTATCCTTGCCTAAAAATAGTATTGGTTCTTGGACTAAGTGCAACGATGCTTTTATTGGAAAATACTATCCTCCTGCAAAGATTATATCTATGAGAAGTGACATTATGAAATTTAAACAACTTGATAGTGAACATGTTGCTCCATCTTGGGAAATAATGAAATCTTTGGTTAAGAATTGCCCCACTCATGGACTCACTGCTTGGATGATTATCCAGACTTTTTATGCAGGTTTGAACTTCTTCTCAAGAAATCTGTTGGATTCGGCTGCTGGAGGTACCTTCATGGGCCTCACCTTGGGTGTTGCAACAAGGCTCCTTGATAATATGATCGTTAACTACTCTTAATGGCATGTTGAGAGAACTCCACATGGTAAGAAGGTAAATTCTGGTCAGTCTAGACACTTCGTTTTTATTGTTTCATACACAGTTGTGTTATTCTTGGAGCGTCTTAGTTTTTGTTTGATTTGCTTAGTTTGTTTAGTTTTCTTGAGTAGTTTGTACCCCGTTCTCACTGTGTTATTTTGCAAATAAGTTTGCTTGGTGTTTGGAAAGGAGTAGTAAGTTCTTGCTTGAAGTGCAAGAGGAGCTTGCATTGACTGTGACTTAGACTTTAGCATGACATGCTAGGTGTTGTTTTGACCTTATGCTTAGTGATTATTGCTATAGCATGTCTTGTTCCAAACAATTGGGATTGCTTAGTGTGCCTTGAAGAAATTATGCGTTGTTTTAGCATGCAAAAGCATAGTATTGTGGTATTCTCCTTTGATGCTTTGCTTCGGTTGACTTGGCACATGCTCACACCATATTATGACTATGAACAAGTCACCATAGCCTCTATGATCATTTAGTCCTTGACTTGTAGTACCACTCTATGCTTTGATTAGTAATGCTTTGTTGCACTACATGATTATGGCCATTATTGCTCTCTTAGTTGGTTGCTCTCAGTCTTTTGCTAGCCTCCACTTGTATGAGTAAGCTCTACTCATGCTTCCAACTCCCAAGAAACCAAGTTATTTCAAAGTGTCCATTATAAACTCCTATGCATGGTGCGTTACACCATTCCAAGTATATTATTGTTTTCAGCTATCTTCCAATTAAAAACTATTTTCTTATGTGAAAACTTAGTGATTAAAGCCCTCACAAACTTGATGGCACACTTTATATTCTTTGCCCCTAATAAACTTGAACCATTGTGTCATCTATGTTGTATATGTTTGCACTTATACGTTGGAATTAGCAGAACCGTGCTGTCACGGGGAACGTTTTCAACACTGCACTTGTACTTTGTACTCAGTTGATATCATGATATTTTGTCTATGGATGTCACCGGTGTGAAATAAAGAGGGAACTTGTAAGTCCATGGAGTTTGTATCCTGTGTTAGAGAAAAGCCTGGGCCACTAGCCTAAGCCATGCCTAATCATGGTGGAAACTTGCAGCATCACCATAGTGACATCTATGAAGCATTCTTCTTATAAAAAAAGAGACACATTGAGAAAAGAGGAAAGAGAGAAAAAAGCACCATATTCCCATGGTTAATAAGAAGATTGCTGAGATGCTCATTGTGTGCTTGCCTTGTCATTTTGGTTATGGGATAGCTCCTGTATCATGTGCAAGGGGTACCCCGTTGGCGGTTCTCAATGATATGCAAATACTTACAGTGACAAGGACTTACAGGTGACTAAAGTTTATTAGCATGAGGTGTGGCCCTCGTATTCAAGGGACTTGAGATTGCCAACTTAGACTTCGTCAAGCATATACTCCATCTTTGTCACTTTAACCTTAATCACTTCAAGATGCTTATGATAGGGGCAATGAGGGCTGAAAGCTAACAAATACCATAATTTTTGCAAGCTCTTTTTGAGACTTGAAATCCTTGCTTCCTTTATAAAAGGCCTTTTGATGGTGCTCGACGTGGCACTTTGTTGGTAACCCCAAGCGCAGGGTGTGAAGAGAAAGCAGCAAGTTTGCCCTCAGTTGAGACCGAGGTTATCGAACCAGAAGGAGGAAGGAAACGTCACACAGGTATTGCAAGTAATGTGGAGACCTGCACAACACAAACTCAAGACTTTGCCCCAACGAACAGTGAGGTTGTCAAGCTCACTAGTTTGCTGTAACAAAGGATTAAACGAATGGTGTGGAAGGTAATGGTTTGCAGCAAGTAAACAAGTAACAGTGGAAGATGTATCAATGGTAAAGATTGGACCGGGGTCCATAGTTCACTAGAGGTGCTCTCCTTAGATAAACAACATGGCATGAAGGGTAAACAAATTATAGCAGGGCAATTGACACGAACTGAGCAAGGCATAACAATGCAATTACTAGTCAGAAAGATCCTATGAGGTTGATTGGGCAATACAACAATATACATAGACCGCCATCCAACTACATCTATGACTAGAAGTCCACCTTCAGGTAATCATCCAAACCCCCTCCAGTATTAAGTTGCAAGCAACAGACAACTGCTTTAAGCAAAGTGTGTAAGGTAAACAGTCCACATGTTCCATGAACAAGAGACCGTTGTTTTCTCCCTAGTAGCAATAGCACATCTACAACCGAAGAGATTTCTGTCACTTCCCTTGGAAACTAGAGGCATGAACCCACTATCGAGCATAAATACCCCCTCTTGGAGTCACTAGCAACTACTTGGCCAAGATAGATACTAACAACGGAGAGCATGCAAGATCAAAAACAAACCATACATGATAGAATCATAAAGACAAAACCATTAATCAAACCAACATAATAATCTCAATATCCATCGGATCCTCGCAAACACAACATGCATGATTACAAATAGATTAGATCTTGATCATGAACGGAGCTCACAAGATCTATACATGAAAGCACAAAGGAGGAGATACAACCATCTAGCTACTACATGGACCCATAGTCCAAGGTGGAACTACTCACGCATCATACCAGAGAGAAGGCCTCCGGGATGATCTCCCCTCCAACAGGATGCCGGGAAGAACTTCAGGTCCCCCGATCTAGGGACGATGGTGGCGGCGTCTACAGACGGTTTCGTGGATTTCTGATCGGGTTCCCAGGGTTTCTGCATCGGGGGCTTCTTATAGGCGAAGGGGGAGACCGAGGCGGCGGCCAGGGCGACCAAATCCTAGCCAGGCGCAGGATGGGGCCCACCCATGCCTAGGGTGGGTCTGGCCCCTCTGGCCAGCCCCTCCGGCTCTCCTCTGGACTTCTTGTTCCCCACGGAAAGTAATTGACTTTGTCCTTTGTCCTTTGTCCCGTCCAATTCCGAGAATATTTCTTTACTAACTTTTCTGAAACCAAAACAACAGAAAACAGGCATCTGGCACTGTTGCAACTTGTTAATAGGTTAGTACCAGAAAACATGTAAAAAGCACCTCAAAGTGTAGGCAAGCAAAGCAAAGTAAATACCAAACAAGCATGGAGCATCAAAAATTATAGATACGTTTCCAACGTATCAACATCCCCAAGCTTAACTCCTGCTCGTCCTCGAGTAGGTAAGTGATAAACAGAATAATTTTTGAGGTGACATGCACCCTCACAATAAAGATCCAACCATTCGCAAACATTGAAAGCCGGGATCAAAGAACTCTAAACATGTGCATGAAAGATGGAGTTCTAACAATAGGACATAGTAACTATGCATGCAACATGACAAGCTACAAACAAAGATCATGAATAACATGCATTTAAAAACGTTTGTTTGTTTCACATACAGAAAACATAGCATAGTGGCAATCAGCTTGTCCCTCATAGAGTAGCAATATAGATGCATAGGACACCTCCAAAGTTCACAAGGGTGACTAGAAACAAGTAGCACAAGAGCAAGTAATAACACAATATGCATCAATTAATAAGCTTTGAAATACTGCACACATAATGACAACTATGCTCTCTTAATAGTGCCTAAAGGTAGAAGGTGAAGACTCAATAGTGGTGGAAGAAAGGTGATACGTTGGAAACTATTGAGTCTCCACCTTCTTCCACCACTATTGAGTCTCCACCTTCTACCTTTAGGCACCATTAAGAAAGCATAGTTGTCATTCTGTGTATAGTGTTCCAAAGCTTATTGATGCATATTGTGATATTACTTGTTCTTGTGCTATTTGTTTCTAGTCACCCTTGTGAACTTTGAAGGTGTCATATGCATCTCTATTTGCTACTCTATGAGGTACAAGCTGATTGCCACTATGCTATGTTTTCTATATGTGAAACAAAAAATGTTTTTCAATGCATGTTATTCATGATATTTGTTTGTAGCCTTTCATGTTGCATGCATAGTTACTATGTCCTATTGTTAGAACTCCATCTTTCATGCACATGTTTAGAGTCTTTGATCCCAGCTTTCAATGCTTGCAAATGGTTAGATCTTTATTGTGAGGGTGCATGCCACCTAAAAAATTATTCTTTTTATCACTTACCTACTCGAGGACGAGCAGGAGTTAAGCTTGGGGATGCTTGATACGTCGGAAACGTATCTATAATTTTTGATACTCCTTGCTTTTTTAGTATCTACTTTGCCTTGCTTGTCTACACTTTGAGGTACTTTTTACTTGTTTTCTGGTACTAACCTATTAACAAGTTGCCACAGTGCTAGTTGCATGTTTTCTGCTGTTTTTGGTTTCAGAAAAGTTAGTAAAGAAATATTCTCGGAATTGGATGGGACAAACGTCAAAGTCAATTACTTTCCGTGGGGAACAAGAAGTCCAGAGGGGAGGCGGAAGGCGGGCTAGGGCGCCCAGACCTCCCCTAGGCGCGGGTGGGCCCTACCCCGCGCCTAGGAGGGGTGTGGGGCCCCTGGCCGCCGCCTCGGCCTCCCCCTTCGCCTATAAGAAGCCCCCAATGCAGAAACCCTAAGCACCCGATCAAATCTCCACGAAACCGTCTGTAGCCGCCGCCAGCATCATCCCTAGATCAGGGGGATCTAAAGTTCTTCCCGGCACCCTACCGGAGGGGAGATCATTCCGGAGGCCTTCTCTCCGGCATGATGCGTGAGTAGTTCCACCTTGGACTATGGGTCCATGTAGTAGCTAGATGGTTGTATCTCCTCCTTTGTGCTTTCATGTATAGATCTTGTGAGCTCCGTTCATGATCAAGATCTAATCTATTTGTAATCATGCATGTTGTGTTTGCGGGGATCCGATGGATATTAAGATTATTATGTTGGTTTGATTAATGGTTTTGTCTTTATGATTCTATCATGTCTGGTTTGTTTGTGATCTTGCACGCTCTCCGTTGTTAGTAGCTATCTTGGCCAAGTAGTTGCTAGTGACTCCAAGAGGGGGTATTTATGCTCGATAGTGGGTTCATGCCTCTAGTTTCCAAGGGTAGTGACAATAATCTCTTCGGTTGTAGATGTGTTGTTGCTACTAGGGAGAAAACAACGGCCTCTTGTTCATGGAACATGTGGACTCTTTACCTTACACACTTTGCTTAAAACATTTGTGTGTTGTTTGCAACTTAATACTGGAGGGGGTTCGGATGATAACCTGGAGGTGGACTTCTAGTCATAGATACAGTTGGATGGCGGTCTATGTATATTGTTGTATTGCCCAATCGAATCTCATAGGATCTTTCTGACTATTAATTGCATTGTTATGCCTTTCTCAGTTCCTGTCAATTGCCCCAATGTAATTTGTTTACCCTTCATGCCATGTTATTTATCTAAGGAGAGCACCTCTAGTGAACTATGGACCCCGGTCCAATCTTTACCATTGATACATCTTCCACTGCTACTTGTTTACTTGCTGCAAACCATTACCTTCCACACCATATGTTTAATCCTTTGTTACAGCAAACCGGTGAGCTTGAAAACCTCACTGATCCGTTGGCGCAAAGTCTTGAGTTTGTGTTGTTTTAGGTCTCTGCGTTGCTAGCAACACCAGTGTGATATTTCCTTCCTCCTACTGGTTCGATAACCTCGGTTTCTTACTAAGATAAAACTTTCTGATGTGCTGCTTCACATCTTGCTCTTGGGTTCCCAACGAAGCGCTCCTACATCAACTCAGCGCTGCATCACTTGCTCTCATATCAGTGGGCCACCAGGATCCTATCTACGGTAGATGATGTCATGATGGACATCCAAGCCCTTAGGGATTGCCTCGTTGGCCGGGGGTCGGGTTGTGACTTAGCGAGAAGTCAGACCTCACTATGTTGCACGGGGTCTCACCCGGACGGCGGGCCGACCAGTCAAATACGCTGATGTATGTGTCGCATCCTATAGAGTGGATGCGGACTTTCGGGATTTGGCCCTTTCATAATCGTAGATGGGCTACTTATGCTAGCGGTTATCCAGGGAGGTGGCTTGCCGGTGCTCCTGGCGTGTGCCGGCTTGGTACTCTACCGCCAGGCTGCGCACAACTTTAGTTGTTTCACTAGTATTTATGTGTCTTAGTGTACCCGGTTACCCATGACCCCGTCAGCCCGCCTCGTGGTCGTTGCGGGGGGCATCTGAACCAACCCTTGTCGACGCCCTTGGCCATGGGGGTAGGGTTTAGCTAGGGTTAGTGGAAGCTTCCCGTGGAAAGGGGGACTGTGTGTGGTGAATGCGATGGGGACGAGGCGGTCCCATTTAAGAAGGATCGGCCGTAGCTGCTTCTTCTCCCTCTGTCGCTACCATGAAACCTCCACGACGACCAAGACGGACATGTGTGGACACGCGAGCGGTCTGTGTGCCGCAAAGCCAACCAAATATGATCTAAAAATGAGGGTCAAAGAAACAAAAACATGGCTTCCATCCTTTTTGGTGCTCCCCCCGTTAGGCCGTGCTGTCCTGTTGGACAGACGAGGGTCTGTCAGTATGCAAGACACCGTTGGCAGTGGCGGAGACAAGGAGGGACGAGCAGGCCCTGCCCCCCCCCCTAACATGCTGAAATTTTCGTTACATCCCCTAGTATTTATGCTAAAAGACCCTTAAATTTGTGTATTTTAGTACTTCGGCCCTTCCCAATAGTTGGCAAGAGAGGAAAATTTTCCATTTACCCTCCTCATATAATTTTCCTGCCTCCGCAGCTGACCGTTGGAGTTAGCACATGCATACCAGATAACCATAACCAACGGTAGTATATAGTATGTGCTTCAAAATTTTGAGTAGGAGTAGTACTTATATCGATCTAGCATGTAGTACAAAGCAATTATCAAGCACATGGGAAGCAAGCATGATTGGGCTTGCCGCCCATGTGACCTCTCGTGGGATCAGTCCGATCCTGACCTCGTGAGGGCCATGTCGTGATCTAATCTAGCGTCTCGCAGCCGGTCAACGGCCCCTCCCTTCCCTGCAGAGCTCCCATGAGAGCATCAGCTATGGAGGAAGTGGTATGCCGCTGCTCCATGATCTCCACGTAGGAAAAAAAAACGTGAGGCAGCAGTTTAGAGAAAAAACTCCCAACGCATTGATCTGAGGCCACTATTTACTGGACCCACACCTTTTTTTCCCCTTCTGTGCTTTATCCGCCCAGGCTCTCTGGCTTGGATTAACGCCCATGATCATCCATCACGAGAAACAAGCTACTACTAGCTAGCAGGAAGCGATCGAGCACATGGGAAGCAAAGCATGATTGGGCTTGCCGCCCATGTGACCTCTCGTGGGATCAGTCCGATCCTGACCTCGTGAGGGCCATGTCGTGATCTAATCTAGCGTCTCGCAGCCGGTCAACGGCCCCTCCCTTCCCTGCAGAGCTCCCATGAGAGCATCAGCTATGGAGGAAGTGGTATGCCGCTGCTCCATGATCTCCACGTAGGAAAAAAAAAACGTGAGGCAGCAGTTTAGAGAAAAAACTCCCAACGCATTGATCTGAGGCCACTATTTACTGGACCCACACCTTTTTTTCCCCTTCTGTGCTTTATCCGCCCAGGCTCTCTGGCTTGGATTAACGCCCATGATCATCCATCACGAGAAACAAGCTACTACTAGCTAGCAGGAAGCGATCGAGCACATGGGAAGCAAAGCATGATTGGGCTTGCCGCCCATGTGACCTCTCGTGGGATCAGTCCGATCCTGACCTCGTGAGGGCCATGTCGTGATCTAATCTAGCGTCTCGCAGCCGGTCAACGGCCCCTCCCTTCCCTGCAGAGCTCCCATGAGAGCATCAGCTATGGAGGAAGTGGTATGCCGCTGCTCCATGATCTCCACGTAGGAAAAAAAAACGTGAGGCAGCAGTTTAGAGAAAAAACTCCCAACGCATTGATCTGAGGCCACTATTTACTGGACCCACACCTTTTTTTTCCCCTTCTGTGCTTTATCCGCCCAGGCTCTCTGGCTTGGATTAACGCCCATGATCATCCATCACGAGAAACAAGCTACTACTAGCTAGCAGGAAGCGATCGAGCACATGGGAAGCAAAGCATGATTGGGCTTGCCGCCCATGTGACCTCTCGTGGGATCAGTCCGATCCTGACCTCGTGAGGGCCATGTCGTGATCTAATCTAGCGTCTCGCAGCCGACGGCCGGAGCGGCATCAGAAATAGCACGCGCGGTCGCCGCGAGCACACATGGCTTTGCGCTGTGGAGAAAAGGCTGCCTGTCTGCCGGGACAACCGGTTTGCTCGAGCAACTGCTCATCATATCCATGTCTCCTCAATCACAGACCAATCGCAACTGGGTTTATGTGTAAACCTTTCTGAACTTTCGGATAGCATGATTTGGTTATCAGCTTTTCAGGTAGACCGGCCAGGAGGCAAAAGCTTTACTAGTGCTCCCTACTGTCTAAGCGCATCTCTAACCGATCTCCACTTAGTGGGTATAGGAGTAAAATTCTGATAAACACGCACCTAACCAAACCCTCAAAACGGTTAGATGAATAAAAAAATTAGGAGTCGGAGGAGTAAACCGGCCGTGGAGGAGTAAATTTAGGAGTCAGGCGCCACTCAAGAAAAAAACTCCCGCCTCCTCCCACGCTGCACCCATTCACGCCGGCGTCGCCACTAGTGACCACCATACCCACTGTCGCCACCCCAACCCTGCAACGCCCTCCAGCCCAACTCTCTATTGCTGGAATCGATGAGGAGATCGAGATTTCGCATGCCATCGCTCCGATTTGTTCCAAATCGGCATTCTTCGATGTCGATTCGTCGCAACACGGAGCCCCGGAGGCTACCCGTGACCATGGAAACCCGCCGCTGGCTCCCCAGAGGCCAACTATAACACCCCGGACTCTTCGTACCTGGGTTGTCATCGTTGGCAGCTTACTAGGATATCTAGAATGGCCCCGTAGACCAACACTAGTATTTTATGTGCACTTTGTCCTCACTCATGTGCACCCGGGACCCACTTTCCGGTTGGTCACCCATCCTCAAATTGCTCTAGGCCAAGCACGCTTAGCCTCAGAGTTTTTTCGAGATGAGCTTCGGGAAAAGAAGTTGCAAGCACACAAACACATAAAACATTTCCAAGCACACCGAGGAGGAGAAGCGGCAACAAAAAAGCGGCTCCGACGCCTCTACTACGCCGAGGAGGACGAGCGCGCGAGGGCGGACTGGGCCGCCCACTTCCCGAAGGACGTCGAAGGCCGAGCACGCCTTCTACATGCAGAGGAAGGAAGAGCGGAAGGCACGCCGTCGGGCGAGGAGAGCCTCCAAGGCACGTTGCCGCACCTTCATCGAGGCGTAGATTGTCGGCCCGTGGATGGTCGACGACGACGACGGTCGCTGGCTAGACCAGTTTTCGTCAACACTGGTACAATCGTCGACCAAGTAGGAGGACGATTTTGATTTCTAGTTTGCAACATAGAAACTAGTCGGTAGCAATAATGAAGTTAGGTAGCCTAGCTTCACTATTGCTATCGATCGGCATCTACGTTGTGAATTAGTGTGTGTGTGCATCGTCTGTTTGATCTTTGTTTGCCTATGTAAAATATATCTAGTATATTTTTATTATTTTTTGTAGTTTATTTGATCTTTGTTTGTGTAGATATGTGTGTGAAAACCTGTTTGTTGTGCTAGCGCGTGCTGTAATATGCAACTCTTGGTGCAACATCTATTTTGCGAATTTGCAGCGCTCTGAAACTTGCGCTTCCGATAAAGCGTCAGCAGATAGCGTATGCTGTATGTCAAAAACCGCGATGTAAACCATTTTTAGCGCGCGCGAATTTGCAGCGCTTGTTGGAGATGCTCTTGCATCCAAACACAAGCCTATTTAGCAAAACATAAAAATTAATTGTTTATCATTAATTGCTAGAAAGACGATAAAAGATGACCCATGGTATGATCTTTTTGTCCTCTCTAAATGACATGCAGGCTAAGAGAAGACTCATCTTTTCTTGCATTGTACATTGCCCTAACTTCTACTCCTCGGTCCGAGAATGTAGACCTGATATATTTTCTCAAAGTAAAAAGAGTTTTCTCTACAATCGAGGATGCACGTAGACATAGCTGGCCTTAAGAAAGCACGCACACGGTGACAAACCTTTTTTTGCTATCTATAGGGATGTAGGTGTAAGACATGTGGAATAATGCAAATTCCCTGTGTGAGTTGCAGATGCAGATGCAGGTGCAGGGGGACGAATCGAACTGATGTTTCTGTACGTTCGCTGCGCAAAGTGCCAAAGGGAAGGGGGGAATTCCGGCCACATGCGGTGGCGCGCGGGCGCTGGGTGGTCACGGCGTCGCATGGGGGAAGGGAAGGCACATCCCACATGCGGCACACCTGCAGGAACTAGACCGGTACGGCTAAGATGCGAGGTGGCGCGCATATGCATATGGGTCAAGTTTTTTTTTTGCGGGGAAGCTAGGTAATCAAGTTAACGTGACATGGTATTTTTTTTACACGTATACGTCTTACACGTAACGCTACTTATATTTTAATCTCAGATTAAATCTTAACCTTTAATTTTTTATCTAACTATCAAAATTAATTTAGATGATGTGGATCAACGTGGTGCCTCGAAACACACCCTTATATTGCTTTTAGTATATAATAGATAGATAGATTTGCTCAACTAATCTGGCCATCCGTGGGCATATTTTTCCTATAATTGGACTAGGGGTGTCATGTTAACCTGTTTGGCATAGCTGGGTCACACCCTGGCAAAATGTTCTTGTTGTCTATCAGCTTAGGAGGTACAATATTAGACGTGGAACCATGCATGCAATGCTACCAAAAGCACTCGATAACCCAAAAACGGTACCTGGGTAACCCTTTTTCTAGTTGCACAAATTCCATATACAGTACTGATGACGCTGCCAAAGTGCTACCTTTGGTCAGCTGGTCACACTTGCTCCACCGCTGAACACGGTTGATAGGGTTAGCTAGGCAGATCTGTTGTACTACCACGATCTCTTGCTTGGTCAACTAGCTAGGTCCTATCTGTGGTTCGGTGCTGTTAGATGATGATACATCGACGTTGTCGTTTGTTCACCAAGCAATGCTACCAAAAGCACTCCATATTCCACGCCCAGCTACTTCTCTAGTGAGCAAAAATGGTGCGTAGTGGTCTAGTTAGCCCAGAAACTACGTTATTTCGTTATACACGGATGAACAGGTATAACATTTGTGACAAAGAACTTATTACAAAAAAAATCTCCAATAAAGAAGATACAAACAAATGTCGGATGCATGCTGCTTTCTCAATCACTACGTGTTGTAGAAAAGGTAATCCTTTATTGGCCACCTAAATAAGTATCTTTCTCTGTGTTCTTCTTCTTCTTCTTTATCTGCTCCACTGACCATCGTGTTCTTTTGGAGTTATGTCATCTTTATTTCCATAATCTTTGCCACGACAAAGGGCGTCAGGCCTTTTTTAAAATTGGTTGGCACTTGAAACAATAGAGTGATGAATTTCATCAAAGAATGCATGCAGGCAATGCCATCTTACTACACAAAACAAAACTTGGGTACAATGCCCTGGCACAGCGGGTACGTGACATGCATGGTCTGAGGAGGCGAATCGGCCAATCAGGTGTACATCACGTACGGTGGCATGAATGCACGTCCGCACAAAGGAAGAAAGCAGACAAGGTTTTCACGGTTGGCATGCACCAACACAAAGGCCAAAGGCCCTTGCTTGTCTTGTCGCCGCTCGCCTTCCGGACTGACCGGACGGCTGGCTAATTTTTTTAAAATAATATATATTTTTATTCAATTTCACACACAAATAATGCACGGAACGAGGAATTTGTGAAACTAACGGGTCGTCGACCGAAGTACTTCTTTGTTTGAAAAGACAACGAGCGTCTTCTTTAATTGAAAAGACGATCAGGATCCGGTCTTTATTTCAGAGAACGAACGGCGCCGTTGTTTTTCAAAAAGACGACCAGATCTGATCATGCATGGCATGTGCTGTGCTAAAGAATCTCCTAGGCGTAGCCTTTTCAATTAAAGAAGCTTCTAGGCGTCGTCTTTTCAATTAAAGAAGCTCCTAGTTGTCTTCTTAAATAAAGACCAGGTTTGGTCATCTTCCTAAAAGACGACGACCTTTTAGTTTCGTAAATTACTCGATCCACGTATTATTTGTAAAATTGATTTTTAAAAAAATGTATTGTTAAAAAAAATAGCGGACCCAACACCTCTCCCTTGTCCTTTGCAGAGCACGTACGTACCGCGGTCGGTCCTGGCGATCGTTGATGGAGCTGGTGCGCGCATCCGTACCGCACGTCCAGCCATGCCCCTATATATGCCTAGGCGGTAGCTCTGGCAGCCACTCGATCGCCCGCCAGGCGGACGGACGGACCAGGGCTATAGGTCTCTCGCTTGGTTTCAACTCCACGTACGTACGGACCTGGACGCTCATCATCATCAGTCCACCGCCGTGCATGTCCGTCCAGCTGCATGCAATGAACACACATCGTTCGTGTTGACCTTTTGCAACCGGAAGCTTGGCTTCAGACAAAAAAAAAAGATGCGTCGTGGTGCGGTCAAGCCGGTCTGCCCTCTCCGTCACGGACGTCTGCATGCATTCTGGCCTGCCTGCCGTGCACGTTCCCGGTCCCGGCTGTACACGGAACACTCAGAGAGATCGAAGCGCACGCAGGACATGCAGGGCACGGGCCACGGAGATCGTGGGCGCGCGATCCACACGTCCAGGGGGCGGCCGCGTCCGCTCGCCGTCGGTCGTCTCCGCGCCGACCACGGCCACCGCTGCCCGTACCGTACGCGCACGCACGGGCGCCGCTAGCTTTTCGCCCCCTGGACAAACTCGCGCGGCGCGGCCGGTTTCAACTGCGTCCACCTCCTCCTAGTACTCTAGGATCAGGTGCGCAGCGGCGGCTGCAACTGCGTCCACCTCCTCCTCCTTAACAACGACGTCGTCATCGTAGCCGATGTCAAGCTCGTACGGTTCACTTCGTCATCGTTGGGGTTGAAGGCGGGGACGTCGTGGACCTCACACGGTTGGAACTCGCCGCGGAAGGTCCTCGCGTGCCACGCCGTGTGCTCCTAGGCTAGGAACTCTTTCCAGAAGTCTTGGCTCCAGTAGCCGCGTGTGCTCCCTCTGGAGGGCTGGCGGGAGGTTGCGCATGTGGCGGCGGATCTCCTCTTCCAGCCTTTTGCCCTCCTTGGGCAAGGGCTGTACCGGGACCCGCTCCCGGTTGAGGTGCCAGGTCGTAGGGAGGGAGACATCGTGGTGGTTGATGCCTGCTCCCTCCCTCCATCGTCGCTCACAGATGCGGACCTTAGTGGAGGCCAAAATGTTGGAATTATGCCCTAGAGGCAATAATAAAGATGTTATTATTATAATTCTTGTTCATGATAATGTTTATATTCCATGCTAGAATTGTATTAAGCGGAAACTTTAATACTTGTGTGGTTTGTGAACAACACCGTGTCCCTAATACGCCTCTATGGACTAGCTCATTGATTAATGATGGTTAAGGTTTCCTAACCATGGACATGAGTTGTCGATTAATAATGAGATCATATCATTGGGAGAATGATATGGTGGGCAGACCCAAACTAAGCGAAGCAATTAGATCGTGTCATCGTGTTCGTCTTTGCGAAGCTTTTCTTATGTCAAATATTGTATTCCTTAGACCATGAGATAATACAACTCCCTGGTATCGGAAGAAAGTTTTGAGGTCATCAAACGTCATCCTATGAGAGGGTGATCATAAAGGTGTCTCTCAGGTGATCGGAAAGTATCTGTTGGGTTGTATGTATCGAGATGGGATTTGTCCCTCCCAAGTCGGAGAGATATACTTCGGGCCCACTCGGTAATCGATATCAACACCGCTTGCAAGCATGTGGTTAAGGAGTTAATCACAAAGTGATATCGGATTACGGAACGAGTAAAGTACTTGCTGTGAACGAGATTGAACTAGGTATGACGGTACCGACGATCGAATCTCGGGCAAGTAAAATATCGCGAGACAAAGGGAATATATATATAAGATTGATTGAATCCTGGCATCGTGGTTCATCCGATATGATCATCGATGAATGTGTGGGAGTCAATATGGGTTTCCAGACCCCGCTGTTGATTATTGATAGAAGATCATGTCTGCATATTCTCGAACCCGTAGGGTCACACACTTAACGTGCCTCGACGCTAGGATAGATTGGATAATTGGTTTATGAGTTTTTGTTCGGAGTCTCAGATGGGATCCGGGACATCACGGGAGGTTCCGGAATGGTCCGGAGAATAAGATTCATATAAGGCAGTGCAGTTTTTGGAGTTCGGAATTGTTCCGGGTTAATCGGTATTGTACCGGAAGCTTCTAGAACCTTCCGGAAGGGGACCAACGTGGCTACACCTTCCGGGAGGGGGCATGGGCCTATGAGGGAGTGCCCTGGCCGCATTGGGCTAGGGGCACAAGGCCCCATAGGGCCCAGCCGGCCAAGAGGGTTTAAACCCTAGATAGAGCTTCTAGAAGGGGGGTTTCCTTGCCCCCCACTCCTCCTCCTTGGCCGCCGACCTTGGATTGGGGGAGGGGGCTAGGGTTGCCGCCCCACCCCTCTATATAAAGAGGGCTGGGGGCGCACCACCCCCCCACACCTTCCCCTCCAACCCTAGCTGCCCTGCTGCCCTTCCTCCCTCCCTCCCGACTGTTTGTAGGCGAAGCCCTGCTGCAGAAATTCTCCACCATATACACCACACCGTCGTGTTGTAGATCCAATCCGTCTCTCCACCATACTTGCTGGTCCGAGGAAGGAGGAGACGTCGAGGTGCTGCACGTGTGCATCTCACGGAGGCACCGCCACTTGTGGTGCTAGATCGGATCGGATCGCGAGGAGGAGAAGCGAGTACGACTACATCACCCACGTTCCGACGAACGTTCCGCTGTGCGAATCTTCAAGGGTATGAAGATCTAATCCAATCTCTCTCGTTGTTTGCATCTCCTAGATTATATCTTGGCTTTCCCTCTGTTCGCATCCATAGAAATTTTTGATTTACTATGCCGCAAAACCCTTCAGTGGTATCAGAGCTAGATCTATGCGTAGATGTGTTTCACGAGTAGAACGCAACATGGTTGTTGCGGGCGTTGATGTTTTCTGTTGCAAGCCTCTTGTTTGTGTTCTTCTTATGACGCAGGATAGTGAGATTGAAGCGGTCCAGGCCAACCTTACGCGACGTCGTTCGCGAGACCGGCTCCGCACTTGACGTGTGGCTTGTTCCACGCATGCGGCTGGTGGATGCCAGTTTCTCTCACTATAGTTATCATGTGATTAACACCGGAGTTTGGCAACCATAATATCACCGTTGTGGCTTTCCGTAGGTAAGAATCGTTCTTAGCATCTACTCCCATAAGCCACGTAAAACATGCAACAACAAAGTAGAGGCGTCTAACTTGTTTTTGCAGGGAGTGTTTTCTGTGATATGGTATGGTCCAAGATGTGATGTGTATAATGTATGCGATGATCATGTTTTGTAATGTTTCACGACTTGCATGTCGATGAGTACACAACCGGCAGGAGCCATATGGTTGTCTTTATAATTGTGTATGACCTGTGTGTCAACTTCTTATACGCCATGTAATACTTGGGTCTAACTTGACGAGCCTAGCATGTACAGACATGGCCTCGGAACACATGAACCGAAAGGTTAAGCATGAGTCATATGAATGATATGATCGGCACTTCGTTGTCCACCATTGAAACCACATATCTTCTCGTGAAGATCGGATTAGGTGTGGTGAATTTGGATCGTGTTCACTAAACAACTTGAGGGATGTTGAGTTTAGTGGGAGTTCATATAGTAATTTGATTAAAAGTTGAACTAGTTATCATGAACATAGTCTAATTTGTACTTGCAAATATTGTAGATCAAATGGCTAAGTCCAACTTCAACTTTAACGTTTTTGCTGAGAAGGAAAAGCTTAAAAACAATGGGTCTAACTTCACCAATTGGTTCCGCAATCTAAGAATAATTCTCTCTGGCGGTCAAAAGGACTATGTCCTTGGGAAAGCGTTAGGTGACCCCCCTGCTGCAACTGCGCCGGCTGATGAGAAAGCTGTCTATCAGTCGCGCAAAGATGATTATGGTGTGATTAAGAGCACCATGTTGTTTGCTATGGAACCGGAACTTCAAAATCGTTTTGAATACTATCTCGGGCCCTTTGAGATTCTCGAAGAGCTGAAAACCATGTTTCAGACTCAGGCCCGTTCTGAGAGATATGAGATCTCTGAGAAGTTCTTTAACTGCAAGATGGAGGAAGGGAGTTCCGTTAGTGAGCACGCCATTAAGATGATGGGCTAGACTCAACGCCTTGAGCAACTGGAATGCACGATTCTAGAGGAGCTCAAGATTGACAGGGTTCTGCAATCACTCCCTCCCAGCTACAAAAGTTTTGTAGTGACTCACAATCAGATTGGTTCCACTGATACGATCACCGAGCTCTTCGCAAAACTGAAGGCCGCGGAAGTGGACATCAAAAAGGATAATCATGTGTTGATGGTCAACAAGCCCCCCACCTTCAAGAAAGGTAAGGGAGCAAAGAAGCCCTTTAAGAAGGGCGGTGGCAAGCGCACTGCCCCTGCTGAGAAGAAGCTCAAGTCTGGTCCTAAGCCGGACACTGAGTGCTTCTATTGCAAGGACAAGGGTCACTGGAAGCGCAACTGTCCGAAGTACTTAGCGGACAAGAAGGCTGACACCATCAAAGGTATATTTGATATACATGTTATTGATGTTTTCCTTACTAGCCCTCGTTGTAGTGCCTGGGTATTTGATACTGGTTCAGTTGCTAATATTTGTAACTCGAAACAAGAGCTACGGAATAGACGGCAGCTTGCGAGGGATGAGGTGACGATGCGCGTTGGCAACGGATCAAGAGTTGATGTGATGACCGTCGGCACGCTCTCCTTAGTTTTACCTTCGGGATTAGTTTTAAACCTTAATAAGTGTTATTATGTGCCTACGTTGAGCATGAACATTATTTTTGGATCTTGTTTATTGCAAGACGGTTATTCATTTAAATCGGAGAATAATGGTTGTTCTATTTATATGAGTAACATCTTTTATGGTCATGCACCTATTGTGAATGGTTTATTTCTTCTAAATCTCGAAAAGGATGAAACACACATCCATAACATTAAGGCTAAGAGATGCAAAGTGGATAGTGATAATACTACTTATTTGTGGCACTGTCGTCTAGGTCATATTGGTGTAAAACGCATGAAAAAACTCCATTCTGATGGACTTTTGGAGTCTCTTGATTTTGAATCATTTGACACATGCGAACCATGCCTCATGGGCAAGATGATCAAAACCTCGTTCTCCGGTATGATGGAGCGAGCAACGGACTTGTTGGAAATCATACATACCGATGTATGCGGACCGATGAGTGTTTCGACGCGCGGTGGATATCGCGCCGATGGGTATATCTATTTAATGAAACATAAATCTGAAACATTTGAAAAGTTCAAAGAATTTCAAAATGAAGTGGAGAACCATCGTAACAGAAAGATTAAGTTTCTACGATCTGATCGTGGGGGCGAATATTTGAGTTATGATTTTCTCACGCATCTTAAAGCAAGCGGAATTGTTTCGCAACTCACGCCACCCGGAACACCACAGCGCAATGGTGTGTCTGAACGCCGGAATTGAACCTTATTAGATATGGTCCGATCGATGATGTCTCTTACTGATTTGCCGTTATCATTTTGGGGTTATGCATTAGAAACCGCTGCATTCACTTTAAATAGGGCACCATCTAAATCCGTTGAGACGACACCGTATGAACTGTGGTTTGGTGCTAAACCTAAGTTGTCGTTTCTTAAAGTTTGGGGATGCGAAGCTTACGTCAAGAAGTTGATGCCGGACAAGCTCGAACCCAAAGCGGAGAAATGCGTCTTCATAGGATACCCTAAGGAAACTATTGGGTATACCTTCTATCACAGAACCGAAGGCAAAGTGTTTGTTGCAAAGAACGGTTCCTTTCTTGAGAAGGAGTTTCTCTCGAAAGAAGTGAGTGGGAGGAAAGTAGAGCTAGACGAGGTTATTGAACCTTCTCTTGAATTGGAGAGTAGCGCAGCACCTGAAATTGTTCCAGTGCCGCCTGCACCAACAATAGAGGAAGCTAATGACAAGGATCATGAAGCTTAGGACGATGCTGCTACTGAACGTCGCGGATCGACAAGGTCGCGTGCCCCTCCTGAGTGGTACGGCAACCCTGTCTTGACTGTCTTGTTAGTAGAAGACAGTGAACCTACGAACTATGAGGAAGCGATGATGAGCCCAGACTCTGAGAAATGGCTGGAAGCCATGAAATCCGAATTGGGATCCATGAGCGAAAACCAAGTATGGACTTTGGCGGACCCTCCTAGCGACCGAAAGGCCGTTGAGTGCAAATGGATTTTCAAGAAGAAAACGGACGCGGATGGTAATGTTACCGTCTATAAAACACGGCTTGTCGCGAAAGGTTTTCGACAAGTTCAAGGTGTTGACTACGATGAGACTTTTTCTCCCGTAGCGATGTTTAAGTCCATTCGGATTTTATTAGCAATTGCTGCGTTTCATGATTATGAAATATGGCAGATGGATGTCAAGACTGCTTTCCTCAATGGCAACATTGATGAAGAGTTGTATATGATGCAACCCGAAGGTTTTGTCGATCCTAAGGATGCTGATAAAGTATGCAAACTTCAGCGTTCTATTTATGGACTGAAGCAAGCATCTCGGAGTTGGAACCTTCGTTTTGATCAAGTGATCAAGAGCTTTGGATTTGTTCCAAATTGCTACGAAGCTTGTATCTACAAGAAAGTGAGTGGGAGCTCGGTGACGTTTCTGGTACTATATGTGGATGACATATTGATTATTGGAAATGACATCAACATGCTTAACGATGTGAAGAGTTATTTGAACAAGTGTTTTTCAATGAAAGACCTAGGTGAAGCTGCTTATATATTGGGCATCAAAATCTATAGAGATAGACAAAGACGCCTGATAGCTTTAAGCCAGACTACATACCTAGACAAAGTTCTGAAAAGGTTCAGAATGGATAAGGCAAAGAAAGGTTCGGTGCCTATGTTGTCAGGTAAGATATTGAGCAAGGCTCAGTGTCCAGCTACGGTAAATGATAGGGAAGCTATGAGCAAAGTGCCTTATGCCTCGGCCATAGGTTCTATCATGTATGCCATGCTGTGTACTAGATCGGATGTGTCCAATGCTCTTAGTTTGACGAGCAGATATCAAAGTGATCCAGGAGTGGAACACTAGACAGCCGTGAAGAACATCCTAAAGTACCTAAATAGGACTAAAGAAATGTTCTTAGTCTATGGGGGTGATGAACAGCTTGTCGTAAAAGGTTACGTCGACGCTAGTTTTGACACCAACAAGGATGATTCTAAATCTCAGACAGGATACGTGTATATTTTGAATGGAGGAGCTGTGAGCTGGAGAAGCTACAAGCAAAGCGTGATCGCGGGATCTACAGTAGAAGCGGAATACATGGCTGCTGCAGAAGCGTCAAGTGAAGGAGTTTGGATCAGGAACTTCATCACTGAGCTTGGCGTGGTTCCAAGTGCATTGGACCCACTGGAGATACTGTGTGACAACACTGGCGCCATAGCACTCGCTAAGGAACCAAGATATCATCCAAAGACCAAGCATATCAACCGCAAGTTTCATATAATCCGAGATTATATAGCAGATGGAGATCTGAAGATTAGGAAAGTACATATAGATCTGAATGTCGCAGATCCATTGACTAAACCTCTTCCACGTGTAAAACATGATCAGCACCTCAGTGCCATGGGTGTGATATTGTTGCCAGATGTAAACTAGATTATTGACTCTAGTGCAAGTGGGAGACTGTTGGAATTATGCCCTAGAGGCAATAATAAAGATGTTATTATTATAATTCTTGTTCATGATAATGTTTATATTCCATGCTAGAATTGTATTAAGCGGAAACTTTAATACTTGTGTGGTTTGTGAACAACACCGTGTCCCTAGTACGCCTCTATGGACTAGCTCATTGATTAATGATGGTTAAGGTTTCCTAACCATGGACATGAGTTGTCGATTAATAATGAGATCATATCATTGGGAGAATGATATGGTGGGCAGACCCAAACTAAGCGAAGCAATTAGATCGTGTCATCGTGTTCGTCTTTGTGAAGCTTTTCTTATGTCAAATATTGTATTCCTTAGACCATGAGATAATACAACTCCCTGGTATCGGAAGAAAGCTTTGAGGTCATCAAACGTCATCCTATGAGAGGGTGATCATAAAGGTGTCTCTTAGGTGATCGGAAAGTATCTGTTGGGTTGTATGTATCGAGATGGGATTTGTCCCTCCCAAGTCGGAGAGATATACTTCGGGCCCACTCGGTAATCGATATCAACACCGCTTGCAAGCATGTGGTTAAGGAGTTAATCACAAAGTGATATCGGATTACGGAACGAGTAAAGTACTTGCTGTGAACGAGATTGAACTAGGTATGACGGTACCGACGATCGAATCTCGGGCAAGTAAAATATCGCGAGACGAAGGGAATATATATATGGGATTGATTGAATCCTGGCATCGTGGTTCATCCGATATGATCATCGATGAATGTGTGGGAGTCAATATGGGTTTCTAGACCCCGCTGTTGATTATTGATAGAAGATCATGTCTGCATATTCTCGAACCCGCAGGGTCACACACTTAACGTGTCTCGACGCTAGGATAGATTGGATAATTGGTTTATGAGTTTTTGTTCGGAGTCTCGGATGGGATCCGGAACATCACGAGAGGTTCCGGAATGGTCCGGAGAATAAGATTCATATAAGGCAGTGCAGTTTTTGGAGTTCGAAATTGTTCCGGGTTAATCGGTATTGTACCGGAAGCTTCTAGAACCTTGCTGAAGGGGACCAACGTGGCTACACCTTCCGGGAGGGGGCATGGGCCTATGAGGGAGTGCCCTAGACGCATTGGGCCAGGGGCACAAGGCCCCATAGGGCCCAGCCGGCCAAGAGGGTTTAAACCCTAGATAGAGCTTCTAGAAGGGGGGGTTTCCTTGCCCCCCACTCCTCCTCCTTGGCCGCCGGCCTTGGCTTGGGGGAGGGGGCTAGGGTTGCCGCCCCACCCCTCTATATAAAGAGGGCTGGGGGCGCACCACCCCCCACACCTTCCCCTCCAACCCTAGCTGCCCTGCTGCCCTTCCTCTCTCTCTCCCGACTGTTTGTAGGCGAAGCCCTGCTGCAGAAATTCTCCACCATATACACCACGCCGTCATGTTGTAGATCCAATCCGTCTCTCCACCATACTTGCTGGTCCGAGGAAGGAGGAGACGTCGAGGTGCTGCACGTGTGCATCTCACGGAGGCACCGCCACTTGTGGTGCTAGATCGGATCGGATCGCGAGGAGGAGAAGCGAGTACGACTACATCACCCACGTTCCGACGAACGTTCCGCTGTGCGAATCTTCAAGGGTATGAAGATCTAATCCAATCTCTCTCGTTGTTTGCATCTCCTAGATTAGATCTTGGCTTTCCCTCTGTTCGCATCCGTAGAAAATTTTAATTTACTATGCCGCGAAACCCTTCACAAAAGGGACCATGGCACCCCCAACCCACCTATAATTTGCACCATACTATTCAGCATTTATCATTTTTTGCCATACAAAACATAAAATAATTCAATCTAGCCCCCCAACTGTTATCTTTTGTATTTTGGCCCCTCCTACAATATAGTTCAAGGTCCGCTACTGGTCGCTCACACTCCGCCAAGCGGAAGTAGCGGCGGTCGCGGCGGGGTTCCTCCACCCGGCGCACGGCGAGGCGATGGGAGAAGTCCTGGGGACGTGGCGTCGGGGGGCATGACACCACAAAGGAAGGCCGACAGGCCACTGCGCCGGTGGCTCGAGCCGGATCCAGTCGCCTCATGGTCATTCTTGGCCTTCTTGAACCATCCTGGTTCTTCATCATTGGCGGTGGCATCGGCGGCGTAGTGTATCTGGCGATAGTGAGGGGTGGGGAGTGCGGCACCGACGAGCCCAGGGTTAAGTTGCCCCTGCACCCATGAACGGCGCACAGGTTCCCACTCCTTCACCATCAAAGTCGACACGGGAACTCAGGCGGCGTCCCGTCAGTCAGGGTGCCGTCCCGTGGTCCCTGCACGCGTAGTCTGCTCGCGGCCCGCATCATGCACACGTAGCAGTCTGGTCGTGGACACCGACAGTCTGCAAGAGGTCGTCACCATCGTCGCTGTGGCCAAAGGAACGGAGGCCCCGGTCGATTGGGAGTAGGGGAGGTCCAGCACAACGGGAAGGGGAGCTTGGACGGCAAAAGGGAGCTCAATGGCGGCCAACGGCGGGGAAGGGAGCCGGCGGCAGGAACCCTAGCAATAACTTCTATGGGGATTGGAATGCGCTCGGGGGTGACCGACGGGATGGGCTCGGGGGCAGATACCCCGTAAATAATACTAAGTCTAGAGGGCATTCCATCTAGTGCACCCGGGAAGCTGTTGAAAAGCTTGGAAAGCACCCCTAGCCCCACTTCCGCTCAACCGCGCTCGCTAGTTCATTTTCTATCCCAGATTCTCGCAAGCGCTTTTGTATTTTCTACTGTTTGTTGCACCTTGTGATTCTAGACTGCAAAAGCTGAAGCAGAATCGGAAACAAACAGACCCCGGTATGGCTAGCGCTTAAAAAAAATGTACTACTCCCTCTGTCCACTAATATAAGACATTTTAGCTTTTCCAAAAAATAATATCTAGACGTATTTTTTTTAGATTTATCCATTTTAGTGTAAATCTAGTCTACATCTTACATTACTGCACGTAGGAACTATGTGCATCGCTACGTCTCGTCATTCAGAAGTAGTGAAAAAGGATAACCGTGTAGCTTCGTCTACTAGTGTCTAAGGAATCAACTGGAACAAATTAATCTGACACATCAGGATCTTTCTATAGAGATTTCTTTTTCTTTTTGATACAGATTGATTGGTATTACTCGTAGCAGTTCCTTGTTTCATCTAGTCAATTTCTTAAACAAGGCCTAGCCTTTATTTAGGCCTTTTTCAATGGATGTTTCCTAGCACGGTATCATAGGAAAATTGCTTACGTGGCACTATAGTTAATGAAGAAAGAATGTGAGGTTGTATCTCAATGTAAAATTATGGACAAGATTTGTTTGGATTAATTTTTCTAGTTTTATATGCTATGATACCGTATTTTTTTTAAGTAAGATCACATAAATTGAGCAGACAGGCCGCCTCATTAAAAACCCTCAAGTCCCCTTAGGTACCCTGGTAGGGAAAAGAGTGCGTAAGAAACCTGTCGTCCTGAGTTTTTACGTGTTCTTACAGTCAAGAGTGATCAAGTCCCGAACGCAGTCCGGAACTAAAACACGAGAAATATCCGACAGGCCGGACTTTCCTAGCTGGGCTAAAATGTGAGCAACTCCATTGCTCACACAATCCACTTTAACAACATCTCGATAGATTTTTAAGAGCTCCCTCGCCTTAAGGATCACTGGCCAGCTCGCAGAGAGGTCATCCTCCCTCGAAGAGAGTGCTTGAACAGCATATAAACAATCGGATTCCAATGTAGCCTGCCACCGTCTCAAATTAATGAGATGACAAAGACCTTCAAGGCAAGCAAGAACCTCAGCTTCTTCTGCACTACCACAGATGGGTAAAAATTTCCATTCCGAGAGAATTTTCGTCCGTTATGGTCGTGGATGATGATACCAATACCTCCTTTCTTGGATGTCGCATCCCACCCAGCGTCAACATTGGCCTTAATCACACCCTCAGGAGGAACTGTCCAAACCGAGAGGAGTTGAGATGTGTTCTTGTTTCCTGAACCGAGGCTTGCAAACGAGCTATGATAGTTCACCAGAAAATTAACTGAGGCATTGATTGAAGCCTTTCCGTCGCCATGAATGATATTATTCCGATGGTGCCAGACCCGCCAAAGAAGGTAGATAATTAGTGTCCGAGAGTCCGCATGAGCATTGTCAAGCAGATGGAAGAACCAGTCCTTGCCCGAGGGCCAGAAGGCGTTCTCTGAAGGGAGGGTCCAGTGAGCTCGCAGCTCATCTCACAGCCCCCTTGCAAGAGTACAACGCACTAGTGCATGGTGGGTGTCTTCTTATTATTGCCCACAGATGGAGCATATCGGATTCACTGAATTGATCCTTCGGTGCAAGCTACTGAGAACACCAAGGGACTCCGTTGCTGTCTGCCAAGCAAAGATTCACATCTTTTGTGGCACCCGAGCCTTCCACACCAGATCCCATACCTTTCGATCGCCTGTAGGTGCAGTGCTTGAATGTCCTTGGCTCAACCTCCCTAGTGTTTCCTGCATGCCAATGCGATAGGCGGATCGAACACTGAAAATTCCATTTGTTTCGCCGCTCCAAGCCATAAAGTCATCGTGACCCCGAGCCGCGAGTTTGATGCTCAAGATAGTATCCACATCATGGGGCCAACAACACTCACGTATCACTTCTTCTTTCCATGAGCGATTCTCCTGGTCAATAAAGTCGGAAACCCATTTCAGCCGAGATGATCCCCTCTTGCCATCAACTTTCAGGGCACCCGGGCGCGGAAGCCAATTGTCTCAGAAAATTTTAACCATCGAGCATGTACCAATCCTCCATATCACCCCCTTCTTCACAAGCTCTAAACCAAAGACCAGGCCCTGCCAAGTATGCGACTGGTTTTTAATAAAAGCAGTGTCAATTAAGTTCCCGGCTGGATAATAGCGAGCTTTCAGGAGCCTTGCGCACAAACTATCAGGGAACTGCAGCAGCCGTCAAGCTTGGCGTGCTAAAAGCGCCTGGTTAAACACGCGCAGATCTCTGAAACCCGTTCCGCCCTGTGCTTTTGGCCATGTCAGTTTCTCCCAAGATAACCAGTGCATTTTCTTCTTGTTCAACTCATCGTCCCACCAAAAGTTCCGGATAATCTGCTCTAGGCCATCGACCAGTCCAAGCGGAAATTTGAAGACCCCCATAGCGTATGTGGAAATCGCCTGGAGGACAGACTTGATTAAGATTTCCTTTGCACCCGACGACATATATTTTTCACACCAAGCGCTCGCATGCTTAGAAAATTTCCCTTTCGTTATTTTGAACTTTCCCTTATTTAATCTTCCTTCAGGTACCGGCAGGCCTAGATATTTTTCTTCAAAACAGTGAGTCTCGTACTTGAGAATATTTTTCATCTCATCTTGCACAGCTGCCGAGACTTGGTCTCCAAACATTATTGAGCATTTGCCTAAGCTGACAAGTTGACCAGTACCAAGCTCATAATTATCCAGGATGGATTTTATCACTGTTGCTTGCTCCACCGATCCCTCAAAAAATAATAGGCTATCATCCGCGAACAAAAGATGAGATATACCAGGGGCCTTCCGACATATGTAAAGCTCACGAAGGGAAAGGTTTTCGATCTCCTGCCAAATTAGACAAGATAAACCGTCAGCAACAAATAGGAAAAGGTACAGTAAAAATGGATCACCTTGGCGAATGCCCCGAGAAGGAGTGAAGGGGTCCAACAATCCGTTAAAGCGAATAGAGTATCGCACAGTGGTAACACACGCCATTATCCACTGAATCCATTGACCGTAAAATCCCAACTTCGCTAAAACCCCTTCCAGAAACCTCCAATCAACGCGGTCATACGCTTTGGCCATGTACAGTTTGGACGCACAGAAATTCCTACGAGCTGCCGAGCCCGTTTGTATAGAGTGAATGCATTCGAAAGTCATCAATGCATTGTCCGTAATAAGGCGTCTAGGAATAAACGCACTCTGGGTGGGAGCAATAATATCCTGGAGCACCGGTCGAAGCCTGTTTACAAGGCATTTGGAGACCACTTTAAAAATGACGTTACATAAACTTATAGGCCTAAAATCCTTGAGCTTCCCAGGATCGTTTCTTTTCAGAATTAAGACAACGACAGTATGATTAACCCCTTCCGGCATCACACCCATAGCAAAGAAACGTTGGACGGCTTGCACAACTTCTTCTCTCAAAAGGTCCCAGTTTCGTTGCAAAAAGCGTGCCGGGAAGCCATCCGGTCCAGGGGCTTTTAATGGTCCAATTTAAAACAAAGCGTCACTTATCTCCTTTTCCGAGAACTCCATACATAGCTTCTCGTTTATATCCTCCCCCACACAAGCCTGGATGCAGTCAGTGATGATGCTCGGATTGATGATCTCTTCCTTCGTATATAGGGATTGGAAAAAATCAGTGGCTAAATTGCCCATCTCCCCGGAGTCCGACGTCCAGGAGCCATCATCTCTCTTCAAGCATCAAATCCTATTCTTTCGGCGACGCCAGGAAGCCCGCCGATGGAAATACTTCATGTTTCGATCTCCTTCCCTTAGCCAGGCATTCCAGGACCGCTGCATCCATAATATTTCCTCTCTGTAGAGCAACTCATCAATTTCTTTTTTCCAAACCCGTGCAGTAGGTGACACTAGCCTCGTCGGTAAGCAGACATGCAGCTTCCAGACCCGCACGCTTCCTTTCAAGTTCTTTTGGGACTGATTTGAAATGAGTTTTTTTCCATCTATAAAGATTATCCATCACCGATTTAAGGGAGGAAGCAACATCACCAAGGTTAGTCCCCGGAATCCTCCTAGCCCATGCCTCCTCTACCGTCGCAACCAGTGACGGTTCTCGTTCCCATACTACCTCATACCGCCGAATAGGGGCACCTTGTTCATTGTTTGTAGATTGATCAGCCGATAACAGAATAGGACAGTGATGCGATCTAGTTGAGACAATGTGGCGTAGCCTATAGTCGGGAAACATGGCCGACCACGTCGGGGACGCAGCAGCTCTGTCAAGCCTAACCTTAACATTGTGATCTCCCTTCTGCTTGTTGTCAAAGGTCCAGAGGGTGCCAATAAAACCAATATCATGTAGATCGCAATGAGATAACACCTCCCTAAAATCCATCATCAAGCGTTCCGACCTGACAGTTTGGGAAAAATGTTCCTCCTGCCACATTGCTTCATTAAAATCCCCCATCATCAACCAGGGCTTATCAGAACGGTTTTTATCTGACGTAACTTGGTCCACATATGATGACGCTCACTCGCCTTTGGCTCGCCATAAACAAAAGTTCCCCTCCACATATGATCAAATGGGCCACCACTTATATGAGTATCAATATGATGTTTAATGAAAGATAACAGATCCACCTTAACATCTTCGTTCCAATATAGAGCAAGGCCTCCACCTTTACCTTCTCCTTTAACCGAAAAACACTCTTTCATGCCAAGCCTGAATCTGAGGTTCTCCACACGTTCCTTGCTCTGTCTAGTCTCGCAAAGGAAGACTAGACTAGGCTTGTATGTCTGTACAAGACAGACGAGTTCTTGAACGGTCGCAGGTCGCCCCATCCCTCGATCGTTCCAGCTTAAATTCGTCATTGGGCCTAGCGGTCCTCCCCATTGGAGGCCGCCGATTTTGCCAAAAGGTTTAGGTTGTCCTCAGTTCTCCTTAGCTTTGTTCTTTCGCGTGGGTCAACATACAATGTAGGTGGTGGAGGGATCCTTTCCACCTGGGTTGGTCCCGTAGACGGCACTCTTAGTCCCCCAGAATCGATAGCCTCACTTGAGGCATCCATGACAAGCTTCCTACTCACCCCGTCCTTGGTAGTAACATCATCTGATTCTTCAGCTCCTAGCTCAGCCCTTGACGTTTTCATCGGGCTGGTGCATGTGTCATCGAGGTCCACCTCTTTGTCCAATGCTGCCTCTCCGATGATCTTTTCTTGTAAACACCAAAGCTCATGCCACCCTACCAGCGACCCCCCCCCCCCCCCCCCCCGCATTGGAGTTCTTGGGGTGAAGCGCCAAGGGGCCTGGGTCAGTATATTGGTTCGCCTTACTGCCAGCATCCAAGTGCCAAACTGTAGCTGTTTATCATCCCAAACACCATCCCCACACTCCTCATGGTCATGCCCTAGGAGCCCGCATCTCTTACAAAAGAAAGGGAGTTTCTCATATTTAACCATGAGCCTCTACTTTCCTTCTAGAATAGTGAGGGAGACAAACCTCATCAAAGCCTTCTCAGTATTTATTCGGACACGGATATGCACGTAATTACCTTCAAAGAACAGTTTTGGAGCCAGTTGCACTTCCTTTACTTTCCCCAGCTTGCGAGCAAGATTATCCACAACCTCCGGCTTCCGGTATAGTTCTGGTATCCCATGGATCTGAGCCCAGACATGCATACCATTGAAAATGAAATTTTCGGGCGCTCTCAGACCATCGTAATCCTCCACAAGGAGACCAAAGCCGCGAAACGTCCATGGACCCTGATGAACGACCTTCTTCCAGTCTCCAAGGCAGTGCATCTGAAAGATGAAGATATTCTCTCCCGCTTCGCGACAGATTGGATCGCGCGAAAGGTTCCAGATGCTTTTCATCTTCTCAAACAGCGCCTCCACGCTAAATCTGTGGGGTGTTAGAACTCTCCCAATCGCCAACCAGCGAGCGTCGTCCTGGTAGGTCTTGGCATCCTCCACTCCAATCACGACATCATCAAGTTCATCCTCATTCACCTCTAGATGGCTAAGAAGATCCCCAATCTCATCCTCTTTCACCGCCATGGCCGAGCCAGACGAAGCAGCCTCAAAATTTTCAGTCATCAGAAACCCTAGTACGATCTGTTTCTCTAGGCAAACCAACCACAGGAGGACCAGGTTCCAGACTAGAGCAGGGTACGGACGAAGGAACAGCAAGGGGAGAGAGCTCGGGACGGACTCCGACTCAGCTTCCAGGCGATCTCACGGGGGCGACGTGGGAGCCGCCGCCGGAGCAGAGAAACCCTAAGCGAGAGGGAAGTTGTTGATAGTCATTATTTTGTTACAGTCCGCTATGATACTGTATCTAGCTATGATACCAACACAGTCTCTTTTATCATTAATTGCTATGACACATAAGCATTTTGCATGCATGTGGTGCATGATATCCCCATTGGGGCTAGTCTTAAGATACACGACTATCTAGGATAACGAGTTAAGAGACACCCATTGTGAAAGTCTTTAGTCGGTAGTATAGGGGTGCTAAATCGTTCTCGCTGAAGTTCATACTGCACCAATTTTATTGGTTAACATCGCCCTCTTGGTTAACTCATATTGGGATAAGCCCTTCCCCACCAATTGGTTTCCGGTCTAATCCGAATAAAGGAAAGTAAGGTCTATATCGAATATTTATTAGCGTGTTCAATACAGTTTAGAGCTAGTACTACTACATGTATACTCCGAAGTAGTATTATGCCTAGTATTTTCCCAATCGGTAGTAGGATGATTTGACATAGGCAACATAACATGCAAAGTGTCGTTGCTGGTTAACCGCCCCTGCTAACGACGAGACATACGATCAAGGAATATCACGACAAATATACTATACGTGCGCCCAAACCAGTATTCTCGCGTTGCGATGTCTAGATCAATCATTTTTTGGTAGGGACGCTCTAGCTACGGAGTAGTTGTCATTTTTTTCCTCCGCGTTCTTCTCTTACAATCTTGTTTTCCCAGGCCCACGGGATTTTCGACGATACTCCCTCTAGCTAGCTGCAAGAGTTCAAAAAAAATAAAAAGCTAGCTAGCTGCAATGTAGGCATCATGAAGTCTCCGGCTCGACTATTTTCCCATGATTATTTCATTAGTTTAAGCAAGCATGGCTCCCTCCAAATCACTAGTCTAATCTGCCGTACTACGAAGTAGCATTAGCAATTTGTAGCAGGTTTTTGCTCTGATAATCGTGTTTACCTAAAACCTCTGCGTCACAAGGCAGATTAGAAAGAAGAAAGGGTAGAGTAGCCCATGTCTTCCAAGCTAGCTCTTGGAGACCATGCATGACACACACACGCACTTGATCAACAGCTTGCTAAAAAATGTTTCCTGGCGAAAGCTAGTATTGCACTACTGTGCCCGGGCACTGACATGACAGCACACCAGCACATAAAACATTTCCAAGCAGACCCATTAAAAATACACCTTCTCTAATAAAACATATTTAATTAATCCTGCGCGCAGAACCAAGAGAAGATTCATCGACGACCGATGATGATGATGATGATGCAGACCGACATGTCACCCACGTAGCCAGTAGTTTCTCCCTGGCAATGGCACTGGCACTGGCAGCAGTAGTTCGTTTTTTCTGGTGGAAGCACAAGAATCCAGCGGGCAGCTGGTAATAAACTAGTAGAGCGCAAGCAGATGGATCGAGACCAAGGGGCGCCATGTGCTCATCTGGCCAACACACATGCCGCCATGTTTCACCGGACGAATTGACACTGACCGAGTGTGGAACTGTGAGATTTGGAGGAGGAGCCGCTGCCCCCCTCCCATTGGCCGATGTGTGTCAATTTGTTTGTTCTTTTGTGCGAAGAAGAGAAGTTTAATTAAGCAATTGGTACGGTGACAGACTGGTTGATCGGACTTACTCGCTCTGCTCTGGGACTCTGTGATTGTGGTGGATAAAGATAGGAATTTCCGGGCACATTCTCCTGGATCTCGATGCCCCGCCGCCGTGGTGTGTGGCGTCAGCGACGACGGTAAGCAAGCAGATGAGGTTCCGTTTAATACTACTACAGCCATCCCACAGAGATTACCGCTAGTGTCCAGATCATCCATGGGCGGTGAAATATTTTACCACTACTACGAATAGCTGTTAACTGTCTAGGTGCTGCTAACTGTTCACTGGTAGCTAGCTTATTAACAATCCGTTGACAGGTGGTCGGGTGAATACTCAAACCTCAAGTCTCCAATTAGGTGCCGAGGAATCGCGATCAGTGATGAGACCGTGCTGAAGAGTAATTTTCTCAAACAAGGCGTTTCTTACCAGGGAAGCTTTAACGCGGTGCTGTTACCGTCATGCAAGCTGCATCGGTTTGGTGGTAGCTGTCACCATTTCTAAATATCATTATTACTTGCTGCTCGTGGAAACAGTGTAGGCTGTGCAAAACGATTTGGCGGTACAGAGAATTCAACGTTTTCTGTAAATAGGGAAAAATTGCAACGAAAAAAAATGCATGGAAGCTATGGTATTTTCTCATCATCCAAAACCCTTCATACATTAATTCTCTCTTATTATATCCCTGTTGTAAATTTCTCGATATTTCTTGTCTTCCCCATCCATGAGGCAACACTAAATAGCAATCCATACCCGTCTATGAAAGTTCTTTTTCTTTCAAAAATAGACGATTTATATTACTTATTAAAAGGTAGTATAAGTATGACATCTGGCCTCTGCATATCTAAGACGCACACAACCTTGAACCCGTCTATGAAAGTTGTCGGGGATAGGTTTTGTAGGCCTGTAAGCGATGGTTTCGTCTGCGGAGGACGTCTCGGTGGCTTGAATCCTGTAACCTCCAATCCGCAAACTAAGCAGATACTGTGATAGCATCCAATTTGTTAAATTTTATAGTTTTATTATTTGTGATTTGGCAGTTATGGATGTCAATAAGGTTATTTAGTTTAGTAGCATCGTACTACGACAATGGTGAGGTTCAAAACGGGAACGCTCCGAGGTCGTTACCTGATGACAAAATGTGTAACAAATGATGGCCTTGAACCTATCTGAGACGCATATAGTAAATCAACGGGGAGGAAGCGGTGCAGGGAAAGAATGAGATGAAAATTGACCGCGGGAATATGATCGTTTTTCCGTATATGATATGATATGTACGATTACTCGCTTCTAGATGAGAATGTATGTGTGATTTGATCTAGTACATTAAGTTTGCTCCTGGGAAAAATGCCTAAAAAGCTTGATCTGTACAAGCTCATCTCACACACTCACCACACCAACCCAAGCATAGCCACTCCATCTAAACCATGAACATACCAAGCACCCTAGATGCAATGTACTTACTACGAGTAGCCAAAAAAATCCATATTTCGAAAATAAATAAAACACACCAAAAGTAGACATAAATGAATGCGCAGTCCACACCAAGATCTCCATCCTCTCTCCCTTTTCTCACCCGCCACCTCCTCGCTATTAGTACCCGCGACGCAATCTCCCCTGCTTTGCCTCCCACTCCCCCAAGTCCCAACCCCTCGCCCGCCAGCCATCTCTCCGTCCGCCGAGTCCACGGGCTCGGCTGCTCCCCCCTCCTTGTGAAAGCTACAGTAGGACGTGTCTCCGTGAGGCCCAGCCATGGGACCGGCGCCGCGGGAGCCCATGAAGCAGCGGGTGAACCGCTGCCTGCTCCGGCTGTCCGACCGGGACACGGAGGCCATGGCCGCCAACGAGCTGGACGCGATTGCGCGCGGCCTGGACGCCGACGAGCTCCCGGTCTTCCTCGCCGCCGTCTCCGACACGCGGCCCACCGACAAGACGCCGCTGCGCCGGCACTCGCTCCGCCTGCTCGCGGTCCTGGTCGCCGCGCACCCGCGCGACGCCGTGGCGCCGCTCGTCCCCAGGCTCGTCGCCGCCGCGCTGCGCCGGGTGCGCGACCCGGACTCCTCCGTGCGGGCCGCGCTCGTCGACGCCGCGCGCGCCGCGGGGGCCGCGTCCCCCTCGGCGCCCCTTGCGCTCGGCCCGCTCGCCGACGCCGTGCTGCACGAGCAGGACCAATGCGCGCAGCTCTCCGCCGCGCTCGCCGCGGCCGCGGCCGTCGAGGCATCCGCCCCCACCTCCGACCTCGCCGCCTACCTCCTGCCGCTCCTCCCGCGCCTCCTCAAGCTCCTCCGCAGCGCCGCCTTCAAGGCCAAGCCGGCGCTCATCTCCCTCATCGGCGCCGCCTCCGCGGCCACCGACGGCGAGGCCGCCGCCACCGCGGTGCCGTGTCTCCGCGACGCGCTCGCCGGAGACGACTGGGCCGCCAGGAAGGCAGCCGCCGAGGCGCTAGCGCTGTTGGCCCTGGAGCACGGGGACGACCTTGCCGCCCACAAACCCTCCTGCATTGCCGTCTTCGAGGCCAAGAGATTTGATAAGGTCTATAGTTACCATCGTCGAGATATATTTGCCTGCGGTATAATCGTGGATCTACTACTTTCCGTGTTGAGATTTCTAACGCTTTCTTGGCAATGCAGGTGAAGATTGTGCGGGAGTCCATGAACCGGATGATCGAAGCGTGGAGGGAGATCCCGGACATGGAAGAGGATGTGTGCTCCTCCGACGCGCCGCCATCCCAGGCCAGATCTTCTACCACAGGTCATGTGCCGATTTTTTAGGCTCTAGTCACTACTACTACTCTTGTTTTGGAGATTTAAGTAAGTTGTACTCTATAGTTTGGACTTTGGACTTGTGTTTTCTAAAAGGCAAAAGTCGACTGGGTTTGGTGAGACACTAGGCAGTACCGTTCTTTCCTGGTAAATTTGACAAAAGGAATTTCTAAAATGTCCCACTTATTAGATATATATATGCATGTTGTTACACATTTCTTGAATTTCCTACCCACATGAGTTCTGACAGTGTTTGGTTTTTGTAATCAAACAGATAGTGCAAGTGATGCTCGATACCCGGCTGATTCCCTAGGCTCCAACTCCGTCAAATCGGTGACAAAGAGGAACATGCTGCCGGCAAGCAGGTCTCCCCCATCAGATGCATCGCGCAACGTCAGTAACAGGAGGACGAGCCCTCCTTCCATCAGAAACAAGAAGAGTTCGTCGCCTTCGCGCGGTGGCTGCGATGCGGACCAAGCCAAGAAATACGACTACAAGGTCGATGTTACAGTCGCACCGGATGCCACCCCGATCAAAACGGTGACTGAGGAGAAGCTTCTGAAAGAGGGTAATGTTAGAGCAAGGCTTGAAGCGCGGAAGATGCTTTTCCAAAAGAGTGGTGAGAAGGGGTACAAGAAGTTGGCCGGGCACAAGTCAGGGTCTAGAGTTGTTCCATACAACGGGGATGATGCTGACTCGGAAGAGACTACCGTTGTCGAAGATGGGTCTGAGGAGTTTCAGTCGGACGAGCCTGAGGAGTTCGAGTCGGCTCACAAAGATGAGGACCTGTCGAAGATCAGGATGCAGCTAGTTCAGATTGAGAATCAGCAGACAAACTTGCTTGATCTTCTCCAGGTAAATTTCCCTTGCTATGTTGTATGTCATGTCTTCAGAACCAAATGAAACCCTTAATTATTTGGATTCATGCAAGTACTTGGCTACTGGGCTAGCCCGATACATCTCCAATGTCTAATATTGGATAGACTCGAGGCTTATGCTAAACTAATTAAAAAAAATGAAAAAAGTGAGTTGAGAAAGCCATTCTCAGAAGTAAAAGGCAAAGATAGTTGATTGCATACTTTTAGTCAACATAAACATGGGTGCAAGCTCATGCATTCCGTCGGGGTTTTCAGATAACATTTGTGGATGTTGAAGTTGGTCTAGTGCGCAGAACTGACCAATGATTATTGGTACGATTCATGCATCCATTGAATGTGTCTTAATGGCACTAGTACATCAAGACATGGGCAATGGCATGTTATGGGGGAAACCTGGACAGGTGCATCCCATTTAGTGCCTACTATATGCCAATGTCTTAATCAGCACAACTGTTGAAGCTTATTATGGTTTTGTGTTACTTTTTCACATAATCCACCAAAAGCTATCTGTACACTTTTCCTCTCTTGTTCATCAGAGACCGATACCACATCTAACACTTTGATTGCCTTTGTTCAACAGAGATTTATGGGGAGCTCCCAGAATGGGATACGTTCCTTGGAGACACGGGTGAACGGTCTGGAACTGGCATTGGACGAGATCTCGCGTGATTTGGCTGCCTCTTCAGGAAGGATGCCAAACAGTGAACCTGACATGAACTCCTGCTGCATCCTCAGCCCCAAATTCTGGAGGAAAAATGATGGCGGTAGATACTCTTCAAGGTACGCCGTCACCGACATAGCAAACTACCCCGAGGAGAGCAGAACAACTCAGAAATGGGAGAGGCAGAAGTTTGGAGTTCAGGGTGGGTTCGTCACCAACCCATTAGCAGAGACAAACACTTCATCATATCTAAGGAGCTCGGTGGTTGCTCATGAAGGCAGGAGGCAGAATTCAGCCCAATACAAGTCGAGGTAGGTAAGTCGATCGATGCGAATTTTACCTCGGTATCTTCTGCAAGTAAAGTCCACGCGATTAGATATGGTAGGTATGCCAACCAGATGTGCTAAGGACACGTTGAAAATCTGACAATAACATCCCAACTTAGAAATAGCTGTTTTCTTGCATATAGCATTTCAGAGCTGTCTAATTTGTGGTACCATTCCTACATCATGCAATGCATTTCCACAGAAATTTCCTTTTAGTTATGATGACAGCTTCCTTGTCATTTCGTGCCTACCCACAATTATTATTGAATTTCCTGTTATAACATATCCTCAGGAATTAATGTATTTCCTTCCTATCCATTTTTATTCAGGACGGGTTAGGCGTGACAAAGATGCCCCATCTGAACTCTGAACCACCTGCATTATTAACACAAGGCTGGAGTATCTGAAATGCGTCACTTCACTGCATTCTTGGAGGCTTTTCTTCTTTTCTCGAGAGTTCAAAGCTGAGTTGTACATGAATTATGGAGTTTTCTTTGCGAGTTGCTTCGACAATTCGGACCCCTGCGGAACAGAGCCTCGGCTCTGAAGGAAGACCCTCACTGTGTGGTTGTGTTATACATCCGGTGGCCCCTGAGACGGCCGTTGCAGGTGTACCGAGGGTAAAAAGCATGTGGAGTTTTAGATCTTAGTCTACGGATGTATCTTGTACTGCTTGTACATAGTTTGGATACAGCAGTTCCTATCTGCGTGAGATGCATTGTGAACAAATGTTCTTGAGTATGCTCATGCTGAGATCGTGAAAGCATAAGATCCAACAACGCTGGCCTGTCCTTGTGCTTGATTGCCAGTGTCTCTTGGTGTTGCTTGTTAACAGCTACTCCCTCTGTTACACAATATAAAGCCTTTTTAGCAAGATGCTTGGCTTATATTGTGGAACATAGGGAGTGCTTTAAGAGTATCTCCCGACGTTCGACAGAAGCGTCGGATGTCGAACGTCGGATTGGTCGCTTGGGGTAGGACGTTGCGTTTGGGGCACGCCTACACGCCTGTTTCTAGCCACAACTCCCAAACAGCGTCCCAAATTGAATTTTATTTATTTATTCACGTATAGTATTTTATTTTATTTATTCACGTCTAGTATTTGACATAAGCCATACATTTATTTTGCAACAATTCACATAAATTCATACAATCCAATGAATTCAAACAATACAAATATATAAATAAATTGTAGTTTAATTTGATCAAGCCTCAAGCACATTTGACTTTCCACTGATCCTCTACGGATGCTTTATGAGATCATTTTGCAGTTGCTCGTGAGCATCGGCATCACGGATTTCTCCGTGCATAGCGATAAAATCAGCAAAATCTCCGGGCACCTGGTGACCAATAGGGGCAAGAGGACCCTAACACTCATAGGGGCTGACATCCATCACTGGAGTCTCATGCTTATTCTCGATAATCATGTTGTGCATGATCACACAAGTATTCGTCACCTTCTAGATAAGAGTAGAGCACCATACAATAACAAATCAAGATTGGAGAACACTAAATATCCGCTCGACATCCTTCCAATAAGCATCTTGGCGTGAAGCAAAGTGAGATTCCACCGGACCTAGAGGAGTGGGGATTGGCTTGACAAATATCGCCCATCTTAGATAGATGACGTCGGCTAGGTAGTACCTTTTGGTATAAGGGTGGCCATTGATGAGTATGATCTTTCATTAGTTTGGCAAACACAGGAGAGCGCTATAGCACGTTGATATCATCGTGTGATCCCTCCATGCTAAAAAAATGCATGCTAAATCAACATGTCTTGATATGCCATAGCTTCAAAAACCACAAGTCTTGATTTCATAGTGGAAGGAAAGGGGTGTCTAGAAAGAGGCGTGAATGGGCTGCGATCACGATAGGACTAGGACGCTAGCAGGTGGTACCCTTCTGGCTTTTTTCCTACATGGCGAGGGCCAATGCTTGTGTCCCATATGGATCGGGGATGGCCTCGGTGCGGCGGACACCCTATTGGGCCGCACCAGACCAAAAAGGGCTTGGGCACGCCGGGTAGAAAACAACATTTGTCTTGCAAGATGCTGTATACATGTCCGGGAAAACAGTAATATTGCTGCTAGTAAAAGTTTCCCAAGAGCTCTACCCAGCAATCAAAAACCTGAAAGGTTTACTAACACCCGGTGTCAAAACAAACTATGCCCTATTGCCCTAATGTCTTCCGGCAACAGCTAAATAATTTATTTATTTTGCGTTGCTTGAGTTGTTTACATCCTCGTGTCATAATCTCACTTTATGCGAAATATGATGCATCATGTATCTTCGACGTAGAATGCAGCTCAGCTACTGTGAGGTGAACGGGCCAGCACCAACTCAGATCTTTATGATACTAGTAAAGGTAAAGATACAGAAACGGTAGGCAAGAAACAGATCTAGAAATCCTAAAACAGAACACCGCGTCCTACTTGCAGTACCAAACACTGAACAAACATTCGCAAGACTAGTAGCAACCACACTGATACCTGACAGAACCTACCACGTCCTAGTTTCAGTACCAAACACTGAACAAACATTCGCGAGACTTGTAGCAACCACACTGGCGCATATGCACCTGACAGAACCTGGGCGCGCCTTTCAGCAATCTACAGAAAATGCATACGAACTGAATTTGCAGATACATGTGGTCAAACTATCTCATATCTTATCCAGCAGGTTCCTAGCTAGTACAAAACTCAGATGCAAAAACGATATATACGAAACCTGTTCTGATATACTCCCTCCGTTTGGAAATATAAGTTTGAACCTATACACTAAAACGTGTCTAGATACATCTCCTTCACAAACCTAAAACATCTTATATTTCCAAACGGAGGGAGTAGGTCCCTATCATGAGCCGGAATAGCACGGCACAACAGTGAGCGCAAAGCTGGAACAACAGTGGAGGCAACTGCACATAGAAATGCAAGCTACTTCGATTAACTTGCGCTCCAAGTTGCCGGAGAATTTCAATTCGTAAAGTCATAATCACCAGGGAGAAAATGAAGTATATGCACCTTCGCTGATTGAAAGAAAGGCTGCAATCAAATAACCAGGCTGCAATTCTCAGGGTAATGTCCAGAGAGCTTCCAAAAAAAAAAAAACGCCTGTATGTATAGAAAACATCTCGACAATCACCTTCATCAACTGTATGTCAGCCAGATGAACACATATACATGCGGCAGAGCAGGTGTTCCAGCACCATCAAGATGCAACTACCAACTATTCCAAGTAGATCCTTCTCCAGTTAGTGTCAAAGCAGTGTCGATGTATTGTTTTGACATACTATTCTTCCGGTGATGACGGTGGCTGTAGGTCTAACCTGTATGCCTGAATTTCCATTGGTGAGATGAGAACGTTACCCTCCTGAGCTACATCGCCAAGTTGCTCGAGATACCCTAGCATTTCAGGGTCATCATTTAAGAGGTTCAGAGAGGTTGCCTTCACATTTAAAACCGATAGATCTTTGAACATGTCGAATAGATTTACAGGCTCTTCCCCGATACTTGTACACTGTAACGCACCCCTTTTGCAGTACGATGCATCCCAGCCCCTCCTCTGCAACAGCATAGCAAATCGTGGCTCAGCTGCTTCAGCATGCGGAAATTTTAGAGGCTGAGGGACCTTCAAGTTGACGACGTGTACATCGCAGGGTAAAGAAGTAGCTAATGGCGCAAACGTCTGTTGAGCAAGCTTGAAGGACTTTTCAAGAAGTTTTTTGCTCACAAAAGCATGCATTGGGTAGTTCAGGTGTGCCCCCACTTGGTGGGAGAGGATCGACGGTTGAAGAGTAAGCAAACTGTGAGATTTAGGCAAAGCAGACACGTTAGACTCCCTGAGGAGATGGAAGATCACATTCATGGGCCGGTTGTCCATTACCCCTTGCCCCAAACCACGACCATCGTCCCGGACCAGCCTACGATCCAACATAATCTCCAACCATCCATTTTTTAAGCTTGCTGCCCCTAATGATTGCTTGGAGTGTACTGAAAACCGGCTGCCAAGCGAATCCTGTAGGAAGGCAAGTGAAGGCATTGGGTAATAATTGCCCTGCAAGGGGATCTTATCATATGTCTGCCTCCTACTCATCTGAAAGCCATTCAGATCAGAATAGAACACTCTCTGGTTGTCAATACCTGTCTTGTATCTGACAATCAGCTCCCTGTCATCAAATGCACGACCTACAAGTTCAACATGGTATTCCTTCTCAATTAGCATATCCTGTATAGAGTCCCCACAACTATAAATGCGTGTGCTATGTGAGAGAGGTGACTTATCCCACTCCGTCTTTGGAAGGGAATGGGCTTCCTGAACCAATGGCCCTTCAGTTAGGATGAAATATCCTCCTTCCTTAACAATTGGCTGTGCTTCCCCAATAGGTTTGAACAAGTATGCCCCACTTCCACGACTGCTGTACATGGCAATTTCTTCACCTATCTCAGTTTGTTCCCCATGTTTGTGACGAGTTACTTTCTGGAGGAGGCCATGACTTACATCAAAAGAAAGAGTATGATAAGAGTTCTTCACCTCCACAGTTTTGCCTTCAAGATTTGAACACTGATATGGTTCAGGACAAGAAAATTCTTGGGAAGCTGTGAATGCTTTTACTGCCGCAGGAGCAGCCTTTTCACAATCCTGGCCAGTGGCCACATAGTACGTCTCTAAACCCAGTGCAGGAACAGAAGCTCTCCAATAAAGACGGTGCCGACCAGTAGAAATCTTTTCACCACTGACATACTGCCACTCGGGGGAAATTTGACTTTTCAAACAGGACCCACTTGAATTGAGAACAGATACATCAGGATTGCTTACAACAATCATAACAATCTCATTCCTTGTTTGCTCTAATGGGTTAAAAAGGACAACAGAATGTGCCTTCCCTTCATGAGGCTTGAGAACCCTATGCACAGGTTGAACATCAAACTTTGACCGTTCCTGCACCGGCTCAAAATGTGATAAAATGGTAGGATCAGATCTATCATGGAAATCTCCCAAAAGCACTTCGACTGCTCTGGACATAAATAGCTGCAAGTCTTGCAAAGAAGTGTGCATTCGAGTCCCATAGTCCACTACAACATGATCCTTAGCTGTGCCAGTCACCCCATCATGATGCTGAAAAAGTGCCAAATTCCTCCTTGCCGCTGTTAGTTTGTGAGAGAAACTGATGGGAAGTTTTGCACACTGAAATCTCTGGCAGTATCCAAAAACAAATGAGCTCAGGATCTCTGAGGCACGGAGTGTCTGCTCTAGAACACGGTCAACTGCTTTGAAGAATGGCCTTGACACATAGTAACCACTCCAGTAATCCTGATTTCTATCAGCATACGTAAAGAAATCCCCTGAAAGAGTTGGAAAACCTTGCAGCTCAACAGAACCAACTTCCCCAGGGCGTGAATAGTTTATCTTTTCAGCTTCATCTCTTAGTGTAGAGAAGTAATCCTCCAGGGTCCCAAATTGGATTTCAGCATTCAGATGAGGATTAGAGTTTATGTAATCGAAAAGCTTTTCATAATTACGGAACTGTGCTTCTGCTTCCTCGGTATTAACATACCGGAAATCATCTCCCAAAGGAATGAGAAGTGTATTTGTTCTGTACAGGGTTGACTTTTTCCTGTATTGATCTAGAAGCTTTGTTGCTCTCTCTTGCACATTGTTCGAATCTGTTTCAACTGGGTCAAATCTCCATGGGCAAGACTCATAGCTGAAACCACGCATTCGAGCAAAGTCAAACTGGCAGCAGACAGCTGGCTCTGGTCCGCAGGTGTGTGGTATGTCATAAGAATAGAAGGGCATCATGTGAACAAATATGTCAGTCGTTTCCTCGATATCCCAGTTCTGCCTCCACAAATATTCAAGATTCTGTTTCATTGCAAGCTCCTTCTTCAGCTCATAGTGTGTTCGCTGGATTAACATATTATGAAAACCCATTCTCCTTAGTAGATACGCCATGGTAGATGAATAGCCAAATGGGTCAATGGACCAAGAATTTTTAGGAACAACTCCAATGGTCTCATTGAGCCACATGTTCCCCTCCATCATCTGAGGTAAACAAAATTACAAAGTCATATTACATTGCACCAAATAATCAGTTCAACCCATATTAGAAATATATTGCACCAAAAATTAGTATACTTCATTGTTCATATGAACTTGCCATCGAGATAATAAATGTAACTGCATATGGACAGTGAAATTTACTATTGGTTCTATCTATTAGCTAGTTTGTCCCAATATGTTTTTTCGGGTGTACTATCAAACATAGACTAAGATGGTATCAATCATAACTATTATAACTTAACGTAACTGGAGGACAGAAGAAGTAGGGTGTCAAGTGGGATCCCACCAAAATCCCACTTCTAGTTCATTTGCCAAAATCTAGTGTAAAATTTTGCTCAAAATTTGAACTAGATTTTGAGAAATGAATTAGAAGTGGGATTTTGGTGAGATCCCACTTGACACCCTAAGAAGAAGGTCCATTAGTACATTTCTAGACTGATTAAAAGCATGATCAAAACATCAAAAAGCAAGATCGAGTGCAGCTTAAAAGCATGGTTGTTAAATAGCATTAGAACATAGATTATATAAAAAACCATCCTACTAAGGTGGTTCCTTGATTTGTACAGTTCATTCTTTTTCGTATTTTCAGCACAATGAGATACACAATAGGGAAAGAACAAAGAACAGTTAATTTCATGAATCAGGTACAGACGAAAATCATAACATGACATAATTAGAATACAGGAGATCAGAAACATAGTGAAAACCATAAATAATACTGATGATTTGAGTACACTTGCCTGCTCTATGATGGCAAAATAGTGGGAGTTTGCCTGCATTCAAGAAACAGCGGGATAATAAGTATCTTATTTTAGAAATAAATACATTACATGACAAAATCATGTGAAAAGAAGTCTGATGAGCAAACATGTCATGTCTAAAGATAAACAATTCAGAGGATTAAACAACAACATACAGAACTCAACAATTCAGATTATTATTCTCAAGGTGCAACAAACATAGCATAATTTTGCCATTGTATACTCATATTTATGTTAATATATACTGACTTACTGACATAAATAAGCTCGAAGCAGAGATGAAATACTGAAGGAAAAATATATGAAACATGTCAATGTCGTTTGTGATCCTTTAGCCATGGTGTTAAAATGTTGAATCTCCTCCACCAATAACCAGTATGCTAGGTACAGTTTCTTTTAGTGTGTGTATACTGTAGTGGATAGTTCAAGTAGCATCAAGCACATGCTCTTGCAATTTGCAGGTTTCTAAACCATGGTGAGGGCAGGCAGCTCAAAACATTTGCATATACACAGCATCGCCAACACAGTAATACCAAAAAATGATGGGTAAGCATCAATAATGAGCCAGTTAGGTAAAACATGAAATGAAATACATTACATGTATGGCCAAGCCACAAATAGAAACATACGATGCCAAAATTAAACAACACTAGAAACAAACATAAGCTATGATATACTCCTAAAACCCTATCTAAACCACAGAATTGTGCCTCCCTCACCTCATCGTTCATGACCCAGCCACCACTGACAATCTCGAGCTGCCCATTACGCACGAGGTTGGCGAAATCCTCCTGCTTCTTCCGCGGAGCGTCACGCCACCACCTCTCCAGGTACGACATCTCCTCCCATATGAATTTCCTGCGTGAATCCTACACGACGAGGCAAAATTTGACATGAGAAAACACGATCAAGACCCCGACACAACGTCTGGCATGGAGATCTCGATCGACCTTGGAGAGGGACTCGATGATGGTGTCGAGGATGTGGCGCGACTGGCGCTGGTAGTACTCCTCGACGGTGTGGATCCAGCCGGGGTCGTTGTGGGAGTGGGGCGCGACGAAGATCTTGAGCTTCTCGGCGTTCCACTCGTCGCCCTTGTAGGTGACCTCCCACCCCTGCTTCCACGGGCCGCCGTCCACGTCCTGGAACTGGATCCGGTCGTACAGGTCCCTGGTGGTGATGTCCACGGGCGCCTCCCGGCCGGCCCTCGCCGCCACGGCGGCAGCGGCGGCCTCCGCCGCCACGGAGTCGCGGCGGAAGGCCGGCCTGCGGGTGAGGCGGGCGCGGGGCCGGTTGGGAGACGGCGAGGCGGAGGACCGGGAGGTGGGGAAGCCTAGGCGGATGAAGGCGAACAGGAAGAGGAAGAAGAAGAAGGCGGAGGCGAGGTAGAGGACGCGGCGGGATGAGGAGGAAGAGGAGGAGGAGGCGGGGTGGGGCCCGCGGCGGCGGGATGAGGCTGGGGAGGAGAGGGTCTTGGAGCGCAGGTGGTGCGCCTTCGGCTTGGAGGTGGTCGGCAGGAGGGCGCCGGGGCGGCCCCCGCCTGAGAAGAAGTGCATCGCCGCCGCCGGCGGGGAGGAAATGGTTTTGGGTCGTGGAGTCGGGCGGCGGCGAGTGAACTGAGCTCGCGCCGAGGCTCGCGGTCGCGGGGTCGTTCTGAACTTCTCTGATTACCTTCTCCGGTCCTGCGATATTTCTGGGTGCTCCGCGGGTTAGCGTGCAACGGGGTGGTGGGACCCCACGAGGTATCGCTCACTGACAGATGGGCTCCTGTGTTTGGTTTCGTGTTTACGGTGGCGGAATTTTCAAGTCTGATATCGTGCAGGTTCCACAGTAGGAAAGCGAGTGATGAATTAGCAGCACAAGTTGGTCGATGTGGTTGACTTCTTTAATTGTTCAACATATTCTTTGCCATGAAACGTAAGTTTGTCTTACATGTAGAAGGGGAGTGCTACGCCGTCTCCGGGATGAAGTCCTTAACCGTTAGATCAACCAAATCAACGTCCAAATCTTATACGTCGCGTTTTTCTACAATATAGTCTTTTTTATATGTAGCAAAACCTGGTAAAAATAAAAAAGCTGGTGACGAGGGTTTGACTCGTCAATGCTCATTGTTATGGACTTGAGTCTGGAGAAGATAGGGATGCTGGAAGTGGAGAGACGGTTAACATGCAAGCAACATGGGGACACGAGGTTTACCCAGGTTCAGGCCCCCGGAGGGAAAACTCTACTCCTGCTTGTCTGTTCTTAATTACAGCGGAACCGAAGGTTACAGGGGATGCGCAGATGCGATCTGGCATGAGGTGTGTGTATGAGATGAAGAGATCCTTCTCGTCGTGCCCTCCTGACCTTTATATAGATAGGCTAGGTCCTGGGGTAGGTCAAGCCGGTTACAGGTTTAGGGTTGAACCTTTTGAAATTCTATCTACAGTCGTGTCCTTCAAGGAGTCGAATTTGTCATGGGCTTGGGCCACCCGAAATTTTCTTGGACGGCAAGTCTTCACGTGGTCTTTTCCTGGGTTGGACCGAGTATGCCAATGTTATGCACCCGTAGTGTATATCCATGTCAGTAGCCCCCGAGTATTCAGTCGAATCGTGGATTCGACTGGAGACTCTATAATATTTCATGTGCTTCTCATTCGAACCTGCCTTTTAGGTAACTATGTTTAGTTCATATGAATTATTGATACGTGTGTCTGACTCGCCCGACGGATCAGGGTTAGTTAACTGTCATAGAACAAAACAACACGATCTTCTTCAGACTTGAGTCCCCGGACTTGAATCCAGAACAATTGCTGGTGTAATTCGACTCGGGCCGCTGAGGTCTTACAGGAATCGAATTCTAGTGTCTTTTAAGTGATGTACCCAACGCGTCCGTCGGGATTTTTATCGTGCATGTTGACACGAGAATTTACTGGCAGAGCGTAGTCGGGTGCGTTACCAGGCCATCAGATGATATCTGTAGGACTTATATTTGCGTCGCAAAAACATTATCCAAAATTTTATCACCGCGAAGGTGTTTCGGGTGACCAAGGAGTCTGCTTCTCACTTAGTGTTGATTAGGGAAAAGCTACCAAAAAGGTTTTGTTATTTTGATCCGAAGGATCTCATTCGAATAATTCATAGAGTGCGCGACCAGCGCTCCCTATAGGAGTAGCCCCCGGGTGTCTGTTCGAATCGTAGACTCGAGCGGAGACTTAGTTATGCGGACGTTAATCCACGTTAATATGCTTTCGAATGCGCGACCAGCGCTTCCTATGGGAGCAGCTCCCGAGTCCGTAGTGGGGTCGCAGACTCGACGGAGGACTCGAAGATCTTTTCGAGGTGCCGTTACCATTATAGTTTCTCAGGTGCGCGGTCAGCGCTCCTGATAGGAGTAGCCTCCAACTAGTTGGTTGAGTCGTAGACTTGAGTAAGTACTTTATGTGCAGTCGAAATCTTCGAGTCGTTGCTGGCTTTGCTTTGATGATGTCATTACTGACGATTGGTAAGCTCAACCGTCTGCAGCAGCAGAGACGATGCGACAGGACGATCATGGGCCCACCATCTGACTGGAATTTGACTAGTCACACGTAATCGTGACAAAAATTATGGTGCCTCCTCGATTTTCGTGCATAGTGGGCGGCGTGCTTGTGACAGTTCAGGTAGATGTTGACATGTGTATGATTAGATCTTGGGAACGCGTTAGGGCTTCTGCATCAACAGCTCTGTTTCATCATCCTCGCCCTTTTATACCGTGGGAAAAAATAGAGAAGTTTACCCCTTCGTCAGTTGCTTCTATCTTCCACCATTACTGCCATTTCTTGATCTCTTGCGCACTGGACATCCTCCGTGTCTTCCCTTCCTCCTTTCTCCATTCGCACCGCCACGCTCGCCGCTCCTCGATGGGCAAGATGAAGAGTTCGTCCGCTGTAGCGGGCTCGAGCGCCACTGGTGCCGCCAAGAAGGTCGCTGCTCCCAGATGCACCACCGACGGCGGGTGGCGGCGCACGGAGATGAGGGAGTCGGACTTGCGCAAATTGCGTGAGGCCGGCTTAATTTCCAAGACCAAGGGCGACGCCCTCCTACCGGACCAGGAGGTAATCCCGCGCCCACCCGAAGGGTTTCGGGTTATGTTTTATGCGTTTGTCATCCGCGGTCTCTCTTTGCCCTCCCACGAATTTCTTCGTGGGCTCCTTTTTCTCTATGGGATTCAGCTTCATCATATGTCTCCCAATTCTCTTCTCCACATCGCCTGCTTCATTACCCTTTGCGAGTGCTGGCTCGGTATCGAGCCGCACTTTGGCCTCTTCTGTAGATTCTACTCCATGAAGAGGCAATCTGGCACTGGTGGTGTTTATCCACTAGGAGGGTGCGGGATTTCCATCCGCTCCTCTGTCCAGTTCTTCTCTTTTCATCTTTGCGAGTCCGTCCAGCAGTGGCAGAGGAAGTGGTTCTACATCCACGACGTCAAGCTGGATGGTCAGCATTACGGGCTCGCTCCCTTCGACTCCACCCAGAAGGTCACCCGAAAGCGTTCGTGGTTGAACAACATTTTGGAGGGTGAGTCTGAAGAAGTGGAGAAGCTGTATAAGCGGGTGGAAACTCTGCAACTGGTTCGAGGCAAAGAGGTCAACGGTGTTGACATAATGCGCACCTTCCTCAAGCGTGAGGCCGGCTTAATTTCCAAGACCAAGGGCGACGCCCTCCTACCGGACCAGGAGGTAATCCCGCGCCCACTCGAAGGGTTTCGGGTTATGTTTTATGCGTTTGTCATCCGCGGTCTCTCTTTGCCCGCCCACGAATTTCTTCGTGGGCTCCTTTTTCTCTATGGGATTCAGCTTCATCATATGTCTCCCAATTCTCTTTTCCACATCGTCTGCTTCATTACCCTTTGCGAGTGCTGGCTCGGTATCGAGCCGCACTTTGGCCTCTTCTGTAGACTCTACTCCGTGAAGAGGCAATCTCGCACTAGTGGTGTTCATCCACTAGGAGGGTGCGGGATTTCCATCCGCTCCTCTGTCCAGTTCTTCTCTTTTCATCTTTGCGAGTCCGTCCAGCAGTGGCGGAGGAAGTGGTTCTACATCCACGACGTCAAGCTGGATGGTCAGCATTACGGGCTCGCTCCCTTCGACTCCACCTAGAAGGTCACCCGAAAGCGTTCGTGGTTGAACAACATTTTGGAGGGTGAGTCTGAAGAAGTGGAGAAGCTGTACAAGCGGGTGGAAACTCTGCAGCTGGTTCGAGGCAAAGAGGTCAACGGTGTTGACATAATGCGCACCTTCCTCAAGCGTCGGGTGTAGCCGCTCCAAGCGAGAGTGCACCCGATGTTTTTGTATGCTGACGCAAGCGACCCGACAAGGGTTTTGCCGGAGGAGATGTCTTCGGCTTATGTTGATAGGGCGCTTTGGCCTCTGCTAAAGCACAAGGCCGACGAGGACCTTCCGGGGAAGTTCTTGACTTCTCCGTTTAGTGCGAAGAAAGCAGTCCCTCAGGTTAAACCTGTAGTTGCATGTAATACTTTTTGAGTGCTTGTTGTTTGTTATTAATACTCATCTTGTTTCGTCTTTTGTCTTCAATTTGCAGGGCTATAAGGTAGCGGTAATGATGCCCCCTCTGCCTGAAAAGTACTCGGCTGTGCCGGATAATGAAGAAGCAGAGTCGGACTCCGAACTCCCTCTTGCATAGTCACCTTCCTTGCAATCCCCCGAGCCGAGCGAAGGGTGGACTCGTAAGAGGTCCCAGAGTGAAACTTCGGATGGGGCGACGCCGCCAACGCCAAAGGGTCCCTCCTTCCTCAAGCATCACAGCAAGGATGGAGGTGCATCCTCCTCCCCCATTGCGGTTGTGCCTGTTCGGGCGATGGTCCCTCAGCCGCCGGCCAAGAAGAAGAAGAAGGAGAAGAAGGAGGCTCATGTCTTCAACCTGTTAGACATACCATCGTAAGTTGCTCTGACCGAGTCTTGTTTTTTGCTGATGTGCTCAGTATTAGCTTGTTGTTGATTTGATTTCTCGTAAGGGCTAGTAGTAATCACTCGGAGGAGTCCCTCGAAGAGATGTATGTGGAATCGAAGCCTGCCTCTTCGTTCCCCAAGATGGTGGCCAACTCCGACGATGATCATTCGAGCTCCCTGCGCCAAGGGGCTCGTGCGATCGTTGCTTGGGAGACACAAGGAAAACCTTCTGAGTCCCCGGCTAACCACGTAAGTATCTTTCTTCTTTCGCGTGGGCGAGCCCCCGAGCCCTTTATTCATTGGGTGTGTTGAATTCATCGCAGCCCTTTTTCTGTGATGCCAATCGCCTAATCCAGCAGCACCTTTCTCTAGAAGGCAACCTCAAGCAGCTCCAAGGTGCGGGTTTCTTCTTGTTTGATTGCAAGTGCTTGACATAATATTTTCTTGTGTTCATCTTTCATTGCATGATGCTATAGATTAGAACAACGATGCCCTCCGCAAGCTGAACGCTCTTGAAAAGAGTCTCGGCCAAGCGAAGAAGAAGGCAAATATGCTGTAGAGGCCCTCCAGGATTAGCAAAAGGAGGCCGAAGACCGTGAGTGATACGTCAAAAACGTATCTACTTTCTCGAACACTTTGCTATTGTTTCTTCTCTAAACTTGTGTGATTTGGGTAGAACTAACACGAATTGACGCTGTTTTCAGCAGAATTACCTTGGTGTCTTGTTTTTGTGCGGAAAATGAACTATCAAGAAAAATCCCGGAAAATATACCAAAAATTATATTTCACCAGAAGATCCACGGAGCCAGAAGAAGAGACAGAGAGGAGTCCTGGGGGCCCACACCCACCCCAGGCGCGAGCCCACCACTGGTCGTGCCTGGAGGGGGTGCAGCCACCCCAGGCACCCCCTCGGCCTCTCTCTGCGCCTATAAGTTGCCTTTCGACCAAAAAACGAGGGGGGTTTGATACGTTGGAAACGTATCTATAATTTTTTATGCTCCATGCTTGTTTTGTATCTACTTTTTTTTGCTTGTCTACACTTTGAGGTGGTTTTCTGGTACTAACCTATTAACAAGTTGCAACAGTGCCAGATGCTTGTTTTCTGCTGTTTTTGGTTTCAGAAAAGTTAGTAAAGAAATATTCTCGGAATTGGACGGGACAAACGTCAAAGTCAATTACTTTCCGTGGGGAACAAGAAGTCCAGAAGAGAGCCGGAGGGGCCAGTCAGGGGGGAAGACCCACCCCAGGCACGGGGGCAGGTGGGCCCACGCCTGGCTAGGGTTTGGTGGCTCTGGCCACCTCCTGGTCTCGCCCCTTTTCCTATAAGAAGCCCCGGATATAGAAACCCTGAGTACCCGATCAGAAATCCACGAAACCATCTGTAGCCTCAGCCACCATCGTCCCTAGATCGAGGGGGGATCTGAAGTTCTTCCCGGCACACTTTGCTTAAAGCTGTTGTCTGTTGCTTGCAACTTAATACTGGAGGGGGTTCGAAACCTCAAGGTGGATTTCTAGTCATAGATGCAGCTAGATGGCGGTCTATGTATATTGTTGTATTGCCCAATTAACCTCATAGGATCTTTCTGGCTAGTAATTGCATTGTTATGCCTTGCTCAGTTCCTGTCAATTGTCCCGCTGTAATTTGTTTACCCTTTATGCCATGTTGTTTATCTAAGGAGAGCACCTCTAGTGAACCATGGACCCCGGTCCAATATTTACCATTGATACATCCTCCACTATTACTTGTTTACTTGCTGCAAACCATTACCTTTCACACCATACGTTTAATCCTTTGTTATAGCAAACAAGATCCTTTATACCCTGAAGGACACCCTAAAAGAATTGAGCAGGACTCCCAACAAGGTGAGAGTAGTGGAAGTCCTCGTAAGAGAAAGAAAAGGAAACATAAGACAGTTGAGGAACCACTTGAACCTGCTGTAGATCCTAATAGTATATCTGTCTCTGATGCTGAAACTGAGAGTGGTAATGATAAAAATGATGCTCCTGATAAGGAGGAAGGTAAGGAAGAACCTGAGAATCACACTAAGAACACTAGGTACACAAAGGAAGATTTTATTGCTAATAAACATGGTAAAGAGAGAACCTTGGGTGCAGAAACCTATGCCTTTTCCAGGTAAGAAACACAAGTCAAAAGAGGAAGAAAACTACAACAAGTTTTGTGAGTGGATGAAACCTTTATTTTTACAAATTACTCGGTCGGTCGGTAGTCCTCGGTCGATCGGTAGTTCTCGGTCGGTCGGTGGTCCTCGGTCGGTAGTGCTCGGTCGGTCGGTAGTCCTCGGTCGGTCGGTAGTTCTCGGTCGGTCAATAGTGCTCGGTCGGTCGGTAGTCCTCGGTCTGTATGTAGTTCTCGGTCGGTCGATAGTCCTCGGTCGGTCGGTAGTGCTCGGTCGGTAGTCCTCGGTCAGTCCGTAGTTCTCGGTCGGTCGGTAGTTCTCGGTCGGTCGGTAGTGCTCGGTCGGTAGTCCTCGGTCTGTCGGTAGTCCTCGGTCGGTCGGTAGTCCTCGGTCGGTCGGTGGTGCTCGGTCGGTCGGTAGTCCTCGGTAGTCCTCGGTCGATCGGTAGTGCTCGGTCGGTCGGTAGTGCTCGGTCGGTCGGTAGTCCTCGGTAGTCCTCGGTCGATCGGTAGTGCTCGGTCGGTCGACAGTCCTCGGTCGGTCGGTAGTGCTCGGTCGGTCGATCGGTAATGCTCGGTTGGTCGGTAGTCCTCGGTCGGTCGGTAGTGCTCGGTCGGTTGGTAGTCCTCGGTCGGTAGTTCTCGGTCGATCGGTAGTGCTCGGTCAACCGGTAGTCCTCGGTCGGTCGGTAGTGCTCGGTATGTCGGTAGTCCTCGGTCGGTCGGTAGTTCTCGTTCGGTAGGATGCGAACAGAGGGAAGCCAAGATCTAATCTAGGAGATGCAAACAACGAGAGAGATTGGATTAGATCTTCATACCCTTGAAGATTCGCACAGCGGAACGTTCGTCGGAACGTGGGTGATGTAGTCGTACTCGCTTCTCCTCCTCGTGATCCGATCCGATCTAGCACCACAAGTGGCGATGCCTCCGTGAGATGCACACGTGCAGCACCTCGACGTCTCCTCCTTCCTTGGTCTAGCAAGTATGGTGGAGAGATGGGTTGGATCTACAACGCGACGGCGCAGTGCAATTGGTGGAGAGTTTTTGCAGCAGGGCTTCGCCTACACGCAGTCGGGAGGAAGAGAGAGAGGAGGGCAGCAGGGCGACTAGGCTTGAGGGGAAGGGGTGGGCGCCAGCCCTAACCCCTCCCCCAAGCCCTAGGCCGGCGGCCAAAGGAGGGAGGAGTGGGGGCAAGGAACCCCCCTTCTAGAAGCTCCAATTAGGGTTTCCCCTTGTTTGGCCGGCTGGGCCCTATGGGGCCTTGTGCCCCTGGCCCAATGCGGCCAGGGTACTCCCTCATAGGCCCATTCCCCCTCCCGACAGGTGGGACCACGTTGGCCCCCTTCCGGAAGGTTTTAGAAGCTTCTGGTACAATACCGATTAACCCGGAACAATTCCGAACTCCAAAAACTACACTGCCTTATATGAATCTTATTCTCCGAACCATTCCGGAACCTCTCGTGATGTCCCGGATCCCATCCGAGACTCCGAACAAAAACTCATAAACCAATTATCCAATCTATCCTAGCGTCGAGACACGTTAAGTGTGTGACCCTTCGGGTTCAAGAATATGCGGACATGATCTTCTATCAATAATCAACAGCGGGGTCTAGGAACCCATATTGACTCCCACACATTCATCGATGATCATATCGGATGAACCACGATGCCAGGATTCAGTCAATCCCATATATATATTCCCTTCGTCTCGCGATATTTTACTTGCCCGAGATTTGATCATCGGTACCGTCATACCTAGTTCAATCTCGTTCATAGCAAGTACTTTACTCGTTCCGTAATCCGATATCACTTTGTGATTAACTCCTTAACCACATGCTTGCAAGCGGTGTTGATATCAATTACCGAGTGGGCCCGAAGTATATCTCTCCAACTTGGGAGGGACAAATCCCATCTCGATACATACAACCCAACAGGTACTTTCCGATCACCTGAGAGACACCTTTATGATCACCCTCTCATAGGATGACGTTTGATGACCTCAAAGCTTTCTTCCGATACCAGGGAGTTGTATTATCTCATGGTCTAAGGAATACAATATTTGACATAAGAAAAGCTTCGCAAAGATGAACACGATGACACGATCTAATTGCTTCGCTTAGTTTGGGTCTGTCCATCACATCATTCTCCCAATGATATGATCTCATTATTAATCGACAACTCATGTCCATGGTTAGGAAACCTTAACCATCATTAATCAATGAGCTAGTCCATAGAGGCGTACTAGGGACACGGTGTTGTTTACAAACCACACAAGTATTAAAGTTTCCGCTTAATACAATTCTAGCATGGAATATAAACTTTATCATGAACAAGAATTATAATAATAACATCTTTATTATTGCCTCTAGGGCATAATTCCAACAGTCTCCCACTTGCACTAGAGCCTTGCTCAATATCTTACCTGACAACATAGGCACTGAACCTTTCTTTGCCTTATCCATTCTGAACCTTTTCAGAACTTTGTCTAGGTATGTACTCTGGCTTAAAGCTATCGGGCGTCTTTGTCTATCTCTATAGATCTTGATACCCAATATATAAGCAGCTTCACCTAGGTCTTTCATTGAAAAACACTTGTTCAAATAACTATTCACATCGTTAAGCATGTTAATGTCATTTCCAATAATCAATATGTCATCCACATATAGTACCAGAAATGTCACCGAGCTCCCACTCACTTTCTTGTAGATACAAGCTTCGTAGCAATTTGGAACAAATCCAAAGCTCTTGATCACTTGATCAAAACGAAGGTTCCAACTCCGAGATGCTTGCTTCAGTCCATAAATAGAACGCTGAAGTTTGCATACTTTATCAGCATCCTTAGGATCGACAAAACCTTCGGGTTGCATCATATACAACTCTTCATCAATGTTGCCATTGAGGAACGCAGTCTTGACATCCATCTGCCATATTTCATAATCATGAAACGCAGCAATTGCTAATAAAATCCGAATGGACTTAAACATCGCTACGGGAGAGAAAGTCTCATCATAGTCAACACCTTGAACTTGTCGAAAACCTTTCGCGACAAGCCGTGCTTTATAGACGGTAACATTACCATCCGCGTCCGTTTTCTTCTTGAAAATCCATTTGCACTCAACGGCCTTTCGGTCGCTAGGAGGGTCCACCAAAGTCCATACTTGGTTTTCGCTCATGGATCCCAATTCGGATTTCATGGCCTCTAGCCATCTCTCAGAGTCTGGGCTCATCATCGCTTCCTCATAGTTCGCAGGCTCACTGTCATCTACTAACAAGACAGTTAAGACAGGGTTGCCGTACCACTCAGGAGGGGCACGCAACCTTGTCGACCTGCGACGTTCAGTAGCAGCATCGTCCGAAGCTTCATGATCCTTGTCATTAGCTTCCTCTATTGTTGGTGCAGGCGGCACTGGAACAATTTCAGGTGTTGCGCTACTCTCCAACTCAAGAGAAGGTTCAGTAACCTCGTCTAGCTCTACTTTCCTCCCACTCACTTCTTTCGAGAGAAACTCCTTCTGAAGAAAGGAACCGTTCTTTGCGACAAACACTTTGCCTTCGGTTCTATGATAGAAGGTATACCCAATAGTTTCCTTAGGGTATCCTATGAAGACGCATTTCTCCGCTTTGGGTTCGAGCTTGTCTGGCACCAACTTCTTGACGTAAGCTTCGCATCCCCAAACTTTAAGAAATGACAACTTAGGTTTAGCACCAAACCACAGTTCATACGGTGTCTTCTCAACGGATTTAGATGGTGCCCTATTTAAAGTGAATGCAGCGGTTTCTAATGCATAACCCCAAAATGATAACGGCAAATCAATAAGAGACATCATCGATCGGACCATATCTAATAGAGTTCGATTCCGGCGTTCGGACACACCATTGCGCTGTGGTGTTCCGGGTGGCGTGAGTTGCGAAACGATTCCGCTTGCTTTAAGATGCGTGAGAAAATCATAACTCAAATATTCACCCCCACGATCGGATCATAGAAACTTAATCTTTCTGTTACGATGGTTCTCCACTTCATTCTGAAATTCCTTGAACTTTTCAAATGTTTCAGATTTATGTTTCATTAAATAGATATACCCATATCTACTTAAGTCATCGGTAAAAGTGAGAAAATAGCGATATCCACCGCGCGTCGAAACACTCATCGGTCCGCACACATCGGTATGTATGATTTCCAACAAGTCCGTTGCTCGCTCCATTATTCCGGAGAACGGGGTTTTGATCATCTTGCCCATGCGGCATGGTTCGCATGTGTCAAATGATTCAAAATCAAGAGACTCCAAAAGTCCATCAGAATGGAGTTTCTTCATGCGCTTTACACCAATATGACCTAGACGACAGTGCCACAAATAAGTAGTATTATCACTATCTACTTTGCATCTCTTAGCCTCAATGTTATGGATGTGTGTTTCATCCCTTTCGAGATTTAGAAGAAATAAACCATTCATAGCAGGTGCATGACCATAAAAGATGTTACTCATATAAATAGAACAACCATTATTCTCCGATTTAAATGAATAACCGTCTTGCAATAAACACGATCCAGAAATAATGTTCATGCTCAACGCAGGCACATAATAACATTTATTAAGGTTTAAAACTAATCCCGAAGGTAAAACTAAGGAGAGCATGCCGACGGCCATCACATCAACTCTTGATCCGTTGCCAACGCGCATCGTCACCTCATCCCTCGCAAGCCGCCGTCTATTTCGTAGCTCCTGTTTCGAGTGACAAATATTAGCAACTGAACCAGTATCAAATACCCAGGCACTACAACGAGGGCTAGTAAGGAAAACATCAATAACATGTATATCAAATATACCTTTGATGGTGCCAGCCTTCTTGTCCGCTAAGTACTTCGGACAGTTGCGCTTCCAGTGACCCTTGTCCTTGCTATAGAAGCACTCAGTGTCCGGCTTAGGACCAGACTTGAGCTTCTTCTCAGCAGGGGCAACGGGCTTACCGCCGCCTTTCTTGAAGGGCTTCTTTGCACCCTTACCTTTCTTAAAGGAGGGCTTGTTGACCATCAACACATGATTATCCTTTTTGATGTCCACCTCCGCAGCCTTCAGCTTTGCGAAGAGCTCGGTGATCGTATCAGTGGAACCAATCTGATTATGAGTCACTACAAAACTTTTGTAGCTGGGAGGGAGTGATTGCAGAACCCTATCAACCTTGAGCTCCTATGGAATCTTGCAGTCCAGTTGCTCAAGGCGTTGAGTGTAGCCCGACATCTTAATGGCGTGCTCACTAACGAAACTCCCTTCCTCCATCTTGCAGTTAAAGAATCTCTCAGAGATCTCATATCTCTTAGAACGGGCCTTAGTCTGAAACATGGTTTTCAGTTCCTCAAGAATCTCAAAGGGCCCGGGATAGTCTTCAAAACGATTTTGAAGGTCCGATTCCATAGCAAACAACATGGTGCTCTTAATCACACCATAATCATCTTTGCGCGGCTGATAGACAGCTTTCTCATCAGTCGGCGCAGTTGCAGCAGGGGGTTACCTAACGCTTTCTCAAGGACATAGTCCTTTTGACCGCCAGAGAGAATGATTCTCAGATTGCGGAACCAGTTGGTGAAGTTAGACCCATTGTTCTTAAGCTTTTCTTTCTCAGCAAAAACGTTGAAGTTGAAGTTGGACTTAGCCATGTGATCTACAATATTTGCAAGTACAAATTAGACTATGTTCATGATAACTAGTTCAACTTTTAATAAAATTACTAGATGAACTCCCACTAAATTCAACATCCCTCAAGTTATTTAGTGAACACGATCCAAATTCACCACACCTAATCCGATCTTCACGAGAAGAGATGTGGCTTCAATGGTGGAAAACGAAGTGTCAATCATATCATTCATATGACTCATGCTTAACCTTTCGGTTCATGTGTTCCGAGGCCATGTCTGTACATGCTAGGCTCGTCAAGTTAGACCCAAGTATTTCCGCGTGTACAAAACTGGCTTGCACCCGTTGTATGTGAACGTAGAGTCTATAGCACCCGATCATCACGTGATGCTTGGACACGACGAACTTTCGCAGCGGTGCATACATGGGGAGAACACAGTTTTATCTTGATCTTTAAGTGAGGAATCATCTTATAATGCTACCGTCGCGATCTCAGCATAATAAGATACATAAAAGGATAAACATCACATGCATATAACTTTATGTGACATGGTATAGCCAATCTTCGCGCAATGATATCCAACTTGTGCGTGCCGGCATGATCTCCATCACTCCACCATGATTGCCTCCACCACGAATAGCAACTACAACTATTGCTAACTACTTAGCGATAAAGTAAAGCTATTACATGGCGTATAAGAAGTTGACTCGCAGGTCATACACAATTATAAAGACAACCATATGGCTCCTGCCGTTTGTGTACTCATCGACATGCAAGTCGTGAAACATTACAAAACATGATCATCGCATACATTATACACATCACATCTTGGGCCATACCGTATCACAGAAAACACTCCCTGCAAAAACAAGTTAGACGCCTCTACTTTGTTGTTGCATGTTTTACGTGGCTTATGGGAGTAGCAAACTAAGAACAATTCTTACCTACGGAAAGCCACAACGGTGATATTATGGTTGCCAAACTCCGGTGTTAATCCCATGACAACTATAGTGAGAGAAACAGGCATCCACCAGCCACATGTGTGGAACAAGCCACACGTCAAGTGCGAGCCGGTCTCGCGAACGACGTCGCGTAAGGTTGGCCTGGACCGCTTCAATCTCACTATCCTGCGTCATAAGAAGAACACAAGCAAGAGGCTTGCAACAGAAAACATCAACACCCGCAACAACCATGTTGCGTTCTACTCGTGAAACACATCTACGCATAGATCTAGCTTTGATACCACTGAAGGGTTTCGCGGCATAGTAAATCAAAAATTTCTACGGATGCGAACAGAGGGAAGCCAAGATCTAATCTAGGAGATGCAAACAACAAGAGAGATTGGATTAGATATTCATACCCTTGAAGATTCGCACAGCGGAACGTTCGTCGGAACGTGGGTGATGTAGTCGTACTCGCTTCTCCTCCTCGCGATCCGATCCGATCTAGCACCACAAGTGGCGATGCCTCCGTGAGATGCACACGTGCAGCACCTAGACGTCTCCTCCTTCCTTGGTCTAGCAAGTATGGTGGAGAGATGGGTTGGATCTACAACACGACGGCGCGGTGCAATTGGTGGAGAGTTTCTGCAGCAGGGCTTCGCCTACACGCAATCAGGAGGGAGAGAGAGAGCAGGGCAGCAGGGCGACTAGGCTTGAGGGGAAGGTGTGGGGGGTGGTGCGCCCCAGCCCTCTATATATAGAGGGGTGGGCGCCATCCCTAACCCCTCCCCCAAGCCCTAGGCCGGCGGCCAAAGGAGGGAGGAGTGGGGGGCAAGGAAACCCCCCCTTCTAGAAGCTCCAATTTGGGTTTCCCCTTGTTTGGCCGGCTGGGCCCTATGGGGCCTTGTGCCCCTGGCCCAATGCGGACAGGGCACTCCCTCATAGGCCCATGCCCCTCCCGACAGGTGGGACCACGTTGGCCCCCTTCCGGAAGGTTCTAGAAGCTTCCGGTACAATACCGATTAACCCGGAACAATTTCGAACTCCAAAAACTGCACTGCCTTATATGAATCTTATTCTCCGGACCATTCCGGAACCTCTGGTGATGTCCCGGATCCCATCCGAGACTCCGAACAAAAACTCATAAACCAATTATCCAATCTATCCTAGCGTCGAGACACGTTAAGTGTGTGACCCTTCGGGTTCGAGAATATGCGGACATGATCTTCTATCAATAATCAACAGCGGGGTCTAGAAACCCATATTGACTCCCACACATTCATCGATGATCATATCGGATGAACCACAATGCCAGGATTCAATCAATCCCATATATATATTCCCTTCGTCTCGCGATATTTTACTTGCCCGAGATTTGATCGTCGGTACCGTCATACCTAGTTCAATCTCGTTCATACCAAGTACTTTACTCATTCCGTAATCCGATATCACTTTGTGATTAACTCCTTAAACCACATGCTTGCAAGCGGTGTTGATATCAATTACCGAGTGGGCTCGAAGTATATCTCTCCGACTTGGGAGGGACAAATCCCATCTCGATACATACAACCCAACAGGTACTTTCCGATCACCTGAGAGACACCTTTATGATCACCCTCTCATAGGATGACATTTGATGACCTCAAAGCTTTCTTCCGATACCAGGGAGTTGTATTATCTCATGGTCTAAGGAATACAATATTTGACATAAGAAAAGCTTCGCAAAGATGAACACGATGACACGATCTAATTGCTTCGCTTAGTTTGGGTCTGTCCATCACATCATTCTCCCAATGATATGATCTTATTATTAATCGACATCTCATGTCCATGGTTAGGAAACCTTAACCATCATTAATCAATGAGCTAGTCCATAGAGGCGTACTAGGGACACGGTGTTGTTTACAAACCACACAAGTATTAAAGTTTCTGCTTAATACAATTATAGCATGGAATATAAACTTTATCATGAACAAGAATTATAATAATAACATCTTTATTATTTCCTCTAGGGCATAATTCCAACAGGTAGTCCTCGGTCGGTCGGTATTTCTCGGTCGGTCGATAGTGCTCGGTCGGTCGGTAGTCCTCGGTCGGTCGGTAGTACTTGGTCGGTCGGTAGTCCTCGGTCGGTCGGTAGTTCTCGGTCGGTCGGTAGTTCTCGATCGGTCGGTAGTCCTTAGTCGGTCGGTAGTTCTCGGTCGGTCGGTAGTCCTCGGTCGGTCGGTAGTCCTCGGTCGGTCAGTAGTTCTCGATCGGTAGTCATATTGGAAAGGCATGTCGTCAAGACTCTTTGGTACTTGGGAGTTGGCACGTTCTGCTAGGAGCCTCTACCGATTGATCGATTGAGAGTTGGACTCTAATCGTGTCCAAGTTGCCATGAGCCTGCGGGGGTCACACACTTAAGAGCGGGAACAAGTTCGGATTGGATCTGAACCGAAAATCTAGTTGGGTTGGACCCGAGCTGGATTTTGGACTAAGTCAGTGAGTCGGACTCATAATGGCTAATATTATGCGGTGACCCAGCATACTAGTGCATGGTGTAGTACACTATAGTCGTTGATATAACACCAATGAAACACCGTTCACTAGTATTACATCCTTCAGAGTGGTACAACCGAAACATAGCAAGTCCAAGACATGACTATAGGTTATAACTCAACTCTTTACACAAGATCCAGAGAACACTCTAGGTTAAAGAGAGAGAAAGAAACTTCTTACAAATAAGAATCGGAAATAAATAACTCAAAAACTAGCATACTATTAAGACTAGTATCTTAACTAATGGTCTGACATTGCTGCTATTGCAATACACTATAGAAATAGGTTCTATGGCTAGAGATTATATTCCTATCTAATCAGTAACTTCGTGTTCACTTGAGTTGATGTATATGTTGACTTTCTTGACTTTATTGAAGAGCTTTAGCTTTTGATGATAATTCCTGGAGCATAACTTGATGTAGACGTCATCTTAAAGGCTTCAGAATCTAGCAAGGGTTAAGAATATATGTTGAGTACGAGCGTACTCAGCAAGTTCACTATAAAAGGAGTGTTTGATGCACTATAACTACAGCCACAGACCATAGGTCATAGGCAATGCAAGTTTTCGTAAACATTTCTTCAAAGGTTGCTTTTATTCTGAAAAGCTATGTCCGTTAGCCTTCACGGGTTTACCAGAACTTTCATGGATTTCCTTTCCCGCCGCGTTCGCAGCTCCTTTCCGGAACAGGGAGTAACAAGTTATAGTTCTTACACTCTGCAGAGGTGCGTTACTTTACCCATGAGAGATCTTAGCTTTGTTGCTCATCCGAATTGCAGGTTCGTTCACACTTCCTTGGTGTGAGGCCTAGACTAAGATCCAAGCCAATCACTGCCTTCTCCGCAACCCAGCATGTCTCCTTGGTGTACGCCAGCCCACCTATTGAATTACGGCTATTGACAGTACAAACCGTTTAGATGCCGGAACTATCATGGGACGTTGAGGGCTCCCACCCAAATGCTGCATATCCTCTACGAATTACCAATTAATATGCACGCTACGAGTGATAACAGCCACGACCCACACATCCGGCTCCATGCGAGAGGGAAAAGATACAGCTGACTTCTCCGTCCCATTCCAAATCTCATGGTCAACGCGTAATATACGGCGCAAGAATCACTTGCGACATTGGTTGTTAAGTCCTAGATAATATGTTCCTTTACCACCGAAACTTTCATAGTAGGTTATTACCTCATGGTAAATAACCTATAATCACATTATTATGAAAATAGTGTTTTCTGATCTTTTTCAAATGCAGGTGGTGACAACACTGGATTTGTAAAATACTTAATAGAAAATAATCAAAGGACATGAGCAAGTGTGAACTTGCCTTGTGTGATTGCAAGATTATGCACTCAGGGTCTTCGAGACGTCATAAGATCCAATATTTGAAATCTGCATCATTGGTCCGGTAAGGACTAATGTTTAAAGAAGCAATATGCTTTTGTGCATAAGTAATGCTATGCTTTTTTGTAAAACTCCCAAAGTGAAACCCCAATACTGTGAGTGAAGTGAACTTAGGTGATTCCTTTAAGAGTTGGTTCATCTTTCAATTTTTACTTCACATGAAATGCATTTATAGGAATTTTAGGTCTTGATATACAAGATATAAAAATAGAGTGTAATAGTAATCTAAGATTTAGATTAGTTGCTATTTGGTGATTATGTTGGAAGTCTATGTATTGGATTATTAAGATTTGAAAGAACTTTCATAGAGTTGTTGCTTGAAGTGGCAAAAAGAATAACATTTGAAGAAAAGATTTCTTTTCTAAGGTTTAAACAGCCTTTATAGTTAATATGACGTGATCAATGCCTTTTGGTAATTGATTGATTAGTTTGGATTTGAGATGCTTTATGTCTTAATTGAAATAGACCAAAGTTAACTATAAAAACATAAGTAGTTTATTAGACGTGATGTTTATAAGCTTTGAGACTAAAGTTAACTTTAAAAAGTTAAGTAAACTTAAGAGGTAATATGTTTTAATTATTCCCAATTTTTTTAGATTTATGACATGTATAACTAAGGTGTGGAATTATTCACTTTATATTTAAATGAATGATTAGATTAAATTTGTTTTGCTATTATGAAAATAACATGTATTTATTTAATGGAAGAATAATTAGATGATCTTATTAATCTGTTAGAATTTGAAGTCATGTTAATAGTGGTTAAGATATAATGATTCTTCACCATATTATATGTATGAGTGATACCCATTGTTTATTTAAAAGGGGTTTTAATAAGATTTTTAAAAGAATATTTTAAAGTTAAAATTATACTTAAGTTTGATTATGAATTCAAGTTATGGGTTTGGAATTAGTACTTAGACACTAATTGCTTAAGGTTTTATAAAAAATGTGATTATTTCTTATTTAAGAATTGTTTTTAAAGAATTTACAAAATAAGTAATAGATAAGGATTTATTATTTTAAAATATTTAAAACTTTTCTAATAATATATTTAATATTTTTCTAGTGTAATATATTTATTCAAGATCTTAAAAATGATTTTTATTTATTTTTAATTGTTATTTTTATGTTTATGAAATTCCATAAAAAAATTAAATGTATTTGAATATTTACTTCAAATTTTATTTATAGAATAGTTGAGTTAGTATTTTTTATAAAATAGTGGATTTATTTTTATACACAAAAATGATTTTTAATAATTTTTAGGACATTTTCTTATATTGTTATAATTTATTGATAATTCTAGTGACTTTAACATTTAATGGTATTTTATTTAACTTAAACAATTAGTTTTATATTTTTCTTAGGTAGATATTATTTTGTGAACATTTTGATATATTATATGTATTTTTAGGATTTTTATTTATTTTTCTACAACTAATATTATATTGAGGTTATCTTGGTAATTATTATTTCATTTTTCTTTTTATTTATGTTCTTGATATTACTTTACCTTGGACCCACCTGTCAGTCTGGCCCATGGTTGGGCTAAACCAACCTAATCGGTGGACCAAGCCGGTTAAACCGACCCACTCGATCTAGTGCGTCTTCCCCCTTGCTCGAATCCCTCTCTCTCTCTAGGCGACTCTCTGGTGCCATCGTCGTCGTTCCTTGATCATGGCCGGCTCCGGCCACCACGACCGCCATCATGGTGTGAAATGACGCTGTGGATGACGCTGCATCACTAGCCCCAGCTCGATTTGATGCTCGAGCCCTCTCCTAGCCGCGCTTCTATCTCTGATGGCTAGGGTTTATGCTGTTGCCGAGGATGTGGTGCTCCGACGCTCCTCTGGCATCGCCCTGGTGCCTTGGTGAGGAAATGGTGTCGTCTTCCTCATTGTGAGCTCTATGAACGCGGCTTGGCGCGGGTTGCAGCGCCCTCTGGGTGCTCCTTGTGCCGTCGTGTTCATCCTCGACGCCGGCCACTGCTTCCTCTTCACACCCTAGCGAGGACCACAAGTATCTTTTCCCCTTTTCACTGCTCCTACTTCATCTATTGTAACCCTCTATCCTCGCAACACCCCTTGATAGTGCTTTTGGAAGTAGTCCATGTTTCAATTTGAGTGTTATACGTGGTTTTCCTCAAAATTATTGAGGTGATTATTTCTTGTGGAGCTTTGGTATTAGCCTAGATTGTTTATACATATATTTGGGAAAACCTCTCGTCACTTATGATTGCTTGTGCTACAAAGCTAGTCTTGAGCTCTGATTGTATTCTACTACTAATATTAAAGTTGACAATCTTGATAGTGACCAAAATGTAGTTTTATGCTTCTATAATAATTTTCTATTATATCATGTTACTCAAGTGATACAAATGAATATGTAATTGGTGGTCTGGATCACCTTTGGTGATACTGAGAGGATGTTTAGTCTATGCTAATAATTGTTGATGAGCACAAGTAGTGGTCAGTGGTTTCCTGATGATCTCATGATCATGTAGATGATTTATATGGGCAAATAATCATTCTATTAAATCTACATGCAATATTCCTTTTTGTATTTGATCTCTTTCTTCTATGATTGAATGATATATTGCTTCAGGTAATCTTCCTAGTAGCTTTGCTTCTTGATTTGAATGATAATTTAAACTATCTGATTAGGTGCTGGTAATAACTGGGGTCAGTTATATTGTTTGTTTTAGCTTGTACATCCTTCCCACTTTTATGGTTGCTCAATGGATGAAGTAATGCCGTGTATATCTTTGATATGAACATATGTGTAAGATATGCTTGGTTTAGCTACTTGGATTTTTCTTTAGTCTTGGACTATTGCTGTAGAACACTAAATCTTGTACAAGCATGATCTGATTCAAGTGCTATGTTTGACATGATGGACTGAACCAATGGTTCAGTGACAATATTTGTTTCCTATCAGATATATCTAGATCTCTTAAAATGATCTCTAGCAAGAATATGACTAGAGAAATGATTTATTTTAACTTCTTATGGCTTGAGGACCTAAGTTACTTCTCCTAATTGTTCTGGTGGCTTCTGCAACCTGAAGGTTCTTGCCGTGGTACCTCTTTTTAGAGTGTGCACATCAATCCTTTTTGTAGCATGATCTGCTACCATTTGTCTGGCTGCACTAGATGGAACTATCCATTCTAGGAAAGAATGATTGGAATTTTTGGAAAGAATCCCTGTCTATGATGCTAAGGATAAGACTAGTTGGTTTGGCAGAAATTGGTAAGCTTACCACTGTGGTGCCTCCTCTGGGAGTATGCACAGTGTAAACATCTTAGAGGTTGTTTGTTGGATTTCTTAGTTTGGCCTATGATGCAAAGACTGAGGCTAAATCCTTTGGGATAATAATCAGATATGATTGGTTGGCTTTAATCTTCTGTGATGAACCTTGCATGGCACCTCCATGCAGTTCTGAGAACATAACTCCATATATTCCCCCGAGATAAGAATCTAATGGAATAGTAGCTAGAGCTAGTTGATGAATATGATTTTCCTTATATGCCCAAATTTATATGCAAGATATGAGGATATTTACTATATAATCTAGTGGATGATCCAGCTGATTTTTACCTGTTGCTAGTAAATGATATATGGCCTGTTAGAAATCTTGGTGTATCACAACTACTTTTGGATTCACTTGATGTAAGCTTGATCCACCTTCTCCCCTTGCTCCTGGGATCTGATACTGGTGTATAAACAGTTACTCTTTGCTACTACTGGCCTGGCCCTCTCCTCCTTGTTCTTGCCATTGGATGGCTTCTTGAAGCAACCATGGTGCAAGTAAGGTGGTGGTGATCTGGGCTAGTGTCTTGGTTGGTGAGATATGGATTGGCTATGGCGAGTTCTCAAGAGAAATGAGTTCTTGAGTTTTTTGGTGTAGTGATAGAATAGATCAGGACGTGTTGGTCTTATGGTTTGCAAACTAAGAATGGAATACTAGTTTGGCTAGCTGTTGTGGTTATCCACTTATACTACCACTACTACTGCTGCTTATACTGCTGTGTCGACAACACAACATTGTGCATGGTCAGCTTGCACTATTTTGGATCAGTGCAAGACAAAATATCTTGATTCCACTTCTTTTACTGCCACTACTCTGGTGAAACTTGCCCCACATATGAATGCCAATGAATTGGTACTGAGGCAGTTTATCTGATTAAAAACAGATACTATGAATTGGTGAAACTTGCCCCTCTCCTTTCTTGGTGAAATTTGCCCATGCTTATGATGCATCAGTTCTGAGGCTAATATTCTGGATAAGAACAGATTTTTACATTGGCCTCCTTTTTTTTGAATAATACTCAATGATGAGTAAAATCATACCATTTGTATGCCAAATCTGAGAGTAAGAATAATATATTAACCCTTCTTTTATTCTTTATTGTTTTTTATCTTTTGTGTTGTTTTGTAGGGATCAAGAATCAGGAATATAAAGAGTGGATTTAGAAGATGAAGAAAATGAAGATGACTTTAGTTTTAAATTTTACTTTATTCTTTTGTAATTCACTTTTCCTTTTGTGAAGTAGTAAGCATTGTATAATTGTAATAAAGGAATTCTTTTTTATTTATTCATTCTTCTTTTGTAAAGAAATATTGTATTGTTTATTTTATTCAATAAAGTGAATTAGTTTTTCTTTTTCTTTTATAATGCATTAGCAAAGACAATGCAATATTTATATATGCTTGTAATAAAAATTCCTTTTAGTTATTTATTTATGTAATTCATTTATATATATATTTGTTTTATAATAATTTACTTTTATTCTTTTATTGTAATAACAATGAAACATTGTATTCTATAATAAAGTGTTCCATTATTCTTGGAACTAATTAAATACTTATATCTTACTTATAAATAAGAATTCCATTCTTATTTATTATTATTATAATTCATTTCATTCAATTTTGTTTATTAATTAAGACTTGCAATTATTGTATCTTTTCATAAATAAGAGTTCACCTAGTATCTCTTATTGCAATTTAATTTACAATTATTAATCTATTTCAGACTCTTTTTATGTTCAAATTCATCAATTAAATATTTGAATTTGGATTGCCTTCCCCTCAAACACAAAAGTACAGTAGAGGTCATATAGAAATCCATCGCACCTATTCTGATGTTTCCATCAGAACAAGAGAGATCTCGATCCCTCTACAACTTCTTTAGTTTTGCGCGAAAATTCTCCGGATTTTCTGATGCATGAATGCACTGCACACACATGTGTACTGCCTATTTTTAGCTGCTAATCCTGGGATGTTACATATTATATGAGCTTTAGTAAATGGGTCACGAGTGAGTGGAGCCCATGTTCACTCCCTATATATAGTGGGGCGCAGAAACCCATGAGGGGTGATCGGTTAGGTTATTCCATGCGTTGGAAACCCTAGCTCCTTAGCAGTCCAACCGTCATATCGAACCTAGCAGTTCGCCGCCGGTTCTCCTCCGTGTACGTGTGAATACCAGTAGAGGTGATGTACGATCAGCAGCAGGACGATCATGAGGACTGCATTGTATCAACTGTCGCGCTTTATCAGTAACCCGCAACTGCGCATCTAGTGGTAATCCTTGTGGCCTTCTACCTTAGCTAGATGATCACCACGTTAGAGGAAAAAGTTTTGTTTTATCTCTGCGTGTCACAACAGATTCTGGGAGGATAAGTGGCTTGCCCAAACTTCTCTTAGCGAACAATATTCAGCTCTATATTCGATTATGAGGCACAAAGGGGATACACTTTCCACGGTGATGAAATCTAATCCTCCTAATATGTCTTTTAGAAGAAGTCTAATAGGTCCTCGACTGAACAATCTTTTATTACGATTATCCATGGTAAAACTGTTGGACGATGTGGATGAGTTCAAATGAAAATTACTTGAAAGTGCTAAATTTTTTGTTGATTCATTCTATAGAGTATTGATCCAATCTGATATTTCGGTCGATGATAATTCTAAAATTTGGAAAATGAAAATACCCCTAAAAACGAAGATATTCGCTTGGTATCTCCATAAGGGAGTATATTTTATAAAAGATAATCTTGTAAAGAGAAATTGGCATGGAAGTGCACAATGCATTTTTGTCACCATGACGAGACAATCCGTCATTTATTCTTTCATTGTAAATTTGCTCGCTCTATATGGTCATTCATCCAAATAGCTTATGTTTATCTCCCCCATGTCTGGCGGCCAATGTTTTTGATAACTGGTTGCATAGGATTGATGATAAATACAAGACTTTGTTTAGGGTGGGAGCGTTTTCCATCGTCTGGTCGCTATGGCTATATAGAAATGACAAGATTTTTAATAACATTGTGTCTTTTTCCCTGCTGGTTATTTATCGGACAACGATTATTCTCTGATCATGGACTATTTTCCAATATATGGAGTTTCGTGATTTGTTTGTAGAGGAGTGTACGCGATTGGAGGACACGACGAGGGATATTTTCTCCTGATATGGATGGCCGCATGATTTGCGGATTGATCTGCCATAGTATGTAGCCGTTGTTTTATTCATGATGTTTGTAATTCTCCTAAACTTTCTACTCTCTCTTTCAATGTGATTTGTGCGGCTGTGTGCATCCTAGTTAAACATTACTCAATAATAAAAGCGCTTATTTCCAAAAAAAAATATTTAAAAAATAACATACCTTATACTGTACTCTTACATGATACTAGCTGAATGCCCGTGCGATGCTACGGAATCAAAATATAAAATAGAAAAGATGCCACGCTAATTCGATCGAAGATTATAATAAAGTTTAGCTCATATCCTGTAAACCGAATGCGTTACAGGATTTTGTCTTTTGCAACTAAGATAATTGCTAGTAGATGATACTCGGTTGTCTTTGATTTTGCTGGTAGCGCAGGATAAGGTTGAATCATGGATGATGGCGCATATTCCTCCATGATAAAATAGCCATTTTTTATATTCATGTAGTGACACTTAAATACAACACAATTACAAAATTACGATCATCACATGAATGGTTCGTAGAAAATCCAATACATGGCAAGAGAAGAGGCAGAAACCAAATGGTAGTAGACATAGAGCTAATTTTGTTTGCAAACTAACCGTCACATGAGGTGGTCACCCCTGGTAAGGTAACAACTGTCAACTTCTGTGACTTAAAAACCAAAAAAAATTAGATGAAGCATTGCAAAGCAAAAGTATGAAACTATACAAGGACTTAGACCTGGCTGCATGACGGGAGCACTTGTCGCGTGCTCTTGTTCAGATCACAAGCACATCCTTCTAGTAGATCTAGATCTTCGTCACATATTAATATTGATGCCATCTATGGACAGTCCAAACGCATTTTAGAGCTAAGAAACCCTACAATTTTCTAAGTTTGATATAGCCTCAACTGTTTTCCATTAAACCCTCCATTCCGCCTCAACTGTTTTCCATTAAACCCTCCATTCCGCCTCAACTGTTTTCCATTAAACCCTCCATTCTGCCTCAACTATTTTCCATTAAACCCTCCATTCCTGGTGTCATGATATTCTGGCCATTTATCATCTAAGAGCCTCTTATCCACGGCCTCAACAACCCTCCTTGCCAAGTTAGGCATATCCATCTTAATCCAGGCTAGGGTAAACTGAATTAAGGGAGACAAATAAGTGATCTTACAATCGGAGAAGAAACGGATTTATTTAAATAATAAAAAAAGTAAGAAAAAATGATAAAGGATCTATACCAATGTAGGCCAAGATCCACCATTATGATATAACCAATTCCTACTCACTAATAACAAAACCTCACATGAAATTATCAAATATCGAAACGATAGTTTTTGGCGAGAAAAATATCAAAGCAATACATCTTGGCTCGATAGCTCAGTACTAAAAATGAAGTTGACTAACATAGGTAAGAGTTGACATCATGGGGACAAATGAATGCTACTTAGAATGATAAAAGAAAGTGATGCATGTTTTTGTTTTTGGATTTAGAAAGATCGAAAGATCTCAAGCAAAGCATACACTCAAACAACTGAATACATACGGCATATATAAGAAGTTTTGTTGGAGATATGCCCTAGAGGCAATAATAAAAGTAGTTATTATTATATCTTTGTGTTTATGATAAATGTTTACATTCATGCTATAATAGTATTAACAAGGAAACATTAATACTTGTGTGATTTGTAAACTGAATTAGAGTCCCTAGTAAAGCCTCTTCATAATACTAGCTTGTTGGTTAATAGATGATTGTGGTTTACCTATCATGAACATTGAGATGTTATTAACAACAAGATCATATCATTAGGAGAATGGTATGATGGACATACTCCTATAGATAAGCGTAGCATAAAGATCAAGTCATTTTAATAGTTCAATTGCTATATGCTTTCTGGTACATAGTAACCTAATTCCTTCGACCATGAGATCATGTTTATCACCATCACCGGAAGGATGCTTTGATGACATCAAACACCACACCATAACTGGGTGGCTATAAAGGTGGCATTGAGTGTTTGGAAAGTATGGGTTGAGACACATGAATCAAGAGTGGGATTTGTCCATCCATATGACGGATAGATATACTCTGGGCCCTCTCGGTGGAATTCATCCAATTAGCTTGCAAGCATGTGACTGGCTCACAAGGGATCACATACCACGGGAACGAGAAAAGAGTACTTATCGGTAACGAGGTTGAACTAGGTATGCAGAGATACCGACGATCAAAACCCCGGATAAGTAAACTATCATGAGACAAAGGGAAATTGGTATCGTATGTAAGTGGTTCATTCGATCGCAAAGTAATCGTAGAAATATGTGGGAGCCATATGAATTTCCAGATTCCTCTATTGGTTATTGATCGGAGAAGCGTCTCGATCATGTCCGCATAATTCACGAACCGTAGGGAGACACACTTAAGGATTCAATGTTGTTTGAGTAGTTATGGAATGATGAGTAAGAGACCAAATGTTATTCGGAGTCTCGGATGGGATCCGGGATATCACGAGGAGATCCGGAATGGTCTGGAGAATAATATTCATATAAGGAAAGTCCTGTTTTGGGGTTGGAGAATGGTTCCGGTGTTTTCATCGGGAATGTTCTAGAAGGTTCCAAAATGTCCGGCACTCCGGAGGGGAAGGGTACATGAATGTGTCGTTACAAGTTGGAATGGTTGCATCATGTACTAGGTGTCATCGCTGAACAAAATAAAGGGATAAATCAAATCCTAGTTTGAAAAGTCAAACACCAATTTGAAAAGTCAAACGGCTATTTTGTTTGGTGGAGGGAGAGTAGGAAACCTACTTGGGGAGGAAGTCCCTCTCCCTCCACCGCCGGCCCATGGAGACCGAGTTGGGGAGGGACTCCCCTCCCCTTGGCGCGCCCCCTCCAACTATATAAGGAGGGGCCGCCGGCCAAGCACACACCTTGCCCCTCTAAGCACACACCTTGCCCCTCTAAACCTAACCCTAGCCGCCGTCGGCCACCATAGTGGCCTCCCTAGGGTTTGCCCAAGCCGCCGACTTGGGGCAATCCCCTTGCCCTAGCCGCCGGCCTAGATCCCTCTACTTGGTGCCTCTAAACCCTAGATCACCAAGCCTCTCTCATAGTCCACCATACTCGCTCCGGCTTAAGGCGAAGCCCTACGAGATCTCCCCTCTACTTCCGGTACCACGCCGTCGTGCTGCCGAAATCGCGAGGAGAGTGCTACAACCTCCACTGCCTGCTGGAACAAGGGAGAGGAAGGTCTTCATCGAGTACCGAACTTGTGACCGACTACGGGAGCGCTGCCAGAACGCGGCGCCGGAAGGATCGTCTGCACGATCTTGAGATCGGCAAGAGTATGACTACATCACCCACGAGAATCCGATCTCGTTAACCGCTTTGGAATCTTCGAGGGTGAGTTCATCTATCGACTCGTTGCTACAATCTAGTAGATAGATCTTGGCTTGTTTGTTTGCATGCGGTAGAATTTTTTTGTTTTTCCATGCTACGAAACCCTACAGTGGTATCAGAGCCGTGTCTATATGTAGATCTGTTGCACGAGTAGAACACAATGGTCATTGTGGGCGGTGGTGCTTTTATTATCAATTGCTTCTTGTGTACTTTGCATCTTGCGGTATGATGGGATGAAGCGGCCCGGGCTAACCTTACATGACATCGTTCATGAGACTTGCTCCACGCTAAACATGCAACTTGTATTGCATAAGTGGCTTGGCGGGTGTCTGTCTCTACCATTATAGTAAGATCCAATTTACAACGGGCACTCGATAGTTCTAGCATCAACGTTGTGGTTCTTGTTCATAAGTTAGAGCGACACTTATTGAAAGCCCCAAACCACGTAAAATATGCAAAGAAAATTAGAGGCGTCTAACTTTGTTTTGCAGGGGTGTGCTGTGATGTGATATGGCCATGATTGTGATTATATTTGATGCATGCAATGTTCCTTATTGTAAGTTGGCAACCGGCAGGAGCCATATGGTTGTCTTTAAATTCTGTTAAGACCCGCGTGTCTATTTAAAGTAGTTGTAATAGTTGAAGCTGGTGGACGACAACCATGGAGCGGTGTCATTGACCTTGATGCAATGCCGGTGATGATGGAGATCATGTTCGTGCTTGAAGATGGAGATCGGAAGCACAAAGAAGAAAGGCCATATCATATCACATATTATGAATTTCATGTGATGTTAATCCTTTATGCATCTTGTATTGCTTAGTTAACGACGGTAGCATTATAAGATGATCCCTCAAGCACACAAATTTCAAGTTTTAAAGTGTTCATCCTTAGTTAGCACCGTTGCTAAAGCTTGTTGTTTCGAAGCACCACGTGATGATCGGGTGTGTTAGATTCTGCAAGTGTATACAACGTGAGCAAGCTAGTTTTGCTCATGCAGAAGCTAAGGTTTGATCTTGACGAGCCTAGCATGTACATACATGGTCTCGGAACACGGATCACCAAAAGGTAAAGCATGAATCATATAGTAGATATGATGAACATGTCGATTGCTCGCCATTGAAGCTACATCAACTCTCGTGATGATCGGTTTTGATGTGGTGGATTTGGTTCGTGTGATCACTAAAACAATGTGAGGGATATTGTTTTGAGTGGGAGTTCACCTAGGTTAATTTAACTATTAATTAGAACTCAGTTTGTCATAAACTTAGTCTAAACTATTGCAAATATTTTGTAGATCAATGGCGGCCCCTACCATCAATTTTAATGCGTTCGTAGAGAAAGAAAAGTTGAAAAACAATGGAAGCAACTTCGCGGATTGGTTCCGCAATTTGAGGATTGTCCTCAATGCTGGTAATTTAACCAATGTGCTGGATGCACCACTGGGTGACCCGCCTGCAGCTGATGCTACCGATGAGGTTAAGAATGTTTTCCTCGCTCGGAAGAATCAGTACTCCACAGTTCAGTGTGCTATCTTGTATGGTTTGGAATCGGAGCTTCAGAAAAGGTTTGAGAATTCAGACCCACATGATGTTGTTCGTGAACTCAAAATGATATTTGAGGCTCACGCGACAGTTGAGAGTTATGAGGCTTCTGAAAAGTTCTTTAACTGCAAGATGGAAGAGGGCAGCTCCGTTAGTGAGCATGTGCTTAAGATGTCTGGGCACGCAAACAAACTCCAAAGTTTGGGTATAGTGATTCCTAATTCTTTGGGGATACATCGTGTCCTCCAATCACTGCCACCAAGTTACAAGAACTTTGTGATGAACTACAACATGCAAAACATGGACAAGACATTGCCAGAACTCTTCTCCATGTTGAAATCTGCAGAAGTGGAGATCAAGAAAGAGCACCAAGTGTTGTTGGTCAATAAGACCACCAAATTCAAGAAAGGCAAGTCTAAGCAAAAGGGACACTTCAAGAAGGGTGGTAAGAAAGTTACTGCACCGACTAAGAAGACCAAGGCTGGACCTAAGCCGGATACTGAGTGCTTTTACTGCAAGCAAGAGGGTCACTGGAAGCGGAATTGCCCAAAGTACTTGGCGGATTTGAAGAACGGCAACATCAAGAAGAAAGGTATATCTGATATACATGTTATTGATGTGTATCTCACTAGTACTCATAGTAGTGCCTGGGTATTTGATACTGGTTTGGTTGCTCATATTTGTAACTCGAAACAGGTGCTGCAGAATAAACGGAAGCTAGCGAAGAACGAGGTGACGATGCGCATTGGAAATGGATCAAAGGTTGATGTGATCGCGGTCGGCACGCTACCTCTTCATCTACCATCGGGATTAGTTCTATACTTAAATAATTGTTATTTGGTGCCTATGTTGAGCATGAACATTATATCGGGATCTTGTCTATTGCGAGACGGTTACTTGTTTAAGTCCGAGAATAATGGTTGTTCGATTTATATGAGTAATATGTTTTATGCACATGCACCTTTGATAGATGGTCTATTCTTATTGAATCTCGATAGTGGAAATACACATATTAATAACATTGAGGCTAAACGTTTGAAATTGAGCGATAACTCAACCTATATGTGGCACTGTTGTCTTGGTCATATCAGAGTGAAGCGTATGAAGAAACTCCATTCCGATGGACTTCTTGAATCACTTGATTTTGAATCACTTGAAAGATGCGAAGCATGTCTGATGGGTAAAATGACTAAGACTCCATTTTCTGGTATGATGGAGCGAGCTACAGACTTATTGGAAATCATACATACCGATGTGTGTGGACCAATGAGTGTAGCATCGCGCGGTGGTTATTGTTATGTTCTTACCTTCACGGATGACTTGAGTAGATATGGGTATATCTATTTCATGAAACATAAGTCCGAAACTTTCGAGAAGTTTAAGGAATTTCAAAGTGAGGTAGAGAATCAACGTAACAAGAAGATTAAATTTCTATGTTCTGATTGTGGAGGTGAATATCTAAGTTACGAGTATGGCGAGCATTTGAAGAAATACGGAATACTTTCACAATTGACACCGCCGGGAACACCACAGCGTAATGGTGTGTCTGAACGTCGTAATCAAACTCTCTTAGATATGGTTCGTTCTATGATGTCACTTACAGATTTACCGCTATCATTTTGGGGTTATGCATTAGAAACAGCCGCATTCACTTTAAATAGGGCACCATCTAAATCCGTTGAAACGACACCATATGAACTATGGTTTGGGAAGAAACCTAAATTGTCGTTCCTTAAAGTTTGGGGTTGCGAAGCCTATGTAAAGAAGTTACAGCCGGACAAGCTTGAACCCAAAGCGGAAAAATGCGTCTTCATAGGATCCCGAAGGAAACTATTGGGTATACCTTCTATCATAGATCCGAAGGCAAAATCTTCGTTGCCAAGAATGGATCCTTTCTAGAGAAGGAATTTCTCTCGAAAGAAGTGACTGGAAGGAAAGTAGAACTCGACGAGGTTGTTGAACCTTCTCTCGAACTTGCGAGTAGCGCAGCACCGGAAGAAGTTCTTGTGGTGCCTACACCAATAAGAGAGGAAGCTAATGATGATGGTCATGAAACTTCAGTTGAAGTTGCTACAGAGCCTCGCAGGTCAACGAGAACTCGTACCACTCCTGATTGGTATGATCCCGTTATGAGTGTCATGTTGGTGGACAACACCGATGACCCTGAGACATATGAAGAAGCGGTGATGAGCCCAGATTCCAATAAATGGCAAGAAGCCATGAAATCCGAGATTGGATCCATGTACGAAAACCAAGTATGGACTTTGGTGGACTTACCAGATGGCCGGAAGGCTATCGAGAACAAATGGATTTTCAAGAAGAAAATAGATGCTGATGGTAATGTAACCGTCTATAAAGCTCGACTTGTCGCAAAAGGGTTTCGACAAATTCAAGGAGTTGACTACGATGAGACTTTCTCACCAGTAGCGAAGCTAAAGTCTATGAGGATTATGTTAGCAATCGCTGCATATTACGATTATGAAATATGGCAGATGGATGTCAAAACAGCGTTCCTCAATGGAGACATTGATGAAGAGTTGTATATGATGCAACCCAAAGGTTTTGTCGATCCTAAAGATGCTAACAAGGTATGCAAACTTCAAAGGTCCATATATGGATTGAAGCAAGCATCCCGAAGTTGGAATCAACGTTTTGATAAGGTAATCAAAAGTTTTGGTTTTATACAAACTTATGGAGAAGCTTGTATTTACAAGAAAGTGAGTGGGAGCTCTGTAGCATTCTTAATACTATATGTAGATGACATATTATTGATTGGGAATGATGTAGACCTTCTTAATAGTGTCAAGGAATATTTGAATAATAGTTTTTCAATGAAAGATCTTGGCGAAGCAGCTTACATATTAGGCATAAAGATTTATAGAGATAGATCGAGACGCCTAATATCATTGTCACAAAGTACATATTTGGACAAAGTTCTAAAGAGGTTTGGAATGGAAGATAGCAAGAAAGGGTTCTTGCCCATGTTGCCCAATACGACCTTGAGTAAAACTCAAAGTCCAACAACGGCAGAAGATAGAGAAAGGATGAGTAAGACCCCCTATGCCTCAGCCATAGGATCTCTAATGTATGCCATGCTATGTACTAGACCCGACATTGCATATGCTGTTAGTTTAACTAGCAGATATCAAAGTGATCCAGGAGTGGATCATTGGACAACGGTCAAAAACATCCTTAAGTATTCGAGAAGAACTAAGGATATGGTTCTTTCTTATGGAGGTGATGAACAACTCGTTGTTAATGGTTACACCGATGCTAATTGGAACACTGATCTGGATGATTCTAAATCACAATCTGGATAAGTATTTATTTTGAATGGTGCAGCAGTTAGCTGGAGGAGTGCAAAGCAGAGCGTTTTGGCGAGATCTTCAACTGAATCGGAATACATAGCTGCTTCGGAGGCTTCACAAGAAGTGATATGGATGAAGGAGTTCATTATAGAGCTCGGTGTGGTTCCAAGTGCGCTGGACCCGATGTCTATCTACTGTGATAACATGGTCGCCATAGCCAATGCGTAAGAACCAAGGTCACACAAGAAGCTGAAGCACATCAAGCTACGTTTTCACGCTATTCGAGAACATGTCCAAGATGGAGACATAAAGATTTGCAAAGTACACACAGATCTGAATGTGGCGGATCCGTTGACTAAACCTCTTCCGAGGGCAAAACATGACCAACACCAAACTGCCATGGGTGTTCGGTATATTACCATGTAATCTAGATTAGTTGACTCTAGTGCAAGTGGGAGACTATTGGAGATATGCCCTAGAGGATATAATAAAAGTAGTTATTATTATATCTTTGTGTTTATGATAAATGTTTACATTCATGCTATAATAGTATTAACAAGGAAACATTAATACTTGTGTGATTTGTAAACTGAATTAGAGTCCCTAGTAAAGCCTCTTCATAATACTAGCTTGATGGTTAATTGATGATTGTGGTTTCCCTATCATGAACATTGAGATGTTATTAACAACAAGATCATATCATTAGGAGAATGGTATGATGGACATACTCCTATAGATAAGCGTAGCATAAAGATCAAGTCATTTTAATAGTTCAATTGCTATATGCTTTCTGATACATAGTAACCTAATTCCTTCGACCATGAGATCATGTTTATCACCATCACCGGAAGGATGCTTTGATGACATCAAACACCACACCGTAACTGGGTGGCTATAAAGGTGGCATTGAGTGTTTGGAAAGTATGGGTTGAGACACATGAATCAAGAGTGGGATTTGTCCATCCATATGACGGATAGATATACTCTGGGCCCTCTCGGTGGAATGTCATCCAATTAGCTTGCAAGCATGTGACTGGCTCACAAGGGATCACATACCACGGGAACAAGAAAAGAGTACTTATCGGTAACGAGGTTGAACTAGGTATGCAGAGATATCGACGATCAAAACCCCGGATAAGTAAACTATCGTGAGACAAAGGGAAATTGGTATCGTATGTAAGTGGTTCATTCGATCGCAAAGTAATCGTAGAAATATGTGGGAGCCATATGAATTTCCAGATTCCTCTATTGGTTATTGATCGGAGAAGCGTCTCGATCATGTCGCATAATTCACGAACCGTAGGGAGACACACTTAAGGATTCGATGTTGTTTGAGTAGTTATGGAATGATGAGTAAGAGACCGAATGTTATTCGGAGTCTCGGATGGGATCTGGGATATCACGAGGAGATCCGGAATGGTCCGGAGAATAATATTCATATAAGGAAAGTCCTGTTTCGGGGTTGGAGAATGGTTCCGGTGTTTTCATCGGGAATGTTCTAGAAGGTTCCGGAATGTCCGGCACTCCGGAGGGGAAGGGTACATGAATGTGTCGTTACAAGTTGGAATGGTTGCATCATGTACTAGGTGTCATCGCTGAACAAAATAAAGGGATAAATCAAATCCTAGTTTGAAAAGTCAAACGCCAATTTGAAAAGTCAAACGGCTATTTTGTTTGGTGGAGGGAGAGTAGGAAACCTACTTGGGGAGGAAGTCCCTCTCCCTCCACCGCCGGCCCATGGAGACCGAGTTGGGGAGGGACTCCCCTCCCCTTGGCGCGCCCCCTCCACCTATATAAGGAGGGGCAGGGCTGCCCCTCCAAGCACACACCTTGCCCCTCTAAACCTAACCCTAGCCGCCGCCGGCCACCATAGCCGCCGCCCTAGGGTTTGCCCAAGCCGCCGACTTGGGGCAATCCCCTTGCCCTAGCCGCCGGCCTAGATTCCTCTACTTGGTGCCTCTAAACCCTATATCGCCAAGCCTCTCTCATAGTCCACCATACTCGCTTCGGCTTAAGGCGAAGCCCTGCGAGATCTCCCCTCTACTTCCGGTACCACGCCGTCGTGCTGCCGGAATCGCGAGGAGAGTGCTACAACCTCCGCTGCCTGCTGGAACAAGGGAGAGGAAAGTCTTCATCGAGTACCGAACGTGTGACCGACTGCGGGAGCGCTGCCGGAACGCGGCGCCGGAAGGATCGTCTGCACGATCTTGAGATCGGCAAGAGTACGACTACATCACCCACGAGAATCCGATCTCGTTAACCGCTTTGGAATCTTCGAGGGTGAGTTCATCTATCGACTCGTTGCTACAATCTAGTAGATAGATCTTGGCTTGTTTGTTTGCATGCGGTAGAAATTTTTTGTTTTTCCATGCTACGAAACCCTACAAGTTTTAGTTTGTCACGTGTTTTGGGGGTCACAACCAGTGATAATAAGCCAATCCTCATACTTTAGAGCAGGGTAGTATATATTGAGCGACATATTTTGCAACTATATCATCCCATTTGGTTTCAATGAGGTTCTGGATAGACTCTGCTTGCTTTGGAGTGGCTAAAGAGGAAACAATCTCCCAGAGATTTCCTAGAGAAAAGAAACTGAAATCATGTGAGCTGGTTGTAGGTTTCCTATAAGATAACCACCTTTCTCAGAAATCCAGTCTGCAAGCCAAGATGGGATTTGCTCCGGGTAGATGTTGAACATATTGATAGAATCATGTGAGTACTCCTTAGTATTGTAGTGATGAATCTCATTTATTTTCTTCATGTCCACCCAATAGTACTCTCTTATGTGAAATGACAGAGCACTGAGCCTTTTGTTGATAAAACAGATCAAGTTCTTAGATCCCTCATTTATATTGACCATTTTACCAGTACATCACAAAGAAAAATAAAACAGAGCCTGCGAAAAGACATCCTGTTAGGTGGCTCATGAGAAGACTCTTTATGCAGTTTATTTATCTCTGTCTGTGAGCATTGCATATACAAAGTGAAGGGTCAAAATCCACTGGCCATTCCATTTGAGTTGTCAGTTGAGTATGTTATTAGAAAAGGTTAGAACAATATTCTTGATCCCCATCAGGCCATAACTACTATATAATAGTTGAATACGTCAAGATCAAGTGTCCAAGATTAGCTTACCTGAATCTCCTCCCGATTCTGCTGAATCAAGCTTTCTATACCCAACCGAGGAATACAAAAAATCCTAAAAAGACAGACTAAAAGAGCCACACACACACCGGTACCTGCCAGACCAGGAGAGCAGCCAGCCAGTCCCGCACCTCCCTCAAATCCTATGATGCATCCTCTCCTGGCCAGGCAGAGGATCCATCCAGCTGCTAGGTAGCTAGTTGATTGATGCATATGCACGCATACATCCCTGCCAATATCATACACATCTTTAAAAAAGATTAATAGGGAGTGAATTATCATGCACATGAGCAAATTAAGTTGCAGAACCAATATGCTAATAGATTTTTTCCCTTGTTGGGGTTGACCTCGTCGCTACTACAACATTTTAAAGGGATTTTTAGACTAAAAAATGCAAATTGATATTATTAAGCACATATGTGACTTGTGAGCACCAATGAGCTTGGTACTAAACCATAAATGCATCGCCATATCCTTCTAAAGAAATCTTGAGGTAACACGATGACCTGAAAAATAGATATAACCTTTGCACCATGAATCTAAAGATTTATTTATGAATAGATCACCTATATATTACATAAATCTGCAATATGCCAAGTTTAGTAAACTTCTGAGAGATTCACACCGAGTAGTTTTCCATGGCAGCGCACGAGCATGCGACAACATGGCATACATGTCACTACACTAGGAGATCCATTGACATTCAGAGAGGGCATATGCAGCTGCACCACCCATGTTGGCGCTGAATCTAGCTCTAGCCAATGCATCCACTTCCTAGATAAATTATTCCCACGATGAAGCATGGGCATTACCATGGCATCCTCACGCCACAAGCGGTTGTGAAATCTCTGCAAACCATCTGTGATGCCATGTGCATCTCCTTTTCCAAGATTATTCAGAAGCATACATACCTCTGAACAATGAATGCAGATATACATGAATGATGATCATTCATGACTGATACTTGCTCTAGATCACATGTAAATGGAAGCAGTAAAATATGGGCTTGATTTGAATATTTAAACATGGCATATCAAACTAAATATGTCTAAGCTATTCACAGGGAAAAGTTGTAAATAATAAATAATAACATTCTTGTTGATAATGGGATGATAAAAATGAGGTATACTTCTAACTTTTAGATGATAATACTAAAAATAAACTCTGATATGCTTTTGGACATTTTTTGGAATACAGATGAAAGTTTTTCTCATCTCTCAGCTATAGAAAACTCGCTAAATATGGGATATGAAATAAGCTCAATAATGCTAGTTGCAATATTAAGCAATCTAAGAATAAATCCCAACTCTCACCTTATGTGCTTAAACAATGTGCATGGCTGGAACCTCAGTGTTGCCCAGATTCAAAAAAAAGCCTAGTTCCCTTTGTTGTTGAAGCCCAGAAAAACACAAACATGAAAAAGAGTAGTATCTTCCCAAACTACAACCTTGCATCTTGATGAGAGGAAGCAGGAAGCACAAGAAATATCTAAAATCATGTAATCAATGTCAGGGTGTATGATTTCAGAAGTAACAATGATAACTAAAGATTTAGAAATTTTGGTCAACATCACTTGGATTGGGGTGTTCACTACCTTCAGAATTAAATCTAATTAATTCGGCTACCACTTCTACATGATGATATTGACGACAATACCATCCGATATAAATGCCATGATGGAGGTAATTCAATCTACCGTGTGCCAAGAATGAGCATTTACCTGAGGGAATCTAGATGGACCATTGTTGGGGTATGTAGACCTTTGTCGCGCCATCACTGATCTCGACGATGGATGCACCACGTGAAGCATCAGATTGATATGTCAGCGGTTCGAGTCCGCTTATCTCCAGCCCAACAATTCACTTAATGGCAATTGACAATATGAATCAGATCGATACCTTACCACCGTTGGGGTTGAGCCTCTTGACGTATAGTGCGATTCCTTAGTTGGTCGAGCACTCGAGCTCCTAGCGCAGTAGCAGCTCCTAAGTGCCGTCGAGATCTAGATGAAGCAGTCTAGCATGGGGGGATTCAGATGGATGCTGCGACCCGGGAGGATGAGGTGGCCTCGAAGGCGTCCTAGCGACGGTGAACTCGGGTCTGGCGGCGGGACGAATGCTGCGGCAGGAAGGATGAGACGGCGGTTCCCGAACCCTAGGTGGCGGCGGATCCCGAACCCTAGGTGGTGGCGACGCTCATCAGGTGGTGCGCTCCTCGTGAGATGGAGAGCGGCAACAAGGAGTCTGGACCATTTAAAAAAAAGTAGTCTGGGACGACGGACTATGTATTGTGTTACCAAAAAAATTCTTGTGTGAGGAGAGAGAGAGAGTATGACAGAATGTTTGCGCTTGATTATCGTGATTGGTGTTGAATTTCCATGTTTAGGAATAGCACCCCACACGGTGATTCGGTGGTTCAGATTGTCTCAATGTTTAATAAGACGGATTAGATGGTCTAGATTGTCCTAATGTTTGATGTTTGAGGACAACCTACAATCACCAATATTCTTTTAATACCGACGGACGTAGTCCTATTGGTCAGGATCCAATACCGTGCCACATCGATCTACTCCCGTTTTCAAGTTAAAGCTTGACCAAGTCTTTAGGGCGGTGCTACGCGTCCCCCCGGGGATCCGACGCCCCGATCCCCTGGGTCCTAAACCGTTTGATCAGTTTGTAACAACCGTCAGATCTCGTTTCTGTTTCACACCTCGTCTGGTAGAAAGAAATCTCCTGTGGCACCGCACGACTCCTTTTTTTTGGCCAGATCGCACGACTTCCTGATGGTTTGGGATACCCCATCGTGGACAACTTGGAGCGCCGTTTGCAGAAATCATGGCGCACAACCGTATTGTACCAACACTGTCGCCGACGTCAGCAGTGACGACCTTTGACTTGCAGCAAAATCTGCGCGCGGCAGAGAGCTTGTAGCGCCAACGGCATATGTCGATAGCAATGGCAGTCGATGATGGCAGCAAGCGGCCGCTGGTAGCAAGGCCGGACTCCACGGGTAGCAAGGTCGCGCGCCGTCGGTAGCAAGCACGGACGCCGCATGTAGCAAGGCCGACGCTGTCGCTAGCAAGGCCAGGCGCCATAGGTAGCAGGCCGGGCGGCGTCGATCGCGAGGCCGGACGCCACGGGTAGCAAGGCCGGGCACCGTCGGTAGCAAGAACGGACGCCGTATGTAGAAAGGCCGACGCCGTCGCTAGCAAGGCCATGCGCCATAGGTAGCAAGGACAGACGCCGCATGTAACAAGGTCGGACACCATCGGTAGCAAAGAAGAATGCCGCATGTAGCAAGGCCGGGCGCCATCGGTGGGAAGGACGAACACATCATGTAGCAAGGCCGGATGCCGTCGGTAGCAAGGAAGAACGCTGCATGTAGCAAGGCCGAGCGCTATCGGCGGAAAGGACAGTCGCATGTAGTAAGGAAGAACCGCATGTAGCAAGGAAGAACTCCGCATGTAGAAAGGTCATACGCCATCTATTGCAAAGATGGACGTGCTACTTGCAGAAAGTAGCAGCACTGTTGCAATAGAGCTAGCATCACCACCCGCCGCTTGCATCATCAGACTCCCAGATCGTAGCAGGGGTGGTGTGGTCGTCTGGTTGAGGTCCTCCTGCGCGAGACGAAGCTCGTCAAGGTGGTGCTGGTGTGCTAATAATTAGGAGCAGGGAGATGCGAGATGGGGCACGGGCCGACGTCATGGCGTCTTGCGAGAACCTGCCACATGCATGGGCATGGGAGGAACAGACGAAGGTCGGAGGAAGAAGGAGGAATAATGGAGAAGCTGTGTGCCGTGAAAAGGACATGGTGAGACCGGACGAGACACACGGCACGCAAAGGAGCCGGGGGGGGATGCGTATCGTGTAATCCCCCATCGTGTAATCCACCGGGAGAGTGCTATCATTTACCAAGTCTTTAGCGATTTGATTTGCGTTGTCATTCATGTTTGTCTAGGAGTTGCTTGTGAGTGCAATTCCAAGAGCAACTGACCGTGCACATGGATGAAAAACTCAGATAAAATACTCCCTCCGACCCATATTAGTTGACTCTGGGAGTAGATGAAAGTTAAGTTTAAGGCTCCGTTTGGCAGCTCAGTATTTTTGGAGTATTCTCTAAATACCGTGGTTTCTAGAAAAAACATGGTTTCCAATACTGAGCGGCGTTTGGATACAGCGATACCACGGTTTAAAATACCGAGCTATATCCCCAAAACGTAGTTTTTTTGCAGTATTGTAAAATCTGCCCCGGACCTCTTTTTTCTCTAAAACCGAGAAACGTTCGCTTCGAGGACTCTATCCATCTACCTCTTCCCGTCTTCTTCTCTACCGGCAGCGACGTCCGGGGCCATGGAGAAACCAAGATCATCAAGCGGAAAAGGCTCATCAACCGAAAAAGGTTAGTCCACTTCTGTTTGGATTTGTTCTGCGCCACTCCGTCGATGATTTATTGTTCTCAGTTGATTCCACGGTCGCTGCCATCTAGGGCATGTATTCTTCCGCCCTCCCATGCCCACACAGGTTCCTGATCAGTTTAGGCCCTTGGCTGGAATCCAACAGTGTTGCCTAGGTCTTGCATGTTATCCCTCCAAGTTGCATCAATCAATTTCAAACTTATAGATCTGTTTAGATCCATCGATTGTGTGGTGTATGTTGGAAGCGCAGTTGTAGGAAAATATGCATGGGGCTACCGAGAATAGCCGGGTACTTCGGCGCCATGGCGGCCGCTCCGTTGTTTTTAGTATGGACAGGACCGATTCTAGCCCTTGCGTAGGGATTCTGAACTTATGCAAGTGCATGCATGTTGGCACCTATACCTGTATAGAGAAAAATGCATCGTATGTAGTCAGACTAACAACACTTTTGTGTTACACAAACCCATTGTTAAATATTTTCTAATTTTCGTACTAGTAGCTAGGTGATGTTCATAGCTGACAAAAATCGTTAGACATTCTATCTAGCTAGCAGTTAGATTCATGCATTATACTATGTTTGAACATATGCTGATCTGAGGGAGGCTACATCCTATTTATGAGCTTGCGATAGTCTACTAGATGATATCCATATCTTCATTTTTATTGTGACTGATGTTAAATAATACTTATTGCAGATAAAAAAGCAGAGCAACATGGACGAATGCTCAAACAACTTTTCTAGTTTTTATGATGAAAGAGTATGCAAATGCCGGAAAGTTCCGTGGCCAAAACGGGTGGGCAAAGGAAGGATGGAATGCTATGACACAGCGTTTAAATTTGAAGCACCCGGGAGCTGATTTCACCAAGCAGCAGGTGAAAGATAGGGAACAAAGACTCAAGCAGGATCACAACGTGGTCAGGTCCATTTTAGAGAAGAGTGGTTTTGGTTGGGATCCCGAGAAGGGAGTGCCAACAGCACCAGACGAAAAATGGAATGAGTTGTCCAAAGCTCAGCAAAAGTGGAGATTTAAAGCATTCCCACACTATGATGTTTTATATGAAATTTATGAAGGTTTGTTTTCTAAATATTATAAATATAAATATGTTCTTCTATGATGGTACTTATAATTTACTTTCTACTCAGGAAAAATAGCATCAGGGAGGCGTTGCAAAAGGACAACAGATAATATTGACGAGAAGTACAATATTCCTGATTACCCAGAACATGAAAGCTATACAAATGAAGTTCTAAGAGAATCTGGGTTGGATTCACCTCAGCCAACACTATCAGCTCCAGGATCATCCATGCCTGCATATGATTGGAACAACAATATATATGGGGATGATGTTGATTTGACATATGGTGGATATATAGAACCTGTAAGTAATGGACAACAGTCTTCAGCAGTAGAAGATCATAGTTGTGTGGATTCACCTCGGAAGAAGAGGCTTAGGGATTCAAAAGGATTTGATGGAGGAAGTGAGAAAACGAAGGCTAAAAAAGGAAAGGACACTATGCTAGAAAACTTGGTTTCTGTGAGAGAAGAGGAACTTAAGACATATAAAGAAATGAAGACGAAGCAAATTGATAGCTACAAGGACATCAAGATGGCGCAGATGGAAAGGAATGATCCTAAAAATGACCCCTATGGCATGCCTAATTGCATACAGAAACTAAAAACGTTGGGTCTCCCACCTAGTGAACAATATAAGGTGATCAACCATCTCAAAGAAGACATGCTAAACCGTCAAACATTCATGGAAGTAGATGCTGATGTTCTTGACGAGATTATCAAAGTAGTGGTACAAGAGAAGGTCTAAAGGTGCCCAAAATATGACTTCATGTTTTGTTTTTTAAATAATAGTACTGTTTGTCAAGTAGCTACTCAAGTTTGTTTCCTAGTCTATGTTTTGCTTCTGTGCACGTACTGCTAGCACTCTGAAATTATAATATTTATCTTATTCATTATTCTTCTGAAATACAAATAAGATTATGAAAACAAGTGAAAGTATAAATAAAAAGAAAAAATATGGAAAAGTCATGCGGTATTTCTTCTATTACGTGTGAGATAGTTTTGATAGTCTTCCCACATTGCTGCGGCTATTTCATCTCTTTTTGCCCTACCTAGTGCTCGCCGCTCATTGAGAGAATGTATATCACTTGTATACTGCTTATCTCCACTAGGAACATCAATTATTTTTGTTGGGTCAATATCTGATTCAACTTGATCTAGCCATGCTTCACCGCCCTCGTTATTGCAAATAAAATTATGAAGCACACAACATGCTATTGCAATTTCTGCCTGTGAGTCTATGGGGTATTGTGTAGCACACTTCAGCATTGGAAAACGCTTCTTCAAAACACCAATGATACGCTCAACATGGTTACGAAGTTGTGCATGCCTCAAATTGAAAAGTTCTTCAGGATTTTGTGGTCGTTGATGGCTTCTTCCCTGCTCTTGTAAATGGTATCTCACATTGCGATAAGGTGCGATGAAGTTAGGTGTGTTTGCATAACCCGCATCCACCAAATAAAACTTCCCTTCAGGCACATAGAAATTGTTTTGAAGTGCATCTTGTAGCACTCGAGCATCAGAAGCCGAACCTTCCCATCCGGCACTGACATGAACAAAATGATTTTCAAAATCGCATGCAACCATGACATTTTGTGACAATGTTCCTTTTCTATTACGGTAAGGATCTTGCTCTTTTGGAGATAGACTAATCGGAATATGTGTTCCATCTATGGCTCCAATACAATCCTAGAGACAAAAAAAAGTATGGTGAGTAATGTGTATGAATCAAATGTATATATTACTATTATAATTAAAGGGATACAATACGAATAATACCTTGAAATATGGCATAAATTTTGGATTGTTTGCTACTTTGAAAGGAACATTAATTGGAGGTAGCCGTATTACACTTGATGACAGTTTCATGAGTGCATGCAACACAATATTGAAATAACGACTTATGGTCTCACCACTATGATGAAATTGCCCTTGAAGTGTACGATTGCTTGCATTCTTCGATACAGCATATAAAAATATTGCTACTTGCTCTTCCACAGAGACAAAATCTGTATCTCTTAGACAACATCTCTCTCGAAGACAGTCGACTAGATTATGAAAGATATGTTGGAGATATGCCCAAGAGGCAATAATAAAATAGGTTATTATCATATCTTCATACTTATGATAAATGTTTACATACCATGCTATAATTGTATTAACCGGAAACATTAATACTTGTGTGATTTGTAAACTAAAATAAGAGTCCCTAGTAAAGCCTCTTGTTAAACTAGCTTGTTGGTTAATATATGATCATTGTTTCCTGATCATGAACATAGAGATGTTATTAACAACAGGGTCATATCATTAGGAGAATGATGTGATGGACATACTCCTATAGATAAGCGTAGCATAAAGATCAAGTCATTTCAATAGTTCAATTGCTATATGCTTTCTGATACATAGTAACCTAATTCCTTCGACCATGAGATCATGCATATCACCTTTACTGGATGGATGCTTTGATGTCATCAAACACCACACCGTAACAGGGTGGCTATAAAGGTGGCATTGAGTGTTCGGAAAGTATTGGTTGAAACACATGGATCAAGAGTGGGATTTGTCCATCCGCATGACGGATAGATATACTCTGGGCCCTCTCGGTGGAATGTCATCCAATTAGCTTGCAAGCATGTGACTTGGTCACAAGGGATCACATATCACGGGAACGAGAAAAGAGTACTTATCAGTAACGAGGTTGAACTAGGTATGCAGAGATACCGACGATCATAACCTCGGATAAGTAACATATCGTGAGACAAAGGGAAATTGGTATCGTATGTAAGTGGTTCATTCGATCGCAAAGTAATCGTAGAAATATGTGGGAGCCATATGAATTTCCAGATTCCTCTATTGGTTATTGTTCGGAGAAGTGTCTCGATCATGTCCGCATAATTCACGAACCGTAGGGAGACACACTTAAGGATTCGACGTTGTTTGAGTAGTTATGGTATTATGAGAAAGAGACCGAATGTTGTTCGGAGTCTCGGATGGGATCCGGGATATCACGAGGAGATCCGGAATGGTCCGGAGAATAAGATTCATATAAGGAAAGTCCCGTTTCGGAGTTCGGGAATGATTCCGGTGTTTTCATCAGGAATGTTCTGGAAGGTTCCGGATTATCCGGCACTCCGGGGGGGAAGGGGTACATGAATGTGTCATTACATATTGGAATGATTGCATCATGTACTAAATGTTCTCGCTGTCCAAAATAAAGGGTTTATTTAAATCCTAAATTGAAAAGTCAAACGGCTAGTTTGAAAGTCAAACGGCAAGTTTTTGGAAAGTGGAAAGAGGAGGAAAAGAGGGAAACCGAGTTGGAGAGGGAGACCTCCTCCAACCGGCGGCCAACTCCAATGCCGACTTGGGGAGGGACTCCACTCCCTCCCCCTGGCGCGCCAGCCCCCTCCCACCTATATAAGGAGGGGCAGGGCTCCCCTCCTTACACACACAAGTTTCCTATCCTCTAAACTAAACCCTAGATCTAGACCCCGGTTTAGAGCTATTCGGTTTAGAGCCTTCTAATTGGTTTAGAGCCTTCTAATTGGTTTAGAGCCTTCTAATTGGTGTGTCTAATTACTAGACCACTAATATCCTCTCTCATAAGCTCCACCATACTCGCACCGGCTTAAGGCGAAGCCCTGCGGGATCTCCCCTCTACTTCCGGTACCACGCCGTTGTGCTGCCGGAATCGCGAGGAGAGTGCTACAACCTCCGCTGCCTGCTGGAACAAGGGAGAGGAAGGTCTTCGTCGAATACCGAACGTGTGACCGACTGCGGGAGCGCTGCTGGAACGTGGCGCCGGAAGGATCGTCTACGCGATCTTGAGATCGGAAAGAGTACGACTACATCACCCACGAGAATCTGCTCTCGTTAAACACTTTGGAATCTTCGAGGGTGAGTTATTCCATCGACTCGTTGCTACAATCTAGTAGATAGATCTTGGCTTGTTTGTTTGTATGCGATAGAAAATTTTTGTTTTCCATGCTACGAACCCCTACAGTGGTATCAGAGCCGTGTCTATATGTAGATCTGTTGCACGAGTAGAACACAATGGTCATTGTGGGCGTTGATGCTTTTATTGTAGATTGCTTTTTGTGTACTTTGCATCTTGCGGTATGTTGGGATGAAGCGGCCCGGGCTAACCTTACATGACATCGTTCATGAGACTTGCTCCACGCTTGACATGCAACTTGTATTGCATAAGTGGCTCTGCGGGTGCCTGTTTCTCCTAGCATAGTTAAGATCCAATTTACAACGGGTAATCAACAATGCTAGTATCAATGTTGTGGTTCTTGTTCGTAAGTTAGAACGACACTTATTGAAAGCCCCAAACCACGTAAAATATGCAAAGAAAGTAGAAGCGTCTAACTTTGTTTTGCAGGGGTGTGCAGTGATGTGATATGGCCATGATTGTGATTATATTTGATGTATGCAATGTTCCTTATTGTAAGTTGACAACCGGCAGGAGCCATATGGTTGTCTTTAATTTTTGTTAAGACCTGCGTGTCTATTCAAAATAGTTGTAATAGTTGAAGCTGGTGGACGACAACCATGTAGAAGCATCATTGACCTTGATGCTATGCCGGTGATGATGGAGATCATGTTCGTGCTTGAAGATGGAGATCAGAAACACAAAGAAGAAAGGCCATATCATATCACATATTATGAATTGCATGTGATGTTAATCCTTTATGCATCTTGTATTGCTTAGTAGTCGACGGTAGCATTATAAGATGATCCCTTATACACATAAATTTCAAGTTCTAAAGTGTTCACCCTTAGTATGCACCGTTGCCAAAGCTTGCTGCTTCGAAGCACCACGTGATGATCGGGTGTCTTTGATTCCGCGGGTGAATACAACGTAAGCAAGCCAGATTTGCTTATGCGGTAGCTAAGGTTTGATCTTGACGAGCCTAGCATGTACAGACATGGCCTCAGGAACATGGATTGTCGAAAGGCAGAGCATGAGTCATATAGTAGATATGATGAACATGTTGATTGTTCGCCATTGAAGCTACATCAACTCACGTGATGATCGGTTTTGATGTGGTGAATTTGGTTCGTGTGATCACTAAAACAATGTGAGGGATATTGTTTTGAGTGGGAGTTCACCTAGATTAATTTAATTATTAATTAGAACTCAATTTATCATAAACTAAATCAAAGTGAATTTGCATAGTTGTTGTAGTCATTGGCATCCGTTTACCACCTTGCGCTTAGTTATAATTGAGATGATAGAACTATAGAATTCTGGTTAGTTACTTTACGAACTGGTATCGTATTGTTTTACAGTGTTAATCTAAAGTTTAAAAGTCCTATTGCAAACTTTCAGTAAAGTTCCGGTTACTCCATGAAGTTTAATAATTAGTATTAAATCAAGAGTAACAATTCCAAGTGTTAGTATATAAGTATCATGTTTGTCTCCATGATTCTTGATATTCAAAGGATTCCCTAATATCAAGGTTATCTAGGATCTGAAAGAGTTGTTTCAGAAACCATGATGTGTGGAAAATATTGTGATATCTGAAACGAAGTTTTGGTTGCAACATGATAGAGTATAATATGGCAAAAGTCATGTTCTCATATTTGATGAGAATTTGCAAAAGGTTGGAGACACTTGTTGTCCTAATCCTCCAAAAGGTTTTGGATAGCAACATTATACTCATAATTCATCGTTATAAGCTAAAAGTAGCTTGATCATGGACGATTCCATGATAAAGGTGAATATTTGATGTAGGTAAAATGTTTACTACACCAAGAGATTACTAAAGAAAGGAATTTGAAAGAACACCAAATATTTGATAATGGTGATCTACTTCAAAGTGCAAGTTCAAAGACATTGGTATTTAACTATACACGCTTTGGACTATATGTCATATGTATGACTCCACTGTTGATGTTGATAGATTCTTTCAAACAGAAAAGGAGATACTGAAAGAGAATCTCATAAATATATGGCAGAAAAGAAAAGACTAGAATCGTTCAGTTTAAGTATATAGATGATATACATGTTATGGCTATATTCTTTGCTTGTTAAACAATGTGGTTCTCAAGTATTTGATACTGAATTTGTTGGTGTGAATCGTCATACGAAACAACACAATTCATGAACTACAATGGCCTAAGTAACTAGCAAAAGAATATGTGATGATGTTCATCGAGAACAAATAAAGGGTTATTGTATTGCTCGTTAAACATCAAAGCTTGCCTTCAAAGATTTGTTTTATCAGGTATTATGAGAACAAAAAGGTTTGTTCAAATAATTGCCGTAATCCATAAAATATGGATGATTCGCAAATCTCGTTGGAGACATCACATCCATAAAACTAGTGCTAAAAATGTCGAAAGACAAATTGATTGAAAGATCACTTAGGAAGTGACATCGCCGTTTAAATTATATTGGAAAGAAAACATGAAGAACATCCATATGGATGGAATTTTGGAGTCTATTTGATTTTGATCAAATGACGCTTGTGAAACTTTCCTAGAGATAATTAAAACTTCGTTCATAGGCCGAAAGGGAACGAAAGACTAGCTTATTGGAACTTGTGCATATTGTTGTACGAACTCCATTATGTGTAGTCAAGAGCGATGGATTTCAACTTCATATGCTTTCTCCGAAAATTTGAGTGAATATGTGAATATTTACTTAATAAGGATGAAGTATGAAATATTTGAAAAGTTCAAAAGACTTTCAAGATGAAGTGCAAAATCATTGTAACAAGAATATGAATAGTTTATGATAAAGATCATAAAGGAAGATATTTGAATTACAAGTTTAGCATAATACCTAAGATTTAAGGAATCGTCCGTGGATTTGCATTTCCCGAAACACCATAAGAGTATGGAGCGTTCGAGATATGTAATTGAACCTTGTTTGACATGGTAAGATCAAAGGTATAATTCATAAAACTGCTATTATATTTTAAAGATTAAAAGCTTTAGAGATTACCGTTTTTCCACTGAAAAGAGCTCCATCATAATCCGTTGAAATGACACCATATAAGGTTATGGTTTGGGATAAAACCCAAGTTGTCCTTTCTTAAACATTGGTATGCTATGCATAAGAAAGATGTTTGCAACCAAAGTCGGATGAACCTGTCTTTGTATGTTATTTCGAATAACTGTTAAGTACTCCTCCATAACATCGGAGACAAAAGTGTTTGTCACTTAAAACGTCAAGTTTCTTTGAAAAGGAATTTTTCGTGAAAAGTTAAGTGGGAGAACAATAGAAACTTTGATAAGGTTAAAAGAACCTTAGCTATATGTGCAGAGTTGCACAGCGCCGAAAAGTGTTTCGGAGGCAGCAACAATGCTCATGGTTCACGTACCTCAAAAGGTTGTGGTCACGGAGATCCAAGTTCCTATTGAAACAAGTAGGTCGGATGAACAATCAAATACCAAGATTTGAGGGTTGAATCATTATTTGAGAATAATGAACCGACTACATGCAGAGAAGCGATGATGGGCCCTGACTCCGTAAAATGGCTTGAAGCCATAAAATCCGTGATAGTTCCATACACGAGAAATCAAGTTTTGAACTTGAAGGACCCTCGAGAAAGGTGTAAGACCTTACAGTTGTGTCTGGATCTATAAAGAAATAGACATGGATGTTTTACATCTATGAAATAGTCGACATGTTGAGAAAGAGTTCACAACAATGTTCAAAGGTTGACTATGACAAGATTTGATCTGTCATAGTGATATTTAGTCTAGATGGATTAATGTAGCAACCACTACATATAATTTGTTATATGGTAGTTGAATAAACAAAACAAATTCTTCTAATAGAATCGTTACCTAGGACATGTGCATAACACGGTCCATAGGGTTTTGTTAATTCAAAAGGATGCTAAAAGTATATGCAAACTTCAATGGTTAAAGTAAGCATAGCGGAGTTGGAATCTTCACTATGATGAAACTGTTAAAAGGGTTTAATTTCATCAGAGACAATGAAGATGCTTGCATTTGCAAAAAATTAAGTGGGAGCGCTAAGACATGTTTCTAATACATTATGTGGAAGACATATTGTTGATTGGAAATAATGTATCTTTTATTAAACACATATTAAGAATTTCATCCCGATGAAAGACTTAGGCAAAACCCAAATATTTGGCATCAATAGACGCTAATATGGTTATGCCAGAAGTACATAGACAAGATATTGAATGAGTTCAATATAGAAACTACAAGAGAGGTTCTTGTCACACAGAAAGGATTGAATAAGTTCAATGTTGATGATATATTCAAATGTATTGACATTTGGTAAAGTGAAACAAATAATCAAGTATAGATTGATACTTGATGTATGAAATCACAAAGAGTATTTATATCAATCATACTGTGATATGTACAAATCCAGATATGTCCTATGCTCTAAATGTTGTGAGCATATACCAGAATGATTCGTAAGATGATCATTGGACAATAGTAAGGATATTCTTATGATCTTCTGAAAGAACTAAGAGTATAATATTTGTAGAAGTGACAAATAGATGGTTAGTTCATTGTAAAAGTACTACATTGATACTAGCTTTGTCACAAAGTACAAATTAAGTTTATCTCGATCTAAACTAAGGGTGGCACAATATAATGGAAAGTGAGTTCCATAATGGATTTGGATGATTTCCAAAGTTAAGACATTGTGACAGATACTACAACAAAAGGCTAAGTATATGACTGCTATTATAGCAGCAAAAGAGGGCATTTGTGTCAAGAAGTTTGTTATCAAACTAGGTGTAGTTCACAGTGGGATAATACTATGAAGATATATTGTGCGACAATATTATCAACATGTTTTAATCCCAAAGAGCTAAAGGTCACACCGAAAGACCAAATTTATACAAAGCCATCTCATTAGAGAATGAGTGATGCGTAGAGACGCAAAGACATGCAATTACACACGGACCTGGAAGTGTCAGATCCGGAGATCAGTTGACCACTAGCAATCGTGTACATACAACACCGGAAAGCCATAGGTGTTGAATACACAAAGGTTTGAAACTAGATTATTGACTCTAGTGCAAGTGGGAGACTGTTGGAGATATGCCCAAGAGGCAATAAAAAAATAGGTTATTATCATATCTTCATACTTATGATAAATGTTTACATACCATGCTATAATTGTATTAACCGGAAACATTAATACTTGTGTGATTTGTAAACTAAAATAAGAGTCCCTAGTAAAGCCTCTTGTTAAACTAGCTTGTTGGTTAATATATGATCATTGTTTCCTGATCATGAACATAGAGATGTTATTAACAACAGGGTCATATCATTAGGAGAATGATGTGATGGACATACTCCTATAGATAAGCGTAGCATAAAGATCAAGTCATTTCAATAGTTCAATTGCTATATGCTTTCTGATACATAGTAACCTAATTCCTTCGACCATGAGATCATGCATATCACCTTTACTGGATGGATGCTTTGATGTCATCAAACACCACACCGTAACAGGGTGGCTATAAAGGTGGCATTGAGTGTTCGGAAAGTATTGGTTGAAACACATGGATCAAGAGTGGGATTTGTCCATCCGCATGACGGATAGATATACTCTGGGCCCTCTCGGTGGAATGTCATCCAATTAGCTTGCAAGCATGTGACTTGGTCACAAGGGATCACATATCACGGGAACGAGAAAAGAGTACTTATCAGTAACGAGGTTGAACTAGGTATGCAGAGATACCGACGATCATAACCTCGGATAAGTAACATATCGTGAGACAAAGGGAAATTGGTATCGTATGTAAGTGGTTCATTCGATCGCAAAGTAATCATAGAAATATGTGGGAGCCATATGAATTTCCAGATTCCTCTATTGGTTATTGTTCGGAGAAGTGTCTCGATCATGTCCACATAATTCACGAACCGTAGGGAGACACACTTAAGGATTCGACGTTGTTTGAGTAGTTATAGTATTATGAGAAAGAGACCGAATGTTGTTCGGAGTCTCGGATGGGATCCGGGATATCACGAGGAGATCCGGAATGGTCCGGAGAATAAGATTCATATAAGGAAAGTCCCGTTTCGGAGTTCGGGAATGATTCCGGTGTTTTCATCAGGAATGTTCTGGAAGGTTCCGGATTGTCCGGCACTCCGGGGGGGAAGGGGTACATGAATGTGTCATTACATATTGGAATGATTGCATCATGTACTAAATGTTCTCGCTGTCCAAAATAAAGGGTTTATTTAAATCCTAAATTGAAAAGTCAAACGGCTAGTTTGAAAGTCAAACGGCAAGTTTTTGGAAAGTGGAAAGAGGAGGAAAAGAGGGAAACCGAGTTGGAGAGGGAGACCTCCTCCAACCGGCGGCCAACTCCAATGCCGACTTGGGGAGGGACTCCACTCCCTCCCCCTGGCGCGCCAGCCCCCTCCCACCTATATAAGGAGGGGCAGGGCTCCCCTCCTTACACACACAAGTTTCCTATCCTCTAAACTAAACCCTAGATCTAGACCCCGGTTTAGAGCTATTCGGTTTAGAGCCTTCTAATTGGTTTAGAGCCTTCTAATTGGTTTAGAGCCTTCTAATTGGTGTGTCTAATTACTAGACCACTAATAGCCTCTCTCATAAGCTCCACCATACTCGCACCGGCTTAAGGCGAAGCCCTGCGGGATCTCCCCTCTACTTCCGGTACCACGCCGTTGTGCTGCCGGAATCGCGAGGAGAGTGCTACAACCTCCGCTGCCTGCTGGAACAAGGGAGAGGAAGGTCTTCGTCGAATACCGAACGTGTGACCGACTGCGGGAGCGCTGCTGGAACGTGGCACCGGAAGGATCGTCTACGCGATCTTGAGATCGGAAAGAGTACGACTACATCACCCACGAGAATCTGCTCTCGTTAAACACTTTGGAATCTTCGAGGGTGAGTTATTCCATCGACTCGTTGCTACAATCTAGTAGATAGATCTTGGCTTGTTTGTTTGTATGCGATAGAAAATTTTTGTTTTCCATGCTACGAACCCCTACAAGATATGCTTCTCCATCCGAAAATCTCTTTGGCATCTCAACTCATGACCATCTAGAACTTCTTTGACATACAGATCTCCCGTAAGGATGGAAGTATGAATACGAGCACGATGGGATGAACTTCTATCGACATACACATTTTTTATGATGGCGAATTCTTCATCTTCTCTTTGTTTACGCATCAAAAAGTTTCCCCACATTGTTGAAAATATGTGACTGATAATAGAACACACCTGCTTCATGTTAACATGTTGCATATTATATATCTATTGCCTAGCATGTCAACCTTCTGATCCCAACTAAGGAATGACAAGAAAGAACAAAAATATCCAAGATACATATGTATATAATCAGCTACACCCTCCGAGCTATATTAGTTGACTCAACTTTGTCTAGATTCATATGTATCTAGTTAAGTATCTATTCTAAATTCATCCGTATCTAGAGAAAGTTGAGTCAACTAATATGGACGAAGGGAGTACTATGATATATCTCATGATATCAGATCAATCATAAGTAAGGTCGGCGGCCTATACCTGCTCCGATTGGCGGCCACGACAGCGAAATGGCAAGTTCCGGCCAGCGGCTGTTGCGGAGAACCGGCAAACGCCAGATTACGTATATCTGCCGTGATTATTATCAATGGGTTTATACTTTGTTTACGGCGCATTGATTGAAAGCACAATATATATATAGGTACTTTAGCTAATGCATTCAACGCCAGCGGCCATGCAACAGCCATGCACGTAAGTATCGGTCAAATTGCATCTGCATGCGCCAGAATAATCGGTCAAAATCTGCTACCAAACAACACCGGCCAAACACCTTCCTATTTTACCAAAAACTGAGAAAAAGCTCGGTTTAAGGAAACTGTGGTATTCTGTAGCCGGGCATCTAAATACTCTAGTTTTAGAATACTAAGGTTTATGAAAAACTGAGCTGCCAAACGGAGCCTAAAATGTCGTCTGGACGTTTACATGAACATGCGGTGGAAGTTGCACATTGGGTTACAACAGACCCAGAATTAAGTTAAATATTCGTTTTTTTCTTCTACTCGTATATATAAGAAAATAATACTCCAGCACTACTACTCGTATTTTTTTTACAGAGATGCTATTCGTTTGGTGAATCAGGGAAGCTGACGGAAAGATAAGGTTTTGGGCCAGCCCAGCCGCAGCCTCTCCCTAGCTGCGCACCATCATCCCGAGCTCACCTCGTCCCCTCCCCGCATTACCCTTGCCGCCGCCGCCTGCTGCCCTGCTCCTTCCACCCCGCCTCCCTCATGCTCCTCCCATTATGCCGCCTCCCTTCCTCCCCTTCCCTTCCAGCCGTATACAAACACATTTTCCCAGGGCGGCGCTCCCTCGGACTCCGGCGACAGCATGGTCGAGGGGCTTCGGCGAGGAGGAGGTTAGCGACACATGTGGTGTGCTGCTCCAGTTCCCTGCCTGTGGCGAATCCCGCAACGGTGTCGGGCACAGAGAGTTCAGCGGAGTGGAGAGGGGACGCGATACGCCGCCGTTTCCTTGATTTCTATGCTGCCCGTGGCCACAAGATCCTTCCGAGCTCGTCTCTCGTGCCCGATGACCCGACCGTGTTCCTCACCATAGCTGGGATGCTTCAGTTCAAGCCCATATTTCTTGGCAAGGTGCGTCAGCATTTGCAGCAACCGTTTCTGAATTTCTAGCAGCCTTGTTTCGTTTCTGAAAAAAAAGGGGGAATGCTGCAAATTCACTCAGAGTTTCTTCAGCAACGTACGAGTTCCACCTAGAGTAATTCACCTTATTGAATATGGTTTCTCTGTATGGCCTCTTTGATATGCAGTATTCCAGAAAAGCAGAATTAGGAAAACGTAGGAATTGCATGTCATGACATGCTGAACCACACATGAATTGAGATCTCAAGAATACGTAATAGAAGTTGTTTGGTTGCACCACAAGAAGAATGTAGGAATTTCCTTAAGGATTAGGTGTTTGACATAGTTGTCATACACACTAAACAAAATTTCCATGAGGTTGGATTCGATGGAAATTTCCTTTGGATTTGCATACAAAATAGTCCATAGGAATTTTTTTCTTGTGGTTTTCAATCCTACAAATCGAACAAGCTTTACATGAAAAATTCCTCAGGAATAAAATCCTCCAAAATTCCTATGAATCAAAGAGGTCCTGATGTTTCAGACAGTCCATGAGCACATTTCTTATTGTTATCTGTTGTCCATAATAATATAGATGTCTATAGGTTAAAGTTTTATCCAGTAGAAAATCCAATAATAACAGGGAAAGAACTTCATCGTTTCTTTATCATGTTTTTTTTGTCGAGAATACAATTCTTGATCATGTGAATGCACAATATATTGCAATTTGCGCCTGTTTTGTTTTACTACGTGATGAATTCCATGTATTGCTACTCTAGGAACCTAGGCGTGTACCATGTGCCACTACCTCCCAGAAATGCATACGAACAAATGACATTGAGAATGTGGGGCGAACATCTCGACACCAAACCTTTTTTGAGATGCTTGGGAACTTCAGTTTTGGCGATTACTTCAAGAAGGATGCAATCAAATGGGCGTGGGAGCTGACTACCACGGAGTATGAACAATTCCTCTATTCTGCATGCATCATGATATCCATGTTGGTAAACTTTAAGATGTTAATCTGAATAAGATTGCCATGACTCAGCTGGCTACATGTGATGTCCTGTGTGGTTTTTTTTTATTTTCTGAATACATTACTAAGTCAAGCTTCAGTTATTCTTAGACTGCTCTTATTTTACCTCAATGATATTACTTGCATATCGAGCATTACTTTAGGCAAAATAATCCACTTTAATCCACTTGGGTGTCATGGATGTGCAATTAACCCCCTGAACATGTTTGGTCCACTTGACCTACTGAACTTTTGGTCTACTTAACCCCAGAAACTTGCAATACTGGATCACTTTACTCTCCGATGCTGGTTTTGCCACATGACATCATACATGGATGCTAATATCATTTTCTACCTGCTTTTGCGTTCAGTATGGTCAGTATGGGTTGATTAGCTGGCCACACCTACTATGTTGTAGTAGATGATGCCAACACCCATGTCGATGACTGACGTGGAAGTGGCAAAACCAGACTTACTGGGGGGTGGGTGAATGATCTGGTATAAGATCTTCAAGAGTTTAAGTGGAAAAAAAGTCTAGGGGGATTGATTGGACATCTGTGTTACTTCAGAGGAGGAAAGTGAACTGTTTCCTTAATTCTATGGCATCTTTAGACATGCTTTTAGGTGCCACACAACAGTAGTCCTGCAATTCCTTTTCATGTTGTGTCAGTCTAGCATTCATTCTGTTTGTGAACTTTGATTAGGTATGGATTGCCCCCAGAAAGACTGTGGATTAGTATATTTGAAGATGATGACGAGGCATTCTCCATTTGGCTCAATGAGGTCAGTTATCTAAAACAGCACGTTTCAACATTTTTTCATGGTTTCTCTGTTTGTCTGTTCCGCGGCGATGGACTATATAATACATTTAACACCATCTCACTGTTAATGCTCATATTTATTAAATATTGTTCCATGTAAAGAAGTTATGATTTCTCACTAGTTGTTTTGGACTTTCAAACTTGCACATATTCTTTAAGAGGTACAGGGATCGTGCTAGTTTCCTGTTAAACTTATAGTAACAGATTTTTTCCTGCTTATTTTATCAAGGTTGGTGTACCAAAGGAACGGATAAAAAGGATGGGCGAGGATGATAACTTTTGGACTAGTGGTGCAACTGGACCTTGTGGACCGTGCTCTGAAATGTATTATGATTTCCATCCCGAGAGAGGATCGTTGAATGCGGTATGGAAATATGTGCTATCGGTGGTTAAATGTTAAGTTTTTTATATTTTGTATGGGGTTCTCCAGTAACTGAAATTAGTGATGTTCATGTAGTTGTGCAGGATTTGAATGATGACAGTCGATTCATTGAATTCTACAATCTTGTCTTCATGCAATACAACAAAAACGATGATGGATCTCTGGAACCATTGAAACAAAAGAACATCGATACAGGAATGGGTCTTGAGCGTATGGCACGCATTCTTCAAAATGTAATGCTTGTCACTTCTTCAAATGATCTATAACGCTTTTATTTGTCTTGAACTATAATATAACTTGGAATAACTCTTATCATAGGTTCCAAACAATTACGAGACAGATTTGATTTTCCCTATTATAGAAAAGGCAGCAAGCATGGCACTGGTTTCCTACAGCACAGCTGATGAGGCTATGAGGACAAATCTCAAAGTGAATAAATCTGGACTCCCTGTTTCATGATAAATTAGTTGGATGGACATAACCTTTAGGATTTTCTATTTTGCTAGGTAATTGGTGATCACATGAGGGCGGTTGTTTATCTCATATCAGATGGGGTTATCCCCTCAAATATTGGGAGAGGGTATGTTGTTCGAAGGCTTATAAGAAGGGTAGTCCGGACTGGTAGATTGATAGGTATGAGAGGTGATGGGCATGGAAACTCTGATGGTGCAAATTTACCCTTACTAGCTGAGACAGTTATCAGCCTTAGCAGTGAAATAGATCCAGATGTTGAATCTAGGAGGAAATCGATTCTTGGAGAACTTCAAAGGGAAGAGCTGCGATTTGTACAGACTCTGGGAAGAGGTGAAAAGTTATTAGATGAACTTTTAGATGAGGCATTAGTAAGTGCTGGTGATAATGGAGATAAGCCTTGCTTATCTGGAAAAGATGTTTTCCTTTTATATGATACATATGGTTTCCCCGTAGAGATTACAGCTGAAATAGCTAGTGAACGGGGTGTTACTGTTGATATGAAGGGGTTTGATATTGAAATGGAAAACCAAAGAAAACAATCTCAGGCAGCTCACAATGTTATCAAGCTTTCTGTAGGAAATGAGACCGAGATTGTCAAAAGCATCCCAGATACTGAGTTTTTGGGATACGAGTCTCTTTTCGCAACTGCTGTTGTTAAAGGTCTTTTAATTAATGGAAACCCAGTAGAAAATGTTTCAGAAGGTTCTGATGTGGAAATACTATTAGACCGAACACCGTTCTATGCTGAGTCAGGTGGTCAAATTGGAGATAATGGTTTCTTGTATGTTTACGAAGAGGAAGGTGGAAAACAAAATGCAGTCATAGAAATCAAAGACGTTCAAAAATCCCTGGGAAATATCTTTGTTCACAAAGGCACAATTAAACAGGGTTTGGTCGAGGTTGGAAAGAAAATCGACGCTGTAGTTGATGGAAAGCTGAGGCAGGGAGCCAAGGTATGAAAACTGCAAATCTTTGTTACGTTTTTATGCATTTTATGAATTTTTATTGTTAGGGCATCTCTGTGCTTTACCTGGCTGTCATTTTAATGTTTTATTGTTTATTTTATTTATTTGAAGTTTGTGTTAACTAGATGTTGTAATAATTTCATGAGCTTCGACAAATTTCATGTAGGCACATCTACAGGCTTTAAACACGAAAGATAGAAATATTTGCACTAGATAGTTATCTATTTTTTTAGCTGATAGCTTAGCATATATTCCCATAAGATGTCTGATTGGCTGCAAAGATGTTACTGATAACTGTCATTAATATTAATATCAGTATAAGAGGAAATGATCTCTTTGTGACCTCAATTATCTGGTGGTTTCTTAGCATTCTGGAAGATGATGCTGGTGCCTTGAAACGAAATGTTAACCTTTAGCAAATGCTCGTTCGGGAAGTTATCAGTTGCATCTTGCATATTTTTCTATGACACTTATCTATTTCTGTTTTCTTATTTAACTTCTTTCTGATTCCATGTCTAGGTTCATCATACTGCTACACATCTACTACAGTCAGCTCTTAAAAGTGTCATTGGTTCAGAGACATCACAGGCGGGATCCCTTGTGGCTTTTGACCGTCTCCGATTTGACTTCAGTTTCCACCGGCCCCTTTCAGAAGAGGAACTACTGGAAATTGAATCACTGGTGAACCAATGGATTAGCAACGCAACGCATCTTGAGACAAATGTGATGGCTTTGCAAGATGCAAAAAGTGCTGGTGCCACTGCTATGTTTGGAGAAAAATATGGCGAGCAGGTAGGTTTTAAAAAAGCACTATGGCACTAGAACTTCTGATATACACCAACATGGCTGCAAAGTCATTGCCATAATAGGCGATGTTTAAATTTGTCCTCAATTCTGTTAGGTCAGAGTCGTAGAGGTCCCTGGGGTGTCGATGGAACTGTGTGGTGGAACTCATGTCAGTAATACTGCTGAGATCCGTGGATTCAGGATAATCTCAGAACAGGGAATAGCTTCTGGAATCAGAAGGATTGAGGCAGTTGCAGGTGATGCATTTGTTGAGTATGTTTGTTCTCATGACAACTACATGCGACACTTATGCTCATCACTTAAGGTATGGTGCTACTCACTGAGCAAATTTGATCTTTTCTCTGATGTGTCATATATCTTGTTCGAATGGATTTGGCATCATGTGTCTCTGTTGATCTGTTAAGTAGATGTGCGGATTTTCCAATTCAAACATCAATTTCCTTGCAGTTGGGAATTAGTAGCAAAGTACTCCGTACGATCTATATTAATTGGCACTCGATTGGATGTATCCAACACTAAAACATGTCTAGATACATCCATTTCTACGACAAGTAATATGGATAGGACGGAGTATGTCAAATCCCACCGTGCACCTTTCTCCTGTCAATGTCGTACAAGGTTCATAACACTATTATTTGGAAGCTAACACGATAGTTTAATATAAAATAGGAAGGAACATGCTTGTCCTAAACATAAATCGTTATTTTTAAATCACTTAACTAGACGATCCATGCTTGTTACAACCCAGAAGCAATACCTTGTCCCTTGTGGGTAGTGTGACTAAAAGTGCAAGAGCAAGGTCTGCTGACTTGCCATTCAAATTTTCCTTGCTTCTGCATAGATATTTCAAATTATTTTTTGAATGGAACATGAGATGGTTTAACTATGTAACTTATTTCAGGTTAAAGCAGAAGATGTCAACAGTAGAGTAGAGACAGTTCTTGAAGAACTACGAACCACCAGAAATGAAGTATCATCTCTACGCAGCAAAATTGCAGTGCTGAAAGCTGCATCCCTTGCAAGTAAAGCTTCGATGGTTGAACCTCATAATGTCAGGTACTCGCTTCAGCTGTTGCCATTCTTATGCATACCACTACTGTCTGTCTGCTCTTCACAAATCTACAAGTGTTTTGTGCTATTATTCACATTCCCTCCCAAAATCTGTGTTCTGTAGGATCCTAGTTGAGAACATGGGGGATGTGGACGCTGATGGGCTGAAAAGCGCCGCAGAGCATCTCGTAGGAGCCCTGCAAGACCCTGCCGCGGTGATCTTAGGTTCAAGTCCAGGAGATGGTAAGGTCAGTCTGGTCGCCGCCTTCAGTCCTGGAGTCGTAAAAATGGGAATTCAGGCAGGCAAGTTCGTTGGTGGAATAGCCAAATTTTGTGGCGGAGGTGGTGGCGGCAAACCGAACTTTGCGCAGGCTGGCGGTCGGAAGCCAGAGAATTTACCGGATGCCCTGGAGAAGGCTAGAGCTGAAATTGTCTCATCGATATCTTCAAAGTCCAGCTGATCTTCCACTCCATACTTGGTAGAACCATTCACATACATAGGGAATAGAGCATATATATATTTACAAGCATTTGTAAAATTGTTCCTCCTTTCCTAGGGTCTGTAGCCGTTTTCTTGGGCCGCCAAGGCATATAATTTTGGATCTTTCATTGATTTCTTCCAAGTGGTATACGTGGAAAGTCACAAAAGTGGTGCTCGGTCCCCTGTTTGCATTTTCCTGTATTATATAAGGTTGCGTCTGGATTAATCATTTTTTCTTCATATTTTGTCCTCCAACTACCTTTTTTAGAGGTTAATCCAGTTAATTGGTATCGCCTGCTTAATAAAACAAAAAATGATACAGATGTCCAGTTAGTTGGTAACGGTATTATGTTTATGTTGGTGTACTGGTGAGTTGGTTGGATACAAAGTAAATTGAAATTTCGGATCTCAATCATTACTTATTTGTGTCACCAGTTGCACTATACAGTTTGCTTCTTAATTTTTTTGACAAATTTGACCCTTTGACAAAACGAATACTCATCTGATCCCCGGTGAAACTATTTTAGACTCTAATCGCTGGGTTCGGTCCCAACAAGAATGAAGCCGAAACAGTGTAGGTCGATGTCAGGGATGTGGCGCCACACCCATTGGTGCTGAAGTGAGGTTGCTGCCAAGTGCAATGGCGCCGAACCTCTTGGACATTCTTGTGTCATATTTTGTACACACATCCTAGTGGACACGAATACATGCATCATATTTCGAAACAGTTTAGCCGGGATCAGATTTACGCATGTTTAAGCCATGCATAATACATTGCGCAAAAAAAAAGTCATGCGTAGAACGCCACACTTTTGACCAGGTTAGGCCTCCTTTGATTCATAGGGTAGAAAAACCAAAGGAAAATGAAATAGATGGGATTGGACTGCCCTGCCCTTGGATCCTATGGACACAGGATTGCAGCGAAGGATTTTTCCATGAGGTCAGACTTCATGCAATTTTTCCTACGAAATTACACTACCGAGTTCTTACACGATTAATTCCTATAGGATTAGTTCGTGCGAATCAAACAACTCCAAAAGGAAAAAAATCCACGGGTCCCAATCCTATAGAAATCCCGAGCAAACCCTATGAATTAAAGGGGACCTAACAAGGTTGGTAAAAAAACAGTTATTACCTGCAAAACAAACTCCCGATGAGTGTTAGTACATGCAAAAGCAAAAGTCCAATTTTGTTATACAACACGAAAAACAAGAATAATCTAGACTGATTTAAATAGTACATCAACACAATCGAATCACCACACTAGGATATTGCCATAGCCACAAGTGTATCTGATCCCCCCTGAGGCTATCCATGCACCAATAGCATCACATCTACAGATTTCTTTCTATTTTGTCCCTCTGGTCAGCGTACACACGGGACCATGGCCTCTGCTCTCTACGCTGCCTTAAATAGGCCCCTCCTTCTGTTCTGTTCTCTCAGGCCATCTCACATTCAAGAACAACTCCAGCCTTACCAGCGCAATGGCTGCAACCACAATGTCCCTCTCCTCCTCGGCCTTCGCCGGTAAGGTGGTGCAGAACGCGCCAGCGATGGCTCTCTTCGGTGAGGCTCGTGTCACCATGCGCAAGGCTGCGGCGAAGGCAAAGCCAGCTGCCTCGAGCAGCCCGTGGTATGGCGCAGATCGTGTGCTCTATCTCGGCCCACTATCCGGTGAGCCACCGAGCTACTTGACCGGTGAGTTTCCCGGTGACTACGGGTGGGACACCGCCGGGCTCTCGGCCGACCCCGAGACCTTCGCCAAGAACCGCGAGCTGGAGGTGATCCACTCCCGATGGGCCATGCTTGGTGCGCTCGGTTGTGTATTCCCCGAGTTGCTGGCCCGCAATGGTGTTAAGTTTGGCGAGGCGGTTTGGTTCAAGGCCGGCTCCCAAATCTTCAGTGAGGGTGGTCTGGACTACCTTGGCAACCCCAGCCTCGTCCATGCACAAAGCATCCTTGCAATTTGGGCTTGCCAAGTTGTGCTCATGGGTGCCGTCGAGGGGTACCGTATTGCCGGTGGCCCACTTGGCGAGATCGTCGACCCACTTTACCCTAGCGGCAGCTTTGACCCACTCGGCCTAGCTGACGACCCCGAGGCATTTGCGGAGCTCAAGGTGAAGGAGCTCAAGAATGGCCGCCTCGCCATGTTCTCCATGTTCGGCTTCTTTGTGCAGGCCATTGTTACCGGCAAGGGCCCACTCGAGAACCTCGCTGACCATATTGCCGACCCCGTCAACAACAATGCATGGGCATTCGCCACCAACTTTGTGCCTGGCAAGTAAGGCGCAGACTGTGATCGCACCGTGGGTTGTGGGGTGGTACGATTTCTACTACCATGATGTAAATTATTAGGAACCGTGCAAAAGCATTGTTTCGTCTTTTTTTTTGGAACCAAGTGTTTGGTCTATTGAAGTTCTTTTCTCATGTCTTCTATCTAGCCACTGTTGTGTTCGTCATGAAAATATTTCAGGATTCTTCATTCAACCAATTTTTTCCTCTACATCCCCTAGAACTTATGCCCTTGTATACGCCACTGAATTTGTAACTCTCCCGAGAGAGAGAGATGGTAATATATGGTCTAGGTGTCTTGTTTAGGACACCGGTAACTCTGGGTGATCAGCTGCGCTCAATTTGATCCAACAAAAGTAAAGGTTGTGATTTTCTTTTCTACAAAAGCATGTGTAGACAAAAAAATGGTGTTGCCCTTAGAAAAAGAAAGACATATTTGTCGTTTTTCATGAGGTAGACAACACTAGACCGGTTAATCTGCAAAGGTGTGACACACGTCCCCGCCATTTGATGTCATTTGAGTCTCTGTCTTTGTATCCTATAGTATGATGGAACATCTTTGGACGATTGATAGCATAGGTCCAGTGGTGGGGTGCCTTAGTCATCCTCATGATTATAGTTTTTACCATTCTTAGAGCTCCTTTGTTGTTCCTCTATTCTCTATGAAAAAAACTTCAACACAAAAAAAATCCATTTATTTTTTGTGTGGTGATATTAGTGGCATACAGATGATTTCCTTCCTGCTATGGAAAATTCAAATAAATTGGAATATCACATGTACAGAGAGTTGATCAAGTGGCAAACATTCAAAAGACTCAAAATGAATCAAATAAAAGCTCAAAGAAGCCAATCTTACATCAAAAGACAGAGTCTGTTTAGAAAACAGCTATTGGAAAACGTACAAAATTAGATCAATTAAAAGTGTTAGGAATTTTAGTAAATTTGTGTTCATACAAAGGGTGAAAATTTGAAAAGTTCTAATTACGGTACAAGATTCATCTCAATCGGAACTACCAAAAAATCACAAAATTCTTTTCATGGACAGCAGAATCTGCAGCTCCGCATATGTGTTTTCAACCTTATCATCAAAAAGGGGTAAAATTTGATACTTTATTAAAAAAATAGTAAATATAACTTTCTTGCCATAGAAAAAAACAAAATAAAAACAACTAGTTGCCTCCAATAAAGTGTTCTTTACATCTATATAGCTAGGCTGCGTGCCTTGTTTCTAGGAGGGGTATAGATCATGTGGGCACTTTATTTTGATGACAATCTCTTTGTTTTTTGGGAAGTGTCCCATGCACTTCTTATGAGGTAATTTAAACTTCACATTTCCCTTCTTTGAACCGATAATAGCACATGTGATTCTCAAAAAAGGTCTACCAAGTATTGTAGGACTAGATAAATTGTTTCCCATGTCCACTACGATAAAATCCATGGGCACAAAATTCATATGTAATTTAACCCTAAAATTATTAATTATACCTAGAGCATTCTTGGTAGAAGTATCAACAAGTAAAAGTTCAATATCAAATTTTCCATGGACCTATTTTGCGGTGACCCAGCATACCACTGCATGATGTAGTATACTATAGTCGTTGACATAACACCAATAAAACACCGTTCACTAGTATTACATCCCTCGGAATGGCACAACACCGTTGATGATTCTTGGAGCATAACTTGATGTAGACATCATCTTAATGGCTTCATAATCTAGCAAGGGTTAAGAAGATACTTTGAGTACGAGCGTACTCAGCAAATTCACTAGAAAAGGAGTGTTTGATGCACTATAACTATAGCCATAAATCGTAGGTCGTAGGCATTGCAAATTTTCATAAACATTTCTTCAAAGGTTGCTTTTATTCCGAAAAGTTATGTCCGTCAGCCTTCACGGGTTTACCAGAACTTTCATAGAGTTCCTTTCCCGCCGCGTTCGCAGCTCCTTCCCGAAACAGGGAGTAACAAGTTATAGTTCTTACACTCTACAGAGGTGCGTTACTTTACCCATGAGAGATCAACTCTTTGTTGCACAACCGGGCAGCTTATTCCCGTCCATAATTCCTTGACGTGGGGCCCAGAAGATGATCCAAGCCAATCACTGCCCCCTTCACGACCCCGCATGCCTCCTTGGTGTAGACCATGCCCACATAAAGAATTACGGCAATGGTTTGTACAAACCGTTAGATGCCAGAACTATCGTGGGACGATGAGGGTTCCCATCCATATGCTGCATATCCTCTATGAATTACCAATTAATATGCACGCTACGAGGATAACAGCCACAACCTGCACATCCGGCTTCATGCGAGAGGAATAAGATACAGCTGACTTCTCCGTTCCATTCCAAATCTCATGGTCAACGCGTAATATACGGCGCAAGAATCACTAGTGACATTGGTTATTAAGTCCTAGGTTATATAGTTCTAAACAGTGGTATTCCAACTGTCAGGTTTAATAGATTAACTAATCACCCTGGATCAGTAACCAATAGTTCACATTATTATCAAAAATAGTGTTTTAGAACTTTTTTAAATGCAGGTGATAACAACACTGGATTTGTAAAATACTTTACAGAAAATAAATAAAGGACATGAGAAAGTGTGAACTTGCCTTTTGTGATTGCAAGATTATGCACTCACGGTCTTCGGGTCAGTATAAGAGCTAAAATCTGAAATCAGCATCATTGGTCCGGTAAGGACTAATGTTTAAAGAAGCAATATGCTTTTATGCATAAGTAATGTGATGCACGTTCTAAGCGCAAATCCCGGGGATAACGTTGTCTTAGGGTTTGGATTTCGAAAATGGTTATTTTGGAATGTGTGGTTCTTTTGGGTAAGTTTTAAATTTGTGCTTCTATTACGGTTTATGAGTGGTTGTGAACAACACATATGTAGTAGTAAAATATATAAACTTATGACATACTAGTCAAAATTGCTTGTATAAGAGTTTTTGTTTGAAGTGGCAAAAAGGATAACCTTCGAAGAAAAGGTTTCTCTTCTAAGGTCTAAACAAACTTTGTGGTTAGTTAGTGGTGGTTGATGTTATTGGTTTGCCCAAATGATTTGGCTTGAGTTGCTTTATAACTTAATTACTTCAAACCAAAGTTAACTATAAAACATATAATAATGTTTATAGTGTTGTATTAAGATTCTGTAGACTAAAGTTAACTTAAAAAAACAAAGATGATTTTGAAAGTATAATACTTATAACATATCTTGTGTATCTGAAATGTTTCCTTTAGGTTACTTAAGGATGGCCATTCCTTTTACTTGGGTAATGGTTTCTTGATTCTATAATGGAGTAGTATCATTTACTTTTTATAGATAAATGAGTATAGTTTATAAACCAAGATATATTGTCACTTAACTACTTTTGAACTTTCTATAGTGGTGTGGTAGTTTTTGCAATTTAGTGGTTAATATAGATAGAAAAGGTTTGGTGTATTCATAAGTTGTTCTTTAGGGTTTTTATTATAAATGGGAATCTTTTTAGAATAAAATCTTTATTTAAGGTTGAAGATAATTTGATAAAAAGGTATTTATAAGGTTTTAAACCATTATGGTCTTATATTATTAATATTAAAGACTAATACTATTTATTAGATTTAATTGACTCATTTTAGAAATATTAACAAATTTTATTCATCCTTATATGAATTATTAATAAAGTAAATAAGTTTAAATTTGAGTTATTAAATTATTTGAATTTTTATTTAACTCAAAAGTAGAATATTAGATTTTTAATATTTAGATATTATTTTTGTGATTATTTTGGTATATCACATTTATTTTTGTGATTTATAAATAATAGGATATGATTTTTTTATATTTCTTATTACTTTATAATTACTTAATAAATAATAAATATTTAATTAAGTGAACTAATAATACATGATTATAGTTTTAAATTAGAATTCTTATTTTTCTAAGATTTTTGGTATTTTATTTATATATTAACATTTATCATTATAAAATATGAATTATCAAAGTTTTATTACTTATAAAACCTTTATTAAATAACATTTATTTAAATAATCATCATAATAATATTTGATAATAGTTTAAGTTGTAGATTTTATTTTTCTAAAAAAATTCATATATTATACATATTTTTTCTGAATTATAAATCAAAAGTTATTGATTAAACAAGATTTTAATCATTGATTAAATTTCTAGAATATTATTAATTGGATTATAACATTTTATTTGTTTCCTAACAGAAAATACTTTTTACACCGTATTAAGAGCTAGCCCTAGTCACTGACATGTGGGCCATTGTACACCTCAGCTCTCATGTTAAAGGAATTGCATTTGTTACCGATTGGCTATCTACCCCAATCAATGACATATGGGCCCTGGTCCACGTCACTTTCCACGCAGGACAACGACCAGTCAAACTAGCTGACGTGGTTCGATCATGACGTAACGATGACGTCAGCACCACCACCGCCGCCAGAGGTTGGTCGTCGGCGACGATCTACTGCGCCCTAGCAAGAGAGATAAGCCTAGTTCGAATAAGCGCAACCTACTGAACCTAACAGTGGCGGCGGCGCTCGGAAATGGTCATCGGAGCTTCAGCTCCGACGAGATCCGACGGTGGCCGATGATGGCACATGGTGAAACGGCGATTTACAACGAGATCTGACGATTGAATGTTACTGGGAGGTTCAAGAACTCACCCTCATGATGATTGAGTGGTCGGCGAGGACAGGCGCGGTCGGAATCAAGCTTCCCCACGAGGATTCCGACGAACTGCTATGAAGAGGAACAGCAAAATTCACCTGCTCCAGTGCTCCCCCTGATGCAAGCTTCTATCCCGAGGATTTACGGAGGAAGGCGCTTCTCCATGACGGCTCAGAATGGTGTGGGGAGACGTGGTTTGACGGCGAGAGGTGGCTCCAGTGAGCTAGGGTTTCGGTCCCGTTCACATCTGAGAGGATAAGGAGGAATTGAAGATAGGGATGGAGGCAGTGCGTCGCGGTGGCCTTCTTATCTCCTCCTGGTAACGACGGCGAGTATCTTGGCGCAAGGCTGACGACGACGACATCGAGCGGCGGCGAGCTCCGCCAGCGAGCTGCCTGTGTGCGTGACAATGACGACGATGCAACTTCTGCGGATAACCCCCTGGCAATTTATTCAGCTCAACCCGCGGTCCTCTCTTGACCCCACTTGTCAGTCACATACAGAAAAGAATCTGGGCTGGTTACTGGGCTGTTGTGGGCTGCTCAGGGGCGTCAGATAGGTGTGGGGTTGTTGGGCCACGGCCAGGTAGTATTTTTATTTGTTTTATCCTTTTTCTATTTTCTGTTTTCTTATTCAGATTTGAATTTGATTTATATTTTGAACCTTTCTTTGTATGTTTTGTTTGCTGGATATTTACAACAATACTAAAATATACCTAGTCTCATTTGTGAAATTTTTATTATATCCTCTTTTTGTATTTCTTTTATTTACTTAATATGAACCCCTTTGTTAATATTTTATATAAACTTATCTTATTATTTTTCTCTCCTATTTTAGTTAGGGATTTCTTGAATGATATATTCTTATTTGTTTATAAGCTTAACTCTAATTGGCTTATAGTTTGAATATAAATTTTATATTTATAATGATCCTGGATCATTATTTGATGCATGAAACATGAAAGATATTGATATGGTTATTACTATTCCCATTAATTTAGAAAATGAAATGTATATATTCTATTGTGATAAACAAAGAAGCTTAAGGTTTTGAATTATGATTATTTACCCTAGGGTTTAGGGTTTTGCATAAACTTAGATTCCTTTATGGATATGGTTCAGGATTTAATGACTAATCACATTGTCTTAGATTTATGATATTTGTTGGAATCTCCCTTTATAATAGAAAGTTATAATTAGGATGTTTTATAGATAAGATTGGATAAAAATACTCCTAAGTACATATAATTATGATAGTTGGAATTGACAAGGATGTGCTTATGTGATTTGCTATAGGGAAATATTTCTATAAAGTGTTATAGACATCAGATGATGGATCAATAGTTTGAGATGGATATGATGTTTGATTTGAGATTTAAAGTTGATTGCTTACCAAGATTAAATAGTAAAATGATTTATAACATATCATTATATTTCACAATCTTGGATCTCTAATTAAGGAATTTCTTTCCTAGATATAATACTCCTTCCTATCCATCATCAGGGTTAGTATGATGGGCTTTACTCCTTAAAATCTTCTTATTTATATATCATTCTTCTAAACTCATCGATGGATTCAATGAGTTTGATATTAAAGCATTTTATAATTTTGTTATATCCTTGCTTGATTGTACCCACTATTCTTCTATTGAAAATATTCAATTCAACAAGTAGTTCTTTCAAATTCCACTCATAACCTTTCTTAATCCTCCATCACTAATATTTCTCTGATAGTTGTTTGCATCCAACTACCCTTCTCTAAAGTTGACTATCCTTTAGGACGAATAACACTACTTCTATAACTTCATACTATGCTTGTTTCAATTGAATTATATTTTGTTATATTCTCTCTAATTAACTCCTACACCAATATTATACTATATTAATGTGACTTGGAATAGTTAACCAAGGTTAATATATCTATACTAGAGTTCAATGATATTCTGTTCCCAATGTCACTTATACATGATATAAGCATTCCTTCTTGGTGAATAAGGCTTGATCATTATAACCTTGTGACCTTTTATGGTTTAGGTTTCCAGTTGGCTAATCAAGGCTTCCATTCATACAACATTGAAGTTGTATGATAATTATCTTCTATTTAGTTCTATCGGATTAAGATATAGTTGTTAATTTCATATTTGGTTTTATATCATCTAACTTTATACTCATGAGTGATTATAATGAATACCATAATATGATCACCTAATGATCAAGTATAAATCATATTGAATTAAGATTTAACTTATAACACATTTGATCTACCCTTGGATCAAATCTCCCTTATCCAAAACGGGTTTTTAGCAAAGGTCTTATTGAAACTTATCGCAGTCAACTTGATGATCTACTTCAATTCCATCAAGCTAAGAGAAGATTCAATCACTTTGACCAGTTTTGTTTAAAAGCGCGAAAATTATTTGGATTTTCTATACATGAATGCAATGCACACATTTGGGTCCAGCTTATTTCTAAGCTCTAATGTTGGGATGTTACAGAATCTCCCCCTTAAAATAAACTTCGTCCTTGAAGTTCGCAAACTCGCACGTTTTGGAGTAAGAAATTGCTTTGTAGTGGTTGCTACATTCTCCACTCCATGATGACCTCAAATGGGATTAATTGTAGTATTCCATAACCTGATTAGATCTTATAATCCAAATATTTTTATTTTATCATCAAAATTTATTACTATTTTACGTACAGTTTAGGGTTCCTTACTAAAACAAATTTTACGTTTCTATATACCCATGTTAGTAGTCAAAAGACTACCTTTTATTCATGTCATAGTATAGTGGATACTGGTGTTCCTTCCAAGATTGGATTTGAACTTATTTAGTCCATACCCATTGGAATTTCTTATCCTCTTCCGATGTTCAATGGGGAATTCTCTATTATTTCTAGGATTTACTTAAGAGTTGTTTCTTCGGAAATTAGTCGGTTAAGACTAACCTTTTATCGCCTTCAAGCTTTTACCTTACTAAGTTTTAGATAATCTTTCTTTATTACCTATAGTACTTTTTCAACTTTCATTTACAAGGTTTGCTCTCCCCCCTTAGGGTTTACTAATAGTCTTAATTTGTCTATATAATATTTATGGGCTTTATAACTAGAATGTTGGTCTCTATTCAGTTCATACTTTACCTAATTAAGGTCTGATGAAAGATTGTACGGTGTATCCACACAATTGTGGATCTCCGAAGCAAATCTTTCAGCATTATTTATCATACTCACTATTGGATATTTTCGCTGGGATAAATCTAACTTTGCGAAGCCTCTTGAGAGACGATCACTTTAAAAAAATTATACTTCCTCAGGTTATACTTAACTTAGGCCAAATTTAATGCTCTTTATGCAACCTTTATGATAATTTGATTAACTATGTCATCCAAATACCAGCTGCGGACAGAATACCGACTGCGGATTAGAATGCCGGCAAGGGATTATGTACCAAAGGCGGAACATCCTGAGTGGTAGGTATTATCTTACAGTTTCCGACCTACGAGGTACATTCTCTCTGAATTGTCAGAGCTTGAATACCTTTTGGTTCTAAGGCATCTTCTTGGTACTTTTTCATGATACTTCCATGAACTTGATACAACTCCCCATTAACTTCTTAGCATTTTACCTGCTTTGAATGTACTCTCAATTTATCATATCTTTTTGCTCCTCACATCTTCTACATCAAGCTTTCTTCCTGAGCTAGCCAAAAATGTGACTTATGTTATATCTATCCTCCAAATGGGATTAGTACCCCTTCTATCATGCTACATCCTTCAAGTTAGTCCTCCTTATGATCTTAGAAACTTGTCACTCCCTTACACGAATTCTCGTTTCTATCTAGGTCTATAACATCAAGTAATAACTAGGTGTTACATCATGCATTTGTACACCGAATTAAACTTCATATACAGATCTAGTCAATCAAGAAGATTCAAAAAGATCCAAAAGTCGATAAACAACAAAGCATATACCCTGTATTATAAATAGGTTTTAAATAATTTACAAATGTACCAGGTGTTCCCACGGTTTGCTCCAAACCTATTTACACAACTATCTTACAAGAACCTCTTGTTCTTGTGGATATATCCTCACTTATTTTGGCAAACCCTTCAAACTACAATACGCATTACCCTCTATATACATTATTCAAGCCCTCATCCCTTGGGATGTTGTTTCTCTCTCACTTTAATCTTCCTCTAGTGCTTCCTGGAGTTCCGTCCATGATGACGTGAAGTCCTACGACTGCCTTCTGGAGCATAAGAGCATCCAGGAGGTGCGTATTCTTGATTAGAAGTACCGAGACTGAGATTAGTCATTGAAAAATGACTAGAGTTGGCATAATCCTCCACCGAATAGTCCAGGTTTTCTGGCAACGTTTCCTCATAGTAGGTTGGTTCCTTAGCTTTTTCTTGAATCTAGTCGTATATATTGGTATAGTAGCTATTGGAGTACTCTTCCAAGTTGATTGGATTCGTATTGCCCCCATATGGTCCATAAGGCTCTCTATGGTTATAGTTGGTCTCTTCTTCAATACCTGTATCACAAGGTATAGGATTTCCTATGGTTCTACCTTGAGATTCTATTTCCCATCCATACTTGTTGGACTCAAGATTATTGGGAATAACTTTATTCCATTCCTGTTGTTCAGATTTATATTTGGTCCATAGGTCTTCAGGTGGATTGAAGTCATTTTGATAATAGGCATAATTTTCCGAGTTTGGATCATCAAACTCAGTTTCCTCAAACACTTCTCCTGAAGGTATGTATCTGGGATGCCTAGCTTCTTTATCTAGCTTCTTCCTACGAGCCATTGCTTTATCAGGATCAGTAAAATCCTCAATGACCGTATCCAGCTCCTGAACTAAGACTTGGTGAGTGTTATGATAAGTGTTTAGCAAAGACCAATAATGATCCATATACTCTACAGCTAGAGTTGGTTCATCTTCGACTAGGGTATAGTGATCTAACTCATGCTCTGAGTTTGAGGTTTCATGTGGTATAATGGTGTGAGTACTACCTTCTAGAGCTTGGGATTTTGTTCTCCGATCATGGTTATGGCTGCTGCTACGGCAATCTGATATGCAGATGCCATGCACCTTGCCTCTCCTGATGGCATTTCTCCCTTAAGTCCTAACTTCTTGGGTAATATGATCATGACACGGTATTTAGCTAATACCTGCCCATCATAGTAAGTGTAAATCTTGACCAGAAGTCTTGATTCACATTCCAGACTCCATAGAAGTTTTTGGAGATTGTCTGTCCAATCCCCTCCGTAGTCATCCAACGTCCTGTTCAACACTTGAACATTTCGGGGTGGATATCGAGGTGCCATGTGGAACTGTAGATAAGAAATTATCATCAGTCACTTAGAGTTAAAACTCTTGGGTAATGATCGGAATTGCAATCATATAAAAGAGTTATCGCACTAGTAACATAACATGATTATTCTCAAGTGAATATCCCTCATATCACTAGAGAACTCTAAATTATTGCTAGGTGTGTCCTGCAGGTTCTACCCACTTACTAGGTTTCAAACCTAAGGTCAAACCATATGCTCTGATACCAACTGCGGTGACCCAGCATACCACTGCATGATGTAGTATACTATAGTCGTTTACATAACACCAATGAAACACCGTTCACTAGTATTACATCCCTCAGAATGGCACAACAGAAACACAGCGGATCCAATACATGGCTAAAGGTTACAACTCACTCTTTACACAAGATCCATAGAACACTCTAGGTTAAAGAGAGAGAAAGAACTTATTACGGATAAGGATCAAAGATAAACACCATGATAACGATTATACTATTAAGTCTAGTATTCTGACTAAGAGGTTGACATTGCTGCTATTTTAACGCACGACAGAAATAGGTTCTTTGGCTAGATAAATAGGTTGCACAACCGGGCAGCTTATTCCCGTCCACAATTCCATGACGTGGGACCTAGAAGATGATCCAAGCCAATCACTGCCCCCTTCACGACCCCGCATGCCTCCTTGGTGTACACCATGCCCATATAAAGAATTACGGCAATGGTTTGTACAAACCGTAGATGCCAGAACTATCGTGGGACGATGAGGGTTCCCACCCATATGTTGCATATCCTCTACGAATTACCAATTAATATGCACGCTACGAGGATAACATCCACGACCTGCACATCTGGCTTCTTGCGAGAGGAAGAAGATACAGCTGACTTCTCCGTCCCATTCCAAATCTCATGGTCAACACGTAATATACGACGCAAGAATCACTAGCGACATTGGTTGTTAAGTCCTAGGTGATATAGTTCTAAACAGTGTCATTCCAACTGTCAGGTTTAATAGATTAACTGATCACCCTAGATCAGTAACCAATAGTTCACATTATTATCGAAAATAGTGTCTTTAGAACTTTTTTAAATGCAGGTGATAACAACACTGGATTTGTAAAATACTTTACAGAAAATAAACAAAGTACATGAGCAAGTGTGAACTTGCCTTTTGTGATTGCAATATTATGCACTCACGGTCTTCGGGTCAGTATAAGATCCAAAATCTGAAATCAGCATCATTGGTCCGGTAAGGACTAATGTTTAAAGAAGCAATGCTTTTATGCATAAGTAATGTGATGGACGTTCTAAGCGCAAATCCCGGGGATAACGTTGTCTTAGGGTTTGGATTTCGAAAATGGTTATTTTGGAATGTGTGGTTCTTTTGGGTAAGTTTTACATTTGTGCTTCTATTATGGTTTATGAGTGGTTGTGAACAACACATATGTAGTAGTAAAATATATAAACTTATGACATACTAGTCAAAATTGCTTGTATAAGAGTTTTTGTTTGAAGTGGCAAAAAGGATAACCTTCGAAGAAAAGGTTTCTCTTCTAAGGTCTAAACAAACTTTGTGGTTAGTTAGTGGTGGTTGATGTTATTGGTTTGCCCAAATGATTTGGCTTGAGTTGCTTTATAACTTAGTTACTTCAAACCAAAGTTAACTATAAAACATATAATAATGTTTATAGTGTTGTATTAAGATTCTGTAGACTAAAGTTAACTTAAAAAAACAAAGATGATTTTGAAAGTATAATACTTATAACATTTGTATCTTGTGTATCTAAAATGTTTCCTTTAGGTTACTTAAGGATGGTCATTCTTTTTACTTGGGTAATGGTTTCTTGATTCTATAATGGAGTAGTATCATTTACTTTTTTTATAGATAAATGAGTATAGTTTATAAACCAAGATATATTGTCACTTAACTACTTTTGAACTTTCTATAGTGTTGTGGTAGTTTTTGCAATTTAGTGGTTAATATAGATAGAAAAGGTTTGGTGTATTCATAAGTTGTTCTTTAAGGTTTTTATTACAAATGGGAATCTTTTTAGAATAAAACCTTTATTTAAGGTTGAAGATAATTTGATAAAAGGGTATTTATAAGGTTTTAAACCAGTATGGTCTTATATTATTAATATTAAAGACTAATACTATTTATTAGATTTAATTTACTCATTTTAGAAATATTAACAAATTTTATTCATCCTTGTATGAATTATTAATAAAGTAAATAAGTTTAAATTTGAGTTATTAAATTATTTGAATTTTTATTTAACTCAAAAATAGAATATTACATTTTTAATATTTAGATATTATTTTTGTGATTATTTTGGTATATCACATTTATTTTTGTGATTTATAAATAATAGGATATGATTTTTTTATATTTCTTATTACTTTATAATTACTTAATAAATAATAAGTATTTAATTAAGTGAACTAATAATACATGATTATAGTTTTAAATTAGAATTCTTATTTTTCTAAGATTTTTGGTATTTTATTTATATATTAACATTTATCATTATAAAAATATGAATTATCAAAGTTTTATTACTTATAAAACCTTTATTAAATAACATTTATTTAAATAATCATCATAATAATAATTGATATTAGATTTAAGTTGTAGATTTTATTTTTATAAAAAAATTCATATATTATACATATTTTTCTGAATTATAAATCAAAAGTTATTGATTAAACAAGATTTTAATCATTTATTAAATTTTTGGAATATTATTAATTGGATTATAACATTTTATTTGTTTCCTAACAGAAAATACTTTTTACACCGTATTAAGAGCTAGCCCTAGTCACTGACCTGTGGGCCATTGTCCACCTCAGCTCTCAGGTTAAAGGAATTGCATTTGTTACCGATTGGTTATCTACCCTAATCAATGACATATGGGCCCTGGGCCACGTAACTTTCCACGCAGGACAACGACCAGTCAAACTAGCTGACGTGGTGAAATCATGACGTCAGCACCACCACCGCCGCCTGAGGTTGGTCGCCGGCCACGATCTACTGCGCCCTAGCAAACGAGATAAGCCTAGTTCGAATAAGCGCAACCTACTGAACCTAATAGTGGCGACGCCGCTCGGAAATGGTCATCGGAGCTTCATCTCCGACGAGCTCCGACGGTGGCCGATGGTGGCACATGGTGAAACAGCGATTTACAACGAGATCCGGCAATTGAATGTTACTGGGAGGTTCAGGAACTCACCCTGATGATGATTGAGTGGTCGGTGAGGACAGGCGCAGTCGGAATCAAGCTTCCCGACGAGGATTCCGACGAACTGCTACAAAGAAGAACGGCAAAATTCACCTGCTCCAGTGCTCCCCCTGATGCAAGCTTCTACCCCGAGGATTTACGGAGGAAGGCGCTTCTCCATGACGGCTCGGAATGGTGTGGGGAGACGTGGTTCGACGGCGAGAGGTGGCTCCGGTGAGCTAGGGTTTCAGTGCCTTTCGCATCTGAGAGGATAAGGAGGAATTGGAGATAGGGATGGAGGCAGTGCGTCACGGTGGCCTTCTTATCTCCTCCTGGTAACAATGGCGAGTATCTTGGCGCAAGGCTGATGACGACGACGGCATCGAGCGGCGGCGAGCTCCGCCAGCGAGCTGCCTGTGTGCGTGACGATGACGACGATGCAACTTTTGCGGATAACCCCTGGAAATTTCATCATCTCAACCCGCGGTCCTCTCTTGACCCCACTTGTCAGTCACAGATAGAAAAGAATCTGGGCTGGTTACTGGGTTGTTGTGGGCTGCTCAGGGGCGTCAGATAGGTGTAGGGTTGTTGGGCCACGGCCATGTAGTATTTTTATTTGTTTTATCTTTTTCTATTTTCTATTTTCTTATTCAGATTTGAATTTGATTTATATTTTGAACCTTTCTTTGCATGATTTGTTTGCTGGATATTTACAACAATACTAAAATATACCTAGTCTCATTTGTGAATTTTTTATTATATCCTCTTTTTGTATTTCTTTTATTTACTTAATATGAACCCCTTTGTTAATATTTTATATAAACTTTTCTTATTATTTTTCTCTCCTATTTTAGTTAGGGATTTCTTGAATGATATATTCTTATTTGTTTATAAGCTTAACTCTAATTGGCTTATAGTTTGAATATAAATTTTATATTTATAATGATCCTGGATCATTATTTGATGCATGAAACATGAAAGATATTGATATGGTTATTACTATTCCCATTAATTTAGAAAATGAAATGTATATATTCTATTGTGATAAACAAAGAAGCTTAAGGTTTTGAATTATGATTATTTACCCTAGGGTTTAGGGTTTTGCATAAACTTAGATTCCTTTATGGATATGGTTCAGGATTTAATGACTAATCACATTGTCTTAGATTTATGATATTTGTTGGAATCTCCCTTTATAACAGAAAGTTACAGTTAGGATGTTTTATAGATAAGATTGGATAAAAATACTCCTAAGTACATATAATTATGATAGTTGGAATTAACAAGGATGTGCTTATGTGATTTGCTATAGAGAAATATTTCTATAAAGTGTTATAGACATCAGATGATGGATCAATAGTTTGAGATGGATATGATGTTTGATTTGAGATTTAAAGTTGATTGCTTACCAAGATTAAATAGTAAAATGATTTATAACATATCATTATATTTCACAATCTTGGATCTCTAATTAATTAATTTCTTTCCTAGATATAATACTCCTTCCCATCCATCATCAGGGTTAGTATGATGGGCTTTACTCCTTATAATCTTCTTATTTATATATCATTCTTCCAAACTCATGGATGGATTCAATGAGTTTGATATTAAAGCATTTTATAATTTTCTTATATCCTTGCTTGATTATACCCACTATTCTTCTATTGAAAATATTCGATTCAACAAGTAGTTCTTTCAAATTCCACTCATAACGTTTCTTAATCCTCCATCACTAATATTTCTCTGATAGTTGTTTGCATCCAACTACCCTTCTCTAAAGTTGACTATCCTTTAGGATGAATAACACTACTTCTATAACTTCATACTATGCTTGTTTTAATTGAATTATATTTGTTATATTCTCTCTAATTAATTCCTACACCAATCTTATACTATATTAATGTGACTTGGAATAGTTAACCAAGGTTAATATATCTATACTAGAGTTCAATGATATTATGTTCCCAATGTCACTTATACATGATATAAGCATTCCTTCTTGGTGAATAAGTCTTGACCATTATAACCTTGTGAACTTTTATGGTTTAGGTTTCCAGTTGGCTAATCAAGGCTTCCATTCATACAACATTGCAGTTGTATGATAATTATCTTCTGTTTATTTCTATTGGATTAAGATATAGTTGTTAATTTCATATTTGGTTTTATATCATCTAACTTGATACTCATGAGTGATTATAATGAATACCATAATATGATCACCTAATGATCAAGGATAAATCATATTGAATTAAGATTTAACTTATAACACATTTGATCTACCCTTAGATCAAATCTCCCTTATCCAAAATGGGTTTTTTGCAAAGGTCTTATTGAAACTTATCGCAGTCAACTTGATGATCTACTTCAATTCCATCAAGCTAAGAGAAGCTTCAATCACTTTGACCAGTTTTGTTTAAAAGTGCGAAAATTATTCGGATTTTCTATGCATGAATGCAATGCACACATCTGGGTCCAGCTTATTTCTAAGCTCTAATGTTGTGATGTTACATATTTCAAGTTTATCATATAGTTCTTTTGATATTCTTGAAACATTAGATCCTAGATATAGAATAGCATGCCAAGTGACTTTTCCAATAGTAATTTGTATCTTGGGGGTCCATAGATCCCCAAACTTAGGTGGAATTGTGGCCTTATTATTGTACCTATGAATCTTTTCTTTGTGACATGATTAGCTATGTAAGTAGTAAAACCTGCTTGATGAACATTAATAGAAGGATCAATAGCAATTTTTTTTGCAAGATATACATGCGTTTATTCAAGCTATGCCAAGATCAACTAAAGGTTCATCAATGATATAACTAAGCATATTTATTTTCTCTACTTGTTTAGTTTCATTTTCCTTCGATTTGTCTTTTATTTTGTTCCACTCATAAAGATTTTTCCCTACGTATTTAGCATGTGTTAAAGAATCAGTCGTATGAGATATTTTTCCATGAACATGTTTTAATGAAATGTCATTTGTTTCAACACATGATTCTAAATATGAGACTTTATTTACAAGTTGAGAAATAATATTGTTCATATTCTTGACTTTTGAATATGTATAGGAACATGATTGGTCCATGCCCTTTTTATTAGGTGCCTCCTCAAGAGAAATGGTTTGCTTGACAACTAATATATCCAAAGATTCTTTAGATTTTTTCCATTGATATTTCTTCTTTCCTTTCACCAGGATTCCCAATCAATCTTAAGAGGACAAAAGTAGCATAAAGAATCAAGGAAGTTTCTTGACCGAGTATCTAGTCCATAGTAAAATTTACTTAAGATGTAATTTTGGGCATGAGCTCTCGTATACCTTTCTTTAATTTCTAACATTCTAAACCAACCTTCCATTAATGATTTTACTAACTGTTGATTGTTGTTTTAAATGCAAAGATCTCATCATCCATATGTGGTGGTGGGTATACAAAATAGAGATGTGATTGCAATTTTTTTATCTTTTTGATATATGAAAGACAGAGACAAATGCAAAACTAAAAGTATATATATGCAAAACTAAAGATACTTATGCAAGCAAACATAACATACGAAACAAAAAAAAGACAAAAACAAGATAAACTAAAATACTTTGAAGATCTAATGGAAAAGAAAATCCCACAAAGGTGCACTTCTCCAAACTTGGTTTGTTGCACACGCTAGAAATATTCTAGCTTTTGCTTCAAGCTTGATGATGAAACAACTCTAAGATATATTCTTACTATTTTCCCGGCAACAAATACCCTGGCAGTTGACGTGGGAGATAATAATATGAAAAACTCTCCAAGCTTAGATGATGGCACATCTGTGGTGGTACTTCTATTTCCCCGACAACGGTGTCAAAAAATGTCATTGATGACACCATATTCACTAGGATACCAATTCGTTGGGACTCCAAATGCAAAGTGATGTAGCAAGGGTGTTTTATGCACAAGGGTGACTCGAAGATTTATATTAAACTCCTACGAAAATATTAGATATGTACTCCTCCTTCCTCTTCTATCAATCTACAAAACAATAAAGTGTTGCCTTCTGTCCCCAACTCCACCAAGTGGCAGTCAAGCACAAGGTTTCGTATTAGAATTGAAAAAAATACATAAATAATATAATCAAAAGTAAATATGCAACAAGTAAAGTAAACTAAACTAGAGAAACTATATGTGAGAGATAAACTCGATGTAATACAAAAGTAAGTGTAATGGTGTTGGTAGTGTTGTAAACTATATGAGATAACTAAATGCAAGTATGACATTTTTTACTTTTTTTTTATTAAATGGGTATAGAAAATGAAAAGGATTGTAGATGAAGGTAAAGGTGTTTCTTGTGATTAAAAATGGATTTGGTTCATAGTTTCACTTGTCTACTCTCTCATAAACATGGTGGACTCAAAACAGCTTCAAAGCACGCATAATTTTGATGTAACTTCATAGTGTGTTTGATAAATATCCATATGGGCATCACGTCCAATGATTGATATGATGCAACACATCCACTAATACTTCCCTAGTAAGAAAAACCTCCACATACTAGATTTAAGATAAACACAGTATTGACTTTACTTTTATGACATGATGTTGAATATCAAATATGCTACCTCAAAAGATATGATATCACATATGTTGTCAAAAGGCAATAGTAACATGTGCATTCATTTACCCCTAGAGAGGTAAAAACATAAAGGTAAAAACCATAGTAGGATCCACACTTTCTATCAATGTCCAGTTCCATACTATCATGTTACACCAACTAATGCACACATTCCCCCTTTCACGTCCTATCATACTAGTTTGATCAAAACATCTAATCAACAATGGGTTATATAATATATATCTACTAATACATCAAACACAATTTGAAAATTATAATCTCAAATACTCATCTCATAAAAACCAAGATCCACAACAAAGGGATTACAAATAGATAGCCACGATCTTATTGGGTAACTCATATGGCACTAGAACAATGATAACATGAGAGAGAGAACAAACTACTTCCACAAACCCATAGTACGAGGTGTACTACTCTCTCTTCATCATGGTGATGATGGGGATGTTGTTGGAGAGTTTGGAGACGCGAGCCAGCAGTGTTCCAGCGGCGTAGCCCCCTCCAATCTTCGCATGATCTCTTCGGTTTTGTGTTTTTGTCTCCGTGGTGCGCTGTGATTTGGGATCACAATTGGGTAGTATATAGGCGTTTTTAGGTCAATACCAAGCCAGGGATGCGAAGATCGACGATATATCAGAGCATCAAGGGGGAATAGGTACCACCGCATGGCTAGGCCATCTAATCGTGACATGGGCCCTCTCCCGGCCATCTTGTTGTCCTAGGTGTGATCTAGGTGCCCCATGTATTGGCCTTGCATAAAATTTGACGTAGAAAAATTCTAGGTCGTTTTGAGTTTGCGAAGGTCCCTAGTGTGGATTCATTACCCAGGTAGGTAGATGTGTATCCATGGGTATATGGAGATGTAAGCAATACAGATCCATTTTATCTTGTTTTTCTAGTAGAGCGTTGATTTCTGATGTACAAAAGTGGTTTTAGAAATTCCATTCGAATTTGTTTTGATCAAAGTCAACTCACATGGCGCAAAAAGTCAAATCCCATAGTTGACTTTGATGAAAATAAATCCGAACCAAATTTCCAAAACCACTTTTGTACACCACAAATCCACGTTCTACTAGGAAAACAAGCTAAAATGGATCCATGTTGCTTAAATCTTTGTATACCCATGGGTGCACAGCTACCCACCTGGGTAGCAAGTCTATTCCGAAAGTAAAAAATACGTAAAATAGGGTTTTTTCTGTCTGCATAGTTATATTTATTATTAAATATGATTGTAACCATGATTATAAGCATATATATGATGCAATTATGATAGAATACAACACAAAAAACTACAAAAACATATATGCATTTTACATGCACCAAACCTCCTTTGCTAATTTTAGGGAGGTCCTTCACCAACCAAATTGAGTATGATAACAAAGGATGCTCCTCCCCAACTCGTTCCTACCATCCTTCTTGTTCCAACTCGTGACTACTCATCTATCGCAGGCGGAACCCTAGAATGGATCTCGCTACAGAGGAGATGCGGTGCCAAGCAAGCGAGGGTGCAACCACTATATTGGGCCTCTTTGACTCTCGACCCATATCAACCTCCTAGGCCCTCTGGCCCAGCTCCAAGCCATCTTTTTGTACCCGCTCGATCTCAAACTCCGTGTCCATGGCAAATCTCGGTTTCTCCAATCTCGCCCTAATCACTGCTCCAATTGATGGTAAAGGTGATGCAGGCTTCGACACCACCACTCCTACTTCGCAAATGGCGTTGCACGCTGCTCCGAACTAGCAACAACCACACCTATTATTAATCTCAGGTGCTCTCCGCCGTGATATCTAACTCTCCCATGACATCACCAAAATACATGAACTCAGTCTTCTGCCTACCAAAACCGTTAAAGATCTCCACCACTCTGCTAAGTCGGCCATGCTTGCTTCTCCCGTTGCTCCTACCATCCCTAGATCTAAAGTCTTTGCCTCCTTCAAAATCGCACACATCCTTGCTCTCTTCCTCAGGTAAATCCTCCCTCGCCAACATAATCAGAACCTTCTTCTAGATATTCTCCTCCTTGTCTATACTCTATCCAACCCTCTCTATAGCCGAAGCACATCCTCTCTAAGCTCCATGACTCCCAAATGCAGGTAATGAGGTCTCTCCCCATCTTCCTCTTCCATCCTCCCTACCGCTCCTCCCCGCCGACTCTCCTATCGAGCAAATCATGGGAAGATCACCGACAAACTGGCGTCAGGGACAAGGTGCGCTAGAATCGCCTCTTCTCTCCTATCGTCTAAGCACATAACATTCTATGTCCATATCACCCTAGACAGATTTTAGTACATATTTTGCTAGCAATATATTTTTTAACAAATAAAACAAGTACTTCGTATATATCTATAGGCTTAAGCCTGGTGGGCAGGGAGGGCTCTCATGCCATCTGCCGAAGGGCGTTCGACGCGCATGGTACGGCTGTTTAGGCTCACTGTTAATACAAACGATTGCTAATGATTTCAGCATAGCGACCGTTTGCTTTGTAACTAAACAAGGCACATAATGTAAGTGTTAATTAACTACGTGTCAGTTTCTTTGCCTTATCTTGAAAGGGTATCATAAACTATGTAAGTATATATCATATCTCTCTATGGATTTAATTAACCACCTATGTCTTTTGCTAATCCCTCCAATTTAAATTAATAGCCATTTATCTAAATTCAGATATATCTAGCACTATTCATATCTAAAAAGTCCGAGATCATTAATTTGGATCGGAGAAAGTACTCTCTTTGGTCCATATTAATAGCCCAATTATGGCTAAATATTTAATTGAGACTATTAATATGGACCGAGAGAATAGTTTTTTTATCATTGGAACTCCCATAACCTTATCGCATCATTATATCTATATCTTAAGCTTTGTGGGCACAGAGGCATTTCACGTTGTGGTTTCATGTATTTGCATGTGGGTCTTTGTTGGTATCGTCGTTGTTTGTGGGCCTGCGGAGGTGTTGCTTCCGCACTGTTTCGCGTGGATGGTGGATGGGCTTGCGCGTGCGTTGTTCCACGGTCTGGTGGGTGTGCGGCGTGGTTTTTTTCGCCCGACGGGTGGCCCTATGTTTGTGGGTCTGGTTTGTCATTCCCGATGTATCTTCGGTGGGGTGGTTTTTTCTTGTTTTGTTCATGGGGATGGGAGATCGTCTCCCTGGTATCTCTGGTGCTTTGACACGGTTGACGGGTTTAGCTATTCATGGTGATTGACGTGGTAGCTCTGTGTGCTCTGTGGCCGAATCATCCTGTCCTTGGTGATGGGCGATCGGACGTTCTAGTGTCACCCCGGCTCCTCCTAGAAGGTGAGTTGTTCGCATTGATGGGGGACTTACCTGGTCGTAAGGAGAGATTGTCCACAGATCCCTCTTCTTCTCCAGCGGTGTGCTCACTCCATCATGTCGAGGTTGTTCTGCGGGCGGTGAAATAGGCGAGGGAGGGGTTCGCTATCCATGGTGAGTCATCGATCCTCTCTCCTCCATCCCCAATTAGCCACGGGAGTCGTTTAATGGCGATTAGCTAGCCCTGTATCTTCTAATTCGTTTCTCCCTAACTTATTCTCATGCAACTTTTCGATTTTATACTTCAATTGTGTTGCCTCAAGACAGGGATAAATTGGCATGACACAGGTGCAAGACCATCCGATGGAATGTCCTATAGGTACTAAGGTTCAGATATTTTTTGTTTCTCTTTTCCTCTATTTTAATTGTCACTTAAATACTCATCTCTAGGTGAATTTTGTCACACAGTAGTGTACAATGCATGGATCTTGTGCTTTCTGGAAAAAAAGAGTGGTATTATTATCACTGGGGAGGTAGACGTTCTTTGAATTGTTCCTAAGGTCTGTTTTTAAATAGGGATCATAGCTCCTTTCTCCATGTATAAAAGGTGAATTATCAGAATCCATGGACATTGTAAATTTAGAGTCTTTAAGTTTAAGTTACACCCAAGTTTCCTAAATTTTACTTTTAGGTATGGTATTTGCATCCATGCAAACTACTAGTTACTAAAAATGCATGCTTTTGATGTAAATTTTCCTTTTTTTTAGATTAGTTTTATGTCCCAATGCTAGGCTATGTGCAAATGTGGAATTGGACTTCCAAAACAATGAACAAAGCAATTTATAGTATCACAGAAAAAACAAAGCACCTTTTGTCTATCGAGGTAGAATGTTCATAGCTATGCACATCTAATTTATTGATATACACCAAACCCCTAATCTAAGAATCTGATTACCGAGTCACGTGTTCATGCATTGAAAAGTGCGTCCATGCAACCTTATAATTCTTATATGATGCATGAACAGGGTGGCGGAAGCTCAAGGAGGATTTCTGGCATGAGTTCATTGTTTAATATTGTCCAAGCTCTCCATATTGGCACATAGGATTGAGGATCCAATCATGATCGCCTAAGGTGCCAATAGCGCTCGAGGTTTATTGCTCAGCTCTGTCGCCCACTTGCATACAAGTATATTATAACACCGCTGAAAAGTCCATCTTAATCCTTTCTGAAACATCAGTAGCCATCATTGCATCTCAGTAATTGATCTCACCATTGGTTTGCTGCAGGTGCATGGTGATGCCAGTTTTAGGATATACCATCCTTATTTGAGAGATGCGGACCATATTAGCTTTTATCTGCTTCAGAAGAAGCATTAGTGCGTGAGAGAGTGCTATGCATGTAAAGTTGATTTTTGTTAGTGCATGTCGTTTGTGATTTCTCTCTCTTTTCTGATATGAATCTGATGTCTAGTAGTTAGCAGACATAAATCCAACTTTGGTCATTCGGATAATTTCTCTTACTAGACATTGGCTTTAGATTAAGGTAAAATTGTGCTGGGCACTATTGCTTAGGTTGTAGAGGTGGACATTTTTGGTTTGCAAGCTCATGGTGACACTATCTACTTTACTGATCTTGAAAATGAACCAACAAATCACCTCCATATTCCACCAAATGAAATGCTTGAGGTTGGATATGCTGAGTTCACTATTTGCATACCAAGTTATCTTTATTGTATCATCTATCAATTTTTAAATATATCTTCTGGCATTTCTGGTGCATGCAGTTTTTTCATGTGATTTTGCATGCATGTCATGAGTCAATATTAGATCACGGCTAGCACCATTCTTGAATGATCAAACTATCGATGGATATGAAGGAGATTACATTATAAGTTCACATATGCTCTTAATAATTCATATTGTTTTATAGAATTTGGTCGCTTCTAAAAATATAATTTATATAGAAACTGAAGTGTCTTCAATTGTTTCTACCTGTATATTTCACATAATACAACATCATAGTCATTATAGTGTAGAGATAGGTGCTTCACTCTTCATACAAAGTTATTGGCTTCAAGAATGTTAGTGAAGTGGTTTTTTGTGGTTGCCAGCCAAACGAAGGACTAAAAATGCCAACCTACCTTGCCCACTGAAACAATCCCTCGCGCAAAATAGAAACAACATTTCCGCGACATACGAACTGAATATCGACGCCATGGGACAACACACACCAAAACGTTAGACAAACGGCGCGGCGAAGCACGCGAACCCATCTAGTATTATATTTTTTTAGTTATTAAAACATGTAAAATGACTGCCACATCCATTACTATTTTTTCTAACCTAAAGCCACTAAGAGCATCTCTAGCCAGCCCCCTAGGAGGCATTTTTTTGCGCCAGTGAAGCGATTTCCTGCCTATCGGTCCCCTAAAGCCAAAATTTTGCTAGATTGGGCCGAACTTTCATCTGGCGAACCCAAGCCGAACCCAGCATGTTGGGGTACTGTTGGGGATGCCGACAGAAGGGAAAAGTCAAGTGGGCTAGCTCTATCGGCGATACAATGTGTATCCCCTCGATTTGCCTTCTCGCCCCACCTCATCCCCTCTTCTTCCCCTCGCCTCCATGCCACCGCCAACACCACCCCTCCCCACTCCGCCAAAGCTTGCCGCTAACAAGGGAGCCCTCCACCGCACCACCGTCCACCTTCCTGTTCACCAAGATTTTGCAGTGACTCCAAGCCGTGAGCAGTTTGTCGGGAAACTCCGACGACGAGGATATGTTTGCCATCTTGATGGAGGAGGAGACCACCACAACCATCGATGATGAAGACCACTTAAAGATCCTTGCCTGCCTGGCCAACCTGTATGCGCGAGATGTAAATCCACGGCTGATACGTCCAAAACATATCTACTTTCTCGAACACTTTGCTTTTGTTTCTTCTCTAAACTTGTGTGATTTGGATACAACTAACACGGACTAACGCTGTTTTCAGCAGAATTACCTTGGTGTCTTGTTTTTGTGCAGAAAATGAACTATCAGGAAAAATCCTGAAAAATATGCGAAAAAATATTGAAAGGATGTGGATGTCGCCTAGAGGGGGGGTGAATAGGCGATTAAAACTTTTCCTAGAGTGGCTCAATAAAGGCGGAATAAAACTAGTGTTTACTTTGTAAAGCACAACCTAGAAACAACTAAGGTTCACCTATGTGCACCAACAACTTATGCTAAGCAATACAAGCAACAAAGTGATAGCAAGATATATATTACTTCAAGCACGAAGGCTATCACAATGTAAAGTGCATAAGTAAAGAGCTCGGTATAGAGATAACCGAGGCACGCGGGGACACCGATATTTTACCGAGTTCCTCCCAACATGGAGTACGTCTCGTTTGGAGAGGGGTGGTATCAAACCACCAACGCCACAAAAGGCCTCCCTTATTCTCCGGTGAATCTCACCCCAATGGGATCGATCCACGCTTCCACTATCGGTGCACTTGTCGGTGGCAACCGAAACCTCTCACAAGGTTGGGGCACAACTCCACAACTTAATTGGATGCTCCCAACAAACGCCACAAAAGGCCTCAACAAATGCCACCAAGGCCACAATGCCACCAAGGCCACAAAACCGTCTAGGGTTCCAAGAACCCAAGAGGGACAAGCTCCAATGAGCAATTCAAACCAAATCCTCCGAGGAGAACTCAAACCGATGCACCAAATGCAAATGGCAAGAACACCACAAAGATGCTCAAATCCCTCACTCTCAAGTTCCAACAAAGCTACTAAAGCTATTTGGGGGAACAAGAGAGGAGGAATCAAAGAGAGACACAAAATCCCCCAAAATCTAGATCCCCAAAGATACACTCACAAAGAGATGTTTTGGTTTGGTCAAAATATAGATCTAGATCTCCTCCAACTACCCCTCAAATATATGCAAGAATCAATGGAGGGGTGAGTAGAAATCAAGCTTAAGGAGTAAGGCAAATAGGGGCAAAGCTTAGACAAAAGGAGGAGGAAGAAGCAATCCTAAATGAAAAAGGGGCAAAGTTATTTAAAGAGACGGGCTGATTCTGCCTGTTGGGGCAATTTTTCTGGACGGAACGGTAGTACCGGTTTGGTTCGGTACTACCGGACCAAAATTGCAAATGCCAGGAAAAAGGCAAAGCAAGCAGCAGCGATGTAGAGCAGCAGCAGAGCAAGCTCAGGTCAACTGCGCGCGTGAGCGGGACGCGAGGCGGCAGCGCGCCAGCTAGCAGCGAGCAGCGGCAGCATCACAGGCGCGCGCGGGGCCCAGCAGCCAGCAGCGGAAGGTAGCGCAGGTAGAGCAAACGCGCGTGAGCGTGCGATGCAGCAGCTAGCAGCTAGGCACGCGCGCAGCGCGTTAGCCAGCAGCGTCAGCGGGGCCCGCGCGGGGCCAGGGAGCAGCTGCGCGCGTGGGTCGCTGCATGCATGCAGCAGCAGCAGCGGCGCAGCGCCAGCGGCACAGAGCAGGCGCGCAGCAAGCGAGGCAGCGCGCGCAGCGCATGGCGGGCCCAGCGCGCAGCGAGCCAACAGCCGCGCGGGCAGGCGCGCGCGCGTGCAAGAGCGCATCAGCAGCTCGGGTCAATGCGGCCGAAGCGAGCGAGCAAGTGAATCTGGATCTGGGAAATATCTGGGTAAGAAAAACTGGGTCGGCCGATAGTACCGGCCCACCCGGGCGATACTACCGGGCCAGCCGGTACTACCGCAAAAAGGTACCTAGCAAGGCAGAAGGAAAACAGGCTGTTTTAGGCCCGGGCGGTAGTACCGGCATGTCCGGGCGGTACTACCGCATGGCCCAGAAAACAGACTGACAGGCAAATATTCAAACAACAATAACTTTTGACTGGAAGCTCTGATTGACCCGATTCAAATTGCGTTGGATAGAGGACGACAAGGGCTTCCCAATAAAGTATTGTTATGGTGAGAAAGTATCAAGTAGAATAATGTGATATACCTCACTTGGTGAGAAACCGAAAAGCCGCATAAGTCAAAATCGCAACAAGATACAAATGGGAGATCCGATTTTGATGAACAAGAGCTTGTTATGGAGATTACCACAAGCTATATCCTAACATGGATAAGACCAAATAACAACCAAAAACGATGATGCAAGTATGCAAAGGTTTGAGCTCTCTTCGAACGATGTGACCGAATTACTCATACGAGAGCCCCTCTTGATAGTACGGTTATCTATCCTAAACCTGGTCTCACACACACAGCGTGAGACCGGCAAAAGGAAAACCTATCAAGATTATACCTTTGCCTTGAGCATTCCACTTGAGCTCGATATAGACGGTCTTGCCCTTCTCAAGATGGAACGTCTTTCTTAATTCCTCATCATCGACCTTGCATATTGAGCTTGCCCAACATATCTTCTTTGCATTTCATCGACCTTGAAGCCAACACATGCTCCAAGCGATGCCAATGGACAAATCCTACAAGTATAACTTAATGCACACATTAGTCCATAAAGATTGTCATTAATTACCAAAACCACACATGGGGGCCCAACATGTTCTTTCAACTATTTCTCACCAGAAGATCCACGGAGCCAGAAGGGGAGACAGAGAGGAGGCCTGGGGGCCCAGAACCACCCTAGGCACGGGCTCACCTAACCCCGCGCCTGGGGGAGGTTTGGCCATCCCAGGAAGCTCCTCGGCCTCCCTCCGCGCCTATAAGTTGCCTTCTGACCTAAAAACTGGGGTTTGATAGTTTTCCAGAAAGAGTTCTGCCACGCCGCCGCTACCAGAAACCAAGATTCAGATCCAAAAACTTCGTTCTGGAACCCTGCCGGGATGGGGAATTTGGAGAGGATCATCGCCATCGTCATCACCAACGCATCTCCATCAACCACCGATGTTTCCCTCATCCATGAGTGAGTAATCCCCCACTGTAGGCTTGGGGATGGTAGGGATTGGATGAGTTCTATCATGTAATCGAATAAGATCTGTTAGGACATAGTGCATAGTATCTTTATTAGTGCTATTTGACTTTGTTGCAACTTGTTGTGCTTAATGCTTGTCACTAGGGCCCGGGTGCCATGATCTAAGATCTGAACTTATTATTGAATCATTATGATAGTATTGTTTATGATCTTATCTGCAAGTTGTGTACACATATCATTGTCCAGATCCAAAGGCCCCAAAGTGAAAATAATTGGGACAACCGGAGAGGATGGATGTGGTGTGAGGATCACATGTGTTCATGGAGTGTTAATGCTTTGCTCCGGTGCTCTATTAAAAGGATCACCTTAATTGTCAGTAGTTCCCTAGAAGCCCCGCTGCCACGGGCTGGCTGGACAGAAGATGTTGTGCAAGTTCTCATTGCGAGCATGTATGACTATATTTGGAGCATATGCCTAGGATTATTTAGTACTTGGATGCTTGTTATTATTTATCTGCAATGCCCTAGATCTTGAAGTTACATGTTTAGACTCGTCCATGCAACGCCCGTCATCCATCCCTATGTCTACCGCACTCGAATCCTACTGTTACTGTTACTACTACTATTGTTTCATTGTTGCTGTTGTTGATGATGTTGCTTTGCTGTTGCTAGTACAAACTATTGCTACTGATAAACTTCTGTGAGCAAGAACTATTTCCAGGTGCTGCTGAACTAACAACTCAGTTGTTACGACTTGCAAGTATTATTTGGCTCCCCTTGTGTCGAATCAATAAATTGGGTAATACTACCCACGAAGACTGTTGCGATCCCCTATACTTGTGGGTCATCAAGACTATTTTCTGGCGCCGTTGCCGGGGATCATAGCTTTATTTGTAAGTTCACTTGGATCTATTATTGTTCACTGCTACTCCTTTCATCATGGGGAAGTCTCATGATGGAAAGTTACATATTTTACCATCCACTACAAGAAGAGGTACAATCCTAAACACCTCTGCTGCTCTTGATTCACCGTCTGTTATAAGTAAGCTTGTCACACCACCACCACATGCTCATGCTACACACACTGCTACTACTGCTGGATCTGAAACTGCTTTTGATACTCATGATGTTACTTCTACTGTGCTTGATGCGAGTGGTTCATTAGGTCCTTTTCTAGATGCTATTATGGCTAGTCTTGGAAATACCAAAACTCCTAGTGAATACACTATTACACCTGCTATCTCACCTGAGTCTAGTGAGAGTTATGATATTAATGATGGTTACATAGATCTCACTAATGAATTTGTTGAAGAGTGCCGAAACACACATGGTGCTAGTGCTATTAAGAGTCTCCTTGCTAGATGTACTATTATGCCTAAGAAGTCCTATGATCCTAAGTTTGCCACCTCTCCCATAGATATTAAATATAAAGATTATGATTTATCTCTTGATTTATCTTATTTAGGTATTGTTGAGAAAGAACCTTTTTGTGGTACTGAAAATGAGAGTGTTGTGACTCATATGAATGAGCTTTTTACTATGAATGCTTTGTTCTCTGATGATTTTAAAATGCGCAAGTACTTTGTTGCTAAGATCTTCACTTTTTTACTAAAGGAGAAGCTAGGGCTTGGTTTAATAGATTACCTCTTGGTTCCATTGATAGCCCTGATTGCTTGATTGCTTCTTTCTTCCATAAATATTTTCCTCCCAGTGCTAGACATGCTGCTTTGTAGAGACTTTTTGATTTTAAATAGGGAGAATGAGAGAAATTGCCTGAGTCATGGAAAATATTTTGTTCCTTGATTCATGCATATCCTGGATGTCCATTACCTCAGAATGAGCTTCTTGATATTTATTATAATGGACTAACTGATGATTCTAGGACCTACCTAGATAGCTTTGCTGATTGTGTTTTCAGGAAAAGGACTCCTACAGATGTTGAAGAATTAATGAACAAGATAAGCAAGAATTATGATGATTGGACTTCATCTGAGCTAAATACACCTGAGCCTATTACTCCTGAACCAGTTCCAACACCAATAACAAAGAAGAGGAGAGTTATTGCATTAAATGATGAAGTGATGAAGGAAGCTAAAAATTCTCTAAAGGAGAAAGGTATTAGAGCTGAAGATGTGAAGAATCTACCTCCTATAGAAGAATTATGTAAGTAAATTCCCCACTCATCTACTATTGAGGTACACTCTCTCCAATTTAATGAAGGTGATATTCCTTATGGTAAGCCTCCCGATCAATGCTTAGAGGAACTTGACACATTTATTGTTAAACAAGGTAATTTTAATAAACAAGTTCAGAATCATTTATTGGAAAACTCTAGAGCTATCCATGAGTTGAAAGATATTATGGAAAGAACTTCTAATGATATTAAAATGCTTTGTAAACACTTTCAAATGGTTCAAACCCAACTTGATCAACTTGCTAAGGTGAAAAAGGATATGCTAGTTAATGCTTCAGGAAATAAACATGCTTATGGAATTAGAACTAGGAGTGGTGCAGCTACTCAAGATCCTTTATATCCTGAAGGACACCCTAAAAGAATAGAGCAGGATTACCAACAAGGTGAGGATAGTGGTAGTCCTCGTAAGAGGAAGAAAAAGAAACATAAGAAAGTTGAGGAACCACTTGAACCTGCTGTAGATCCTAATAGTATACCTGTCTCTCATGCTGAAACTGAGAGTGGTAATATTGATGAGTCTCCTGATAAGGAGGAAGGTGAGGAAGAACCTGAGAAGCACACTAGAAACACTAGGTACACAAAGGAAGGTTTTATTGCTAATAAACATGGTAAAGAGAGAGAACCTTGGGTGCAGAAACCTATGCCTTTTGTAGGTAAGAAACACAAGTCAAAGGAGGAAGAACACTACAACAAGTTTTGTGAGTCGATGAAGCCTTTATTTCTGCAAATTCCTTTGACTGATGCTATTAAATTGCCTCCTTATTCAAAGTATATGAAGGATATTGTCTCTAATAAAAGGAAGATTCCTAATGAGGAGATTTATACTCTACTTGCTAATTAATCCTCCAATGGTAAGGTTCCAAAGAAACTTGGTGATCCAGGTATACCAACTATTCCTTGCTCCATTAAGAATAATTATGTTAGAACTGCTTTATGTGATTTGGGAGCTGGAGTTAGTGTTATGCCTTTTTCTATCTATAAGAGACCCCAGTTAGAAAAGTTGATACCAACTGGTATTTCTTTGCAAATGGCTGATAAGTCAACTATTGTCCCTGTTGGTATATGTGAGGATTTTCCTGTTCAAGTAGCTCATAATTGCATGATTTTAACTGATTTTGTTGTGCTTGAAATGCCTGAAGATGATAATATGTCTATTATTCTTGGGAGACCTTTTCTTAATACTGCAGGTGCTATCATCAATTGCAATCAAGGAAAAGTAACATTCAATATTAATGCAAAGAGGACATTGTCTATTTCCCCAAGAAGGTTGTTAAGATCTATTGCCTGAATTCTATTGAAAATATTGAAGGCATCAAGGTTGGAGAAATATATTGTCCCATTCCACAAGAAAATTTTGAAACTATTATGATTGGGACAATTGCTATCAAGTATGAGGTAACACAATCACCTTGTGGAATGCAAAGTTTTGTTTCATATAAGATTGTTTTGGTAACAAGACTTGATCAACCTTGTTAACAAAAGGATTTTAATGAACAAAATAATGTTTCCACTATGGTTATACTTGTTTTCTTTTTCCCTTCTCCTTCCTAGACTTTACTTTAGCTTTAGTTTTGCTAGTTGTTTGCTTGTTTCTTAGAGTTCCTGTAGTTTGGCTTTTGGTTTGCTTTTGCTTCTTCTAAAAAAACTGTTTCTGCGAGAAAATCAATTTTCATACCCTGAAAATTGGCCAAAAATAAAGTTTCCAGAAAAATCCCAGAAAATTCAAAATAAATCTTTCCTCGAAAAAAGGGGCAGAGTGGCACCTGAGATGACCCAGGGGGCCACCCCTAGGCCCCACACCCATGGTAGGCGCGGCCTACCTAGTGGTGGCGCCTAGGGGGGTCTGGCCCACCTAGGCCCCTCCAGGATGCCTCCTCAAGGCCACCTTCTTTCTCTCTCTTGAAAAACACCGGAAGACTTGATCAAGCTCGAGTTCTTGCTGTTCTTGCTCGCGATTTTCGATCTCCTTGTTCAGCCCCTCTCAAGTGCTGATTTTTGGAGGGATTGTTCCTTGGTATGTGCCTCCTCCACTTGTCCAATTATATTTGTGATTGGTAGATTGTATTTTGAGTATTTTGCTACTATAGGTGACAGGTTGTTTGAGCTTGCATGCTTGTTCTATGTTTAGAAACTTTGTTTTGATGCATGTGTAGTCCTCTAGCAAGTTCCTATAGCAGTTGCTCATAATTTATCAACTTAGAAATCACTTGGTTTGATGGTTGTTTAAAATTTCAGAAAAGGGAAGTCATGGACCACCACACCTTTGGTGGCATATTTGAGAGTGATGCACCTAGAAGGGCAAGGCTCCCAAGGTCATCTACCAACTCCAGACCCTCATACAATGAGGATCTCATCACCCCGCGGTTTGGTGACAAGGGGGATGAAGGGGATGCTCACCCCTCCACCTTTCCTTGTCAAACTTTCTTGCGAGCTGCTGGGATTCTTAATGATTTCATGGCTTTGATTGAGAGGGCTAGTCTAACAAGTTTCATGCAGGATGAGAGTGCATAGTATGCTTCACTTACTAAAACATTTGTGGAGAGTTTATCCTTCACCAATAGTTTGTTCAATCCTTTTATGTCTTTTAGACTTTATGGCAGGGATCATTCTATGTCGTTGAAGAAATTTTGCAAGGCCCTGGGACTTGGTACAAATGGGTCATCAAAGAAGATTACAGCTCTTCCCGCTGACTTGTTGGAACTATACCGAGGAATAACCAATGATGGTGACCACAAAGCTCAACGAGGGAAGATAAAGAACATTCAACTTCCAGCCATCAGATAGTTCACCTACTATCTTACCACCAGTGTTCTTGGTAGGGAGAACACTAGTAATATATCCAACTATCAATTGGCCTTCTTAGCTGTTGCGCTCTATGGTGAGGATAAGTATAATCTGGTTCCCTCATTGCTCGTCGTTTAGCTGCTAGGGGACCCATTTATGGGGGAATTATTGCTACTCGTATCGTTGTTGCCTTGGGCATTGCTATTGATCCACATGATATAGTTTTGGCTCCTCTGAGGCTTGATCTTGCTGCCATGAAGGCGCACCACTTTGTCACCTCTAGCTCTACTCTTGAGAACTTGGTTTATAGAATGTTGTTTACTGACGGGGAAGAGAAAGAGATCCCTCTACCCCAAACCACTTTGCTCAGTATTTCTCGGGGACCTTGGTCACGCACGAAGGGGATGATGGATGACAAGCTGCACTCTCTCAACTTCCACGGGCACTATCAGGAGGAAGCGCCCGCATATGACCCCGTGTTACATTATACAAGGGAGGCCTCGAGCTCGTACCAGGACGAGGGAGTTTCCTCGACATACTACGGAGGTGCATCTACTTGGGCACCATGGGATTGAGCCCCACTTAGGCCAAAAACCTAAGCTTGGGGGGAGGTACACCGACATCACACTCATATATATATATATCATACTCGGTCGGTTCTTTGTATATCCATTGTTTCGCTTTCTTTTTGGTTCTTGTTGCTTATTTCTCAAAAACACAAAAATACCAAAAATATTTTTGTTGTTTCTCTTGGTTTGTTTCTTTGCTTTGGTTTGCCTTAAAAGAAAAATCCAAAAATATTTTGCTTTGTTTGGTTTGCTTTGTTTTTTTTTGGTTTTTCTTTGTTTGCTTGTTTCTAAAAAATCGAAAACACCAAAAATATTTGTTGTTCTTCTTTGGTTTTGTGAGTCCTTTGCAGGGTTCAGCCGTCCTCAGTGGATTGTGGTTTCATGTTAATTATTCAAGTCACACAAGTGAAGGGCAATAATGAAGATTAAGACAACTCGAGGTGTGGTAAGAGGCTGGTAACGAACTCTATTTGTTTCATTTTTGTACATATACTCATCATTGTGAGCATGCTTAGCATGTTTGTGTAAAGTGTATGTCATTATGGATGCTTAGTAGTTCTTGCTTGTCTATGATAAGCTCCAGCTTGCTAATAGTTTGTAGCATGTCATATGAATGTTTGCTTGCATTGTTTTATTCATACTTTGGTATGATATTGTGGTATCCTCCTCTGACTGTCCATGTGAATCGACTTGGCACATGCTCACGCATGCATATGACTAACCAATAGTCAGTAAGCCTCGATGATTTATTTTGCCTCAGAGTTCTTGTATCACTTTCATGCCATAGTTAGTCCTGTTTTGTTGCAAGCATGATTATGATAGTTATTGCTCTCTCGTTTGTCGCTCCCTCTCTATTGCTAGCCTTCACTTGCACTGAGTATGTGCTCTACATGTGCTTCCAACTCCCCAAAACCAATATTTCCAGCTGTGTCCACCATACCTACCTATTAGCATCATTTTCTATTTAAGTGCATATTCCATATGTCGTGTTTTCTTTTAAAATAAAATGTTTGTCTGTTTTGAGAAAAGTTAGTTAGTAAAGCTCTTACGAACTTGATGACACACTTTATTCCTTGCGCTTAATAATCCTAAACCATTGTGACTAGTCCATGAAAGTTATATGCTTGCTAATTATATACTGGGAGTCAGCAGAACCGTGCTGTCATGGGGGACGCTTTCAATACTTTTTTGGATATCTCATCCAGTTGATTCCTTGCTCTTTTGTTTATGGATGTCGACAATGTGAAATAAAAAGGGAAGTTGTTAGTTCATGGAGTTTATACATTGTGTTAGAGAAACGCCTGGGCCGCTAGCCTAATCCATGCTTAATCATGGTGGAAACTTGCAGCATCACTATAATGAGCATCTATGAAGCTTCCTCAATAAAAAGCTATGCATATGGTAAATAAAAAGATTGCTGAGATGCTCATTGTCTGCTTGCCTTGTCATTTTGGTTATGGGAAAGCTCCTGTACCATGTGCAAGGGGTACCCGTTGGAGGTTCTCGATGATATGCATGTATTTACAATGACAAGAACTTTCAGGTGACCAAAGTTGAGTAGCATGCGGAGCGGCCCTCGTACTCAAGGGACTTGGGATTTCTAGTCTATGGTCTATCAAGCATATGATTCAGAGTGGACCTCACTTTCACCTTAACCACATGAAGATGCCTATGATAGGGGCAATGATAGCTCAAAGCTAATGAGTACCTTCCTTTCAGCATTGGGAAGCATTTCAAACCTTCACAAAACCATTTTCACAATTTTGTTGAGTCACCACTTATTCTATGAGCACCTTCTTGAGAGCATAGTTGTCATTCTTGTGTTTGTTCCAAAACTTGGTTAATTATGTCATGACTTTGATGCTTGTATCTTTGATATATTTACTTCTAGTCTTCATGTGAACTTCAGAGGTGCCTTGGCATTTATATTATGCTCTTCAAACAAAGGCAAGCGAGATACCACTCTATCATACCTTATTATGAGCATTGCAATGTTGTTTATGTTTATGTTTCATGCTACTTATTATTATTGAGTTGGTTTCTCTTCATAGCTTGCAATGACTATTGAGTAGACTTAGTTGCATACTCCTTATTATGAATTGTCTAAGCATCTACTCATGTGCTGAGAATATTTACATCATATGAAGCAAAGTGTTCGTGAAAGTTCTTTTATCGCACTCAGTTTTCAACTGAATTGCTTGAGGACAAGCAATAAGCTAAGCTTGGGGGAATTGATACGTCCAAAACGTATTTACTTTCTCGAACACTTTGCTATTGTTTATTCTCTAAACTTGTGTGATTTGGATATAACTAACATGGACTAACGTTGTTTTTAGTAGAATTACCATGGTGTCTTGTTTTTGTGCAGAAAATGAACTATTAGGAAAAATCCTGGAAAATATGCCAAAAACTATTTCTCACCAGAAGATCCACGGAGCCAGAAGGGGAGACAGAGAGGAGGCCTGAGGGCCAGACCCACCCTAGGCGCGGGCCCACCTAACCCCGCGCCTGGGGGAGGTCTGGCCACCCCAGGTAGCTCCTCGGCCTCCCTCCGCGCCTATAAGTTGCCTTCTGACCTAAAAACTCAGGGGGGTCGATATTTTTCCAGAAAGAGTTCTGCCATGCCGCCGCCACCAGAAACCAAGATTCGGATCCAGAAACTCCGTTCTGGCACCCTGCCGGGACGGGGAATTTGGAGAGGATCATCGCCATCGTCATCACCAACGCATCTCCATCAACCACCGATGTTTCCCTCATCCATGAGTGAGTAATCCCCCGCTGTAGGCTTGGGGATGGTAGGGATTGGATGAGTTCTATCATGTAATCGAATAAGATCTGTTTGGACATAGTGCCTAGTATCTCTATTAGTGCTATTTGACTTTGTTGCAACTTGTTGTGCTTAATGCTTATCACTAGGGCCCGAGTGCCATGATCTAAGATCTGAACTTATTATTGAATCATTATGATAGTATTGTTTATGATCTTATCTGCAAGTTGTGTACACATATCATTGTCCGGATCCAAAGGCCCCAAAGTGACAATAATTGGGACAACCGGAGAGGATGACCGTGGTGTGAGGATCACATGTGTTCACAGAGTGTTAATGATTTGCTCCGGTGCTCTCTTAGAAGGAGCACCTTAATTGTCAGTAGTTCCCAAGAGGCCCCGCTGCCACGGGCTGGCTGGACAGAAGATGTTGTGCAAGTTCTCATTGCGAGCACGTATGACTATATTTAGAGCACATGCCTAGGATTGTTTAGTACTTGGATGCTTGTTATTATTTATCTGCAATGCCCTAGATCTTGCAGTTACATGTTTAGACTCGTCCATGCCATGCCCGTCATCCATCCCTATGCCTACCGCACTCGAATCCTACTATTACCGTTACTGTTACTACTGCTGCTGTTTCGCTGTTGCTGTTGTTGTTGGTGTTGCTTTGCTATTGCTACTACAAACTGTTGCTACTGATAAACTTCTGTGAGCAAGAACTATTTCAAGGTGCAGCTGAACTGACAACTCAGTTGTTAAGGCTTGTTGTCAACACCCGGATTTTTAATCCCAGATGCCTGTTATGCCATACATCGCAATCCCAGGATTAGCATTTTTGCAAGACATAACAGAATTGGATACCACAGTACATCATCCATTACAAACCATACATAAGGTCTTACACAAATAAGGATCTCATGATCCAGTTCTTAATACAACTCAAGCAGCGAAAATACGTAATAATAAAGGTAGCATAGGCGAAGCTCCATCTTCGGGGTCACAAGCAATGCTGACAATGGGAGATGATCCTAGTTGTCGTAACCTTCCTGGGGTCCATCATCCTGGTACTCCTCTTCATAGTCTGGCCACGGGAATAGCAAGGGACAAAGGCATGAGTACTCTTTAAGTACTCGCAAACTAATACTAACAAGTGAAGGGGGGGTTTTGTAGTAGGACACTAAGCTCTAGGGTTGTTTTGCAAAAAGCCAGATTTACCTCTACTAAGTTCAGAAGCAAGAAAGCTAGTTAAAAGTTTTATAACACCTAAGTGGGAACTTGTATCTCATGTCACAACTCTGTTGTGGTCAAGTCAAGTTCTCAATTCATTTCACAAGTCATTTTAAAAACATCTGACGGGGGAACAGTATGGCCACTCCAAATGTTCATAACCGCGGACGCGGCTATTCGAATAGTTTGACACTCTGTAGAGATTGTACACTTTCACCACAACATTCGATACATCCGTCAGGAACAAATCCTGAATTCTCCATACTCAGTATGCGGATAATCAATCCTAACCTTTCAATTTCACGCCCTAGTATAAGCACATCTCCTGTGAGTTTGGCCTCCCAACCATGAACAATTGTCATCTTGGGTACTGCACAGGTGGAAAATCTTCACAAGGTAGCCTCAACTCAGACCTTGGCCGTGAGGGAACCCATACTAAGGTATATAAGTTTCCAGTCAAGCCCTACCCAATTTTCGGGTATTGTGGTTGTACGGTAAAATTGGAATGGTATCGCATCCAGACAACCATCAGTTTTATAAAGGGCTAAGGCTCATGCCTCAACATTTTCATCACCAAAATCTTCTGGTGTTCGGAAACACATGTCAAAACATCTCAGTAGAATGACTCATCATTCTAAGGTTTTCATAACAATTTTCCACCAAGTATTCCCATCTAAAGTTGATCAAGTTTTATGCTTAGCACTAGCATCTACAAGTGGGGGTGAGTACTAATGAGGGGTGGTAAACAAGTGGAGTTTAACTAAGTTCAATCTCATGCCTTGGGATGACATCAAGATTATCTAGCTTAGGCCAAATTTAATGCTCTTTATGCAACCTTCAATTATCTTCCTAGAATCTACAAGTCACTTAAATAAACTCTAAGAAAAAGCTTTGATAAAGAAATAAAGTAGAAGGCTTGCAAGTAAAACTAGGATTGGGTATCATCAAATGTGTCTAACCAAGCATGCTTAGTGCATTGCATAGGTTATCTATTTTCATAATTGCAAGTGTTAGCTTGCTCAATCAACTAGTAGTATTAGGCTTGCCTTGTGCAGAGCAGTGGTTGAAATTCTCCTCGGCTTCTTCTTCGTAGTAACCTCCTTCCTCCTCGTATCCTTGGTCGGTACTAGCGTCTATGAATCAATACGAGGTACACAATCACCAAACAATACTTAACTACTGTCAATCATCACACAAAAGGTTACTATAGATAATCTAGCATCATCACTACTATTACAAGACTAAAGCATTTGTCTTATTTATTTTATTTTTAGAAAAGTAATTTCTACTCATTGAAAAACTAGTTAAGATTTAATATTCTCCAAACCAAACATGGGATCATGTTGACACATGTCATCACCACATATTTCAGTACATGGGAATGTGATTTAAAGTGGTGTCACAATTTAATAAGGTTTAACCCTTTTATTTTAAATAAATAAAGTGACTAGAAATGCCTATGTGGCATTCTTTTATTACTTGAACATTATTTCTGTAAGTAAACCCATATATTTTTATATATTCTAAAAGGTATGATTAAATGTGATTTTTGAGAGATGGAATCAACTCAAAACCTATTATGGTTTAAATTTGAAAAATGTTTGAATATAGAAAAGCTTCTGACTTGTTATTTTTACCAAGGGTGATCTACAGATCCAAATGATTTGAATCCAACAGGCTTGGATTAAGCATTTAAAAACCTTTCTAACAAAATTGGTTTCATGGAATTTGGTTCACTGAATCGAGCTGGGTTGATTTTTGAAACTAGGTACATAACTAAGTTTGAATAAAAATCGAAAAAGCTAAATTCAAACGAGTGGGCTGCGCGGGAAGGGGTAATGGGCCGGCCCAGTTTCACTCCGCAGCGCGGGGCGCAACTAACAGGAGGGGTCTACTGGTTAGTGGCTCTTTAAACGCGAAGCAGTACGGGGCGATGTGGTGCGTTGGATTAGAAGCGAGATCAACGGTTGAGGGTCGTCGTCGATGATGAACATGTCACCGGCGAGCTCGAACCCTAGCGGCTCAGTGGGGGTCGTGGGAGGCTCACCGGGGCTCAGGCAAAGGTCGGCGATGCGGGCGAACGACAAAGTCGACGACGGCGATTCTCCTGGCACCGGCAGCTCCTTCTGGGGCGGCTCCAATCGATGGATTCCTTCTTGTCCAGCAGCGGCGGGCTTCGGTGAAATTCCGGCGATACGCTGCTCACCTTGCTCCGGGAATGAGGTGGGATGGTTCTGGGTGAGAGGGGAGTAGAATGGTGTGAAGAATTCGAGCGGGGGATGCCTCTATTTATAGTGGCGAGAGGGGACCGAAGGGCGCAAGCTGAGCTCGTCATGGTTGACGGTATAGAGGGCTATCGGTGTGGGCGACGGTAGGGGCGGTGCTGTGCTCCCTGGCAAAGCTCAATGGCATGGTGGCGAGGCGTGGGGCGGTGCAGATTGGTCGGAACGCTGCGGTGCTCTGCGCTGGTCCGACGGAAGTTTTTATGGCGCACAGCGTGCATGGTCCGCGCGGCGGCGAACGGGCGTGTTTGCGGGGTTGCTGGGACGGTGGTGATCACGCGTGCACGCGGCGAGGGCGGTGCACGGTCTGTGGGTGCTGGTCGAGCGTGGCGCACGGGGCACGCTCTCGACATGGTTGTAGAGAAGGTTGGCATGGCCTGGGCGTGTGGTCCAGTGGCTGGCATTGCTCGTGACTGGGACAGGGAGTGGCGGTAGGGTGCTAGCTTGCTCCCAGACAAGGTTGGCGAGGCTAGTGTTGCTCGTAGCTTGCTGTCGACTATGGGGTGGCAATGGTGCTCTCGGCCTGCTCACCATTGTTGACAATGGCCAGCTTAAAGTGGTGCTAATGATTAGCTAAGGTTGTTAGATGATCTACTAAGGCTAGTGGTGTCCAGAGAGGGAACAAGTTAGGCCCAAAACACTGCTCAGCATAGTGTTTTGATTTTGTTTGATTTGCATCTACAACCTGTTCGATGAAATGGCCGCATGAACTCAAGTTTTGAATTTTGAAAAGACTTTTTGGTGGGTGTGCTAGGCAAGTGTCGAGGATCCTGTGGATGCTTGGGTTTTGAAAATTAAGCTTGTTTGAGTGGTTTTTGAAAAAGTGGGATCTTCTCATATGAAACAGATTCAATTTTAAACTGTCATTTAAACTATGCATTTAAATGTTTTTGGATGATCACAAGGTGGGACTTGGTACTTTGTTATGAGTACTATCAAGGGGTGCAAAGATCCAAACATGTTTCTGTTAAGTTCTGAAAGTTAGAGATAGCCAAAGTAGGCATGGGAGTTAATTTGGCCAAAGTGACCATTCACTTAATTTGTTTGTTTTGATTTGTTTGTCTTTGGGAAAAGTGTGGGGATTGTTTAGATGATGTTTATTTCGCCTAAGAATCATTTTACAAGCAAATAAACACAAAACCAATTTTCAATTTAAAAGAATCCAAATTGTAATGCATACACATATGCATGCTTTCATATTTTTAATTGGAAAAGTTTTTGTTAACCCTAATTTTGATGATTCAAGTTTAATATTTTTGGGATGTTACAAACCTTCCCCCTTTAAACAAAATCTCGTCCCGAGATTTGAAAAGGGACGAAAAAGATTACCTAGCATTTGAAGAGATCGGGAAACTCCGTCCTGATGTGATCTTCGCGCTCCCAGGTAGCTTCCTCTTCTGTGTGGTTGCTCCACTGAATCTTGAGAAACTTGATGCTTCGAGTTCTGGTAGTTCTGAAAGCTTCTTCCAAAATATGGATGGGTACTTCGGGATAGGTTATGTCATCGTTGATCTCTATGGTCCGGTGATCAATATTCTTGAACACCTCAGTCTTCTCCAGAACTTCGAGGCACTTGCGAAGTAATGAGATATGGAACACATTGTGCATAGCTGACATCTCTTCGGGTAGTTCCAATTGATACGACACTTCTCCTCGACGGTTCAGAATCTTGAAAGGTCCGATATATCTAGGTGCTAACTTTCCTTTTAGTTGGAAACGCTGCATTCCCTTCAATGGCGACACTTTCAGATACACAAAATCTCCTATGTTGAAGGTGAGGTCTCGACGTCTCTTGTCGGCGTAACTCTTCTGTCTGGACTGGGCTGTCTTGAGGTGCTCATGAATCTTGTGAACCTTCTCTTCTGCTTCTCGTAGGATATCGGGTCCGAAGATCTGACTCTCTCCTACTTCCGACCAGTTCAAAGGGGTGCGACACTTCCTTCCATACATGAATTCAAATGGGGCCATTTGCAAACTAGCTTGATAACTGTTGTTGTATGAAAATTCTGCAAACGATAATCAGTCTTGCCACTTAGATCCATATTCTAACACACATGCTCTCAGCATATCTTCGAGTATTTGATTTACTCGCTCCGTTTGTCCATCGGTCTGAGGGTGATAAGCGGTGCTGAAATCTAGGCGGGTTCCTAAACCTTCTTGAACTTTCTTCCACAATCTCGAGGTAAACTGAGTTCCTCGATCAGATATGATGTTCTTAGGGACTCCGTGCAAACTGACGATTCTAGCAATGTATAACTCCGCTAGCTTCGAACTCTGATATGTGGTCTTGACTGGTAAGAAATGGGCGACTTTGGACAATCTGTCCACTATGACCTAGATAGAGTCATTTCCCCTACTAGAAGTAGGCAATCCGGTGATAAAGTCCATTCCAACGGAATCCCATTTCCATTCCGGAATCTGCAATGGTTGCAACAATCCAGCGGGTCTTTGATGTCCTGCCTTGACTCACTGACATATATCACACTTGGCGATATAGCTTCCGATTTCTCTCTTCATCTTATGCCACCAAAATTGCTCCTTCAAATCTTGATACATCTTTGTTCCTCCGGGGTGGATAGAATAAAGAGTATCATGAGCTTCCTTCAGAATCACTTCTTTCAACTCAGAATCTACTGGTACACAAAGGCGTCCTTTGTACCACATAACTCATTCTTCGTCTTCCGTGAATCCGGGTACTTTGCCTGTACCGATATGACGCTTGATTCCGTCGATACTAGCATTTCCTTTCTGCGCCTCCTTGATCTGGCTGATCAAAGTGGGTTGAAGTTCTATGCTAGCCAAAAATCCTTCACTCACTAATTCCATTCGAAAATATTCCATCTCTTTGTGCAGGCTTGGTTGCTCCTTCAAAATCATGGAGTTCAAGCGGCACGGCAATCTGCTAAGGGCATCTGCTACCACATTGACTTTACCGGGGTGATAGTGAATGTCCAGATCGTAATCCTTGATTAGCTAAATCCATCTTCTCTGCCTCATATTCAGCTCCTTCTGAGTGAATATATACTTCAGGCTCTTGTGATCCGAATAAATCTCACAACGATTTCCCATCAGGTAATGCCTCCATGTCTTCAGGGCTAGAACTACGGCTGCGAGTTCGAGGTCATGGGTTGGGTAATTTTCCTCATGTTGTTTCAGTTGTCGAGATAAATAAGATATAACTTTGCCTTCTTGCATTAACACACATCCGAGACCGATCTTGGATGCATCACAATACACGTCAAAGGGCTTCGTGATATCCGGCATGATTAAGATTGGGGCGAAAATCAATCTTCTCTTGAGTTCTTGAAAACTCGCTTCACATTTGCCTATCCATTCAAACTTCTTGTCCTTCTTCAGCAATTGGGTCATGGGTTGGGCAATACTCGAGAATCCTTCTACGAACTTGCGGTAGTATCCCGCCAATCCAAGAAATGCACGAACTTGGGTTTGAGTGGTTGGGGCTTGCCAATTTTCTACATCTTTTACTTTTGCAGGGTCAACGGCAATTCCTCCGGCTGATACAATGTGACCGAGGAATCCTACCTCCTGTAACCAAAATTCACATTTGCTAAACTTGGCATATAACTGATGCTCTCTAAGGGTTCCAAGAATGGTCCTTAGGTGTAGCTCATGTTCTTCTTCCGATTTGGAATAAATCAGAATGTCATCAATGAAAACAGCGACAAACTTATCCAGGAAGTCCATAAAAATCTTATTCATGAGATTCATGAAATAAGCGAGGGCATTGGTTAATCCAAAAGACATGACAGTATACTCGTATAATCCATATCTGGTGGTAAAGGCAGTCTTGGGGATATCCTCTGCGCGAATTTTGAGTTGATGATAGCCTGTTCTAAGATCAATCTTAGAAAACACTTTGGCACCGGTCAACTGATCAAACAAATATTCTATCTTGGGCAATGGGTACTTGTTCTTGATGGTGACATCATTCAACTTCTGATAATCCGTACACAAACGGTTTCCTCCATCCTTCTTGTCCACGAACAAGACAAGTGATCTCCATGGTGACGCACTTGGTTGAATCAATCCTATTTCCAGCATGGCATCCAATTGCTTCTTCAGTTCTTCTAGTTCAGACGGGTTCATACTATAGGGTCTCTGAGCTATGGGTCCTATTCCGGGGATTAGTTCAATGATAAACTCGATATCTCGATCTGGGGGCATACTGGGCAAAACATCTAGAAATACATCGGGGTATTCACAGACTATCCGGACTTGGTCAATGGTAGGTTGGGCTATACTCTTGTTGCACTTGAATTGATGAGGTAAGGTTTCAGATATATGCTCAACTGATATTCCGGCGGTACTGGTCATGGTTATGGCTTTCTTGGTACAGTCAATCAATCCTTTATGTTTGGACATCCAATCCATTCCTAGTACTGCTTCCAAACCTTTGGTTCCGAGTACTATCAGATTAGCATAAAAGTCTATGCCATGGATTTGGATGGGGACGGCTTTGCAAATTTGCCTAGCTTTGGTGGTTGAACCGGGGATTTGAACAATCATGACATGCTTCAGTTTGGTTGGTTGAATTTTACTAGTGCATGCAAATTCTTCGGTGACAAATGAGTGCGATGCACCAGAATCAAACAACACTCTAGCACATACTGAATTAACAGAAAACATACCCAGCACGACGTCTGACGCTTCCTGGGCTTCTTCAGCATGCATGAGAAAAAGACGGCCATTGCGGTTGAGCGAATTCCCTGGGGCAAACCTTCTTCCAGGCTGAACACGACGCTGCTGCTGAGCTAGGGCATTTGCATTGGGGGCTGCGGCATACTTTTTGGGGCACTCGTTGGAGTAATGACCCTTATTTCCACAGTCATAACAAGTCACTTGTGACTTGTCCTTTGCTGCAACAGGCACAACATTGCTTCCAGTCCTCGGGGCAGTGTTGGTGTTGGCGGTAGCATTGTTGTTGTTGAACTTGGGTGGTGCACGGTTGAAATTGCTAGAGTTGTCGAGGTTGTTGTGATTTCCTCCGGGCCTTGGGTTTCCACGGTTGGGATAGGTCGGACGGTTCATCGGGGGTCTGTTGGTTCTCGGGGCAAATCCTGGAGATGGGTTAGGGCGATACTTTGGGGGCTGATGGGTTTCTGGCTGATGCATCATGCAACGCTTGTGGTTCTCATTGGCTTGGTTGATCTTTCCTTCCATCTGAATGACAGAGTCGACAAGGGCTTCAATATCCGCAAAGGGGATATTGACTAACACAGTCTGCATCTCATCGTGCAGACCATTTAGAAATCTCTCTTTCTTCTTGGCTTCAGGGCCGTTCTCATCCGGGGCATACGTAGCTAATGACAAAAATTTGTCACGGTATTCCACTACGGTTATCCTTCCTTGCTTCAGTTATCTGAACTCATCTCTCATTCTCTTGATCAAACCTGGTGGCACATGGGTTCTGCTGAACTTGACCTTGAATTCCTCCTAGGTCATCATTTGTCCTCCGGTCATTGCACGAACACTGTTCCACCATGCTCTTGCATCTCCGGCAAGATAATGGGTGGCGAACAGAACTTTCTCGTTAGCTTCCACTCCGGCGACTTCCAGGTTGTTTTCCATGGTTTGCAGCCAATCGTCTGCATCTAGGGGATCTTCCGACTTAGTGAAAACAGGTGGGTTGGTATTCTGGAAATTCTTGAGCTTAGATCCATGGTTGTCCTGATTGCCTTGGCCTTGATTGTTGTGGGCCAGCTGAGCTATTTGCTGAAGGGTGGCTAGGTTGGCTTGACGTTCGGCTCTTTCGGCTTCGCGGTCAGAAACCAACATTTGCAGGATCTGCAACATCGGGTCCGGGGATGAACCACTTCCTCCGCGTGGCATCTGAAGATTGAGATAGATCATGAGAAAAGAGGGAAATTTCTAAGGTTCTGGGACTTTGAAAAGTTTTTAAAGTTTGACTCAGATTTTTCTAGCAACTTGCTTTTCATTCATTCATAGCACATGATACAACACACACCACAACAAAGGTAAACAGATGGTTTTAAGAACCATTCTGGAAACTACGATACAGTGGCACCGAATACAACTCACTACGCTAGTGCTCAAGTGCTACTACTCCTCGAAGTCGGTGTAGTCGTCATCCTCATCGTCATCGATGAAAGCGAAATCCTCCTCATCGGTGAAGAAAACCATGGCCTGATCCTCCAGAAAATCATCATCATCGCTGAGATAGGAGTAGGGGTCTCCACGAAGATCTTCTCCGGCATTCTCCCTTTCTTCCAACTGCATGTTTCTCTCGTGGATGGTCTCCTCCAAATCCGAGATATGGTGGCGAAGATGAGAAATGATGCGCTCCTTTTTGTCGAGCTAACGGCGGCGAGACTTGCAATCCTTTGCTAGCATGGCGATGGTCTGATCCTTCGTCTTGATGATGGCAGACTTGTGGTTGGAGTAGTCACGAAAATTGTCCAATTCCTGCTGACGATCGTACATCATGAAGCTAAGGTGGTCCAATTGGGTCTTCAGCTCGTGGTGGTAGGGGGCTTCCAGTGGCTGTCCATTAGCATCACGCCTCGGACAAAACTCAAAGCGGGTTCCCTTGATATGGTTGATACTCTGCCCACATAGACGGGCAAGAGCTTCCTGCATGGCCCTGGCAAGTCCATCAAGCCAATTGTTTTCTCGCAAGGTGAACTGAATTCCCTCGGCAGTGGGAGGTTCAATCTTTCCTTGGAGACTTGCAACAATTAGCCACTGTAGATCTTCTCCTCCTTGATCATTGAGCTGAGCTCCGAAGAACTCGGGGTGCGGATGCTCCAGAAGTTCCGAAAGCTGGTCCAAATCCCGCTCAAAGATAAGGTCTCCTCCATTCCCCAACTGATAAAACTTGCTGTACTTCACGTCCATCTATTAAGAATATAGGATGAGTAAGTTAGTAGAGCGATCAAGTGTGTTAAATTTTATGTATTTTGCAAGAGTTTTTTAGGAACATGAATTTTTATGAAAGAATAAAGGTGATAAGAATGGGAATAAGTTTTTGTAAATATTTGCTTCCTTTGGTTTTGAAACTAAGTTTTTGATTCCAACGTCCAGTCTAACTAGGGTCTCCTATGGTCAGGGTGGCTCTGATACCAACTTGTCAACACCCGGATTTTTAATCCCAGATGCCTGTTATGCCATACATCGCAATCCCAGGATTAGCATTTTTGCGAGACATAACAGAATTGGATACCACAGTACATCATCCATTACAAACCATACATAAGGTCTTACACAAATAAGGATCTCATGATCCAGTTCTAATACAACTCAAGCAGCGAAAACACATAATAATAAAGGTAGCGTAGGCGAAGCTCCATCTTCGGGGTCACAGGCAATGCTGACGATGGGAGATGATCCTAGTTGTCGTAACCTTCCTGGGGTCCATCATCCTGGTACTCCTCTTCATAGTCTGGCCACGGGAATAGCCAGGGACAAAGCCATGAGTACTCTTTAAGTACTCGCAAACTAATACTAACAAGTGAAGGGGGGTTTTGTAGTAGGACACTAAGCTCTAGGGTTGTTTTCCAAAAAGCCAGATTTACCTCTACTAAGTTCAGAAGCAAGAAAGCTAGTTGAAAGTTTTATAACACCTAAGTGGGAACTTGTATCTCATGTCACAACTCTGTTGTGGTCAATTCAAGTTCTCAATTCATTTCACAAGTCATTTTAAAAACATCTGACGAGGGAACAGTATGGCCACTCCAACTGTCCATAACCGCGGACGCGGCTATTCGAATAGTTTGACACTCTACAGAGATTATACACTTTCACCACAACATTCGATACATCCGTCAGGAACAAATCCTGAATTCTCCATACTCAGTATGCGGATAATCAATCCTAACCTTTCAATTTCACGCCCTAGTATAAGCACCTCTCCTGTGAGTTTGGCCTCCCAACCATGAACAACTGTCATCTTGGGTACTGCACAGGTGGAAAATCTTCACAAGGTAGCCTCAGCTCAGACCTTGGCCGTGAGGGAACCCATACTAAGGTATATAAGTTTCCAGTCAAGCCCTACCCAATTTTTGGGTATTGTGGTTGTACGGTAAAATTGGAATGGTATCGCATCCAGACAACCATCAGTTTTATAAAGGGCTAAGGCTCATGCCTCAACATTTTCATCACCAAAATCTTCCGGTGTTCGGAAACACATGTCAAAACATCTCAGTAGAATGACTCATCATTCTAAGGTTTTCATAACCATTTTCCACCAAGTATTCCCATCTAAAGTTGATCAAGTTTTATGCTTAGCACTAGCATCTACAAGTGGGGGTGAGTACTAATGAGGGGTGGTAAACAAGTGGAGTTTAACTAAGTTCAATCTCATGCCTTGGGATGACATCAAGATTATCTAGCTTAGGCCAAATTTAATGCTCTTTATGCAACCCTCAATTATCTTCCTAGAATCTACAAGTCACTTAAATAAACTCTAAGAAATAGCTTTGATAAAGAAATAAAGTAGAAAGCTTGCAAGTAAAACTAGGATTGGGTATCATCAAATGTGTCTAACCAAGCATGCTTAGTGCATTGCATAGGTTATCTATTTTCATAATTGCAAGTGTTAGCTTGCTCAATAAGCTAGTAGTATTAGGCTTGCCTTGTGCAGAGCAGTGGTTGAAGTTCTCCTCGGCTTCTTCTTCGTAGTATCCTCCTTCCTCCTCGTATCCTTGGTCGGTACTAGCGTCTATGAATCGATACGAGGTACACAATCACCAAACAATACTTAACTACTTTCAATCATCACACAAAAGGTTACTATAGATAATCTAGCATCATCACTAATATTACAAGACTAAAGCATTTGTCTTATTTATTTTATTTTTAGAAAAGTAATTTCTACTAATTGAAAAACTACTTAAGATTTAATATTCTCCAAACCAAACATGGGATCATGTTGACACATGTCATCACCACATATTTCAGTACATGGGAATATGATTTAAAGTGGTTTCACAATTTAATAAGGTTTAACCCTTTTATTTTAAATAAATAAAGTGACTAGAAATGCCTATGTGGCATTTTTTATTACTTGAACATTATTTCTGTAAGTAAACCCATATATTTTTATATATTCTGAAAGGTATGATCAAATGTGATTTTTGAGAGTTGGAATCAACTCAAAAGCTATTATGGTTTATATTTGAAAAATGTTTGAATGTAGAAAAGCTTCTGACTTGTTATTTTTACCAAGGGTGATCTATAGATCCAAATGATTTGAATACAACGGGCTTGGATTAAGCATTTAAAAACCTTTCTAACAAAATTGGTTTCATGGAATTTGGTTCACTGAATTGAGCTGGGTTGATTTTTGAAACTAGGTATAGAACTGAGTTTGAATAAAAATAGAAAAGCTAAATTCAAACGAGTGGGCTGCGCGGGAAGGGGTAATGGGCCGGCCCAGTTTCACTCTGCAGCGCGGGGCGCAACTAACAGGAGGGGTCTACTGGTTAGTGGCTCTTTAAACGCGAAGCAGTACGGGGCGATGTGGTGCGTTGGATTAGAAGCGAGATCAACGGTTGAGGGTCGTCGTCGATGATGAACATGTCACCGGCGAGCTCGAACCCTAGCGGCTCAGTGGGGGTCGTGGGAGGCTCATCGGGGCTCAGGCAAAGGTCGGCGATGCGGGCGAACGACGAAGTCGACGATGGCGATTCTCCTGGCACCAGCAGCTCCTCCCGGGACGACTCTAATCGATGGCTTCCTTCTTCTCCAGCAGCGGCGGGCTCCGGTGAAATTCCGGTGATGCGCTGCTCACCTTGCTCCGGGAATAAGGTGGGGTGGTTCTGGGTGAGAGGGGAGTAGAATGGTGTGAAGAATTCGAGCGGGGGATGCCTCTATTTATAGTGGCAAGAGGGGACCGACGGGCGCAAGCTGAGCTCGTCATGGTCGACGGTACAGAGGGCTATCAGCGTGGGCGACGGTAGGGGGCGGTGTTGTGATCCCTGGCGAAGCTCAACGGCGTGGTGGCGAGGCGTGGGGCGGTGCGGATTAGTCGGAACACTGTGGTGCTCTGCGCTGGTCCGACGAACGTTTTTATGGCGCACAGCGCGCGTGTTCCACGCAGCGGCGAACGGGCATGTCTGCGGGGTTGCTGGGACGGTGGTGATCACGCGTGCACGCGGCGAGGGCGACGCGCGGTCTGTGGGTGCTGGTCGAGTGTGGCGCACGGGGCGTGCTCTCGGCATGGTTGTAGAGAAGGTTGGCATGGCCTGGGCGTGTGGTCCAGTGGCTGGCATTGCTCGCGGCTAGGACAGGGAGTGGAGGTGGGATGCTAGCTTTCTCCTAGACAAGGTTGGTGAGGCTAGTGTTGCTCGTAGCTTGCTGTCGACTATGGGGTGGCAATGGTGCTCTCGGCCCGCTCACCATTGATGACAATGGCCATCTTATAGTGGTGCTAGTGATTAGCTAAGGTTGTTAGATGATCTACTAAGGCTAGTGGTATCCAGAGAGGGAACAAGTTAGGCCCAAAACACTGCTCAACATAGTGTTTTGATTTTGTTTGATTTGCATCTACAACCTGTTTGATGAAATGGCCGCATGAACTCAAGTTTTGAATTTTGAAAAGATTTTTGGTGGGTGTGCTAGGCAAGTGTTGAGGATCCTGTGGATGCTTGGGTTTTGAAAATTAAGCTTGTTTGAGTGGTTTTTGAAAAAGTGGGATCTTCTCATATGAAACAGATTCAATTTTAAACTGTCATTTAAGCTATGCATTCAAATGTTTTTGGATGATCACAAGGTGGGTCTTGGTACTTTGTTATGAGTACTATCAAGGGGTGCAAAGATCCAAACATGTTTCTGTTAAGTTCTGAAAGTTAGAGATAGCCAAAGTAGGCATGGGAGTTAATTTGGCCAAAGTGACCATTCACTTAATTTGTTTGTTTTGATTTGTTTGTCTTTGGGAAAAGTGTGGGGATTGTTTAGATGATGTTTATTTCACCTAAGAATCATTTTACAAGCAAAGAAACACAAAACCAAGGCAATTTAAAAGAATCCAAATTGTAATGCATATACATATGCATGCTTTCATATTTTTAATTGGAAAAGTTTTTGTTAACCCTAATTTTGATGATTTGAGTTTGATGATTCAAGTTTAATATTTTTGGGATGTTACACTTGCAAGTATTCTTTGGCTCTCTTTGTGTCGAATCAATAAATTAGGTAATACTACCCGCGAAGACTGTTGCGATCCCCTATACTTGTGGGTCATCAACGACACGGTGGCTCGACACCAGGCAACCGCAAGAGCAAGTCAAGACAACATCTAGAGGGGCACTACATGTTGTATGCCGACAATCTGTTGCACGGCGAGACAACATTTTAGCGTTGTATCAGGATGGGCCAGAAGCTCTTCATAAAGATTGTGCATGCTATCCGGGAGTTCGACACCTACTTCAAATGCAAGAAGGACCGCACCAAAATGGTAGGATTTTTCCTCAATCCAACATTGCACGTCCACTTTGAGGATGCTTGCATATGGAGCTCCCGGTGATACGCAAGATGATTATCTATGCACGATCGAGACCACCGCCATTGAGTGCATGTACAAATTCTGCAGGGCAATGGTTGTAGTATTTGGACCAACATACTTGAGATCATCCAATGCTAAAGATGTTGCTCGGATCCTAGCAATGAATGAAGCCATATGATTTCCTGGGATGCTTGTAAGCATCGGCTGCATGCATTGGGCATGGAAGAACTGCCAATTTGCTTGCAGGGAATGTCCAAAGGCCACAAAGGATCTTAGAGTGTCATACTTGAGGCAGTGGCTACACATGATCTCTGGATTTGGCATTCCTTCTTCTGAATGACAAGATCTCATAATGACATCGGTGTCCTATAGTGCTCAAATTTCTTTGCCAAGCTTGTTGAAGGACATGCTCCCATGATGAACTATGTGATCAATAGGCACCACTACAACAAGGGATACTATTTGGCAGATGGCATCTATCCAAAATGGTCAACATTTGTGAAGACTATCTCAAATCCCATTGTGGCCAAGAATTCTAACATTGCCAAGGAGCAAGAAGCTTGCAGGAACAAAGTCGAGCGGGCGTTTGGTGTGCTCTAAGCCCGATTTTCTATTGTCCGGTACCCCGCCCTGACCTGGTCGAATGATCAGAGGTGAGAGGTGATGAATTCCCATGTGATCTTGCAGAACATGATCATTGAGAGTGAGCATGAGAAACCGGTGTTTGACAGTAAACCATATTTCAAACAGGGTCTTCTTGCATCTGTTGATCACGAGGTGACGACATCATGTGTTGCCTACGTCGCTATGCGCCAGGATATCCGAGTCCCACATACCCATCAACAATTACAGTATGATCTGGTGGAGCACCTGTGGAGGCGCAAAGTCAACACCTAGTTTGATGTGTTTTTAACTTGTGTTTCAAAACTTGTTTAAATTCATGCCGAACTATGTGCTTTATTGTACTATTTGCTAGATTTGGTCGAACCATTAGCCGAATTTATGTGGAAAATGATAAATTAAGGCCGAATCTAGGTGGCCGAACCAGGGTGTGTGGTTGAGAATAGGTCTCCCCATGTCGATTTTTTTGCCAGCACCATCCAAGAGGTCTATTTTATCATTGAAAACGTCAAGACACTAGGGGCAGAGATGCTCTAATTTCGCAATCCACAGATCCTAGCCCTAAGGGCATATACAATATGGTGATGTCAGCCTTTTCTTGTGCTTGCCACATTAGATTTTTGCTTAGTTGGAGAAAAGAGAATCGGGAAAGAAAAAATTGTCTTTCCTTAGCTAAAAGATGATCTTAGAAATAAGAGAAGACTATTTTCTTCATTATACCATATGTCTTCCCTTATCCAACCAATCTCTTACTAAAAATAGTTAACTATCATTAATTGATAGAGATAACAATAAATGATAATGCATTGTATAAGGGACAGGACTAACGCACGACGCCACACGCTAGTCCTCTTCGTGTGACGGTTGCTGAAGCTGGTAATCACGACCTAAAGACGTAGTCGCGGACTATTCTGGAAAAAAGACTGAACAAAAGTCATCGTGGCAAGCCCACCGCATGCCAAAAGTCATCGTGACAGGCCCACATACATCCGTTCCGCTGTACATCGATGGGTCGGCTCCGTACTAAATTTATCACGTGTATCTCTCCATGTTCCATTAATCACGGAGCTCTATAGTGTTACTTCTAATTACCTGATAAATCAGAGCCTAATCATTAGATTAACTAGGAGTAATTACGAGATTAATTAGGCACAATTGCTCGGGAATAATTAGGCATTGTTTGTCACATTTCTAGTTGCCAGATTAACCTGACTGCCAGGTTTAATCGTACCTAATTGCCACCGTAATCGTAAGAGTACTAATTGCCAGACTAAACATGCCTAACTGCTAGATTAAATAATTCGAATTTAAAATCAATCTAATTGTCAGATTGATTATTCCTAGCTCCCAGGTTTAACCGTACATAATTGTCATGTTAATTACAAAAGAGTAGTAATTACGATATTAATTAGGCCTAGTTTTTAGGTTCAATTGTTGCTACTAATTGCCATGTTAAACAGTTTCTGCTTTCCACATTTTAACCATATTAATTTGTCCCTATTTGCCGGATTAATAATAACCTAGTTAATTTAGCTTAAGTACCAAGTTCGTACCACATAACTGCCAAATTAAACACCACCTAATTGCCAGATTAATTAGGAAAACACATTGAAAAGTACATAACCTTTAATATAATACTTGCATCAGAACAATCAGCAGAATGACGCGGAGGGGGAGGGGGAAAACTCAGATGCAAGCTCTCTGATGATTTCCATGATTTTTCTCTGCTACTACCTCCGCGCTGCCTCTTTCTCGTGGTTGTCGGAGGCGGTCTGGCGGAGCCCTCTCTGCGTCGAGCGTTGCTCGTCGGCGGCGGCCTGGAGCAGCCCTCACGCGTCATGGCGGCGAACTGGAGCAATCCTCCCCTGCGTCACGCCGTGCTCGGCGACGACGGCCTGAAGCAGCCCACCTCGTCGCACCACGCTTGTCGATGGAGGCCTCACGGAGCCCTCCCGCGTCACAGCGGCGGCCCCTCCCTGCTTCGCGCCGCGCTTGTCGACGGTGGCCTAGAGCAGCCTTCCCGTCGCGCCGCGCTCGTCGGTGAAGGCCTGACAGATCCCTCCCGCTATGCTCATTGGGGATTTGGAAAGAGAATGAGTGGTCATGAGAAACCCGTATGGATAGTAAGAGGAAAGAGATAAGGACAAATAGTAGGATGAAAAAGATAATGGACGAGTATGTCCCAACGCACGTCACACAGAAACGAACCGTGCGACGCCTCTTCTTAGATTTTTTTATATAAATTATATTTTCTCCGTCCTAAAATAGATGTCTCAGATTTGTTAAAATTTAAATAAATCTAGACACTATTTAGTATATAGATTTATTTAATTTTTAATAAATTTAAAATATCTATTTTAGAGTATATTATGTCTTCTATAGAATAAGAGTTAAATCCATGGTTAGTCATTGGACTTGCTTAGCAAAATCAATACAGTCATTGTACATCGGAAATACGAATTTACGGCCATTGAACTCGCGTCGGAGCATCACTCATGGTCACCGCGGACGCTGTAGGGATGTATTTGACGACGTGGCGCTGAGTGGACCCACTGTCAGTAATAACATATAGGCAAAAAATAACGGGTAAAGAATAACCACACATATGAGGTTTTTTTTTTTGCAAAACAATCATTCCTTCTTCCCCAATTGTCTATCCCGTGACATGTACGTGCCCAAAAGAAAATCCAGTGCCACCGCCGGTGGAGCTCGCCGGCGTGCTCCTCCTTACCTTTCTCTCTGGCTCTGTCGCCGCCGATGGAGCTCGCCGGCGCATGCTCCCACCTCCCTCTCCGGCTCTCACTCTCCCCACAGCATCTATCTGCTCGATGAGCACACGCTCACTGTGCCCGCGGGCGCGCTCGAGGAATGGAACCCGTGCAACGCCACCTGCGACGACGCCACCGACGCCGTCACGGGGGTCTCCCTCGCGGCCGCCAAGCTGGTCGGCGGCTGGCGGCGGCGATTGGAGGCAAGCGCCACGGGGATCGAAGGGAGGCCGCGGTGGAGGCGAGGAGCGCAGCGCCGCCGACGGCTCTGCGTGGAAGGATATGAGCAGCGCAGCACCGGCGGCGGCTCTACGTGTATCGGCGAGGATGGTCCGGTTCGAGGTTGGGGATGAGGGCGGCGGAGGACGAGGTCGATGACGGCCAGGACCTGCGGCTGCGTTGGGCAGGAGGACGATGGCGCGACGGAGATGGGAGCTCACAGGGTCGGGCACGCGGTGGATAGCGATGGGAGGCAGGACCTGGCAGGTCCCGCGTGCGTGTGGGGTCGATAGGAGGCGGGACCTGGCGGACCACCGCGGCGACTGAGGCGAATGCGGAGTGAGGAGCGCGTCCCGATGGTGCGCCGACGGAGGCCGTGGAGGTGGACCGTGGAGGTGGCCGACGGAGCGCGTCTAGGTGGTGCGGCGACGGAGGCGAATGGGCGGGCCGTGGACGGGTGGTGCGGCGGAGGCCGTGGAGGTGATGGTGGTTCCTGGGGAGAGGAGGCCGTGGAGGGTCGCCGCGAGCCGCAGGAGCTTGATGGGTAGAGGCGGCCGGGAGACCACCGCCAACCTCCGCTAGCCAAGACCTCAGAGATGGGCGGAGGCGCATCAGGTTGGGACGGGGAAGAGAGGAGAGAGAGGGGAGGACGAGACGGTCTGGGTGGGACTGACAAGTGGGTCCCACCGGTCAGTCTGACTGAGTTATCAATGGGCCAAATAATTAAGCATTTTACTGGGATAAAAAACAAATGTGAGGGGCTTTTCTGCAAATAAAACACACATAGATGCTGACAGTGGGTCCACTCAGTGCCACGTCGTCAAATACATCTCTACGGCGCCCACGGTGACCATGAGTGATGCTCCGACGCGAGTTCGATGACCATAAATTCGTATTTCCAATATACAATGACTATATTAACTTTGCTAAGCAAGTCCCGTGACTCACCATGAATTTAACTCCTAGAATAATACGGAGAGTATCGCGCCGTGCCCTAGGGCCTAGACCAACACCGCCACCCACCCAGACCCACCGTGCCGGCGCGGAGGGGAGCAAAGCAAAAACAATTTGAAAACGCGCCGCCGCTACGGGCGCCAAAACGCAAAATCATTCCAACGGCCTCGCCGCCCTCATCTCCTTTCCAAAGCCTTCAGATCTCACGAATAAACAAATACTGGAATTTCCCCTCCTCTCTCCCCTCCCCTCAATCTCGACCCCGACCGAGCGGCGATGGAAGCCGCTGCCACCGAGGCTCCACCTGCGGCCGCCGCACAACCCCCGCCTTACCAGCCCCCGCGGCTGCTGCTGGAAGGCGCCGGGGCCGCCGCGAAGGCCTGCCGGCACCACGCCTACAGCCGCAAGCAGAAGTCCCTGGGCCTCCTCTGCTCCAAGTAGGCAGAGATCTCTCTGCCTCCTGCTCGTTTCGGTGTCCGGTTCGGTGGTCTGACCTAGGCGTTGGGTTTGCAGCTTCGTAGCGCTGTACGACCGGGACGACGTGGACACGGTGGGGCTGGACGCCGCCGCCAGGCGGCTCGGCGTTGAGAGGCGCCGGATCTACGACATCGTCAATGTTCTAGAAAGCGTCGGGGTGAGCCTCCATTTTCTTGCCTGCCCTCTCTGACAATAAAGATTCATTCTTTCGCTATTGGCATACGATTTTCAAGATGCGCTGCCACGTTTCTTCTTTCCTGTAACGTTTCTTGATCATGATGTAGATTCTTGTCAGGAGGGCCAAGAATCGCTATACATGGATTGGCTTCGAGGGTGTCCCTACCGCGCTCAAGGAACTCAAGGTTTGGATCCGCCTCTTCTTTTCTACCATTGTACAACGCTTGCACGATCAATGGTTTACCACCTTTGTTCGTTCGATTTGGTCAGGAGAGGGCATTGAGGGAGATCTCTGGCCTGGTGTCACCGTCACTCGAGGAACCGTCTGCTGCTAATGTTAGATTTAGTCACTTTGCTTTGCTCGCCCTTAATTCTCATATATACAAATTAGCCCCTCTTGCTGATAAAAGAAGCGGCTTTTCTTTTTGTGATTGCAAAGGTGTCCGATGATGAAGACGACGATGATAGATTGGGTGATGCCGATGGGGATGCTGACAGCGAGAAGCTTAGCCAGTCACAGTCAATGGAGCTTAGCCAATCACAGTCAATGGAGCTTAGCCAGTCACAGTCAATGGACACACCTTCTGATAAGCCTGACACCCCGCGTTGCCAGCTGAGATCTGGTATAGCTGATCAATTCCTTTTTAAATGTTCTGCTGTGCTAGTAGCAACTGTTATGCCATGTACTGAATTGGTGTTTCCGGTGCCACATTTGTAGATCATAGGAAGGAGAAGTCGCTTGGTCTGCTCACTCAGAATTTTGTCAAGCTCTTCCTCACCATGGAGGTGAATAGACTGATTTTTCTCCTGATTTTTCTTCATTAAGATGGCTTGTATGTCATTGTTAATTGTAATGTGATTTACTCCCGGCACAGCTTGAGACAATTTCACTCGATGAGGCTGCAAGGCTGCTCCTTGGAGAGAGACACGCCGAGAGCAATATGAGAAGTCGGTACTTGCATTTCTTCTACTTTGTGGAATCTGTTGCTTAGTTGTCACAACAAATATTCCTATGCAACTGGAACTGATAATCATTCTAATGTTGTTAATACAGCTAAAGTTCGACGACTGTATGATATTGCCAATGTGCTATCTTCTTTGAACCTTATTGAGAAGGTAGTCTTGACCACATGCACACATGCCATTTTAGATGAATGTAAATGATCGGTGTTGTTGCTTCTGTGGTATGTTGCAGACACAGCAAGTGGACTCAAGAAAACCTGCATTCCGGTGGCTTGGTCAGGCAAAGAGAAAGGATGGAAACAATGTCACGGCTGCTTTACCACTAGCTAGGAAGATAGTGCCTAACAAGAGGGCATTTGGTACTGATATCACCAACATCAACAATAAGAGAGCATTTGGTACTGATTTAACCAACATCAACAACAAGAGGGGCAAGTTTGCCTCAGAAACAGAAAACAAAGGCACGCTCATGCAGGGTGGCAGCAGCACGCTGAAAACTTTTGAGAGTCAGCTCGGGCAAGGGAAGAGCAGTGGTTTTGTTTATGGGCCCTTTCACCCTGCTGGCGCAAGGAGACAGGAAATTGACGATCGCACACCAAGGGAGAAGGAGAGGAAGAACATTCAAGACTGGGAGAGCCTCGCAACTTCATTCCGTCCTCAGTACCAAAATCAAGGTAAGCTCAACATTTCCTCCATATCTAAATTTTCTACAGTCAAGATTTAGGAAATTGCACCAGATAAAATTTTGTTTGAAGATGCCAAATTTGGTACCTATCATTCCATTTACACTAGATGCATCAAAGTGCTCGTCTGTCCCTTTTTCACTTACTCGTAATGATATACTTGTCTAGCACTTTGGTCACTCTCTACAACCAGAGTGATGTGTGAACTGGTGTATGATCATGATCAAGCACAAACTGGAACTCGAGTTCAGGACCAATCGAAATTCATGCTTGGAAATTCTAGAACTGTAGCAATGTAGCCTTTTTACCATGAGTAGCCATTCTAGCGCTTATTTGTACATCTGTCTGCCTTTATGTCTTGTCTGTACATGTACGTAAACACATTCAGCACCAGATGACTACCTCAAACGCCATTTGATCTTCTGTAAACTAAATACAACATGAGTAGTCACCAGTGGAAGTGGATAGAGAAACAGTACTGACAATCATACCAGCAATCCATATTTCAAAATCTAATAAATAATGATCTGGTTTCAATGTCCAAATGTTGGCAGTAATTGACAAGCTACCACCAGTAATTGACAATCTTTGACATGTTATTGTGACTGAACATACTTACGCTCTTAAATCAAACATGAAGTTGTAGTTTCTCATGTTATTTCCAATTGTAACTATACCCAAAGCCAAAATATTGCTTGATATTGCCAATTAGAAGAATGATTCTTTCTTTTCCTATTTGTATGAAATATATACTGCTTAGCTTGTTGATAAACTTACACAATTTCCTCTACATCTTCTGAATGCAGCATTGAATGATCTTTTCGGTCACTATGTGGAAGCATGGAAATCATGGTACTTGGATGTTACACGGGAATCAACCTCATGAAGTCCAGCTTAGTTTAGACAGGTCTGTTGTAAAGCAATTCTTGTAGGCAGACCAACTCATCTGCTGACGACTTTATGATTTCGACCTGTACAAGATGTCATAAAAATAAAGGCACATTTTGCCTTTGCCTGATGTAAGGAACTGGAGGTGGGTTGGTAAAGAAAGAAACAGAAAGATAATGACAATGGTGCTTTTTGTCTACCTCATGAACTCTACTTGGTTCATCTTCAGTCTTGTTACATCGGTTCTCTCCTGAAGATGATCTTTGCATCATAAACTGTTAGTTGGCCTGCACATCATAGACACCTGGTTCAACGTTTATTTTCTGCTCCATCCAATCAGTTAACAAGTTAATTTGTTTTGCCTGCCCTAGTAAATGGGGAACATATAGATAATATATAACACATGGATTCTAGAATATTGGCAAGTACCAACTGTTAGCACAAAATGGCTAGTACCAACAGTTAGATAGATCAGCTCATCTATGACTTCAGGAATTGGGTCTGTACAAGATGTCAGAACAACAAAGGCTCATTTTACCATTGCTTGATGTATTTATGGAACTGGAGGCCAGTTTGTATAATAGGGACAGAAAAATACTACCACACCTGATTGTCATATTTTCTTAGGCGATGGTACATTTTCATCTTCAGTCTTGTTACATCGCTTCTCTCCTGAATATGATCTTTGCATCATAAACTGTTACTCAGTAAGGCTTACATATCAGAGCCACCTGGTTTAATGTTGATTTTCTGCTCCTTTCAATCAGTTCTAACAAGTTGATTTGTTTCGCCTGCCCTGGTGGAAATACAGAGCAATAGATTCCACACGGATCCTACAACATTGACATAGAGTAGTACTGACTATTACAAGGCAGTTTTTTTTTTATATACATCACAAATACCACAACTCATCATGACAACACATACCAAAGCCTAAAAAACCAACACATTTCAAAGAATTTGTGTTAGTGATACTGAAAGACGGCAGCTCAGTTCAAATTACCATCAGCAATATCCAAATGTTGGCAGTTATTGACAAGCTCCCACCATCAAGGTTTCTGCACGACAGTAACCAAGTGCAAACATTCAGGGATTTCAACAGAGCACATATTTCAAGCCATCAACCATCTTGACATATAGCAAGCCATCAAGCAGTACATGGTACTTTCAATAAGAGGTACTTGACATCTTCAAATTATGGACGCAATTACACATCACAGAATGCATGAACTGGGTTTACGCTTGACCACAACGGTTACTTATAGCATAGCGACATTTGACCAGCCGAATCATAGCCAAACTAGGAGGTGCTTTATTTCGGGTCGGTGAAGAACTTGTTGATTCCTGGCATGATCTCAGGGGTCTTGTTCTGCACAAAAGCTCGGAGACCATGCTCGGCATAGCGCCTCCCCTCCTCATGGTTCTCTAGGACGCCAGCTGCCCTCCCCACCTTGCTGACCCTGCAGAAGAGCATGTTTTGTGTTAGCAAGATCAGACATATTTCAGGTTTTCTAACAAGATTAAGATGAACTGCCACTATTGAAATAATCAGTACATGTAATGCTTATTAAGATCACCTTCTCATCATAGAGGTGCACTAAACAATTAATTGCAGGTAAAGGTAATTAATTGCACGTAAAGGTAAAATACAATACTAGTCCATTATCCATTGGAACACACAGGATAACACACTTGACTTCCTGTCTACGAAATACGATTGGTAGAACATCCAAGGGCTTCCCCATTTCCGAACAAAAAAGAAGTGATAGGTAGAACATCATACTCGGAACATAAATAAACTATCCTACAAATTCTGGGCGCAATTCCACTAACAATCGCGCAAACAAGCAAAAACACTCTTATAAAAGGTCAAATGTTTGTGGATTAATTCCCCCCTACCCAAATGAAAACCAGCAACGAATTCAACACCCCGCGACCAAGAACTGACCCAAATCCAGCGGATCTACTCTATCTAGTCCACCAATAAGTGATATATGCACAGCGCCAAGCATACTATAACCCAGATCCGTACCTCACTTCGGGGTTGCCGGTGATGTTGCGGAAGAGGCTGAACACGCAGATGCCGACGGCCACGCCCGTCGCCGCGAACAGCGGGTACACCTGCGGAGCCGCGAAAGCGGATGAGCAAACAGCAGGAAAAAAGAAGCGCGAGGGAGCGGACTAGATGACCGGGCACAGATCTAGGCGTAGAGCTTACCTCGGGGCGGACCCACTTGCTGGCGGCCATCGGAGTCGCGGGGAGGACGCTGCGACGGAGACTGCGGCGGCGGAAGCTAAGAGAGAGGAAAGTGGAGGAGAGGGGACGGCGAGTGAGAGGGAGTGGGCGGAGCGCGTGAGGCGGCTTTATCGGGGCGTGGTCGCTCACACGCGCGGACTTCCTTCACTGAAATGACGAGTTTACCCTCGCCTTTCCATTTGGTTTTTGGCAGTACCAACCTGCCTTTCCAGACAGGTGGACAGTGGATACGATCGTATGACTAGGAGGTGGTTTTCTTAATGGATGATGATTAGCTGGTTGTTGGCTAGATGGATAAACTCTGACAATTAGAAAATATTTTGATCAATCATTTGGTCTCAAGTGAAATGACAAAAACGGCCTTCCGTCCTTCATAGTTAAATATGAATAACAAACTTAGTCCTCACTAACGGCATCCAATTTATTTTTTCGGATTTTGGAACCAGTTTCTACAAGCGTGATTCGATGTTGTGAATCAGAATTAGAGCAAACATAAGTGGGCTCTATCGCTCGAAAACTAGATACGGTTGTGAGGGCACCCATAATGGGGTTCGGATTTTGAAACCGGTTTCTATTGTGAATCGGAATTAGAGGAAACATAAGTGGGCTCTATCCCTCGAAGACGAGATATGGGTGTGAGGGTACCCACAATGGGGTGACATCACCTTCCTTTAGAGATGTCATGTTGGATTTTTTTCTTAGTTGAATAAGAGAGAATGAAGAAAGAGAGCGTTGTTTAGCATAAGCTAATGAATCTCTTAGAGAATAAGGAAAGTGAATCTCTTAGCATGTACAACTTGCTAGCCGCCGTCTATTCCGTAGCTCCTGTTTCGAGTTACAAATATTAGGAACTGAACCAGTATCATATACCCAGGCACTACAACGAGCGCTAGTAAGGTAAACATCAATAACATGTATATCAAATATACCTTTAATGGTGCCAGCCTTCTTGTCCGCTAAGTACTTCAGACAGTTGTGCTTCGAGTGACCCCTGTCCTTGCAATAGAAGCACTCAATGTCCGACTTAGGTCCAGACTTGAGATTCTTCTCAGCAGGGGCAACGCGCTTTCCGCTGCCTTTCTTGAAGGATTTCTTTGCACCCTTACCTTTCTTAAAGCTAGGGGTCTTGTTGACCATCAACACATGATTATCTTTCTTGATATTCACCTCCGTAGCTTTCAGCTTAGCGAAGAGCTCAGTGATCGTATTAGTGGAACCAATTTGATTGTGAGTAACTACAAAACCTTTGTAGCTAGGAGGGAGTGATTGCAGAACTCTGTCAATCTTGAGCTCTTCTGGAATCTTGCAGTCCAGTTGCTCAAGACGTTTAGTGTAGCCCGACATCTTAATGGCATGCTCACTAACGAAACTCCCTTCCTCCATCTTGCAGTTAAAGAACTTCTCAGAGATCTGATATCTCTCAGAACGGGCCTGAGTCTGAAACATGGTTTTCAGTTCCTCAAGTATCTCAAAGGGCCCGACGAACTCCTCAAAACGATTTTGAAGGTCCGGTTCCATAGCAAACAACATGGTACTCTTAATCACTCCATAATCATCTTTGCTGACTGATAAACAACTTTTTCATCAGCCGGCGCATCAGTAGCAGGGGCATCACCTAGCGCTTTCTCTAGTACATAGTCCTTTTGTCCGCCAGCGAGAATGATTCTCAGATTGCGGAACTAGTTGGTGAAGTTAGACCCATTATTCTTAAGCTTTTCTTTCTCAGCAAAAACGTTGAAGTTGAAGTTGGACTTAGCCATTTGATCTACAAAATTTGCAAATACAATTTAGACTATGTTCATGATAACTAGTTCAACTTAATCAAATTACTAGATGAACTCCCACTAAATTCAACATCCCTCAAGTTGTTTAGTGAACACGATCCAAATTCACCACACCTAATCCGATCTTCACGAGAAGAGATGTGGTTTCAATGGTGGACAACAAAGTGTCGATCATATCATTCATATGACTCATGTTTAACCTTTCGGTTCGTGTGTTCCGAGGCCATGTCTATACATGCTAGGCTCGTCAAGTCAAACCCAAGTATTTCCGCGTGCGCAAAACTGGCTTGCATCCGTTGTATGTGACGTAGAGTTTATAGCACCCGATCATCACGAGGTGCTTGAACACGACGAACTTTCGCAACGGTGCATACATGGGGAGAATACAATTTTATCTTGATCTTTAAGTGAGGAATCATCTTATAATGCTACCGTCGCGATCTAAGCATAATAAGATACATAAAAGGATAAACATCACATGCATATAATTTTATGTGACATGGTATAGCCAATCTCCATGCAATGATCTCCATCTTGTGCGCGCCAGCATGATCTCCATCACTCCACCATGATTGCCTCCATCACGAATAGCAACTACAACTATTGCTAACTACTTAGAGATAAAGTAAAGCTATTACACGGCGTATAAGAAGTTGACACACAGGTCATACACAATTATAAAGACAACCATATGGCTCCTATCGGTTGTGAACTCATCGACATGCAAGTCGTGAAATATTACAAAACATGATCATTGCATACATCATACATATCATGTCTTGGGCCATACCATATCACAAAACACTCCCTGCAAAAACAAGTTAGATGCCCCTACTTTGTTGTTGCATGTTTTACGTGGATTATGGGAGTAACAAGCTAAGAACGATCCTTACCTACGGAAAGCCACAACGGTGATATTATGGTTGCCAACATCCGGTGTAAATCCCATGACTACTATAGTGAGAGAAACTGGCATCCACCAGCCGCATGTGTGAAACAAGCCACTAGTCAAGTGCGGAGCCGGTCTCGCGAACGAGGTCGCGTAAAGTTGGCATGGACCGCTTCGATCTCACTATGCCGCGCCATAAGAAATACACAACAAGAGGCTTGCAACAGAAAACATCAACGCCCGCAACAAGCATGTTGCGTTCTACTCGTGAAACACATCTACGCATAGATCTAGCTCTGATACCACTTAAGGGTTTCACAACATAGTAAATCAAAAAATTCTTACGGATGCGAATAAGAAAGCCAAGATCTAATATAGGAGATGCAATCAACGAGATAGATAGATGAGATCTTCATACCCTTGAAGAAATCGCACAGCGGAAACGTTCAACAGAACGTGGTTGATGTAGTCGTACTTGCCGTCTCCTCCTCGCGATCCGATCCGATCCTACGCTGCAAGTGGCGGCGTCTCCGAGAGATGCACACGTACGGTGCCGCGACGTCTCCTCCTTCCTTGGTCCAGCAAGTATGATGGAGAGATAGATTGGATCTGCAGCACGACGGCGTGGTGCTTATGGTGGAGAATTTCCGGCAGAGCTTCGCCTACGCGCAGTCGAGAGAGAGAGAGAGAGAGAGAGAGAGAGAGAGAGAGAGAGAGAGAGAGAGAGAGAGAGAGAGAGAGAGAGAGAGAGAGAGAGAGAGAGAGAGAGAGAGAGAGAGAGAGAGAGAGAGAGAGAGAGAGTTGGCGGCTAGGGTTGGAGGAGTGGAGGGCAAGTTTCCCCCTTCCTTCTAGAAGGGTTCCCTAGGGTTTCCCCTAGGGCTGGCCGGCTGGGCTTTTAGGGCCTTGTGCCCCTGGCCCAAAGTGGCCAGGGCACTTCCCCTTAGGCCCACGCAGGCCTCCGACAAGTGGGCCCATGTTGGTCCCACTCCGCAACCTTCTAGAACCTTCCGGTACAATACCGATAAACCCCGAAATAATCCTGAAATCCAAAAATTGCTTTCCTTTTATATGAATCTTATTCTCCGGACCATTTCGGAACCTCTCGTGATGTCCTGGATCTCATCCGAGACTCCGAACAAAAACTCATAAATCAATTATCCATTCTATCCTAGCATCGATGCACGTTAAGTGTGTGACCCTACGGGTTCGAGAATATGCAGACATGATCTTCTATCAATAATCAACAGCGGGATCTGAAAACCCATATTGACTCCCACATATTCATCGATGATCATATCGGATGAACCACGATGCCAGGATTCAATTAATCCCATATATGTATTCCCTTCGTCACACGATATTTTACTTGCCCGAGATTCGATCGTTGGTATCGGCATACCTAGTTCAATCTCGTTCACAGCAAGTACTTTACTCATTCCGTAATCCAATATCACTTTGTGATTAACTCCTTAACCACGTGCTTGCAAGCGGTGTTGATATCGATTACCGAGTGGGCCCGAAGTATATCTCTCCGACTCGGGAGGGACAAATTCCATCTCGACACATACAACCCAACAAGTAATTTCCGATCACCTGAGAGACACCTTTATGATCACCCTCACATATGATGACGTTTGATGACCTCAAAGCTTTCTTCCGATACCAGGGAGTTGTATTATCTCATGGTCTAAGGAATACAATACTTGACATAGGAAAAAGCTTCGCAAAGATGAACACGATCTAATTGCTCTGCTTAATTTGGGTTTGTCCATCATATCATTCTCCTAATGACATGATCTCATTATTAATCGATAACTCATGTCTATGGTTAGAAAACCTTAACCATCATTAATCAATGAGCTAGTCCATAGAGGCGTACTAGGGACACAGTGTTATTGATAAACCACACAAGTGTCAAGGTTTCTGCTTAATACAATTCTAGCATGGAATATAAACTTTATCATGAACAATAATTATAATAATAACATTTTTATTATTGCCTCTAGGGCATAATTCCAACACTAAAAGCATGGATAACCATAAGACTTGCTGGTTTCGTTCAACACATAGTGGAGCGTTGGTTCAATGTGTCAGAAAAAAGAAGCCAACCAATATGTTGGTTCGACTCAAAGCAGGCTTGTGTGACAGACTGAGAATTAGGAGCGGCCCCATAGGTCATAGAGGAGAGAGGATAAAGATGATGCTTTATATGAAGAAAAAAGTGCATGCGCTATTGTCAGAGTATCCCCACGCTACAAATAAATAGAAGGGGACTCAATAATGAAAATGGAAAAAAATAAAGAAATTTAGAAAATAAACTCGCGGAGAAATAATTTCACAAAACTAACCCTTTTATGTAATGTATGTCTCGAGGTGTTATGCTCAACATTGTAACGCCCTTCTGACAAGTGTTATACTAACTGCCAACATGGTCCGACGGGTCCTAGCACCCCCCCCCTCCTGGTAGTGTAACACCCTTATGTTTCTCTGACATAAAGAAGACACGGTGTTGAACAAAATTTTCAATGAAAGGAATGCCATTTTATCTATCTATGCATCAGCCAAAAACAAAGGCAACAATTCCGATGAGATCTCTTTTTGTTAACAACAATGTCATATAGTGGAGAAACATCCATCAAGTGTCCAAACTTGAAGTGGACAGCAACGAGTAGTGATAGTAGTGATAATCTTGTACTCAAACATGGGGGCATTAGCTTTTGGTAGAAGCATTATGTTGGTATTAAATTCCACCTCAGATGAAAACCTTCCATTGGCATGTGGTTGATCTGTAGATAGTCTCACAATTGGTTGTGCCTTAATTGGTCTGGCTTTAATTGGTTATGCCTAGCAATTGTCTAATTAAAGGCTTTTTTTGTGAGCGAGAACTTTCTTCAGGGCGAAAACCTAAAATCTATGATCGGGCGACGCCGGTGTTTATACATCATTTCTTTCTCGGAGGCGTCGTTTTTGGAGAAGCTGGACTTCTGTCGGTGTTTGATGGTGTTAGTACTGCTGCTACAAGGAATAAATATTTGTAGCGAGACTTTTATTTTTATCTTTTTGAATTGTATGCATCCGTAATGGCTCTATGGCAATGTTGTTGCAAAGGCTGAGTGTAACCGGTATCTTCGCGATATTAATATATGCTCTTTGTTAAACAAAATATAGTCTCGCAATTATAATATGAGTAACCAGACTTAGCGTCTTAGGGCATCTCCACCGGCTCTTTCCAAACGGTCCAAGCGTGTACGAATCGGTCTACGGGGTGCGCGGTGCCCAGCGACACGACCCATCCGGACTAAGTCAGGCCGGACCGACTCATCCGTCCCAAATCTGATGCCTAGATGGTCTGTCCGGACAGACGCGGACACAGACGGGCCTAGATGTAGTTACACAATGAGCATTTTTCACTTGGACTGGTCTGTCCATTTTTGTCTGTTTAGATCGCGCTGATGTGCACGGCTGGAAGGATAGGCCGGACCATGACCCAAAAACATCGGTGGCTCGACCTCGTTTGTTTGGGTCTCGCCAATGAAGATGCCCTTAGAACTAGCTTATTTTGAATGGAACTTACAACGACCATGCAAATTGGTTGTAGCAGCTGTCCTTGGGTGTACATCAGTGTCATCCTCAAAGCATAAGGTCACACAGGGAATCGGAACTATGTTCAACGCCATAGATGTACTTGGTGGAGGCTCAACAGTGCCACTGCCAGTGCGAGTTGTACTAGCGTATTTCTCAATGAACTATTTTTTTTGACAAATCCGACCAATTTGAACAAATTCAACCAGCTCTACCTCCGGACGAAACTAATTTGGAATCTGACATCTCACGTCGGCGCCACTTCAAACGGCGCCGACCTAACACATGTCGGCGATGGTGCCGAGCTAGCCACTGGGGTGGGCGCCTGGCTGACGTGGCCGCTATGTCGGCGCCATTTGACCTTAGGGTTATACCCAATCGACCAGTCTCCCTTTTTCCCCGATCCAGTCATACCACAACCGCCTCCGCCCTCCCTCGCGATGTCGTCCGGCCGCACCACCTCCCGTCGCTCCTCCTCCGCTCTCTCCACCTCCGCCCACCTCCGGACCAGCTCCCTCCGCTCCTCCACCATCCCGCACGCCGGCCGCCCGCACGCACGCAGGCCGCCGTCCGCTCCGGCATCGAGGGTGGGCTGCCTCCCTCCGGCGTGGAGGATAGGCTGATCCCTCTCCGGCCATCTCCTCGTCCCACACCTCTCCCCTCCGGCCGTAGGTACCTCTCCCCTTCCCTCTCCTCTCTCAAATCCCCTCCCATTATTCTAAAATAATTTGTACATTGTGAAAATGTTGTATGTAATTATAAAAGTGTTAGTTAATTGTAATTATTCAACTTAGATGAATCATACAATGTAATTATATAATGTTGTATGTAAAATAATTTACACATTGTGAAGCACATGTTCTAGTTAATTGTAACTATTCCACTTAGATGAATCATTGTAACATATGATGTAATTATACAAGTGTTAGTAATGTAAATATTTCACTTAGATGATATTGCTAATTGTTACATGTGCTTGACCTTGTAGGAGTTGCTTGTAGGAGTTTTTTGTAGGAGTTGTTTGTAGGATACGGATACATGTGCTTGAGCTTGTAGATATTTCACTTAGATGATATTTTGTAGGAGTTGTTGGTAGGAGTTGTTTGTAGAAGTTTTTTGTAGGAGTTGTTTGTAGGATACGGATAACCTAGTGTTTCACCTCTAGTTGTTTGTAGGATACATGTGCTTGACTTGTAGGATACATTGTGAATATTTTCGAGTTTTTAGGAGTTGCTAGATTGATTGGTATTGGCTAGTTTGTGTGTTGTAAGCATGTGCAACATATATGAATGATATTGGCTAGTTTGTGTAGGGTGATTGTAGCAAAATGAGTAGGTTAGAGCAATGGAGCAATGGTATTTTAGGGTGATTGTAGATGGCATGGTATTATTGGTTGCACATTATCGCATTTTGTTGGGTATTTCATTATCTAATGGATGCTTTGGTATTTGTTTTGGCTATTAATATAGATGGCTTATGCAAAAGTCCTTCATGTGCATCACGGTGGGCGTGTTGTGCAATCGGATTGTGGTGTTGAGTTTGTGGATATGGCAAAGACTGTGATATTTTTTCCGACTAGTCCTAGTCTTAGTGATGTTGTTGTCAAGGTTAGAGCTGCCCTTGGATGGAGTGACAAAGGCGATGAAGTTGTTTTGGAAGGAAGATATGATGCGGGTGGCTCTAGATCTTATACTGAGATGATCCCGATCAACAGTGACAACGAGTGGGATCTATACAAAGAGCTAGTGGAGAACTCGCAAATAAAATATTTGGTCGTGTTTGCCGTCAAGGTCACCGGGCATGCCCATCTTCTCATCGACTTGAACAAGCGGACCTCGGTTATCGAAAGAAGCAACGATGACCATCCCGAGGATGTGTATGATGCGGGTGTTGGAATTATGCCCTAGAGGCAATAATAAAGATGTTATTATTATAATTCTTGTTCATGATAATGTTTATATTCCATGCTAGAATTGTATTAAGCGGAAACTTTAATACTTGTGTGGTTTGTGAACAACACCGTGTCCCTAGTACGCCTCTATGGACTAGCTCATTGATCAATGATGGTTAAGGTTTCCTAACCATAGACATGAGTTGTCAATTGATAATGAGATCATATCATTGGGAGAATGATATGGTGGACAGACCCAAACTAAGCGAAGCAATTAGATCGTGTCATCGTGTTCGTCTTTGCGAAGCTTTTCTTATGTCAAATATTGTATTCCTTAGACCATGAGATAATACAACTCCCTGGTATCGGAAGAAAGCTTTGAGGTCATCAAACGTCATCCTATGAGAGGGTGATCATAAAGGTGTCTCTCAGGTGATCGGAAAGTATCTGTTGGGTTGTATGTATCGAGATGGGATTTGTCCCTCCCAAGTCGGAGAGATATACTTTGGGCCCACTCGGTAATCGATATCAACACCGCTTGCAAGCATGTGGTTAAGGAGTTAATCACAAAGTGATATCGGATTACGGAACGAGTAAAGTACTTGCTGTGAACGAGATTGAACTAGGTATGACGGTACCGACGATCAAATCTCGGGCAAGTAAAATATCGCGAGACGAAGGGAATATATATATGGGATTGATTGAATCCTGGCATCGTGGTTCATCCGATATGATCATCGATGAATGTGTGGGAGTCAATATGGGTTTCCAGACCCCGCTGTTGATTATTGATAGAAGATCATGTCTGCATATTCTCGAACCCGCAGGGTCACACACTTAACGTGTCTCGACGCTAGGATAGATTGGATAATTAGTTTATGAGTTTTTGTTCGGAGTCTCGGATGGGATCCGGGACATCACGAGAGGTTCCGGAGTGGTCCGGAGAATAAGATTCATATAAGGCAGTGCAGTTTTTGGAGTTCGGAATTGTTCCGGGTTAATCGGTATTGTACCGGAAGCTTCTAGAACCTTCCGGAAGGGGACCAACGTGGCCCCACCTTCCGGGAGGGGGCATGGGCCTATGAGGGAGTGCCCTGGCCGCATTGGGCCAGGGGCACTAGGGCCCAGCCGGCCAAAGAGGGTTTAAACTCGAGATAGAGTTTCTAGAAGGGGGGGTTTCCTTGCCCCCCACTCTTCCTCCTTTGGGGCCGCCGGTTTGGCTTGGGGGAGGGGCTAGGGCTGCGCCCACCCCTCTATATATAGAGGGCTGGGGGCGCACCAACCCCCTACACCTTCCCCTCCAACCCTAGCCGCCCTGCTGCCCTCCTCTCTCCCTCCCGACTGCTTGTAGGCGAAGCCCTGCTGCAGAGATTCTCCACCAATTGCACCGCGCCATCGCGTTGTAGATCCAACCCATCTCTCCACCATACTTGCTGGACCAAGGAAGGAGGAGACGTCGAGGTGCTGCACGTGTGCATCTCACGGAGGCACCGCCACTTGTGGTGCTAGATCGGATCGGATCGCGAGGAGGAGAAGCGAGTACGACTACATCACCCACGTTCTGACGAACGTTCCGCTGTGCCAATCTTCAAGGGTATGAAGATCTAATCCAATCTCTCTCGTTGTTTGCATCTCCTAGATTAGATCTTGGCTTTCCCTCTATTCGCATTCGTAGAAAATTTTGATTTACTATGTCGCGAAACCCTTCAGTGGTTTCAGAGCTAGATCTATGCGTAGATGTGTTTCACGAGTTTGTGCTCTTCTTATGACGCGGGATAGTGAGATTGAAGCGGTCCAGGCCAACCTTACGCGACGTCGTTCGCGAGACCGGCTCCGCACTTGACGTGTGGCTTGTTCCACACATGCGGTTGGTGGATGTCAGTTTCTCTCACTATAGTTGTCATGGGATTAACACCGGAGTTTGGCAACCATAATATCACCGTTGTGGCTTTCCGTAGGTAAGAATCGTTCTTAGCATCTACTCCCATAAGCCACGTAAAACATGCAACAACAAAGTAGAGGCGTCTAACTTGTTTTTGCAGGGAGTGTTTTCTGTGATATGGTATGGCCCAAGATGTGATGTGTATATTGTATGCGATGATCATGTTTTGTAATGTTTCACGACTTGCATGTCGATGAGTACACAATCGGCAGGGGCCATATGGTTGTCTTTATAATTGTGTATGACCTGCGAGTCAACTTCTTATACGCCATGTAATAGTTTCACTTTATCACTAAGTAGTTAGCAATAGTTGTAGTTGCCATTCGTGGTGGAGGCAATCATGGTGGAGTGATGGAGATCATGCCGGCACGCACAAGATGGAGATCATTGCGCGAAGATTGGCTATACCATGTCACATAAAGTTATATGCATGTGATGTTTATCCTTTTATGTATCTTATCATGCTTAGATCGCGACAGTAGCATTATAAGATGATTCCTCACTTAAAGATCAAGATAAAATTGTGTTCTCCCCAAGTATGCACCGTTGCGAAAGTTCGTCGTATCCAAGCATCACGTGATGATCGGGTGCTATAGACTCTACGCTCACATACAACGGGTGCAAGCTAGTTTTGCACACGCGGAAATACTTGGGTCTAACTTGACGAGCCTAGCATGTACAGACATGGCCTCGGAACACATGAACCGAAAGGTTAAGCATGAGTCATATGAATGATATGATCGACACTTCGTTGTCCACCATTGAAACCACATCTCTTCTCGTGAAGATCGGATTAGGTGTGGTGAATTTGGATCGTGTTCACTAAACAACTTGAGGGATGTTGAATTTAGTGGGAGTTCATCTAGTAATTTGATTAAGTTGAACTATTTATCATGAACATAGTCTAAATTGTACTTGCAAATACTGTAGATCACATGGCCAAGTCCAACTTCAACTTCAACATTTTTGCTGAGATAGAAAAGCTTAGAAACAATGGGTCTAACTTCACCAAATGGTTCCGCATTCTGAGAATCATTCTCGCTGGCGGACAAAAGGACTATGTCCTTGAGAAAGCGCTAGGTGACGCCCCTGCTATAGATGCGCCGGCTGATGAAAAGCTGTTTATCAGTCGCGCAAGGATGATTATGATTTGATTAAGATCGCCATGTTGTATGCTATGGAATCGGATCTTCAAAATTGTTTTGAGGAGTTCGCCGGGCCCTTTGAGATTATCGAGGAGCTGAAAAACATGTTTCAGACTCAAGCCCGTTCTGAGAGATATGAGATCTCTAAGAAATTCTTTAACTACAAGATGGAGGAAGGGAGTTCCGTTAGTGAGCACGCCATTAAGATGACGGGCTACACTCAACGCCTTGAGCAACTGGACTGCAAGATTCCAGAGGAGCTCAAGATTGACACTCCTAGCTACAAAAGTTTTGTAGTTGATCACAATCAGATTGGTTCCACTGATATGATCACTGAGCTCTTTGCTAAGATGAAAGTAGCGGAGGTGAACATCAAAACGAATAATCATGTGTTGATGGTCAACAAGCCCCCCACCTTCAAGAAAGGTAAGGGTGCAAGGAAGCCCTTCAAGAAAGGCGACGGCAAGCGCGTTGCCCCTGTTGAGAAGAAGCTCAAGTCTGGTCCTAAACCGGACACTGAGTGCTTCTATTGCAAGGACAAGGGTCACTGGAAGCGCAACTGTCCGAAGTACTTAGCGGACAAGAAGGCTGGCACCATCAAAGGTATATTTGATATACATGTTATTGATGTTTTCCTTAATAGCCCTCGTTGTAGTGCCTGGGTATTTGATACCGGTTCAGTTGCTAATATTTGTAACTCGAAACAGGAGCTACGGAATAGACGGCGGCTTGCGAGGGATGAGGTGACGATGCGCGTTGGCAACGGATCAAGAGTTGATGTGATGGCCGTCGGCACGCTCTCCTTAGTTTTACCTTCGGGATTAGTTTTAAACCTTAATAAATGTTATTATGTGCCTGCGTTGAGCATGAACATTATTTCTGGATCGTGTTTATTGCAAGACGGTTATTCATTTAAATCGGAGAATAATGGTTGTTCTATTTATATGAGTAACATCTTTTATGATCATGCACCTCTTGTGAATGGTTTATTTCTTCTAAATCTCGAAAGGGATGAAACACACATCCATAACATTGAGGCTAAGAGATGCAAAGTAGATAGTGATAATACTACTTATTTGTGGCACTGTCGTCTAGGTCATATTGGTGTAAAGCGCATGAAGAAACTCCATTCTTATGGACTTTTGGAGTCTCTTGATTTTGAATCATTTGACACATGCGAACCAAGCCTCATGGGCAAGATGATCAAAACACCATTCTCCGGTATGATGGAGTGAGCAACGGACTTGTTGGAAATCATACATACTGATGTATGTGGACCGATGAGTGTTTCGACGCGCGGTGGATATCGCTATTTTCTCACTTTTACCGATGACTTAAGTAGATATGGGTATATCTATTTAATGAAACATAAATCTGAAACATTTGAAAAGTTCAAGGAATTTCAGAATGAAGTGGAGAACCATCGTAACAGAAAGATCAAGTTTTTACGATCCGATCGTGGGGGCGAGTATTTAAGTTATGATTTTCTCACGCATCTTAAAGCAAGCAGAATTGTTTCGCAACTCACGCCACCCGGAACACCACAGCGCAATGGTGTGTCTGAACGCCGGAATCGAACCTTATTAGATATGGTCCGATCGATGATGTCTCTTAATGATTTGCCGTTATCATTTTGGGGTTATGCATTAGAAACCGCTGCATTCACTTTAAATAGGGCACCATCTAAATCCATTGAAACGACACCGTATGAACTGTGGTTTGGTGCTAAACCTAAGTTATCGTTTCTTAAGGTTTGGGGATGCGAAGCTTACGTCAAGAAGTTGATGCCGGACAAGCTCGAACCCAAAGCGGAGAAATGCGTCTTCATAGGATACCCTAAGGAAACTATTGGGTATACCTTCTATCACAGAACCGAAGGCAAAGTGTTTGTCGCAAAGAACGGTTCCTTTCTTGAGAAGGAGTTTCTCTCGAAAGAAGTGAGTGGGAGGAAAGTAGATCTAGACGAGGTTATTGAACCTTATCTTGAATTGGAGAGTAGCGCAGCACCTGAAATTGTTCCAGTGCCGCCTGCACCAACAATAGAGGAAGCTAATGACAAGGATCATGAAGCTTCGGACGATGCTGCTACTGAACGTCGCAGGTCGACAAGGTCGCGTGCCCCTCCTGAGTGGTACGGCAACCCTGTCTTGACTGTCTTGCTAGTAGAAGACAGTGAACCTACGAGCTATGAGGAAGCGATGATGAGCCCAGACTATGAGGAATGGCTAGAAGCCATGAAATCCGAATTGGGATCCATGAGCAAAAACCAAGTATGGACTTTGGTGGACCCTCCTAGCGACCGAAAGGCCGTTGAGTGCAAGTGGATCTTCAAGAAGAAAACGGACGCGGATGGTAATGTTACCGTCTATAAACCACGGCTTGTCGCGAAAGGTTTTCGACAAGTTCAAGGTGTTGACTACGATGAGACTTTCTCTCCCGTAGCGATGTTTAAGTCCATTCGGATTTTATTAGCAATTGCTGCGTTTCATGATTATGAAATATGGCAGATGGATGTCAAGACTACGTTCTTCAATGGCAACATTGATGAAGAGTTGTATATGATGCAACCCGAAGGTTTTGTCGATCCTAAGGATGCTGATAAAGTATGCAAACTTCAGCGTTCCATTTATGGACTGAAGCAAGCATCTCGGAGTTGGAACCTTTGTTTTGATCAAGTGATCAAGAGCTTTGGATTTGTTCCAAATTGCTATGAAGCTTGCATCTACAAGAAAGTGAGTGGGAGCTCGGTGACGTTTCTGGTACTATATGTGGATGACATATTGATTATTGGAAATGACATCAACATGCTTAATGATGTGAAGAGTTATTTGAACAAGTGTTTTTCAATGAAAGACCTAGGTGAAGCTGCTTATATATTGGGCATCAAGATCTATAGAGATAGACAAAGACGCCTGATAGCTTTAAGCCAGAGTACATACCTAGACAAAGTTCTGAAAAGGTTCAGAATGGATAAGGCAAAGAAAGGTTCGGTGCCTATGTTGTCAGGTAAGATATTGATCAAGGCTCAGTGTCCAGCTACGGTAAATGATAGGGAAGCTATGAGCAAAGTGCCTTATGCCTCGGCCATAGGTTCGATCATGTATGCCATGTTGTGTACTAGACCGGATGTGTCTAATGCTCTTAGTTTGACGAGCAGATATCAAAGTAATCCAGGAGTGGAACACTGGACAGCCGTGAAGAACATCCTAAAGTACCTAAATAGGACTAAAGAAATGTTCTTAGTCTATGGGGGTGATGAACAGCTCATCGTAAAAGGTTACGTCGATGCTAGTTTCGACACCGACAAGGATGATTATAAATCTCAGACAGGATACGTTTATATTTTGAATGGAGGAGCTGTGAGCTGGAGAAGCTGCAAGCAAAGCGTGATCGCGGGATCTACAGTAGAAGCGGAATACATGGCTACTGCAGAAGCGTCAAGTGAAGGAATTTGGATCAGGAACTTCATCACTGAGCTTGGCGTGGTTCCAAGTGCATTGGACCCACTGGAGATATTGTGTGACAACACTGGCGCCATAGCACTCGCTAAGGAACCAAGATATCATCCAAAAACCAAGCATATCAACCACAAGTTTCATATAATCCGAGATTATATAGCAGATGGAGATCTGAAGATTAGCAAAGTACATGCAGATCTGAATGTCGCAGATCCATTGACTAAACCTCTTCCACGTGTAAAACATGATCAGCACCTCAGTGCCATGGGTGTGAGATTGTTGCCAGATGTAAACTAGATTATTGACTAGTGCAAGTGGGAGACTGTTGGAATTATGCCCTAGAGGCAATAATAAAGATGTTATTATTATAATTCTTTTTCATGATAATGTTTATATTCCATGCTAGAATTGTATTAAGCGGAAACTTTAATACTTGTGTGGTTTGTGAACAACACCGTGTCCCTAGTACGCCTCTATGGACTAGCTCATTGATCAATGATGGTTAAGGTTTCCTAACCATAGACATGAGTTGTCAATTGATAATGAGATCATATCATTGGGAGAATGATATGGTGGACAGACCCAAACTAAGCGAAGCAATTAGATCGTGTCATCGTGTTCGTCTTTGCGAAGCTTTTCTTATGTCAAATATTGTATTCCTTAGACCATGAGATAATACAACTCCCTGGTATCGGAAGAAAGCTTTGAGGTCATCAAACGTCATCCTATGAGAGGGTGATCATAAAGGTGTCTCTCAGGTGATCGGAAAGTATCTGTTGGGTTGTATGTATCGAGATGGGATTTGTCCCTCCCAAGTCGGAGAGATATACTTCGGGCCCACTCGGTAATCGATATCAACACCGCTTGCAAGCATGTGGTTAAGGAGTTAATCACAAAGTGATATCGGATTACGGAATGAGTAAAGTACTTGCTGTGAACGAGATTGAACTAGGTATGACGGTACCGACGATCAAATCTCGGGCAAGTAAAATATCGCGAGACGAAGGGAACATATATATGGGATTGATTGAATCCTGGCATCGTGGTTCATACGATATGATCATCGATGAATGTGTGGGAGTCAATATGGGTTTCCAGACCCCGCTGTTGATTATTGATGGAAGATCATGTCTGCATATTCTCGAACCTGCAGGGTCACACACTTAACGTGTCTCGACGCTAGGATAGATTGGATAATTGGTTTATGAGTTTTTGTTCGGAGTCTCGGATGGGATCCGGGACATCACGAGAGGTTCCGGAGTGGTCCGGAGAATAAGATTCATATAAGGCAGTGCAGTTTTTGGAGTTTGGAATTGTTCCGGGTTAATCGGTATTTTACCGGAAGATTATAGAACCTTCTGGAAGGGGACCAACGTGGCCCCACCTTCCGGGAGGGGGCATGGGCCTATGAGGGAGTGCCCTGGCCGCATTGGGACAGGGGCACTAGGGCCCAGCCGGCCAAAGAGGGTTTAAACTCGAGATAGAGTTTCTAGAAGGGGGGGTTTCCTTGCCCCCCACTCTTCCTCCTTTGGGGCCGCCGGTTTGGCTTGGGGGAGGGGCTAGGGCTGCGCCCACCCCTCTATATATAGAGGGCTGGGGGCGCACCAACCCCCTACACCTTCCCCTCTAACCCTAGCCGCCCTGCTGCCCTCCTCTCTCCCTCCCGACTGCTTGTAGGCGAAGCCCTGCTGCAGAGATTCTCCACCAATTGCACCGCGCCGTCGCGTTGTAGATCCAACCCATCTCTCCATCATACTTGCTGGACCAAGGAAGGAGGAGACGTCGAGGTGCTGCACGTGTGCATCTCACAGAGGCACCGCCACTTGTGGTGCTAGATCGGATCGGATCGCGAGGAGGAGAAGCGAGTACGACTACATCACCCACGTTCCGACGAACGTTTCGCTGTGCGAATCTTCAAGGGTATGAAGATCTAATCCAATCTCTCTCATTGTTTGCATCTCCTAGATTAGATCTTGGCTTTCCCTCTGTTTGCATCCGTAGAAAATTTTGATTTACTATGCCGCGAAACCCTTCAGCGGGTCCAAGCCAATCGCCTGTGTGGGACACATAAAATCAACAAGATGAAGATTACTTGGAGGAGATTACGGAGGAGCCCAGTTATGTTGAAAGAGAATGAGTAGAGATCATCGAGGAGAAAATGAATATTGAAACCTTAGAGCCGATCGAGGAAGAGTTTGTAACTGTCTAGCCAATCAACATTCCATCATCACCTTGTGTACCTTTGGTGGCATCCTCGATGCTTGAGGGAGATCCATGTACCTATGAAGATGACAATGAAGAGGACAAGGGGTATGAACATGCTTACACTATGGACTCGGACGATGATCGTTCGGTTCCCAAGTTTTCGGAGAAAGAGACCGATGCATTTGTCAAGGTGTGGGGCAGAGATCCTAATGTTCATGAGTTCAAGGATGTTAGGGAGGCTCACCTAGCCGTGGCAGACTCGAACCTGCGGGAGTATGGGCCGAAGTGGCCTAGACGAGGCATAGAGTCGACCTAGGGCACAACCTTTGATATACCCGGGGATAAAATTCAAGGCTATGTTGGACATGCAAGTATGGTTCCAGGAGTACGTCGTAAGTCATCATCGACCCTACATAGTGTTCAAGTCCGACCAAAATGAAAGATATGTTTTGATATGCGAGAATGAAGTTTGTCCATGGAAGGTATGGGCAAGGAAGAAGAAACCTGAAGGTTGGTGGAAGATAAGTAAGTATGAAGGCCCGCACACATGTGGCAATGCCGTCCTAGAGGGCGACAAGCACCAGCAACTGACATCTACTTTTATTGCACACCAGTGTGCCAATTGCGGTGAACCAGCATACCACTGCATGATGTAGTATACTATAGTCGTTGACATAACACCAATGAAACACCGTTCACTAGTATTACATCCCTCAGAGTAGTACAACAGAAACATAGCAGGTCCAAGACATGACTATAGGTTACAACTCAACTCTTTACACAAGATCTAGAGAAAACTCTAGGTTAAAGAGAGAGAAAGAAACTTCTACAAAGAAGAATCAGGAATAAATAACTCATAGCTACCATACTTATAAAACTAATAGCTGAACTACTAGGCTTGCATTGCTACTATTGCAATACTCTACAGAAGTAGGTTCTATGGTTAGAAATTCTATTCTTATCTAATCAACAACTTCGTCTTCACTTGAGTTGATGTATATGTTGACTTTCTTGACTTCATTGAAGAGCTTTAGCTTTTGATGATGATTCCTGGAGCATAACTTGATGTAGACGTCGTCTGTACTGGCTTTAGAACCTAGCAAGGGTTAAGAAGATACTTTGAGTACGAGCGTACTTAGCAAGTCCACTAGAAAAGGAGTGTTTGATGCACTATATCTATAGCCACAGACCATAGGTCGTAGGCCATGCAAGTTTTCATAAACATTTCTTCAAAGGTTGCTTTTATTCTGAAAAGCTATGTCCGTCAGCCTTCACGTGTTTACCAGAACCTTCATGGGGTTCCTTTCCCGCCGTGTTCGCAGCTCCTTCCCAAAACAGGGAGTAACAAGTTAGAGTTCTTACACTCTGCAGAGGTGCGTTACTTTACCCATGAGAAATCTTAGCTTTATTCCACATCTGAATTGCAGGTTCGTTCACACTTCCTTGGTGTGAGGCCCAGACTACGATCCAAGCCAATCACTGCCTTCTCCGCGACCCCGCATGTCTCCTTGGTGTACGCCAGCCCACCTATTGAATTACGGCAATGGCAGTACAAACCGTTCAGATGCCAGAACTATCATGGGACGTTGAGGGCTCCCACCCATATGCTGCATATCCTCTACGAATTACAATAAATAATATGCACGCTACGAGTCATAACAGCCACGACCCGCACATCCAGCTCCATGCGAGAGGGAAAAGATACAACTGACTTCTCCGTCCCATTCCAAATCTCATGGTCAACGCGTGATATACGACGCAAGAATAACTAGCGACATTGGTTGTTAAGTCCTAGATAATATGTTCCTTTACCACCGGAACTCTTATAGTAGGTTATTACCTCATGGTAAATAACCTATAATCACTTTATTATGAAAATAGTGTTTTCTGTCCTTTTTCAAATGCAGGTGATGACAACACTGGATTTGTAAAATACTTTACAGAAAATAATCAAACGACATGAGCAAGTGTGAGCTTGCCTTTTGTGATTGCAAGATTATGCACTCACGGTCTTCAAAACAATATAAGATCCAATAGCGGAAATCTGCATCATTGGTCCGGTAAGGACTAATGTTTAAAGAAGCAAGATGCTTTTATGCATAAGTAATGTAATGCAAGTTGATAAACGCGAATCCCAAGAATAATGTTGTTCTAGGGTTTGGATACTGAAAAGGGTTTCCTTGGAATGTGTTGCCCTTTTAAATTAGGTTTCACACATGTGCTTCTTATTAAGGCTTGTGAGTGTGTGGAATACCACATGTATTTATACAACAATAAAATACATAGTATGGAATGCTACTTAAGGTTGCTTACGTCTTAATTGTTTATCTTCAAGTTTTACTTTACAAGTAATGTCATTTATAAAGAATTTAAGTATTAACAATCTTATGATACAAGTAAAGTATAAGGTAAGGTGTTTACTATCAATTGTCATATGTTAATTGAAGTGGCAAAATGAATAACTTTTGAAGAAAATCTTACTCAACTAAGCCGAAGCATTTAAGCTTTTAAGTTAACCTTATGAGGTGTTCTTTCTAGTTATATTCTTTAAGTCAGAAAGAATTGCCTTTCTGGAATAATGAAATTAGTAGTATTTGAGACTTATCTATCTTGGTTTTTAACTGTGTTGGTTTGGTAATAAGATGCTTTATAACTTAATTATAACAGACCAAAGTTAACTATAAAACATGTAATAAAGTCTTTAGCATTATACTTAAAGCTTGGTAACTATAAGTGACTTTAAGAATGTAGATAGACTTAGGGTGTATTACTTATAATACTTGTATCATTTTCACTTTGCATTGTTTCTTTAGAGTTATTTAAGAATGGCATTATTTATTTTGAATAGTGGTTTCCTAATTGATTAGTGGGATAGAATCATTTTCCTTTTTATGGATGAGTGGTTATAGTTTGTAAACAAAGAAATAATATTACTTAACTACTTATGGATTCAATATGGTGTTTTGATTTGTTTATGAACTTGTGGTTAAAGTAAAGGAATAGGTTTTATCTTATTATAATTATTCTTGGTTTTTTTTAGATTGGATAAGGATCCTTTTATAAAATAATATACATTAATGGCTGAGAATTAATTTAATAAAATTGTATTCAAAGTGGCTAGTTCATTTTGAATACACATTATCAATATTTAAGATTAATACTATCTATTAGACTCCTTTGATTAATTTTTAGAGCTATTTACAAGTTTTATTTACCTTAATGTGAATTATTAATTAAGGAGATAGGTTTTAATTCAAGTTATAAAAGTGTTTAACTTTTTATTTAACTCAAAAGTGGAATATCATATTTTTAACATGTAGGTATTATTTTTTTGTGATCATTTTGGTATATTACATTTATTTTTGTGATTTATAAATAATAAGATATGATTTTAATAAGGTTTATTACTATATAAATACTTAATAATTAACAAATAGTTAATTAAGGGAGATATTAATGTATAATTGTAATTTTAAAGTATAATTCTTATTTTTCTAAGATTTTTGGTATTTTATTTAGATTTTTAACATTTACCATTATTAAAATATTAATTATCAAAGTTTTATTACTTATAAAACTTTTATTTAATAATATTTATTTAAATAATCATCATAATAATAATTAATAATAGTTTTAGGTTGTAGATTTTATTTTTCTAAACATTTTCATATATTATATGTATTTTTTTGATTTATAAAACAAAAGATATTAAATTTACAAGATTTAATCATTTTATTTTATTTCTGGAATATTTGAAATTTGAATTCATAATGTTTTAATTATTTTCTAAACAGTCATTAAATTTTTACACCGCATACCCAGCTAGCCCTAGTGACTAACCCGTGGTCCAGTGACCACGTCAGCTGCCACGCGTGCAAGGACCGAGTCAAATCGTGTGACTGGGCTGGGCTGACGTGTGCGTGACGCGGCGATGACGTCACAGAGGATGATCCGCTCAGATCGAAGCTCGATCGAGGGATTGAGCGTTTGCGCGTGGTTGAAGCTGGGTTGGTTGGAAAGAGGCGGCAACAGCGAGCCTAATAGTGGCGACGCAGCCCTCAAATGGTCACCAGAGTGCAGTGCACGGTGGCGCCGGTGGCTATGCATGGCGACGTTCGTCGGTGTCTCGATACAGGAAGCAATTGGAACATTTGGACACACAAGGGGACTCAGGAAATTACCAGGAGTGCGACAGTGTGGTCGGCGACGCGAGTGGTTGCCGGAATCCATGAGGATCGCTGATGACCGGCGGTGTCAGTGAGGTCGCGATTGATCCGGTAGGGGGTTCCTCGGCTTCCATGGGTCGGATAGGGAGAACGAGGACATCATGGCGAGTCTGGTGTTGCTCTCAGAAGGTGGAAGATGACTCGAGAACGATGGCGACGGTCGTCTCCGGCGAGCTAGGTTTCGGCTCAGAGGGGAAATGGGGAAAGAGGAGGAGATAAGGTTCGTCTCTGCGCAGGAGGGTCTTGTAGACGATGTCTAGGACGGTAGCGCGGATCTCCTTGCAGCGAGTATCACGGTGACGGCGGACGGCTCCGGCGGCACCACGCAGCTGCTTCGCCGGCGTGCTGGCTGGCGAGAGGAAGAAAAAAGAAAAAGAGGGCGGAGGGGTACGTGGGCTGGCTTGGGCCTTCGTGGGCTGCTGCGGAGTGAGCAGAGAAGTTTGGCTGTGACCAGCGGGCGTTGAATAGAGAGGAGAGGGAATGGGCCATGGGCCATATGCTGGTTCCTTTTTTTTGTATTGATTTTCTATTTTCTGTTTAATTTTTAGATTTGAATTTTACACAATTGGTTAAAGGTTTCTTTATAGAAATTACTTGCTAAGTGTTTGCAGCAATAATGCGGTGTACTTGAATCATATAATGATCTTTTATTATATAATGCTATAATTTTTTATTTTCTTTTAATAGATCCTTTTTCTCTTATTATTTGTGAGGGCCTTTAATATGAATTTAATTGGGCAGAAATTTATAAACTTATTATAGAATGTATTACTACTAACTAATGAGTTAAAGTTTGAATTGAAAATGCTTTACCATAAGTTCTTAGAAGATTTAATATTCACAAGTTTATTTTATTGATGTGAATGAAGATTAATGGTTAATCACATTGTCTTTATGATTGTGATTTTAATAATAGCACCACTTAAAGTAAAATAGTGGAATTGTTTTTCTAGGCTAACTTATGAGAAACAATTAATAAAGATAGTTCCATAAGCACCTATGATAATGATGGTTGTGTCGTGGTGGTGGCACGGCAGATGCCATGGGTAGGCTAAAGTATGGGGCCAATGGATGCTAGAGGGATCTGGGGAGGGAAGATGTGGTTGATTCTACACACAGAAGACTAACGTAAAGATCTTTGTTTCTCCTTTCTTGGGCTACAAGTGCTCCTTGAGCTGTATACAAGTGGAGAAGAAGAACTTTACCAGCCTAACGGTACCAAAATGAGTCGATGCCCTTCTCAGAGTCCAAGCCTCTCCTTATAAAGGGGAGCCTTGGCTCCTCTAGGGCTGACGTGGCAAGCATATTCGAGGAATATGCTTGTCCCAATATAGTAACTCAGCGGCCTCCTTTCTGTGTCGCCCTTCTAATGATGGGAAGGTTCCAGAGAACCCCACCTGCACGCCTCGGGCTCCAGGACTGTCACCTCCGTGACCTCCTTCTACCCTTCTGTCACTCTGCGCCTTGTCCTTTGTGTTTGGCTCTGCTCAGATTCTTCCTAGCCCGTGACTAGAGTTTGACTATAGGCACCTTCTTCTCCTGCAAGCTTCATGTCATTCGGCCCTGTCTCGCTTAACTTGGCTTGGCCTTTACCTGCAATTATATTATTCGGGCTGATCCAGCCGACTTACACTGTACATCGGCTGGGTAACATATTGCCCCTCTCTTAAATGTCCTGCTCGTGCTTACCTCGGCCGATCTTTACATGATTCGGCCGATTTAGACAGTAACTCGGAATTGGATGGGGAACTTCCTTTTGTCTTTCCCCGTCCTGACCCTATCCAGGGTCACCTCCCCAACATTAGTCCCCGAAGCTGGTATGGTCCTGCCTATAACCTCGGCCGGGCCATATCAGTTTCCCAATATTCGTTTCTCCTTGTTTCCGAGTTACTTTTCCCTCGTCCGAGGTATCTGCGCATATTCTCGCGTACGCCTCGTCCTACGTGTTACACTCATCATTGTTTCTCTAGTTTTTTGTTCCTCTACAGTGCCCACTGACAGGCTACAGTAATTACTGTGCCTGTCACGTCGGCGCTGCAACGCCTCGCGCACCGTTTCCGTCAGGGATCCTGCTCCTTTCTTGCATCGTGTGGTCGTTGGTGCGGTTCCACTCAGCGGCGTGCGGTTATGCCGCACACACGATCTACACAGTTAGCACCCGCACGCACGATCCCACTACCACTCAGGCCGCGTGGTTATAAAGAGGGGCACGGGGCTGGGGGATTTACTTTCCTCCTCCGCTTACCGTTGCCCGTCTTCCTCCTCTCCCTTCTGTGCATGTTCGTGCTCCCGCCGTCGTGCGCCCATCGGAATCTTCGATGGCGAGGCCCCAATCGTTCTGCTCCGTCGACCTCGTCCCCGTATACTTGCTCCGGCGCCGTTGCCGGTGAGTTTATCTGGTCTCACTGCCTAGTTTATCCTCTAGACGCGTCTGCTTCTCTTCAGATTTCCCGCGGCGGTTCCTTTTCCGCTCCGCCGCCGTTTTCGCCTAGGATCACAACGGGGCCTTGCAGTTCTAGGCTTTGCTCCGCCGCTAGTTCATCTTCCGTAGATTCTTCCAGCGACCCTATGTCGAGCTTCGTTAGCGACGCACTCATTGAGGATGACGATGCAGCGTCTGGGCCTGAGCGGGGCTCCTGGCAGGGTTCTTCCATTACCCGCTGAGAGGTTGAGTGGTTAATCCGAACTCGCCGGATTCCTGTAGAGGTAGCCTGTCGCTTACCCGGCAGTGAATCTTCTCCCGTTCTTAAGGAGGGCGAGTACGTCGTCTTTATGTCCCACCTTGCTCGCGGGTTTGGTCTCCCCCTTAGCGATTTCGCTAGGGAGTTCCTTGATTACTTCGGCCTGCAGCCGCATCATCTTCCGGCTAATGCCATTGCTTCTCTTTCCGCCTTTATCTCTGCCTCGGAAGGATACTTTGGCCTATGGCTGTCTGTGCACGTTTGGTCGAAGTTCTTTCAGATCCGATCCAATGTCGTCCTAGACAAATCCCTTCAACCTTCCGAGAAATTGCTCACCCAGTGTGGAGCTACGTAAATCACACCTCGGAGGAAATCCGAGTTTCCTTGCGTTGCTGGTCTAGAGTCATGCAAGAAATGGCATAAATCGTTCTTTTATGTCAAGAATTCTGGGAAGGAAGAAAGGATTCGGCTTCCTCCTTTTTCCATTGGCCCCCTTCCAAGAAGAACTGGACTTATAATCCGAGGAAAAGCCATGCTCTGGCCGAGGCCTTTGAGATTCGGCTGAAGGAACTGATCCGCTCCGGGCTACGCGGCGAGGATCTGATGACCACCTTCGTCAGCAGCCGGATCTGCCCATTCCAGAAACGCACGCATAAGCTCTACTATATGAGCGGTCCCCTTGATCCTAATCGAGTCTCAACGGTGGAGCTTGATAATTATCTTATCTTCAAGCGTGTCCGGGCTATCTTTAAGACGAAGATGCCGGAGGACTGGGCCTGGGGATTGAAGTCGTTCACCCGCGAGCATCCCCCTCCCAGAGTAAGTTCTCGCAGTTGTGTTTTGCCTTTTAATTGCATCTATGATTTCTCTTGTTAATTTCTGTCTTTCTTTTCCTGCAGAGGTTTGAGGAGCAGAAGATCGAGGATGCCGAGGTTTTGTCCCTCCCGTGGCCCGCAGATCGGAACACCCCGGACAGCGGGGAGCCTGATTCGGAGGAGTTCGTTCCCAAGTCGGACCTTGCTCCGGCTCATGCCCATGGAAAAACCCCGGCCCACGAGGAGGAAGGTGATTCGGACGAGGTCCAAGTTCTTGAGGTAGTTGCCGCAATGCCAATTTCTTATGCATTTCCGGCCTCTACTTTCTCAGCTAATCCTGCCGGTCAGGTTCACAACGCCGAGCCTCTCGCCTCCCGACCTCCTGTTACCTCGGGGAAACGTAGCGCTCCAGCTGGTGCCTCGGAAGCCGCTCCCAAGAAACGAATGAAGAAGTCAGCCCAGCACCCTCCGAAGCATAAAACTATGCCCGGGGTTACTGGGTTAGTTGCTTTTTATTTGTATTTCTTGTTTCTCTCTTTCTGCCTTTTGACCTGACCTTTTTTACCTTTGCAGAGCTCCTCTTTCTGTTAAGCCCAGTGGTCCTAGCATGACGAGTCACACGACTCGGCCGCCTTCTCCTCCGCACCCTGAAGATACTAGAGTTCCTAGTCCTGCTCGCGTTGACTCTCCTCCCGCTCCGAATCAGACGTCATCTCGCCAGGATGCGCCTGAGGTCTCTCCTGTTGATGCCGATACAACTCGACCAGTAGATATTTCTACTGAGCCTGCTGCCTCCTCCGTGAATCCCGAAGTTTCCCCCGAGATCCCTTCGATCCCCACAGCCTTTACTACGACTCCGACTCCAGCCGAGGATATCAATATCTCGGTGCCCTCAGAAACCGTAATCCCTCTGGCCTCCAAAGATGCCATTCCAAGTGCCGAGGTAACGGCTCCTGCCGACGCCTCTTCTAAGGCAAGAAAGGTCGTTGTCACCAAGCCTCCCTCATCTCAGAAAGGGCTTTGCCAGCTCTTCTCAGCCTACAATTGCTGATGCGCTGCACAAGGGGGTTTCTTCTGCCAAGACTATTGTTACCCCGGCTGCTGATACACAGCTCGCTCTTCATAAGAGTCCCGCGGCGGCGGTGGCTACACAACACGTCCGAGGTAAAGTCCTGACTCGTACTGGGAGTGGGAACAACCTCGGCTCGTTGGTTAAGTATGCCAACAATTGGAACGCTGCTGATCAGCTCGAGGGCAATCCAAGCAGCCGGCCATTTCAACTCTCCGACATCAGCAGTCGCTTACATATGGCTACCAAGATCGTTCTTGACAGCGACAAGATGAATGAGGTAATTGATTTTATGGACGTTTGATTAGTCATTCGAATGATATTATATATACTCTAGTCCCCGAAGCTTGCAACCGAATAATTTGTTTTTCATTTGGAAGTTTTATTAGGCTTTGCCTGGTTCAGTTTTGTCTTAGTGTTCGAATATCCATCCACCTAGATCCGAATTAAGCTTTGCTTGATTTGGATCTGTCTGAGCTTCGAATATACAGCCACCTAGATCTGAGTTAAGTTTTGCTTGACTCGGATCTGTCTTAGTTTCGAATATCCAGCCACCTAGATCCGAATTCTTGTTTGATGCGGAAAAATGTATTTGCAGCACATATTTCAGCTGATCTCTTTTTGGTGAGGTTAACACTATTCCTGCCCCCAAACCGTTTCTCAGTTTGGAACCATCGAAGTGCATCGTCCAATAAATCGGATCTGGTAATGGTGGCTCATATTGTACCTCGGCCCAATCCACGAAGAAGTCGGCCACAGCCTGAGATTTGATTGCATCTCGCCTATCGAACTGCGGAGCATAAGGTGACAATTCAATTGCCCATTTTGCTATTCAGCCACTTGCATATTTGTTGCTCAATATGTCGGCTATGGGTGCTTCACAGATCACTTTGATGGGGTGCTCTTCGAAGTAATGTTTAAGTTTCTTCGCTGACATGTATACCCCATATGCCATCTTCTGATAATGTGGGTAATTTTGCTTTGAGGCTGATAGTACCTCGCTTAGGTAATATACCAGCCTTTGTACTGATTTATCATTTTCAATTCGTTCCACCACGATCACAGCACTTACTACTCTGTTCGTGGAGGCTATGTAAAGTAACATAGGCTCTTTTGACAATGGAGAGGCCAGGATTGGTGCTGTAACCAACATATTCTTCAATTCATGGAACGCATTGTCTGCTTGTGGTGTCCAAATGAATTTATCAGATTTTTTCATCAGTTGATAAAGTGGTAATGCTTTCTCTCCTAGCCGACATACAAATCGGCTAAGCGAGGCCAGGCAACCTGTGAATTTCTGTACTTCATTTAGACATCTCGGCAATTCCATCCTTTCTACTGCTCTTATCTTAGTTGGGTTGGCCTCTATACCTCGGCTAGATACGAGAAAACCGAGTAGTTTTTCAGCCGGTACACCGAAAGTGCATTTTTCCGGGTTAAGTTTCATCCGGAACCTTCTCAAGTTCACGAAAGTCTGCTGAATATCATCCAGTAGCGTTTTGCTTTCTTTAGTTTTGATAACCACATCATCTACATATAATTGTACATTTTTTCCTATCTGGTCGTGCAGACATTTTTGCATACATCTTTGGTACGTTGCCCCTGCGTTACGCAGGCCGAACGGCATGGTGCGATAGCAATAAGCCCCGTACGGGGTAATAAACGCAGTCTTTATTTGATCGGCCGGATTTAACGGTATCTGATGAAAACCAGAATACGCGTCTACAAATGATAACAGTTCACAACCAGCGGTCGAATCAATGACCTGGTCTATTCTAGGTAAAGGAAAAGGATCTTTTGGACACGCCTTGTTCAGGTTTGTGTAATCAATACACATTCGCCATACAATGGCTACATTTGGATCATCCTTCTTCTTTTCTACTAGCACCGGGTTTGATAGCCAATCCGGATAAAGCACCTCCATGATGAACCCGGCCGCAAGGAGCCGAGCTATCTCATCCCCTATTATTTTTCTCCTGTCTTCGGCGAAGCGGCGGAGAGGTTGCTTCACCGGCCTTGCTCCTGGCTTTACATTCAGAGAGTGCTCAGCCAACTCCCTCGACACACCTTGCAAATCCTGAGTTGACCATGCAAAGATATCCCGATTCTCACGGAGGAAGTTGGTGAGCTCGCTTTCCTATTTAGCATCTAGGCCGGCACCAATGGTGACGGTGCGCTCTGGGAACTGCTCATCTATCTGGAACTTTTTTGTTTCTTTTGTCGGCTGGAAAGAGACACTTCCATGCAGATTGGCCAATCCCGGCATATTCAGTTGTGCCGACTGAGCGAGGGCCGCTACCTCCAGAATCCTTCTTTTTTCTCTTGCTATCACCAACGACTTTGCCAGGTTTGATCCGGCTGAAGCACATTCCATTGACTTCCTATAATCTCCTGCTACTGTTATCACCACTTGTGGTCCGGGTAATTTCATTTTAAAGTAAGTTATATGGCAGCTGCTCATGAATTTGGCCAATGTCGGCCGTCCGAGTAGAGCATGATAACAACTCTCTAGATCCACCACCTCAAACTCCAAATTTTCTGCTCTGCAGTTATCCCTTGTGCCGAATAACACATCCACTCGAACCTTTCCAATGGGTTCACATGAAAGCCCTAACACTATTCCATGGAACGTGGTTCTCGTGGATTGCAGCATATTCTGCGATATTCCGAGTTTGTGCATTGTATCCTTGTACATGATATTGATACTGCTCCCATTGTCAATAAGTACTTTTGAAAAATTCACATTAATGCTTGTTCCGACAAATGTCGGATCTAATACGAGTGCGTACGACCCCGGATTCGGCATTATTTTGGGGTGATCCTTTATGCTCCAAGTTACTTCTCGATCTGACCAAGGCACATATCTTGGTACTGCCGGCATAACTGCATTTACTTCCATATGCCGGCGCTGTACACTTTGCCTGTCCTGCTGTTCTGTTGTGAACACGCAATATGATTGATGATGTTCCCTGTAATCATTGCGTCCATTATTTCCTGGGTTCGTCCTTCCATCCGGACCCTGATTTATCACTTGATGCACTGCATCTCTTCGGTCCGAATTATCATACCTCGGGGGAGGAGGTGGTAACATTAATTGCTGTGCATTTTCTCCAGTCAATTGCGGCTGCTGCTGCTGATGCGCCTGATGGGTAGGTGCTTGCATGCCCGCCGGGTTACCCATTGCATTTTTCATCCAGGCGCATTGCCGAGTTGTGTGATTGGCAGGCTTGGCCGGGTTTGGAGTATGAAACTTACACGGCTGATCCAACATGGACTCAAACGTGTACTTCGGCCTTTCCTGCCATTGTTTCTTCTGTTTTGGTGTCCACTGTCTCTTTCCTTCATTCCTTGGCGTCCATTGTTGAGGACCATTCTTCTGCCGTTGACTGTTTCCGTGACTCGGCTGATCTTGCACTACTGCTACCACCTGATTGGAGGCATATTTGTAATCCGGTCTTTCCTCTCTTCTTCTTCCTCTGAATTCATTACGCCTTGATGATCCGGCCGCATCTCTTGCATATTGATCTTGACGATCTCGATGATCTGTCGACATCAGCTCTGGTTGCGTTGGATCTCCCAACGCATACGAATCCGCTATCCTGATGGTTTCTGCCAAAGTGGTTGGCATATCTCTTTGTAGTCGCTGCCACAAAACACTGGCATAACGGCATCCTTGTGCGAACCAAGCTATCGCTTGTGATTCTATAACTCCCTCGCATGAATTCCTGAGGTTACACCACCGAGTTAAGAACTCTCTGTCTGTCTCATTCGGCCTTTGCTTGCACATGGCTAGCTGCTGCGGCCTGTTTGGCCTCTTATAAGTACTGGTGAAGTTGCTGACAAACATCTCTTCGAAATCCAACCAACAGTTAATGCTTCCTGGAGGCAGATTATTCAACCATACTTTGGCTGGCCCTTCCAGCATTTGCGGGACATATCTTACTGCCCATCGCAAGTTTCCACCTGCTATTTTTACAGCCGTGGCATAATAAATCAACCAATCCTATGGTTTGGTGCTCCCATTGTATGTTTTCGTGCCTCTTGCCAGCTGAAAGTTCGGCACCGGTGGCTCGCCCATGATCAGTGGTCCAAAACATGCAGGACTCGGCGGGCCCTGCTCTTCTAACAACTCGGACCGGTATAGTCGGTCTAGTTTTACTCTCGCATCACTTGATGGCAAATCTCTGTACATAACTCTTTCCTGTGTTCCATAGCGGTTATTTCCACCATGTACCGCATATTCCATCTCTGAATAACCATCATTGTACCTCTCATTCACCTGATGGTGGCGAGCTGGTCTCACTTCTCTTTCCTGCCGAGGTTCATACCTCGGTTGAGGATTAGGCGGCGGATCTCTCCTTTCTTCTGCCGGGATATTATTCTCATGATTTTCTCTTCCGAGATCCCCATTACCTCGGCTTCCGTTGCCTCTATCGGCACGGCCGGGGTTTCTTTAGCCACTGTTACCTCGGCTTCCTTTACCTCTGTTTTCATTTGCTTTTTCGGCTACCGCCGGATCATATGGAACATTTTGCTTGTTTCTTTTTCCCGAAGTTACTCCTTTGTCTTTTCGCGCGTTGTTTCCGGGTGAGGATGCTGCTGCTACAGACATGGCAGGTGCTGCACCAGCCGAATGAACCATTCGCGAGGCACCAGGACTTGTCGGGTCTGCCCTGAGCATTTCTTCATTCTGCTGGTTCGCAATGCGCACCAGCTCATTCACTCTTTCTTGCTGTTTTTGCCGGGCTTCGCCGGTCAATCCTTCTAACTCTAGTGCAGTGGCATTTGCCGCCCTCAGGTTCTTTGCCGGGGTACTATACCTCGGCAACCCTAGATCAACTGATTCTGCCTTATGAGCATCATGCTCTTTGTTGATATCATCTATGAGGTTCTTCCCTCTTAATCTTAATTCATCAACCCGCTCGGGGGCGACGTCAAGCTTATTTGCCTTAGCATATTCTCGCAGGGTCCTGTTTAAGGACTCCCGCAATGCCGACACCTTTTTTGCCTCTACCAGCACTTTTTGCCTGGTTTCTTCTAACTCTGCCTGAGCATTAGCCGGATCAAGTATCGGCGCTACAGGTGTAGTCAGATTCTCTATAGTTGCTTGAAGAATATTTTCTGGTCTTTCCAGAGGTGGCCATCTTACCCTTGGTGCCTTTGGGGTCGTCTCCTGCACCTCGGCTGGGTTGGCTGCTGAAAGAATTACCTCGGTGGGCTGTGGAGCTGCCTGCTTTGCGGTCACCTACACGCCCGTCGTCGGATCCTTGTTTGATCCGGCACCCGCTGTTCCCGCCTGCACCCCGGCTGCGACCATCACCTCGACGCTGCTGACGGGGCACACTCCGCGCGGACCGCTTGTGGCGCTAAGGGGAGGCTCTCCTGCAATAACAACTTGGTGAGGATAAACGCCGGTGGTGTCGACGCCGACGTAGATCTGGTGCATGCCCAAGTTGATGAAGACGCCGTTGCGCGGAGGAGTTTTCCCCCTGAAGATGCCTGCGTTATCGCTGACATAGTCACAGAGATCAAATCTCCGGACTAAGCCAGAGACAACGCGCTCGCCAGTGTGGATGAAGTTTCCCGTCCGGATCATGACTCCAGCTAGCACTGCTGCTGGCCCCATGGTGGGCGCCAACTGTCGTGGTGGTGGCACTGCATATTCCATGGGTAGGCTAAAGTATGGGGCCAATGGATGCTAGAGGGATCTGGGGAGGGAAGATGTAGTTGATTCTACACACAGAGAAGACTAATGTAAAGATCTTTGTTTCTCCTTTCTTGGGCTACAAGTGCTCCTTGAGGTGTATACAAGTGGAGAAGAAGAACTTTACCAGCCTAACGGTACCAAAATGAGTCGATGCCCTTCTCAGAGTCCAAGCCTCTCCTTATAAAGGGGAGCCTTGGCTCCTCTAGGGCTGACGTGGCAAGCATATTCGAGGAATATGCTTGTCCCAATATAGTAACTCGGCGGCCTCCTTTCTATGTCGCCCTTATAATGACGGCAAGGTTCCAGAGAACCCCACCTGCACGCCTCGGGCTCCAAGACTGTCACCTCCGTGACCTCCTTCTGCCCTTCTGTCGCTCTGCGCCTTGTCCTTTGTGTTTGGCTCTGCTCAGATTCTTCCTAGACTGTGACTAGAGTTTGACTATAGGCACCTCCTTCTCTTGCAAGCTTCATGTCATTCCGCCCTGTCTCGCTTAACTCGGCTTGGCCTTTACCTGCAATTATATTATTCGGGCTGACCTGGCCGACTTACATTGTACATCGTCCGGGTAACATATTGCCCCTCTCTTAAATGTCCTGCTCGTGCTTACCTCGGCCGATCTTTACAGGACTCGGCCGATTTAGATAGTAACTCGGAATTGGACGGGGAACTTCCTTTTGTATTTCCCCGTCCTGACCCTATCCGGGGTCACCTCCCCAACAGGTTGAAAATGACAAAGATGTGCTCAGGTGATTTGATATAGGAAAATATTCCTCTGAAGCATTGTGGAAACAAAATGATATATCAATTAGATGAAATGGATAATAGGTTTGGTTATAGAATTAGGTGTTAGTGTTTACCAAGAATTTCCTATCTTCCATAATTCACAATTCTGGACTTCTAATTAAGGAATTAATTTCCTAGATATACTACTCCTTCATATCCATCATCATGTGCTAACATGATGAGATTTGCTTCACAAGAATATTCTTATCCACCTTTTATCCTTCTAAATCCATTTGTAAATCCAATGAGCTTGACACTAAAGCATTTTATAATCATTTATATCTATACTTGGCTATATCAACTACTCTATTGCTGATAATCCCCAATCCAACAAGTGGTTACCTCTAACTCCATTCATACCCTTCCTAAATCAACCTTCACTAATATCACTTCAATAGATGTATACATCAAATCCTACTTCACCTCAAGTGCTTAGTATTTCCAAAGAGGAAAATACTATTTCTTTAATCCAATGTTGCTCTAACATTATTTTAATCATACTATCTTGTCTCTACTTGACTCCAATATCTAACATTCCAACATCATATTATATTAATGTGACTTGTAATGACTGATCTAGGATAATATATCTATACTATGGTTCAATCATGTTTTATCGATCAATGTCACTTATACTTGATATAAGCATTCGATATTGGTGAATAAGGCATGATCCTTATAATCCTTTGATCCTTTATGATTCAGGTTTCCAATTGGCTAAACAAGGCTTCGTCAATACAACATTACAGTTGTATTATAATTATCTTCTGTTTAGCTCTATTGGATTAAGAGATATAATTCATTGACTATACCTACTTGATCCAATAGGACTACTCCTGGTAACTATCTTCAGACTTCATCCTTGTAATCTTCTTTGTTACCATATTGATTTGATTTCCTCCAATCACTCTCATCCTATAGATGACATCTAGATCTAGCATCACTACTTATCTTTTCTTACTTCTTTCTTTATAAGCCTTAAGTGAATGCTATAATAAGGACAAGAGTTGATAGATCAAGAATTGATAGATTAAGAATTGGTGAATCAATAGTTGATTACTCAATATTGATGAACAACAAATATAAGGATAGGATTTAAGAGAGATGATAAGGATTGATATGGAAAGAAAGATTTATAGTGAATGATCTTGTCTTGGTTTCTTTCCTACTCAATCTCACTAAAGAGTTAAAGTTAGGTATTTCCATGATACACATGGTATAAGTAAATGAGATTAAGATATAGTTGTTACATTCTTATTATTTGTGTTATATTTATAATTTGGTATTCATGGGTGATTATAATGAATACTATGATATGATCACCTAAAGATCAAATATAAATCATTAAGAAATGTGTTAGGGTTTAATTTTATTCCATTTGATCTAACCTTAGATCAAATCATATTTACCCAAAATAAGGTTTTAACAATGGTCATATTGAAACTTATCGCAGTCAACTTGATGATCTACTTCAATTCCATCAAGTTAAGAGAAGCTTCAATCACTATGACAAGTTTTTATTTAAAAGCGCGAAAATTATTCAGATTTTCTATGCATGAATGCAATGCACACACCTGTGTTCAGCTTATTTCTAAGCTCTAATGCTAGGATGTTACACCAATGCCATCAAAGCTACCCCTACCCTGCAAGCGGCCTATCATATCAAGTATGGAAAGGCATGGAGGGCTAAGCAAATGGCTATGAAGATGGTTTATGGTGATTGGGAGGAAGCATATGGGAGGCTTCCTAAGTTGTTGGCGGCGATGGCACATCAAAACCCTGGTATGATGCACATCGTGAAGCCCCATCCAATCGAGACTCGCACGGTCGAAGGTGTCAAGTACCAAGTGTTCCGTCGAGCATTTTGGTGCTTCCGCCCTTGTGTTGAAGCATTCAGGTATTATCGTCCATTTATTTGTGTGGATGGAACGTTCCTTACAGGGAAGTTTAGGGGCACCCTTCTTGTTGCTATCTCTTGCGACGCGGACAACCGATTGGTCCCGCTTGCCTTTGCTCTTGTGGAAAAGGAGGACAACGTCAACTGGAACTGGTTCATGCACTTGGTGAGGACTACGATTTTTGGCCCCGGAAGAGAAGTATGTGTCATTTCTGATCGCAATCCGGCCATATTGAATGCCATGAGGACAGAAATACCTTGGCATCCCCTTGTTAAGCATCGTTGGTGCATAAGGCATTTCGCGGGTAATTTCTACCGTGCTTGTCGTAATAGAGAAATGAGTGAGTATCTCCGTAGGCTTACCTTGGTGTTCGAGTCGGCTGTATTTGAAGAGATGTTCAATGAGTTGTATGGCTTGACAAATGAGAAGGGGAAGGGTTTTCTGAGGGAGAATTTGCCGAAGAAACACCTATGGGCTCAAGCTTTCGATTAGGATGGGGTTCGGTATGGTCACATGAAAAATAACATGGCCGAGATATTCAATAAGGTGCTAAAGGGTATCCGCACGCTACCGGTAACTGCCATCGCATCCTTTACTTTTGACAAGTGCAACGAGTATTGGGTCACAAGGAGCGACAAAGTCAAGGTGCTAATTAATGCCGACAAAAGATGGCCAAAGACTGTTGAAGAAGAACTTGGATACCAAGCCACGAAATCTCATGACCAAACATGGACTTGTTTTGATAAGGAGGTCTAGAAGTATGAGGTTTCAGAGGTAGGAGGTACCAACTCAGGTGGTGAGCAGTATGGTGGTCGCAAATATGTTGTTGTGCTTGCTCAGTACTCTTGCACGTGCGAGATGCCTTTACAGATCCATCTACCATGCTCTCATATAATAACCGCGTGTCGTGCTCGGTCCGTGTACCCATACAACTCCGTCTCACGGTTCTACAATCTTGAAGAGCTATATCGCACATGGGCTGATAGATTCGAGCCTTACCTAGACATGGCCCAATGGCCTAAGTATACCGGGCCGGTGTAGTTACCAGATAGCAAGCTAATGATCAACACAAAAGGGCGAAGAGCGACTAAGCGGTTCAAGATGGACATGGACCAAGCCGATGGAGGGACAACCTTCAAGCGACCCCATCCAAATGATGATTTTGTGGAGGACTCCGTGAAGAACCGTTGTTCAGTATGCGGCAAAGAAGGTCACAAGAACACAAAAAAGCTAAGTTGTGAGGATCCGAAGAAACTAGTCGCGGAAAAAGCAGCGGCGGAAGCCCCTGCCGCTGTATCCGCTAGTAACCCTTCATCAAGCGGGAGTGATAGAGGCCCTAAGAGGCCTCGAGGGACTAGACATATGAAAGGTTATCGCCGTCGTCCAAAGATGATAGGGAAATTAGCCGAGGCGTTACAACGGGCTAGAAAGGTTATATTTTGTCCTATGCATGTTTACTTCTGTTTTTAACACATTATTCTTGTTAGGTGTCCTCATTTATATGCTATAAATTATCTTTCAGTTATAACTGCATGTTTCTGAAACTCACAAAAAAAACCTTGTCTTTGCAGGATGGTGGCTTGGTACCATCTTCTTGAGGCGGAGTATGAGGAGAGCCACCAAGGTCGCATACTATCGGAAACCCAGGTATGCACGTATTGTCTAACATGATCATCACTAAATTAATTATTATTCTCTATTACTATTTATTACTTTTTTAACTAATGCTAATCGCTATATTGGTAGGCTCTACTACCCCTTCGCATACGTGGACACAAGGTCAATACAGAGCAGATGGTTTTTGATGAGAGGTACACACCATACTTACGGAGGGCGAATCTGATTGGCTTTGTGACCATGATTGAGCGCGAGCTGTCGACCTACAACAGTGTCGCCCTTACAACTCTAGTCGATAGATGGTACGTGAAGACACACACGTTCCACCTTTCATGTGGCGAGATGACTATAACTTTGCAAGACATGGCGATGTTGACCGTCTTGCCTATCTCAGGATGGGCTGTGATTGGAAAGATACAGGCAGACAGATTCAGGGACATGGTTGAAGAGATTCTAAGAGTAAGGACACCGGAGAAAATTGCTGGGATGAAGGGGAGCAAGACAGGTGGGCTGAGATTGACTTAGATAGAACACCACTTTGGGCATCTTCCCCTCGATGCCAACGAGGAGACTATATCACGGTATGCTCGAGCGTACGTGATGTATGTGTTTGGGAAAGTGCTTTTTTCAGACTCCGGGGGTAGCGACGTCTCATGGATGTATTTGCCTCTACTACGTGACTGGGACGATGCTGGGAGATACAGCTGGGGTTCGGCTGGGTTGGCTTACTTGTATCGACAACTTGATGAGGCTTGTAGGAGGAGCAAGGGTACATCAAACATGGGTGGCTGTGTTCTGGTCTTACAGGTTGGTTTACTTTGACCAACATAATTATTTGCATTACCATTTAGCTTTGCATAACCATCTAGCTTTGCATAACCTATTTTCTTATTTTCAGGTTTGGAGCTGGTTTAGATTTCCCATAGGCCGACCCACCACCTACGCACCCAGGGTTTGGGAACACCCGGAACAAGACCGTGCACCCACCGTTGTGTACTTTTATGAGGATGTATCTATCAAGTGGGGGCCCTCCGATAATCTGCATCGAGCATATACCGAGGATTTTGACTCCTTGCATCGGGGGCAGGTGAGTGTCATATCGATTTTGCTTAATGTATGTTGTCATTGTTGCCTAACATCTTCTTATTTCACTCATAGGTTACATGGCAGCCGTACACTGCGAGTGAGCTAGGCGAGGACTTTAACTTAAACCCGATGTGCACTCAAGACATGGATATGTGGACGAAGAGGTGCCCGCTCATTTGCTTCTACGCGGTCGAGTACCACATTCCACACCGAGTCGGGATGCAGTTTGGTAAGGTCCAGGAATTTCCCCCGGAGCACTTCTCCATCTCGTCTGATCTGCACAAGTAAGATCCCTTAAGCGCCAACGCCTTTATCCTGTCGCATATATGTTTATCCTTGGTTCTTCATTGTCTCCTCTATGTGATTTTTGGTAGGCTTGATAGAAGAAAAAACAAGTCAATTACTGATTGGGAACATCATCATCGGGAGTATATCCGGGAATGGAATGACAATGCATCTCATAAGGATATCCTCCAGCAGAGTTGGGATTATAACAACTGACGAGACTACGAGACATGGCTGCAGAAAGCTACTCGGGTTCATCTCAAGCCTAGCTAGACCAACATCGATTGCTTAGAAGAGGGATCCGACGAGCCAAATGAGTTTGATGAAGAGGTCCGGATGGACAAGCGTGTCGACCATGGCCCCGCGCGAAACCGTGTGGTAATAACATAGTAATATCAAGCACTGAATTATTTGCTAGTTCTCGTTGATGATGTTCATATGTGTCATGCTTTGTAGGCTGGTGAGCTTGTACGAGGTATCAAAGAAGCTGAAGTGGCACTGAGGGTTACTCCGGGAAGTCCAGCTGCCGAGTCTACCCTGCGCAAGTGTCTCGAGGTAACGACTAGCAAAGTTCACAAGTTTGGCAAATGTACATATGTTTCCCGCTTGTTCCCTGTGCAAGTGTCTACAAGTTTGACCAACACTTACATTGTTCTATTATGCAGAAATTGGTCAAACGTTCCCGCTCGTTGGTGTCTAGGCTTGGATGTTGGGATCCTACCGCTGACATGACGAGTCTCCAGCCGAGCCCTCCAACTTCTGGTGGGAGCGCATCCATGTACAACTCAGGTGACGGGACCTCCATCGACTCTGACACTCCATTGTCCATGTTCCGTGGAGATTCCTCCTCCCAAACTGTCCATGATGGTCCGGAGCCGAGTCATCCAAGCCAATCACAAGGTATGCCTCGTAAGGGTTCTCGTGCACGCCGCACACCGGATATTACAACCCCTGGCACTGACGCTCTCAAACCACGCCGTAAGAAGGATGTCGTCAAGAAAAGAAAGGCGCAGTGAGACCTGCCATTGTGCAACCTGTTTGTGATGATTGTGCAGACATATTATGTAATGACTTGAACTTTGTATGTGCGGACATATTTTGCTACCTACCTATGATGAATGTGATGTGATGTGGTATATGTAATGTTCTGAATCTTGAACTATTACTGTATTTTTGTGATGTGTCATATATTGTTATTTGTCATCTATGAACTGTCATATGTGTTATATGTGAATCTGGGAATTTGAGAATGCTGTTAGCATTTTCCAAGTGTGCACAGTTGTCTGCGCCATTTCAACTGGCGCCAAACTATGCAACTTTGGCGCTGTTTCAAGTGGCGCCGAACTTCGACGCCTATATGCGTCGTCGGCACCACACCAGACACAGAAGGTGTGTTTGATGAACAAATCCAGCCCCAGTACTCGACACCATTTCAACTGGCACCGAACTGGGCAACTTCGACGCCGTTTCAAGTGGCGTCGAACTTCGGCGCCTATATGCATCCTCGGCGCCACACCAGACACAGAAGGTGTGTTTGATGAACAAATACAACCCCAGTACTCGGCGCCATTTCAACTAGCGCCGAACTGGGCAACTTCGGCGCCGTTTCAAGTGGTGCCGAACTTCGGCGCCTATATGCGTCCTCGGCGCCACACCAGACAGAGAAGGTGTGTTTGATGAACAAATCCAACCCTAGTACTCGGCACCATTTCAACTGGCACCGAGCTGGGCAACTTTGGCGCCGTTTCAAGTGGCGCCGAACTTCGGCGCCTATATGCGTCGTCAGCGCCACACCAGACACAGAAGGTTTGTTTGATGAACAAATCCAGCCCTAGTACTCGGCGCCATTTCAACTGGCACCGAACTGGGCAACTTCGGCGCCGTTTCAAGTGGCGCCGAAGTTTCGGCGCCTATATGCGTCCTCGGCGCCACACCAGACAATAAGGTGTGTTTGATGAACAAATCCAGCCCTAGTACTTGGCACCATTTCAACTGGCGCCGAACTGGGCAACTTCGGCGCCATTTCAAGTGGCGCCGAACTTTGGCGCCTATATGCATCGTCGGCGCCACACCAGACAGAGAAGGTTTGTTTGATGAACAAATCCATCCCTAGTACTCGGCGCCATTTCAACTGGCGCCGAACTGGACAACTTCGACGCCGTTTCAAGTGACGCCGAACGTCGGTGCCTATATGCGTCGTCGGCGCCACACCAAACATAGAAGGTTTGTTTGATGAACAAATCCAGCCCTAGTACTCGGCACCATTTCAACTGGCGCCGAACTAGGCAACTTCGGTGCCATTTCAAGTGGCGCCGTACAAAATATTTAATTAATTTAGTAATTATTCACTATAAGACATGGAGTTCTCTTACAGAATATTTAATTATTAGACAAATTGAGAATTACAAAACATACATGGTTCCCAACCTTATTTTTACAGAAACATAAATCTATGGTTCGCCACCTAAATTGCGAACCTGCGTCTTCGGCCTTTCAATCTCCATATGATTGTTGTAAATTAGTACTCTAGCTTCCAGAGAGAACTTCTCGTTCTTCGTACTGATAGTGGCCGCATCGGTACCCCTACCAATGAAAGATCATGATATCAATATTGAATATTGAGCCCTAACAATTGGCGGTGTTAATTGCGCGTACCTCTGGTTTGGCACATATTGAGAATCTTCTCCCTGCGTTCTCAAACGACCAATCATATTCGACCCTAACAATTGGCCGTGTTGGACAACATCAGCGTATACCTGGAATACTTGGGTAACGATCAGGATCATATGGATTGACCGAGCTATCTGGAAGAGCACGGTTTCTGGACATGGTGCTAGTAATTGTGAGTTGAAAGCAAGAGTGCATGAACATTTATAGTTAAAGGAAAACAATGAATCAGTGTTGTGATAAATTATTGCTCCTACAACACTCACATGGCTACGAATCATTGAATCATTGATCACTGAGTGAATCATTGGACCATTGAAATTAATGTGCACTGAGTCACTGAGTCAGTGAATCATTGAATATTGAAATTATTGTGACTAAATGGCGGGAGTCAGCGATTCACTGAACCATTCTAATAATTGAGCACTGAAACACTGAGCAATGAAAATTATTGATCATTGAAACACTGAGCACATGTGATTTGGATAGCAGACTGCTAGTAGTACTACACATTCTTGATGGTGACTACACACTGCTGCTAGTAGTACTGCATATTAGTGATAATGCAGTGTATAGTTGATGGTGACTACACACTGTTTACAGTGGCACTCAACGAAAAACAAACATACCACATACAATACTTTAGAAATGTGTAGCTATATATATCACTCTTACACAATGTTTTTCGTCTCACCTACAACAGCACAACAATGGTAGACCTTCGACGATTTTGGTGCGACTACAACTTTGAAGCTAGGCTATGCTATGACTGGAGGTTCCGAAATGCTGGCCGAAGGTATTGGGATTGTCTGGGGCTGACGGCCATGTATGTACTTAAAACCATCATATTTACAAATATATAGCCTATGTGTGTTATATTTAATAATTGTAGAACATTTTTAATAGGGTAATGTCCAATGTGGATTCTTCCAGTGGTGCGACGACTCATTTCCTATTGAAGCACGAGTCCTCATCATGGACCAACGTGTCGAGATACAAAATTTGAAGGCACGTATTCGGGCACTCGGTGGGGAGCCGTAGTATTGTTTTAATTTAGCCCGTGTATAATATTTACTTATGTGTCGTACCGTTATGTTCCGCAAAATTATGTTTCTCATTTTGTTTGCCGAAACACTTGTAACTTATTTATGAATCCCGTGATCAATAAATTAGCGGGCTAATCTTTCTCTATATATCCCTATATTACTTTTAACTCTCGGCCGGTGTGTCTGTCTTCGTCATTCCTCCATAAATAGCACCCGGGTGGATGTCTGTCTTCGTATTCACTCCAATTAACCTCTCTCTATCTCTCTCAGCCAACTCCTCTCAGCCTCTATCTCTCTCAACCAACACCACTCATGGCCGGTGCAGGATCCTCTTCAAGGAAAGGGAGGGAGATAGCCTTTGAACTCGTAGTGGTACATTCCTCCCACCAGACATGCCACCGATGAATGAACTAGACAGCCATGTTCCGTGAATCATAAGTGTGATTGCATGGTGGGATGCTGCTACACAGCTGATGAAGCCAAGATGAAGAGCGGTGGGATTGGCGGAAAATGGGGATTTGTGTGCGGGCACGCCCGGGGTACTGCACCCTATTTCGTAAGAACTCTCTCCTTGCTCAATTTTTTACTAGGGGTAGAACTCTCTTCTCGCTCAATGTTTAAGCTAAAAATCTATATTATTAAATACGGGATCACGATGCGACAAGGATTTCTGGTTTGAAGAACAAAGACAGTACAAAGTTTACTGATATGGAGAAAAATATGTGCAGAAAAAGAGTCCAAGGAGCTAGAGGAGAAAATAAAGAGAGAGCACAGACAACATAACCAGAAAGCGTTTGAGGAATGGTGTGCTAAAAAATGGCCAACAAACGAAACAATTAGGATGAGTACGAAAATTGCTAGACACTCATATTTCCTTTTAATTTTGTTTCCATTTCAAAATGGTGCTCTTGTATCTTCGATTTAGAGGGATCAATGGTTTCCATTTCCCAAGCACCAGCAGTAGCAACAAATAAATTGTACCGTCTAGCAATTTATCATTATTTCATGCTATGCAATGTACTTATCATCTCAGTAGAAAACAATTTGAGTTGCAAATATTTCATCTCAAGTACTCATTACAAACATAATGAAAACAGTGCCAAATTAGTTCCACAACTTACAACCAAGCCTAATACATGATGATATCAGAATGTGCTCAATAGTTAGTTCCACAGCTTCCACTTTGTGTTTTCCTTATTCAACCAAGCCTTGCTATCTTCCCACTCTTTCCTTCTCTTCTCTTCCCTTTGTTCTTCTTTAATCCTTGCCTCTTCTTCTTTCTTCCTTTTAGCTTCTAACTGGTACTTCCTTGAGCGCTCCTTCTATGCTTTTTCAATATCTTGCAACTCCAAGTTTATTTCATCCTCACGCTTCGTTTTTCTCCTCATCGAAAACCTTCCAAGACTCATCTAAAGTGTCGAGCCCGTAAAGGGGACACCACCGTGTCATATCTTGACAGTGCTCACACCAAACAAGTGGAGGATTCTTGGGTGTGGTCTCGTGTAATTTTCAATACTTAGGTGGAGATGGAGGAGGATGCATAGTGCGTTTCCACCTCTCAGCTGGTTTTGGGCCCAAAAGAATGCTAATATCCCATGAAAGAAGATAGTCATCATAACACTCGGGGCCATCGATCCACTGGAAGAAATAGCATGTGCAATGTTCCTGTCAAATAAACTTTACCATATCAACAATCAATGATCAATCAAGTATGATAGATACCATGTCACAAGACAACCAAACTCACGCGTGTATCGGGGCAACGGTAGAATGCGTGGCCAACAGTAGTGTGGTAGTTAGATTGTTGGATATGACAAGTTTTACCACAACAACAATTTGGTACCGGATATCTTGGTAGCACCGGAGCATCTTTCGATGACATATTGGGATACTTGCCTTTGGTACTTTCCGCAAACTTCATCTGACGTGCAATCTCCGTCCACATGTCCGGAGAATCTACAAACATTGGGATAATTAACATAGGAAACACTATCACTTATAATGTCCTAAGCTATATTATCATACAACCGGCTAATTTTCCATTGAAGTGCTTACCAACTTAGCAAACACTATAGGAAACACTAAGACAAGCTCATATTCAATGCATACATACACTAGCAAACTCTATAGAAATGAATCCCTACAAATATTTTTCCACATGTGCATATTTTGGTTTTGTCATATGTAAACTAAAATAGCAAACGCTAAGACAAAGCTCCTATCAAATGCATACATACACTAGCTACAATTTATTCAAACAAATATTATTTACAAAGAAATCTAAATAACATATCTATGATCTTCTAGGGTTTCAACAAAAAAGAGATGAATGAGATCAAATTAGACATTCTAATAGGTCGAATCAAAGGGGATTTGAGAGAGATTGCCTCTAAGAAGACTTGCCATGGTCCCAATCCAAGAAATCTTTGAGTTTCAATAAGATTTGAAGAGAAGGGCGAAAAGCAGGAGAGAGAGAGAGCTTGTGGCGGCTGGGAGGAGGAAATGGGAGGGCTGGGAAAGGGAAACTGGTTGATTGGGTATAACCCTAGGGTCGGCGCCAATGGCGCCGACATAGCGGCCACGTCAGCTATGCGCCCACCCCAGTGGCTAGCTCGGCGCCATCGCCGATATATGTTAGGTCGGCGCCGTTCGAAGTGGCGCCGACGTGAGGGGTCAGATTTCAAATTAGTTTCGCTCAGGGGCAGAGCTGGTTGAACTTGTTCAAATTAGTCAGATTTGTCAAAAAATACCTCAATGAACGACGGTCACGATGTTCAACATGCAGCTTCTTGATGTCAGAGAAACATATGTTAATAAAAAATAACTGCACGTGATTAATCCTAAGTGAGAGTATAACTCCCTTCAAAAGGGCGTTACATTGTGTAGTGTAATTTTCTTGTCAATGGTGTTAGAGGGGGTCCGCTGGGACCGTCAGGCCATGCTGTCAGCTAGTGTTACGCCCGTCAGAAGGCATTATATTCTTGAGCATAACGTCTGATTACATAAACGGATTAGTTTTATAAAATTCTTTCACCCTGAGTTTATTTTAAAATTTTCTTACACCCAGATGTTATTTTTGTCCATTTTCACAACTCAATGCTTGCCAACTTTTTTTTATGAGGGGAACTTTTTTTATTGAAGCGCACCCACATAGTGCATGGCCTAATGACACCTTTGATCTTGGTGCATATGTTGCCTTTACCAAAAAAAAACACACATTTTATATTGTTAATAAAATTTTCACAAAAAAAATATCGCATGTGGGCTATGTAAAAAAATGTCTCCTCCGTGATAAGCCTTATTCTAGCACCAAACTTTGTCATTTTTACATATGCTACACAAAAATTCAATTTTTCTTGAAACGACTCTTTACACATCGGGTGCAGCTATTTTTTTAAACATTTCAAAATGCTTTCAAAATACAGTTTGAATAAAGGAAGTATACCCATACTCGCAAAAAAAAGAAGTATACCCAAGAGCCAAAAGAGTGTGCTGAGCTTTTCCTTATCTCACCAAGGTAGGGCTGGAATCGAGGCTCGTGGCTTGGTCAAGCTCGGGAAAACTCGAGCCAAGCCTGGCGGCTTGCTAGTATTTTTTTTTCTAAAAGTTAGGCTCAAGGCTTGGCTCGTTGAGCTTGTGGTCGGCTTGATCGGCTCGTGAGCCTAGCCAAAAAACTGCACAAAATTTACTCTTGGCTTCTGTAACAGATGGTTCACGTTAAAATAAGTCCGTGGTCTTTTTAAAGCATTTGCAGGAAATATATATTTGCAACTAATTTGAGAACCAATTTTTTGTCATTTACAATTGATTTAGTTATCACATCGGGTCATTCCATATTTACTTGGATATTTATGGCTTCTCATGTTTATTTTTTATGGATTAGTTTATATTACTCCATTGAAATTGCCTAACGGTGATATAAACTCAACTATGAGCACATATATTCATGCTCAATTGTTGATTCTTATTGTGAATTGTTATGTTTTTCTAAAGGTCACGGTGGATTTTATAATCATACCGAGCCTTCGAGCCGGCTTGCAAGCTTCACCGAGCTGGCTTGTCGAGTCTCGAGCCTGAGTAGCAATATTTAGGCTTGACTTGTCCAACCTTCGAGCCTTGTCGAGTCCAGCAGAGCTCCGAGCTTCGTGTCCACCCCTACCAAGCAGGTTCCAAACTTGACATTCACATGATCATATAGTGCGACTTCTTTTTAGCTTCTGGGCTAGTTTCTAGGTTGCGGACCGCTGAAGCCTAAAAGATGTGTCCAGCTTCGGCCCAGCTTATTTCCACCGAGAAACAACGATCATGTGTATACCGAGAAACCGGCATCGACCAGTTTCTGGTCAGCTTCCCGAGCTTCGGCGCTAAACAGCGAACCGGTACAGTGGTCTGCCCCTATTCTTGTTCCTATTTACAGCTAAAGTGCCATTATGAAGGATAATGTTTGGGAAAGGAAAAAAATAAAAGGAAAATAAGGTTTCACCGCATCGCTAGCTCACGCCAGGCTAGCACGCATAGCTTGCTTGATGTGAATTGACCGTCCAGCTGATAAGTGAAGTCAGGTGATACCAGTTGACTCCCTGATTTATAAACTTGATACGTTATTATTATTGTAACCTCAGAATAACTTAGTACGACATTTTATAATTTCTTGATCCATTTCTAGCTTATTTTCCACTAAAAACTTGCATATATATAATATTATCAATTATTTAGGATGGATATATAATTTAGGGGTGTTATAGACATTTTATAACTCAACATATGAAATAAGCCAATTTTCATAAGCCTAAAAGAAGTCTCTCATATAGTTTCTAGTAGCTTCCTCCTACCACAATTTCTCCGCACCATTTTCTATAAGCTGGCTTTTGTATGAGCAGAATCCCAAAAGAAGCCTAAGAGTCGGCCTCCTAGGAGGAATGTAGCATCAACTCCTTCTTTTCAATGAAATAAAACACAAAAGCCCTTTGCGTTTTCTCGAAAAAAATGATTTTACCGTCGTCATCGTCATGTCGTCCTCCATCTGTTAACATATTGATCACCAATGAGTGTTGCTATACACATGACAATTTGAGTCCGACGGTGGCAAGTCAAGGCAACACACGTTTGACTCCAACCTGCACATCGAGTCCATGTGAAATCCACACCCAAAACGCAAGTCCAGACCTAGCATAATCCTCATCCGTGCACCGTAAATTTCAACTCAACGGTAGCCACACTAACTCATACCAAGTCATAACCAACCCCTAGCCTTGATGACAATGACTCGTTTTTCTATCACTGGTGCCATCATTGCCACAAGCAAACAACTAGTAAATTGTTTTGTTTCCTCCACAAATGAGCCAAGGCACATTGAAGTAGCACCACATTAACAACCTACACAGAAAGCTTAATCAGCCGTATGATACAAGTAGAGTAGCTGCTGATTGTTGTGAGCTCTGACGAATGGAACACCTTGACATGGTGTCGTCTGCCGTGACATGAATCCAGAATAAAACAACGCTATTGAAACTGTCCAAAGTCTTGTTGGGCAAGTGAGATACATTTAATGTTCCGGTCATGTTATCCTCCTTATCTTTAAAGTCAACTTGCATCCTTCCGTCACCCCAGCTAACTCTATATTGCTATACTGACTACTGAGAGATGTGTCACCGACACCTCGCGTATCCTGCAAGCGATGCCCCCAACTGCTGATAAAAAGAAACAGAGGGCCGCTCGCTCTTATCCTTTCTCCTCTCCTAAACTTGGTCCGGTTCAAGCAATTCTCGCCGGCGATGCCGGCCAGCAGTGGCAGAGCTTTATTTTTTTTTAATTTGATTGAAAGATTACTCCGTTTTGCTGATTATTTTTTCAGTATCAACGGCAAGTGCTGTACACTTTCTCAGTATCAACGGCAAGTGCTGCACATGCAATTTTTCAGCATGAAAATCATTAGAATTACACAATAAGATAGAAGATGAGTATCTTGCAAATAGTCTATTAGGTAACATAGAGGGTGAACTTGTGGAAACATACCGCTATGAAGATGTCATTGAAGATTTTAGCAGCGATAAAGGCCGGACAACTTTATTGGTAGTAGGTAACTCCATGCCTTATGGTCAAACTGAATCTTAGTTTGCTTTATTTTGTTTTGGAGCAACTCATATATGTATACAACTATCATATATGTACTCCGTATTATTATCTGCTGAACCAAATGTATTGAGTATTGACTAAATGACTAATGCTATATGGTTTAAAATTGCAACTCTTTGTGCTCTGGTTTAGTTTGGCCTGCCCAAGGTTTTCTCTGAAGCTCCGCCACTGCACCTAAGGGCCTTGAGCACGCACCAACCAGCGTCAGGCCGAGTGCAGCATGCTAGTCTAGTACGTGTTTGAGAAAAAAAAATGTGAGGTGTTCACGTATCTCATGATTTAATGCTGGGCAAAAACTAGACAATAGAAGTGCGACAGAGTGATGTTTCAGAATTTTTTTGAATTAAAAAGAAAACACATTTTTTTAAGATGACGCCTTACATTTTGCGATGAAGGAAGTTTTGGTTGCACATTCAGTGCTGCAACTCTTAAAGTGATCACGGTGTTTCCAAGTTCCACCGGTGGAAAATGTGCTTCTAGCGATTATGAAACATTCTAAAGAAAGATTAGGTAGTCAAAAAGCCCTGCACAAATTCAGCTCACACGGACATGTTAAGAGAGAAACAAACAAAATTGACAAGGTTCAGTAGTGTGCATTTTGTCTTATTTCAAATTCCAGTTCAGTAGATTTTAACATTTTTATCTCCCATTGATTAGATTCATATATGAAATTATGTGCCCATGTTTTGGGCTTTTCATGACCATTAGAAGTACTTACCAGGGACGATACTTAGACAAAAGCAAAACAGTGTTTGTACCATCCGCACTCCCTCTTGACTTGACTGCACATGGTGGACATTCTGCTATCGTATATACAAAATAGAGATGTGACTACCTTTCAGAAAAAAAACAGCTGACTATTTCAAGTAAAAATGCATGGGATCATCACTTAACTAGTAGTTCATCGCCAGTTTGTGCACCGCTGCAGTTGACATCCTTTTCGCCTGTTCACATCTAGTTGCTTAAGGATGCCTACATAAAATTCACTGAGCCATCCATTGCTGGAGACAACATCAACCATTGCTTGGAGCAATCTATGTGCAGAAAGGAGGATCTTTCGTTGGTCAGATGCCAGGTTCCCTACAACTGTATGACGTGAAAGGTGGGCTTGCAGCAGCGCGTTCGCCTTGACGTGTGGATCACCACTCTTAGGGTTTTCAACAGAAAATCTTTGGTGACGAACAAGCCTCTCAATGGATTCTTCCTCACCTCGGCGACTTGGAAACTCTGCATATTCTGATGCAGAAGCTAGAACCTCCAGGAGACCTTTCATCTTAGTATTCTGGGTTAGCATTGAGCTGAACCTTTCGATGGTAGTGTAGCTAATGTAGTAGTACGAGCCAATGAGACCAAGGTTCAGGGGCTTCAAGTACATATCCTCCTCCATAGCCAGACACTTGCTTGACTCAAGATCGTCCAATACAGTCTCGATTAGCTCAGAAAGATGATCTGAGATATGTCTGTGATCTGCACCCTGCAGATTGTAGTAGTTAGGATTCTTGGTCAGCCGCCGGTACATGAAAGTCCAAGTAAGATAATCCATGGCAGCCTGCTTGCTTTCTACAACACCTGCAACAACTTCAGCATTCATATGATCATGCAAAAAATGGTGAAGATGGCTCTCAACAGGGAAGGGCTCTGAAAGGAACTTCATGTAGTAGTCCTTCCGAGGTGCATGGCACAATATAACACACTTCCCCGAGTTATCTTGAAGAGGCCTGCTAGCATGACCCATCATTTGTAGCAGATCAGTGATTGGATAGTCAGTATTGGCACTGTCCCGCCCATCACAATACTGTGTTCCTCGAAACAGGCATACGCCCAGCTATATAAATATAGCAACCAAGTTGAGACCGCTGCTGGGCCAGACAGCACATCGCCCAAAAGAAAAAACAAAGAAGACTAAAAAGAAAAAAGCAGAGAAAGTAAAGCCGACAACAGTGGCTCGACGACAAGGGATGACCCGCAACCGCTGCGCCCTCCGGAGAATTTCCACCACGCTCCTAGCACTCCGAAGTGTCACGCACCAAGCAGCACCTCCAAGAAGGAAGCGACGATGATGACGCTGCTGCCCGGACTACTCCTAGGGTTTCCTCTGGTACGCTACAAGAGGTGGGAAAGAGGTACACCCGACGCCCTTCATGAAGGAAGGTGACACCCGCAGGCGTTACCGCGTCGGTGTCTAGTCGACAAGGATTTCTCCCGACCCCTCACAAAAACCACACTCCCGGACCCTTCGAAGGCTCCACCAAGCTCGACCGCCCACCAACATACGCCACCACGGCCTTGCAGTCAACCCCGACATCTCACCGCGACCCACGTTGTGAGGCTGGCAAGAACGAAAAAGGAGGAACATCGGCGAGAGTCGGCAAGATAGCAACACACGGGAGGGAACTTCCTCCACCACCTTCCGGCGGTAGCCGACCGGATGCAGCGAGAGGGGCAAACCAGACCCTCACTGGTCCAGCCGAGCCCAAATGGGCGCGTGAAGCCCTTCCACCGCACTGCAGCAAGGGTGCCACTGTCCTCGCCAACTCCAACACTAGTCCCTCCCCCTCCTCCTACCAGAAGATCCACCACGGCAGATCCCCGCTGCCAAGCAGCAACGCCATCGACCTCGTGATCACCCGGGCTTGCCGGACCACCGCTAGTCTGAGGAGCAACACCACGAGCTACCTCCCGGAGCCACCTCCGCCGGAGGGCTTCCCGCACAGACCACCTTCCAGGGCCGCCGCCCTGGCTTCCACGAACTCGCACCCACGGGGCAGCAAACACCACCATAACAGGACCATTGGCGTAGACGGGGGAGGTCGGCACATGAAGACTATTCTAGACGGCAGGAGGCCGGCGAGCACGACAGCCAAGCGAGCTATGTGCAAGTTAACCTCGCAAACCATGGCTATGGATGCCATCCGGCTACCAGATCTGGACCCGCCTGGTCCGGAACGTGGTTTCCAGCCACCATGGCAAGGAACCGGAGAGCACAGCAACCAGAGCCCGCCAAGGACGTGCCCGCCACGGCCCACCAGGCCCAGATCGGGCCCGCGAGGCCCGGCTGCTGCGGTTCCCCCGGCCGTCCGCCGCCGCCCTTCATAGCTCCGCGCCGAGCTCGCCCCCTGCCACCGCCGCCAAGCCACCGTCGTCCTGATGCACCGCCGTCGCGAAGCGAGCTCGCGCCGCCACCATGGAGCACCGCCGCCGGCCGCCGCTGCCCCGCGCAGGGCGCCGAGCGAGCGGGTAAGGGAGGGCCCCCGCCGCCGGCACCGCCCGGGCTTTGCCCGGCGGCTCCCGCCGGCGGCAGCGGAGGAGGGGGGGCCTGGGGGGAGAGGAGGAAGGAAAGATTGGGGAGGCCTGCCCGTCGCCCGCGGGGGACGAGGCGGACGGGTCGGTTCGGTTCTCGTCCCACAATACTGTGTTCCCATCACAACCACCAAATGGGAAGGCAATGATCTTCCCCAACACATTTTACTGCTCACAACACACACTTGAATATTCCCAGAGAGAAACAGCTGAGTCACAACTTCCTGGTCAAGATCACCTAGAGCCTCATGCAAGTAGCCTACACCACATTTCAGCGTACTTCTAAGTGTTCCTTCACTGACACCTCTAGTGTGAGTATCCATATCATATTTTGACCCAAGAAGGAAAGGTGCTCCACAACCTTCAGAGCTTGAGTATGCGCACAAGTCCAACGCAGTAAACCTTGCGTGCTTAAGGGTTGGTACAAATACCAGGGCGGGCTTACCATGTTTTGCATGTTGTGTGATAGCATTATATGTTGGCTTTGCCATCGCCTGCATTCTTGCCTCAAAGTTTGCTATGTCCACACCCTGAATGTGTATTTCTAAAGGCACTGGTCGCACTGCTGGAGGGAAATTGAAAAGGCCATGAGAGGTGGCACCAATCCACTCTCCGAGGTCTTTAGCATTTGCAAGTGACGCTGAAATGGCCACAATCCGGATGTTTCTGCAAATATGATTTGCAATACGCCTCATCCTTGAGACAATGATTTCCAAAACATGGCCCTTTTCAGATCCAATAAGATGAAGTTCATCAACAATAAATAAGCTGACCTGTTGGATAGTTTTTCTCTGTTTCCAACGGCGTGAGAGCGCATCCCACTTCTCGGGAGTACTAATAATAATCTCCCCTTTATCAAGAAGCTTCAAATCAGAAACACTTTCACCGGTTAGCTCAATACACGGGCGAATTCTCCAAATTTCTTACTCCAGTCCCTGTATCTTTCTTTCACCAGAGCTTCAAGAGGCGCTATATATAAGACTCGCATGTTGGTTTCACCAGATACTGCCTTCTGATGGTTCCTTAGTATAGCAAACTCCGCACATATGGTATTTCCACTGCCTGTTGGTGCAGCGACCAACACACTGTCATCACTGTTATACAAGGCACTGAACACTTGAGTCTGAACAGGGTTGAAATGTTTCAAGGAACTATAAAGGCCTTCAAATTGTGCATTCCTTAGTGCGGTGACAGGTAGAGGCTGCAGATCAAGCAATTCGGTTGGTGGAGCATGTTTGTCTGGAAGAACCAAGTGCCTAAAAGATACAGGAAGAACTGCCTGAGATCCAAGCCACTTGTCAGATACGACACGTATAAAGTACTGAGGGGGCAGTGGTTCACATATTGGCACTGTGAAGTTAAGTGTATGATCTTCATCCAGGTATTGTTTCTTAAGCATGAAGTACTCATGGTGAAGAATGCACTCGTTGTCATTGTCCTCAACTAGAACCCAAAAAGACTCCACGTATCCATGTACCATATCATCCCACTGGAAATCAGGTGTCAGAGTCAGCTCAAAACACAAAACTGTACGAGTAATAGGTTGAACATGGGCAGAAAGATTCAACTTTGGTAACTGGTGGATGCACTTATATAGCCGCCTCCCCATCTTCGGATAATGGATTAGCTCACCGATTTCCTGCGATGATATGTCATAGTACCTCTCCCAAGCCAATTCCTTTCTGTCCAGTTTCATCAGAATTTCATTTGGAATGCCAGGAAATTGGCGCAAAGGAGATTGGACACTCCACATCTGCTTATCAATCATCTTGCAAAGATTCAGAGCCTTCTCTGCTAGTTGAGCCCATCCTCTCTTCAAAACTATCTCAAATAGTGCTCGTACAAGGCGGCCAGCACTCTACAACATAGAAGAATATACATATATAAGAACAACTAAAATAAGCAAGTAATTGAAATTCAGAAACTGCATTCAGAAGAGAGAACATGTTATTACCTGTCTGATATAGACCATATCAGAACTAAGGGAGAGGCCCTCCAGCTTTAGCCTAGAGATATATGCTTGGAGCAGAACATTGATCTTTGTGCCAGGCTCCTCTAAGTTCTCTTTCACAGGAATTGGCACACGGTCCAAAAGCTTTGCCAGCTCCATCTTCTCATCTTGCCTTACACTAACATACTTAAATTCTTCACTCAGAGAGAACAGTTGACACAGCTCAATGTACCCCATCGTAGGCTTTAGATACTCGTTGTAAGTGGAAATAGTCCCGTGACTGATATAATAGTAACTAGCAATCCTCCCCAGATCAGTGACCTGAAAGTACCCGGTTCTCCTGTCATAGTTTATCAAATTGTTCCTATCCAACAGATTTGCAGCAGAGTGTACCTGCAGTGGAACACAAAAGCACATGAATAAGCAGTGGAACAGGAGGACCATATTAAAATACAAGTACAATAATTGCTGACTAGATGGATCTAACACTTCTCTAAAGCCTTGCACTAGTATAAAGATGTGCATTGAATAGCTCAATTAGCGGAGTTCATTTTGAAACTTCTGCATTTTTTACATGACTGATACAAGGAATGCGACAACAAACCTTAATCAGGATAAGTGCTAATTTTTTGTACCATGCTATACAAAAATCCAAGAAATTGATCAGACGCTATAACCAAGAATAAGCATTTAAATGTTACTACTCTACGAACTGTGCAACTATAACACGCCTGGCAAAACAAATGTGATGCTACTGGATGATCTAATGCAGCCACTTCATTGCTAAGGAAATAACTTTCAACTGATTCAATATCTAGTAATGGACATTGAATTAGTATACTACATGTCATTGAAAACGCAGTATTTTGTGAACATGGCAATTCAATAGCGGACATCTCTCAGACCAGGAAAATGTTTCAGGAGGGATTATTTATTGCAGAGCAATACTTGAACTTAAAGAGACCAATAAAGATACTAGGGAACAGCTTAAGGGAACACCTAGGAAACATGTGGTCAGTACAAGCTTGCAATTAGAGGATATATACAATAAAAATAGCCAGCCTGATGCTGGAGAAAGAAACCGTCAGGATGATGGGATTACTGTGGAACTTCAAAAAACAGAACAAAGTGTGCATATACTTACCAAGTCAGTTCTCCTTTCATCTAGTGTTTTGTCTCCCTCCATGATATCTTCAGGTAAGCCATACAATGTTGGATTCCGGAGCATTCGGATGTAGAGGTAAGTGTAACCAAGCCACAAGCATGCCTCCTGGGCATTCTGAACAGTTCCCAGAACAATCTCTGCATTTAATTGATCGGCCAATCTGGATATAAATTGACTCTCAATAGGCAGCTGATGATTCATAAGAGATAGGTAGTATTGCAATTCGCTGTGGCCTGTTAAGATTATTCCCTCTCCATGTGTATCATACTGAGGCCTGCCTGCACGACCAAGCATCTGCATGACATCCAGTGGACTTAGTTCTGTCCAAGCACCTTTTTCCGGACTGTATATCTGGGTACCCTTTATAATAACAGTGTGTGCAGGTAGATTGACACCCCATGCAAGGGTGGCTGTTGAAATAAGGACCTGTATATGCTTATCAACAAAAAGTCTCTCTACAAGTTCACGGTCTACCTTTGCCAATCCAGCATGATGAATAGCAAACCCATATGGCAATAGGTCTTTAAGATCACTACTTTTGACAAGGTCTGCATGAGCGCATAGAATCTCTCGAGTTGCACTCTCATCCTTCAGAAAGCGGGCCAAGGTATCATTAGCCAATGCAGTGTCCCTGATGACACGAGCAGTTTTCACTGTTTCCTTTCTCGAGTGTGCAAATATAAGCACTTGGTGCTTACCAGCAGCAGCCATAACCTTCCCATAACAAATACTATTCATCAACTGAAACCTCTGCAGTGGCTTCCTCACTGTGATCCCAATGTACTGTTGAGCTAGAGGGCAAGGTCGGTAACTGTTATCGAAATGGAAGAGGCCATCAGGGTGAACACGCAAGAACACCGCAATATCTTCATAGTTTGGTAGAGTTGCAGAGAGACCAACTAGGCGGATATGTTCCTTTGTCATCTCAATCTGCCGTACAGTTCTAGCGACAATACTCTCCAGAACAGGCCCTCTGTTATCATGAAGTAGATGGATCTCATCAATGATTAGAAGCTTTACCATTTGAGTGTAGGTTCTATCACCGGATTTCCTCGTGATAATATCCCATTTCTCAGGTGTAGTGAGAGCATGACTAGCAGCGCCCTTATATGGGCGGCCTGTAAATCGCGAGTACAGGTCCTGTACTCGCGATTTACAGGTTGAACGGCGGCGGCGCAGAACATCAACTGTAAACCCTAGCCTCTACTCGCAAGATTCGGAATTTCCCGGGAAACAGCTTCGCGCGTTCGTCGATTAGGTTCATACATAGGAGTAGCAGTTCATATTTACAGCAAAATTACACTAAAAGAAACTAAAATTAGATGGGGAAAAGCTCGCCCGAGGACGTCCAGATGCCCAAAATGCGAGCTTCTGTAGTCCTAGTCGCCGCCGGACACCGTTCTAGTCGATGACGATGAGGTCGACATCCATGTCGTCGTCGACCTCGCGCTTGGCCGCGGCCTCCTCCTCCAGCTGCTGCTGCGACTTGAGGAGCTCGACAGCCGCGATGGCTGCTGCGAGCGGCTGTCGAGCTCCTCCTCCTCCTGCCGCGGCAGCGGTCGTCGCGATGGCCGCGGCGAGCTGCGCGGCCTCCTCCAAATCACCGCGACGGGGGCGGACTATGACGGCGGGGGCAGAGGAGGCCGAGGAGGCAGAGGAGCCCTCCCCGTACTCCCATGCCGAGGGCCGCCGCTCACGGGGAATAGGACCGGAGCGAGCGCGGGGAGGAGCCGAGCGCGCGCCGGCAGCGTAGGGGGCAAGCGACGGCGGCGGGGGCATCCCCCAGTTGGTCCAGCGGCGGCATGCACGCTTCTTCGCGCCAATGGAGCGGACGCGCCGCCGCTCCTCGTCGTCGCTGCCGCCCGGTGGCCCACGGCCACCCTCGCGGCCTCCTCCTCCTCCACCGGAACGGCCGCCGCCGAGGCCGAAGCTTCCTCTGCTGCACGCCATGGATTCCGAGTCGGGTGTCACTTCGATTGCTCGCCGGAGTTAGATGTGGCGGCTAGGGTTTGCGGCGGAGGGAGTGCGGGTTCGACCCGTCTCCGCCGCAGTTGCCCCTACTTGTAGAGGTTGGGGCGGGCCAAGTAAGGTGGCCCGTGAATTTATTTTACAGGCCGGCCCAAGTACAGGTACTGATCGATGCGCGACTCGGCCCAGCACCCGTAAACCTGCCGGAATTCGACCCGCGCCGGAGTTTTACGGGTGCTGTTAGTCATGCTCTGACAATTATCTGTGTTTCGTCAATCTGTTGTTTGGTAAGGTTCTGGTCTCCACTAAGCTCCATAACAGTAACATTATATTCTTTCAGCCGTGCTGACAAATTTCCAACAACTTCAGCAACCAAAGCTTTCATTGGGGCCACATAGACAATTTTGTACTTTGTATTATCAAATTCACCAGACTTCCTATGCAAACCAATCTGATGGAGAATTGTAAGCATAGCCACATTGGTTTTCCCAGCACCTGTTGGAGCACAGAGAAGAATATTATCTGGTTTGAAAAGGGCAGTATCATAAACCTTGCTCTGAACCCTATTCAGCTGTGTCATCCCAGCAAAAGCTGGCTGAGCCCACTCTGGCATATCAGATACCTTCACAATCTTCTCGGCAGATTCATACGGCATAGCTCGCAATGCTGGCACGTGGACTTCCTCGTATCCCTTATGCGGGATTCTAAATGATCCTGGAGGAAGTTCGCATTTCTTGTTGGACATCAAGAGACTGCCTTGGAGGAAAGAAAGGTTATCAAGATCAAGCTGCTGCTTCTGGCCTTTGAACCATCCACTCTCCATATACTGATCAACTGAGCTACTATCCATCGCACCATCAGTCTCAGCACTGTCATTGTTTGGGATCCTCTTAGCCTCATCCCTGATGCTTCTCGCCAAATTCTTCTGCCTATCCTTTGCAGATGCTCTCGTTGCACGTAGCTGCTCCAAAATTGGAGCTAACCTTTGGGTTGCTCATCATCTCTTCAGCTATCTTCTTCCACTGTTCCTGATCTTCAGCCCTGGCCAAGAAGGTACACCAGACTATTTTGAGCCGGTTGCGAAGCAGCAATTTTATCAGATCAAACCTCTCATATTCTAGCAGCGTGACAAGCCGATTCTCGGCATCTCTGTCGTCGCCCTCGGCAATCGCTTTCAAGATCTCCTCAGAAAGTTTCTGGTTGTGCTGGGCATCAATATCTTGGTATGCCTGTGATATCTTCCTCTGAAGCCAGTAAGCATCAATGTCTTGCACATCTACAGTCAAGCCCTCGTTGCAGTTCGGCATATCATGGCCATACAACTCACTATCCATTTGCATAGCTTGAGAACCACCGCACAAGTCAACCATGTCATCCTCATCCAACTCATCTTGCACCTGACCAAGACAAACGATGACGGCCATGTAAATACACATAAGATGTTTCAGTGGGGCACATCAATCAACAGAGGATTAATAGACAGAAGATTCAGCTAAATTGTACATACCTGATAAAAGTTATCCTCGTTATCATCCTCCTCCTCGTCGTCATCAAACTCAACAGCAACGCCAATACCATCCTCCGACATCATGTCGGTGTCATCACTAGAAGGCGCACGGGCATCGGGGAAATCCGTGATGAGCTTCCCAATGGAGACGAGCTGGTTGAACATCTGATCCGAGATCGGGTCGATGAGTTTCTCGATCTCCTTCCTCTTGTCAGGGTCCCTGACCCTGTCGTTCTTGAGGGATGCAAGCACCTCATCCGCGGCATCCCCGAGCACGTCGAGGGGCTGCCCGCCGAGCTGCCGCTGGATGACGCCGAGCAGCGCCTCGTAGGCTGCGCGCGTCTTCTCGGTCCTGGGCTCGTAGACGGCGTTCTCAGCGAGCGAGAGCACGCCGACCTCACGCCGCGCGGCGGCGGCGGCGCGGCGCACGCGCTTGGCGTCGCACGGGGGGAGGCCGGGAGCGTCGTCGCGCGCCTTCCTCCCGCGGGACTTCTCGGGAGGCCTTGTCTGGACGGCGCGGTCGCCGAAGCTCCTCGCGTCGATCCGCCCGGGGCCTCCATGGCTGCAGCACGGAGCGCGGGAGAGCCGGGAGGAGGAGTAAGGTAACGCCCAATTGGGGGTCGAATTGGGGAGAGAAGGGGCGGGTAGCGGCGGGGCTAGGGGGCTTGTTACCTTTTTGTTCGGCGACTGGAGGGCGGCTCGCCGTCGAAGCGTGGATCCTGCAGGAGTAATTGCGGCGTCCGGCGCCTCCGGTGGTGGCGTGGCGCGGCGCCTCGTACCCCGCTGGGGTTTGGTTTTGGTGCGAGGCGGCTGGGAGATTCCTGGACTCGGTCTCGTGGTGGAGTATATGAAACGAGGGTGGTCGCGTGTTGAGGTCGGTTGGAGACGAAGGGAACCGACTATGGCGCGCGCTGACCGAACGAAGGGAGGGGGGAATCGGAGGCGGCGGTGGAACCGGGGCACGACGATTCAACGAGCCCGACCTCGTGGACGGTGCTCGCCGCGAGCTGCGCGCTAGTAAAAGTGTAAAACAGGAAAGCCGCCGAGGCAAACAGGCTGCCAAAAGTCACAGGCCCAGGAAGCTGCGGCCCGTTCCACACGACTGCCAGGCCTACCAGAAACGGTTGAAGGACGGATACAAAAATCAACCGTGAAGATGCTACAGCTTGGTGCTTCTGCTCAGAGCATTTCAACCAGATTCGATGAATGTAGAAACTCCCACTCTAAGCGGTCACGCAATATCCGACTAGGGTTTCGTTCTACCTCTCTGGCGATTGCAGGTAGGGTCATCAATCCTGCTATCGGATCCGATCATTCTCTCTGTTGGAGACTGATCTACCGGCGCTGGAGGAGAGTCAGAGATCAGGGGAGACGATGGGAGCGGCGAAAGGAAAAGGAGAAGCGAGCGGATCAAAGGCGGACAGGGAGACATCGCTAGAGGAATTGTTGTGCAGTCTGAACCTAAAGGGGAGGACATCGAGGGCTTGTTTGTGCCAAACAGCGAGGTCAAAACTCTGAAGGAGTAGGTGAAGTGGATGGCAGTGATGCAGGTGCTTACCACAAGGACATTCAGCGCCATGTCCTTGAAGAAGACGTTGAGATTTGCCTGGGCTCCAGCGTAGGAGATCTCGTTTGGGATCTTGATGAGAACAGTGTTAAACCATGTAATCCTATGTATACCGTCGTCGCCGATGCTCACCTTGAGCCTCCGCCGCCGCCCTCAAGCCAATACATGTCGCCGCCGTCGCCGCTTTCTCCTAAGCCACCACTGTCGCCGCCCTAAAAACTCTAGATCAAATCCAAACTGTCGTCGTCGCTCACCTCTTGAGCCGATGCCGCCGCCCAAAACCCCTGCAGCTGCCCCTTGTTTACGAGTCGCAACTCCTCCTGAAGATCCCTGATGGCGCCTTCCTCGTCATCCATGACCCCGACATCCATGGCCTCCCTCGCCACCAACCCCGGCTCTCCTTCCTCCCTCAAGCTCACCCAGGACAACATGCTGTTCTGGAAGGCCCTGGTGTTCCCACCTTTGTGGTGTGCTCTTGCTTTCGGCCTCCTCGATGGTTCTGATGCTGCTCCGGCCAAGACCCTTGAGGCCACGGGTGAGAACGGCAAGAAGATTGACGTGCCCAACCCGGACTATGCGCACTGGGTGGCATGCGATCAATATGTGCAGGGCTGGCTCAACAACTCTCTGCTCCGGACATTCTCGCCCAAGTCCTCGACAAAACCTCCATGGCTGACACCTGGGCGACCATCTCCGCCATGTTTGCCTCCGCCTCCAAGGCGAAGGTATCTCATCTGCGCACTGCCCTCCAAACCACCAAAACTAAGGACATGCCAACAGAAAAGTACTTCTTTAAGATGACTGGTTTCTGCTCTGAGCTCGCTGTTGCTGGAAAGACCATTGACGATGAGGAGATGATCAGCTACATCACTGCTGGTCTAGATGACACCTACAACTTTCTGGTTGACAGGGTGAACAACACTCCGGGGATCTCCCTCGATGATGTGATGAATCAGATCAGCGCCTATGACATGCACCATTCTCACCTTCCTGACAAAGACTCTAACGATGTTCCGTTTGTGTCCTTGGCAAACCTCAGCAGCCGCTCCGGTGATGATGCGCGTGGTCGTTCTCCTGACCGCGACCGTGGTGTTGACAAGCGCCGCGATGACGATTGGCGCCGTGATGATCGCCGTGATGACACGTGTCGCAATGATGTCGCCACGTTGATCGGCGCTGTGATGATCAGCGCCGCGATGACAGACACCGTGATGAGGGTCGTCATGATGACAACCGTCGTCATGATGACAACCGCCGCCGTGATGGTCGGGGTCGCCGTGGCCGTGACCGCACCCCTACCCCCTTCATCGATGTCACCTGCTGATGCGTGTTGACGCCTCGTTGGGAAACCCCAAGAACAAGGTATGATGCAGCACAACAACAAGTTTTCCCTCAGTAAGAAACCGAGGTTATAGAACCAGTAGGAGGAAGGAAATCCCTCAAAGGTGTTGCAAGCAACGTGGAAACTGGCACAACACAAACTCAAGACTTTGCCCCAACTAACAGTGAGGTTGTCAATCTCACCGGTTGTTGTAACAAAGGATTAACTGTATGGTGTGGAAGGTGATGATGGTTTGCAGCAAGTAAACAATAACAATGAAAGATGTATCAATGGTAAAGATTGGACCAGAGTCCATAGTTCACTAGAGGTGTTCTCCTTAGATAAACAAACATGACATGCTGGGTAAACAAATTACAACAGGGCAATTGACAGGACTGAGCAAGGCATAACAATGCAATACTAGACAAAAAGATCCTATGAGATTCGATTGGGCAATACAACAATATACATAGACCGTCATCCAACTGCATCTATGACTAGAAGTCCACCTTCAGGTTATCATCCGAACCCCCTCCAGTATTAAGTTGCAAGCAACAGACAACTGCTTTAAGAAAAGTGTGTAAGGTAAACAATCCACTTGTTCCATGAACAAGAGACCGTTGTTTTCTCCCTAGTGGCAGCAGCACATCTACAACCGTAGAGATTTTTGTCACTTCCCTTGATTAAGTAGAGGCATGAACCGACTATCGAGCATAAATACCCCCTCTTGGAGCTACTAACAACGGAGAGCATGCAAGATCACAAACAATACAGACATGATAGAATCAATAAGACAAAACCATTAATCAATATGACATAGTAATCTCAATATCCATCGGATCCCCGCAAACACAACATGCATGATTACAAATAGATTAGATCTTGATCATGAATGGAGCTCACAAGATCTAGACATGAAAGCACAAGGAGGATATACAACGATCTAGCTACTACATGGACCCGTAGTCCAAGGTGGAACTACTCACGCTTCATACCGGAGGCTAGCATGATGAAGAAGAAGGCCTCCGGGATCTAGGGACGATGATGATGGCGGCTACAGACGGTTTCGTGGAATATTGATCGGGTGCTTAGGGTTTCGGCATTGGGGGTTTCTTATAGGCAAATAGGCGAGACTAGGAGGTGGGATTGAAACTTCCTTATGCATTGAAACTTCGTAATATATACCCCCCCCCGGATCCTTCGAGGTTTGTGCATCGTGTTCTCGTAGTGTTTCGTTTCGATCTATTTCTGTCAGGAAATCTTCTCAAGTTTAGAGCACCATGGCCTCCGCCAACGACAAAGTTAAGGAGCCCGAGAAAGAAGAACCTCAAGTCCCCAATGAGGAGGAGATTCCGGTAGGTTATGAAGGAGACATGGAGGAGGACAAGTAACCGGGCACCATCGCTACCGTCGCAAGCATTGGTTTGGTGGCACAACCTACCCAACTTAGGAGGACAACACAGAAGTCTACAGGAGGGAGAACTCCGTGTCTTATCCTCGCTCCGCGCACACTTCCTCCTAGTACCCATTGTTCTAACCATGCAGGGAAGAAACACTCTAATTTGGAAGAATGGAGAAGGAATAACAAGGACTGGGATCCTCGGTCCGAGTTGATCATGGGCTGCATTGAGCATAATTCGGAGTTAATTCGTACTCTAACCTTCGATATGGAGGATTTGAAGAAACTTGTTGAAGACCTTATCAAGAGAACACCACCACCACCGAAGGAGTAATCCGTCATCAGGTTTGGCATCCCCTTGGCTTGTTCCAAGCTTGGGGGAGTTCCGCGATATCACCACCATTATCTTTATCTTTTACCTTTTTAGTGGATTCATATCCGTGGTAGAGAGGTTATATTATAGTTTGGTTTGCATGTGGAAGTATCTCTCCTTTAGTTGATTATATATGTATCCCTTGGTGTGAGTGCCTTTATTGAATATTAATGAGAAGTCTCATCTTTTACTTTTTGCACTTCTTATTTTTAGTTTGCAATCTCTATTATATGATGGATCTCGTTGATCAGTATTGACACCACTTTGGGGATCATCAAGTGGATCTAAATTAGTTTTTGCAAACCGTGTTCTGGTCAGTGGCTTTAGTTTGAAAGAAAAAGAAAGAAAAAAGCTTACAGGTATTTGGTATCATTTGTTTTCTTTCTTGTTGGCTCATAAGCTTAGTATTCTTTATTTAAGATTCTTTTGTGTCTTCAAGGAAGATTACATGTTTGGCTTTATTACTTGTATGTTTGCTTGTTTCTTTCAACTCTCTTGCTTGCTACCCAACCTTGCTAGCGAAAAACCTGTTTTGAGAGGGCATACTTCTCATGTTTCCAAAATCCCTTGAACCCAAAACTTTTGCCACTTGTGTCCACCATATCTACCTAGTAGCTTTTGCTATTCCAAGCAAATTCTAAAGCTTCATCTACCTTTCGAATTAAAAAGTATTTTGTTATGTGAAAACTAGTTAGTAAAGCTCTCACGAACTTGATGGCACACCTTATTTACTTGCCCCTAATAGACTTGAACCATTGTGAACATTGAAGTTGTATATGCTTGCATCTATACATTGGAATTAGCAGAACCGTGTTGTCACGGGGAACGTTTTCAACATTTCACTTGTACTCTGTACACACTTGATGTCGTGCTCTTTTGTCTATGGATGTCAACGGTGTAAAATAAAGAGAGAACTTGTAAGTCCATGGAGTTTGTATTCTGTGTTAGAGAAACGCATGGGACGCTAGCCTAAGCCATGCTTAATCATGGTGGAAACTTGCAGCATCACCATAGTGAGTCATCTATGAAGCATCCTCAATAAAAAGCTATACACATAGTAAATAAAAAGATTGCTCAGATGATCATTGTTTGCTTGCCTTTGTCATTTTGGTTATGAGAAAGCTCATGTACCATGTGCAAGGGGTACCACGAGGGCGGTTCTCAATGATATGCAAATACTTACAATGAAAAGAACTTACCTGGGCCCAAAGTTGAGTATGCATGAGGAGTGGCCCTCATATTCAAGGGACATGAGATTGCCAACTTATATTTCGTCAAGCATATACTCCATCTTTGTTCACTTTAACCTTAATCATCTCAAGATGCTTATGATAGGGGCAATGAGGGCTCAAAGCTAGTAAGTACCATAATCTTTTGGAAACTCTTTATGACTTGTAATCCCTGCTACCCTCTAAGAAGGGACCTTTCTTCCACTTCCAAGTTGAGTCAGTAAACCTACTTCCTCTCTATCTCCATCAAGCTTTTGAGTTATTGTGTTTCAAGCATTCATATGGTGATTTATTCAATCATGTTCTCTATCTTCCTTATTTGCACAAAACTCTTATCTATTGAGTATTTCTTTGAAAGCCTTCACTTGTGAAAAAACCTTTTTGAGCAAAGAGTGTTCCTGTTTTGAAACTTCTACAAAAAGCTTTTGTGAAAGTGTTTGCTAGGTGTTCTCTGACCAAGAACAAGTTTTCCAATTCCAATTATGATTTATCTTTATGCATCTCTATTGTGACTGATGTACTTAGTTGCAAGCTAAGTTGTATAATGGTGAGTTGCTTTCTTCTATGAGTTATGCAATGGTAAGTGTGATGCTTCTTGTTCGTATTCTTTTATCAACACTTCACTCCATAAACCTGTGGACATGTTTAGTGAGCTCAGTATTCGCTTGGGGACAAGTGAAGTCTAAGCTTGGGGGAGTTGATACGCCCAATTTGCATCACCATTCTATATCATAATTTGCCTCTATTCATTGAATTTGTCTTATTATGAGGTATTACTTATGGCTTTTCATCCGTTTATGCATGTTGGATGATTCCTGGAGGATGGACTACCGGAGTCTGGATTCTGATGGAAAAGAAGGCATTTCGGTGCAATTTCGCGAAGATCAGAAAAATACCAAAAAATATGGAAACATATTATTTTACCAGAAGACGAAGGAAGCCAGAAGTAGGGACGATGATGGGATTTAGGGGGCCCACACCCCTAGGCGCGGACCCACCTAACCCCGCGCCTAGGGCAGGTGTGGCGCACCTTCCCGGCCTCCGACTCCGCCCCTTCGCCTATATCTTCCCTACAGAACCCTAACACCAGGGGAGCGGCCATAGATAGATTTCCGCCACCTCTGGAGGCGGAAAACACCGAGAGAGAAAGATCTCTCTGGTAGACAGATTTTTGCCGGGGGAATTCCTTCCCGGAGAGGGGAGACCGTTGCCATCAACACCATCATCAATCTAGGCTTCATCGGAATCATCATCATCATCATCCACACCATCATCTCCACCAGCACCATCATCACCACTCCGTCCCGCTATAACAATTGCGTTGGATATTGCTTTAGTTCTTAGGGGAAACTTTCCTGATGTTGATTACTATTGTAGTTGATGCTTGTGAGTGGAACTATTGGATTATTGTTTATGTTCAGATTGTTATCCATTATCATATCATCTTTTATCTCGATCCATATGATGTCTTGTGAGTAGTTCGTTTAGTTCTTGAGGACATGGGAGAAGTCATGTTGTTAGTAGTGAATCTGTGATGAGTTATTATTCAATGGTTTAGTATTTAAGTTGTGGTGCTATTCTTCTAGTGGTGTCATGTGAATGTCGACTATATGATACTTCACCATTTATGGGCCTAGAGGAATGCATTGTGTATTTGGCTACTAATTATGGGGTTGCGGGAGTGACAGAAACCCGAACCCCCGTTAGGACACCTTTGCGCAAGGGAGCGTAGGATCTCAGAGTTTAAGGCTGTGGTTAGATTTATATCTTAATTACTTTCCTATAGTTACGGATGCTTGCAGGGGGTTTAATCACAAGTATGCATTAGTCCTAGGAAGGGCGGTATGTTAGCGCGGGTTCACCCACACAACACTTACAAACACCAGAGAAGAGTACTCAGCAATTTGAAGCGAAAGCACTTGACAGGATTCCCATGTGTCCTCGAGAACGTTTGGTCCTTATAAGTATTTCCACCGGCTTGTCCTTTGCTAAGAAAGGATTGGGCCACTTGCTCCGTTTGTTCGTTACTTCAGTTACTTGCTCTTTGTTTTCTTGCCTTGTCAGAAAACCACTAAAAATTCGTTTGCTAAGTATTCAGAAGGATTTTCTGCTCCATACCACTGTTCAGCACCTTCTGATCCTCGTTGGGATCGACACTTCTATTTATCAAAAGTACTATGATACACCCCCTATACTTGTGGGTCATCACATTTCATTTAGGAGATTAAGCACGAGATTCAGATAGGGGTTACTTTCTCCAAAGGGAATGGAGAAGGGACCATGTTTTGACTTAACTCGTGGCTTAGGGATCACCCCTTCGAAGGTGTACCCTATCCTATTTTCCATTTGATTTGAACCATCGCTTAGGGTTGCCACTGTGGCTCAGTAGGGGATATGGAACATCTCGTTCTGTAGAACCTTCGGTCCGGCGGAAATGGAAGCATGGCTAGAGCTTAGGGCGGCAGTGCCGAATGCTCTCTCAGACGACTCAGACATTGCGCCTGACCCCCTCAGGGACCTTCAGGATCAGCTCTGCATATCGCGCCCTCTTTAGAGGACTGACCCTACAATGGACTAAACCATTTTGGAAGGCGCCTCTACCTTTAAAGACGAAGATCTTCATGTGACAACTTGTACGCGACCGACTACCTTTTGGGGTAGAAGTGGCAAAAAGACATGGGCCGGGGGTGGGTTATGTTCATTATGTGGGATCCCCGAATAGGAACCCACATAATGTTCACTTGTCATGCAACCCGGTTTCTTTGGAATTTCACTAGACAAGTATTGATCTCGAATTGGTTAGCCCATGATGTCGGGAAATTCCTAGAAGCTCGGGCAAGCTATGCCGGAAAGGGTCGCCGCCTCTTTTGGATACTATTTGCCATGTTGTCTTGTTCACTTTGGACCACATGTAATAAGATGGTCATTGAGAAGATTCTTTCGCGATGTGCTTCTGACTCGGTGTTCAAATTCCTGACATTTTTGCAGCTATGGTACCGCAATGTAGGCAGCGGGACAAGTCACAGCTGGACGGGCTCATTCGGCTTCTATTGAAGGCGGCGCAACAGATCCCCTCCTCCTAGTCCAGCTGAGTACAGAGTACTCCCTTTTTGGTTGTTTTCACTTTTGAGAGTTTGTCTTTGCTCTCTTTTTGTTTGGGTCGTATTATGTCATGGCCCCAACAAACCATGTGTTTTTCCCGCGCGAGAGCGCTGTACCTCGCATCGCTTAGTGCTCTCTCGTTAAATGTCGCGCCCGCGTGTGAAACATATCGCTGCAACACTTCAGCGCCCGCAGAATCCTCTTTCTCTTCCCGCCGCTATCCTCTTCCCCCCGCTTCGCCGCCGACATGCTCGCGCCCGCGCCACCGCCGCAATGCCACCGTGCCGCGGAAGCTCCGGGTACCGCGGCATACGCGCGTGCCCGACAGGGAACTTCTACGCCGAGATCCGGTCCGGCGACGACCGCATCGTCCTCGGCACCTTTGACACCGCGCATGAACTTCCACGACGTGTGGGCGCTCGCACCGCCGCCTCGCCTCGTCATGGAGGAGGAGCGCCGCATGCTCATCTTCAAGCGCAACGAGCGCCCGCGACATGAGTGGAAGGCGCGTTCCCCCCAGAACGTCACAGCGTAGCGCGCACGACGCCGCGTGGGCCACGACCAAGACGGTAGAGAGGGCGGCGAAGCACCAGAACCGCCTCGTGCGCCAGGTGGACAATGCGGAGAGGCATGCCTTCATCGACGCGCAGATTGCCGGGCCGGTGACCATCGACGACAATGATCCCCATTGGATGAACATGTTTTCATTGACGCCGGTGTCCAACACGACACCAGTCTCCTCCGGCGATGACTACATCTCCGTCTCCTCGACGGACTAGATTAGTTTCTAGTAATTTCTCGTAGTTTAGTAATAGTTTTTAGTATTTTTCTTGCATCCAAACTATGTAACTTTTTCTTATGTTTATTTAATATATATTTTTTAGCTCGTATGCTGAAGGGTTGGTGCTGCAAATTTAGCGCGCGAAATAGCATCTCTGTTAGAGGAGATTCATGCACGGCGTGGCGCCGAATTTAGCTATCGCTGGAGTTTCTCTAGATGGGTAGGAATTGTATATGATTTTTTTGAACGGGGAACGGGTGCAAGAGCACCTGAAATATATTGCTGCTTTGATACACTGGAGTACAAAAAGGCTCAATAAAAATAAAAATTACATCGAGGCCCAGAAATAAGCACTGAGGACCCTGAGGAAAACTTGAAAAAGCAATCAAGTCCTTCATCCTCTTCCACCTCCAGATCAACGGCGAAACTCCAGCGAAATCCAGCGATTCACAGCGGACAACGCACGGGCCGAGTAGCAAAGGAGCGGCAACCCTACTGCCATTGGGTCTGACATGCTGACGGAGCAACTGCCACCAGAAGACGCCGGAGAGAAGCTCCAAAACCGAACCGCCGCCGCAGGCACCCAATCCTTCCACCAACAGAGCCACCACCATGGCGGCTTGAATAGGAAGGAGGGAAGACACCACCGCGACAAGTACCACCCCAGCATCCAAACAAGGAAGAAGAAGAAGATGACGCAACGCTGCAGATCCCCCTCACCTCCACGGCCGCCCGGGAAGAAGAAGCACCCGCATCAACCGTCACCACGGCCGGCCAAGAAAGGGCCGCAGCATCAACTCCCTCACCTGATGCCAGGTCCTAGGCCTTATTTCGAGTCGCCGACGGAGGATCCACTCACCTCAACAGACTCCGACCACCGGAGCACTGGAAGAAGAGAGATCCACCTCGGCCCGCTCTAGATCTGGCCGGCGACATGGAGACAACTCCGGGCAGAAGCGCCCAAACCCGCGACGAGGCCGCCACAAACACCCTACAACCTAACCCTAACTACGCCGGAACCTCTCCTCCGCCACCTCCGGCCGGCATCGCCTCCGGAGGGGCTCGGGATCGGCCCGGAACCACTGGGCTCCTTCGGTGTACTGTTCACAGGAGAGAGAGAGAGAGTGTGTGTGTGTGGGGGGGGGGGGGGGGAGAGACGACCTCCCTGAACGAAGGTAGTACGTTGTAAACTGATATTGCGGAATTGTATATGATAGAGTTGCCATGTCCAATAAAATCCTACATGCATAGAAAATATTGGCAGCATTTTTCCATAAGGTCTGAACCTTATGTTAAGTTTCATATAAAAATACACTATCGAATTCTTCCGGAAATTTTTTTCCTACAAAATATAATCCTACGAATCCATCGCTATAGAATTTGTGAGACAATTCTATGAGTCAAAGGAGGTCCTAAGATTCATGTTTTCCTATGAAAACGTGTGGTAAGCGAGAGGTATAAAATGACTTTTTACGATGCCTTCAAGTTCGACACGTCGAGTCTAGCAAAAGGCGAGGCGAGTGATGGCACGAGCACGACAGATGCTTGAGAGCGACCGCTGGGCAGAGGCCAACTGCGGACGACCATGTGTCGCAGTTGGAACTCTCTGGTCGCTTTATCGGCGAGACACCTGTGCTCTTGCGTTGGTTTATTTAGTGCTAAAATAAATAAAGCGTCGCGACTCACAGGTACCTACCCGTTTGAATTCTTCAGAAACTCCAAGGAGCAAGTGAAGTGAGCACACCACAGCATGCACGTTACCGCTTCGTACGCTCGGTGCACGGAATGAAGCATGACTTTCTCGCCTAATAGCTAGCGTCCCCGTGATCCGGCGCTGTACCTGTACCTGTCGGCGCAAAGTAAATAAACCAAACGAAAACGCAAAGTACTATTTGGATGTCCAACGCCACGCGCCCACCCCCGCTGTGCCACGCTACCACGGGACACCGCGCGCGCCCAGAATTCGCACCACGCGCCCCTGCCACCTCGCCCAAACCTCCCTCGCGTCTCCCCCAACCACCTCGACCGGCAACGCTCCACCGCCCGCTTCGCTCTGTTCCAGTCCAGTCCGAGCTCGATCGCGGCAGCGCCTCCTCGTCCAGCCCCGCCGCGCGCCGTTGCCATCACCACCAAGGCACCAACCCACCATGGCCGCGGCGATCCTGCGCCGCCTCAACCCCAGCGGGAGCGCGGCCCCACGCGTGGCGCTCGCCCGCGCTTTCTCCGACTCCGCGGAGCCGCTAACCGTCGAGACCTCCCTCCCCTTCGCCGCCCACAACATCGACCCGCCCTCCCGGACCGTCTCCACCACGGCCCCCGAGCTCCTCGCCACCTTCCGCTCCATGGCGCTCATGCGCCGCGCCGAGATCGCCGCCGACTCCCTCTACAAGGCCAAGCTCATCCGGGGCTTCTGCCACCTCTACGACGGCCAGGAGGCGGTCGCCGTCGGCATGGAGGCCGCCATCACGCGCCGCGACGCCATCATCACCGCCTACCGCGACCACTGCCTCTACCTGTCCCGCGGGGGCAGCCTCGTGGCCGCCTTCGCCGAGCTCATGGGCCGCGTCGACGGCTGCTCCAGGGGAAAAGGCGGATCCATGCACTTCTACAAGAAGGACGCCAACTTCTACGGCGGCCACGGCATCGTCGGCGCGCAGGTGCCCCTCGGGTGTGGCCTCGCCTTCGCGCAGAGGTACAGGAAGGAGGGGACGGTCACGTTCGACCTGTACGGGGATGGCGCCGCCAACCAGGGACAGCTCTTCGAGGCCCTCAACATGGCCGCGCTCTGGAAGCTGCCCGTCGTGCTCGTCTGCGAGAACAACCACTGTACGTGAGCTCCTCTCTTCCGGTGTGTGATTCAGTGATTCTGTCAGTGCAATTCTTCCAGAATAGTATACCACTATGAATAAACTGTATGGTTCATAAATTGTGCAGATGGGATGGGGACGGCCGAGTGGAGGGCCTCCAAGAGCCCGGCCTACTACAAGCGCGGGGACTATGTGCCCGGCTTGAAGGTACAGATGACCTGGATTCTTTATCAGTCTGGCTCACTCATCTCGGTGTGGTCTTTTTTTTTGTTCCATTCAACCTGTCTGGTAATGACAGCTTGTGTTTGTTCCAGGTTGATGGGATGGATTTCCTTGCGGTGAAGCAGGCCTGTAAATTTGCCAAACAACATGTTCTGGAAAATGGACC